>JAUPFN010000009.1:35125283-35866950 GCA_036924255.1 Apodemia mormo
TATAAACGCACAAAAATATTTTTTTACGGCAAATCTTTGAAATTCTCGGGTTTTTCTATTATATTATGCATGTATTATACATTTAAACCTTCCTCTTTAATCACTCTGTCTATTGATGAAAACCGCATTAAAATCCGTTGCGTAATTTGAAATACCTAACCGAACATACAGCGGAAGCGAATTTTGTAAAAATGGCGTATTATTAATTAGTTTCTTGGTATTGTAATTGTCGTCAGTAGATATAAAATCACTTGATTTGATTCTTCCAAATTGTCTAAGAAACATTATCATTTATGTATTGTATGCTCCGGATTTTCGGATGAAAGGAGTTAACTATCGCCTTTAAGTACTAAAAATGTTAATGTAGCGTCGCTCAGTGTAACAGGGATGTAATACCACATACATAAGTAGAAATTGATCTTATTCTAAAGTATACTCGCTCGCGGGTATGTTACTCTACCACCCACGAGTAGAGTAACGTAGTTACTTGTTTGTAAGTATGTCATTCATTCACTGATTGATTAAATTATATATTAATTCATTCATAGATATTAACATTCATCCTCCCATGTCAGTCTTAAAAATAAGCCTAAGTAAGACCCCAAGTCTTCAACTATTATTTTTTGATAAAATTTATTCGTCAAAATAGGTAACAGACAGGCAGATCGACGGACAGACCGATTGACAGACTTTTGTATTTATAATATTAGTGCAGTATGGATTATCTAAGGAAAGGAGGAAATTTACTCCGCAATTTTTTATTTTATTTATTACTCTTTGCATTATGCATAGTTAAAATAATGAGTAAAGGTGAGCTTATCTCTAAGAAAAGTAATTTCTTCCAGCTAAACCAGGAAGTGAAGCTAGGACACAAAATATAAAGCAACCGACAAACGCTAAAATTCTAATCGCTCATTATAATAAACTGATACACACGAATTGATTATAATAACAAATAAATTAGATTGTGTTATAGCAGGAATGTGGACAATTTTTAAACTATACAAATATACAAGATAATTTCAGAGATGTTTCGACTCTCTATTGAGCTCTTTTCAGGCATCTAAATGTCTGTTTGACATACACAATACAATTGCGCTTTTATATGCCTACTATGACACAATCTATTAAAACCAAGATGGAGGCTATGCTTAATAATAATAAATATTTTTTGGAACATTATCGCGTTCACAAGATCCTAAAACCTGTAATATTTTTTTATTTGTTTTTTTTTTATATCACAGGATAGCAAACAAACTTATGGCCTTCCTGATGTAGAGGCAATTATCGTTTCTAGACACCAAAGATATATTAATGGTGTGTTTTTATCCATGTGGCGAAATCGGAATGCCACATTCATAAGTTTAACGGCTACCTTTCCGACCGAACCGAAACATAAGATCTAATTATTGACGCTTGTGCGGAAGAATTACTACTACTAATAATTATTTACTAGGTAGTAGAGTTCCGCAACGTCTCACCCGGTTTTTTGGTACCACCGCCTTACCTATTCCTGGAGCAATAGCGTCAGTGCTTGTCACTGTCAACTTGTCACACAGTTAAAAATATAATTAAATTACATGTATGACTGCGACAAAAATGAATTTGGGACTGTGACAAAGAAATCGAAGAAAAATGATGATAATGGTACGCTATTCTTGTGTTAATTATTGACTCAAAAACAGAAGTTAAGTAATTATTTTGTATATTTAACCAAAACACGACGATGACGAGAATGGACGTTTCTACGACAGATATGACAAAGTGATGGCATCAAACTCTGGCGACACGACGCAGAGCTCTACCACCAAGTTGTGATGATGGTTTCAAATCATTTAGCCTTCTTAATAGTCTATTATTTAAAAGAGGCTCATATAACAAGTATTCACCTATTTAAAAAAACGTGTCGGTTTAATTTACGCTTGCACAAATTAAAATATTTAAGAGCAGGAAAAATTTTCTATATTTAGCTTTAATATAATTTTAAGTTAAAAGAAAGTCACGGACACTTAAAAAGTCATGCAATTAAATAAATATTTACGGGAAATATACTATGACTTTCTTTAATATTATATTTAAAACGAGTACACTCGTATGTATGTTAATGAATCACGATAAATGATCTATTTTAGCAGGAGTATAGAACTAGTTTATATATTGGAAAATTTTAACTTTTACAGGTGGTATAATATTAAGAAGAAGGTGCAATGTCCTGCCGCTTCTCCGTCCTTGTCTCCACGGTTAAATATTTACTTTTCGAATAGTTCAGAAGAAAGCAAATTTTTTAAGCTGTCTTCATATCGAGGCGAAATGCACTTGCTTAAAAAAGTTTGATATGTTTTTCATTGATGGAGAGTATAAATTACGAGTATTATTCGTTGCATAAAATTAAATAGTAAATATCAATAGAAAAATTGTGGAAAAAATACACAAGTTGAATCATGACCTCTAAATGCTGAAAACACATAACACGAAAAACTCAGTAATAACTTATTACCGGAATTATCACGGGGGCGTCGAAATATACTCCTCCTAAAATAGATAATTTATGTAGATTCATTAACAATTTAAGGATTATCTTATTTTCGAAGTCGGAACACGACAGAAACAAGCATTACGATCCCGCTCAACGGATAGCAATGCACCATTAACATCTTTGGTATTAATGAGCGATGGTTATCGCGTGTTTGTTAACTATCCTATGATACAAAAAGGTATTATATATGTAACACGAATAACACAGTTTAGTTTACCCCAGACCATGAAATGGAGCTCGCACATTATTACAGGGCGAGGGCGAAAATGTAGGGCTTCGTGATATTTGAGCACTTAAGATTTATACGCGAGCTTGACACACTTTACATTACTGTGACGAGGAGATACTATTCCCTACTGACTTACAAAAAGAGAGAAAGTTTTGAATTTGGATGTATTTTATTTTTGACCGAATTCTCAATGATAGTAATTTAAAATTGAAACCAATTTCAAATATCAAATATACTCATATCTAGAAAACTACTGAATCTATTTTGATGAAACTTAAACTGTTACCTACGATGAAATATAGGTACCTGATTTAAATTTTAAAAAATATCTCGATATCGCTTGTAGTTCCCGAGAAACTCAGGGACGAATGTACAAACACACACACACTAACGAAATTTAGTGCACGTACTAAATAGATCATACTAAAAGATTATCCAATTCCAACAATATTACATAAATACATACATGTCAAACTGATAACCTCCATTTTTTCGTCGGTTGGAAAGTAGAGGGTTCTCAACCCTGTTGTATTTTTTAATTTTGGGGTTAACTAACTAGGGATTAATCTATTCGGCTCTGATCATAATGTACCGAGTTCGATCACCGGTTTTTTTTTAATTCGATAGGGAAGCGCTTGACTTGTCGCCTGATGGTAAGCTAAGATGCGGCCTAAGATGGAACGCGCTTCCCTAGAAGGTACCTGTTCACTCTTCTCTTGAAAATTTCCAGGTTGTCGGGCAAAAGTGTTATTGAGATTTTATCGACGTTGTTCTTGAAAATCCAAAATTTCAGTAGCAGCTCGGAGTCTGATTGGGTGGTGTGTTACTACTCCCGTGCCTCGTAAAGCTGTCGTTCCCAGTTATCGCTAGAAATAGTCGATAATCGTTATCAGGTTGTAAAAATTCGGCAATGGGGATCACCACTCATCTCGCCACCGACAGTTAGATGAATCGTGGTCAGTGGTCAGAAGTAAAAAAAATCTCATCATACAAATGCTCTTCCCTGTCGGCAATTAGACTCGAACTCCTTTGTATTGCGTAGTCAGTTCGCTAACCTCCGGCTAACGTAGCGGAGAAACTAACGAACCAAAAGTTCCAATTTCAAAGAACATAATATGTGTACCCATAATGAATATGTAAATGTTTTTTCCAACAACAGATTATATAAATTATAATTTAAAATAGTTTTTATTCAATACCAAATTAACCAAATAAAATGAAATATATATTCATTAGTTTAAAGCCTTTTTTGCATTATACATCCGAAATTGCTCTAACTTACAAGGTAGAAGTCCACGATTGTCCTGCGTTTCGTCCGCGGTGATATTCGATTTTGGGTTAATATGTTTCATTTTTCTTGCTTTCTAGTAATCTCTGTAACTAATGGAGTAAATAATCAAGAAAACAGACCAAACCCAACGTTAATAGATGTTCCGGTTCACCACGATTTACCGGCTGATAAGTTAACGAGATGAGAGGTAATGCCGCCACATTTTACTGTTTCCGTTTAGGATAAACAGCGTGTGATAAATACAAAAGAGGTTTGACCAATTATAATAACCGTTATCTCGTTTAACGCCGCGACAGATGTATCCTCGTTTATCATCGCGTCGAATAAAAGTGATATAAGTTCGTCTTAAGGATCGGCCACACTAGGTCGAAGCGCAACGGGTCGGCGGGGTTATCACGTATCTCGCAATGCGCAATTATTGTAATTTTTCGCAATTACAATAACTTGTATTGTATCGCAAGACACATACAGTCCTTGTATATTAGTGGCAGTAGTTGCCACTTGATTATTTTTGGTGCTGTGACATCGCAAAAAATGCATCCAGTGACCACCAAGCAATTGACGACGTTCGCTACGTTTAAAATTATCGCTAATCGCTGGTGGATGGCAAATGTTGTGGAGGCAGGAATAAAAAAGACGATGGTACTAAATACCGGGGCGAGACGTTGCGGAACTCTACCAACTAGTAGTTCACTTTTTCATTTCGTGTATTTATTACAAAAACAGTGTGCGTCAAGCTAGAACTTGGCTTGAAGCATTACTTTGCGTCAAGATATTTCATAATTAATTACGGTACAGTTTTAATTACTTAACTACGATAATTCGTAATTAATTAAAAGTGACAGCGGTCAGTTTCGACTTTAAACTTAATTGTTGGCTTTCTCATATTGGGCTTCATAAATTGCTAGCTGTCTCGAGCAGGTTTGCTCGCGAGTAGATTTTTATACTTTCAACCCCTATTTCAAACTTTTTGATGGGATGATTTAAAAAAAAAGTTACTTTAAAGTTCTCATCGTGTTGGTTCGGGCTTCGTTGAAGAATAGACGAACTGTCGTCTGCCAGGCAAGTCGTGAAAGCTCGACCGATTGGCTATAGGTACGTGTCACTACCATCGTGACTACTATGTAGTAGAGTTCCGCAACGTCTCGGTATTTGGTACCATCGCCTTATCTATTCCTGCCGCAATATCGTTAATTCTTATCATTGCCGTGTTTGTTTGGTTTGGAGTGTAAGGTAGCCGCCAGACTTATGCATGTGGTATTGGCATTTCCCCGCACGGATAGCTACGTATCGTTAATATCTTTGGTGTCTATAGACGATGGTTTCTCTTTACATCAGGAGAACCATCTGCTGTTTGCTGTCTTATGATATAAAAAAAAGAAAACTTGGTCTTGGTTTAAGTGGCTAGGATGTTTGGGCAGGCAAGATCAAGTTACCTATTCTATGCAAATGGTAATGGTGGTCGGATATTGTATAACATAAAATTTAATACTCTTGTTAGAATGTCAAGTTACTTGCTGAGTTGGGGTAGTGCTGTTATAATATTCTAGAAGTTTAAATCTGTAATTACGCAGTGTATTCGACTTCCAATGGTGTTTGTGAGATGGAATCACATGTTTGTATTTCTCGGTAGGGTTGTTTATAGAATAAGTTTATTTTACTGTTACACAATTATATAAGCACATGTACTTTAATTTTACTTCACAACATATTTTTAATATATCACTCAAACGGTGTCACTTTTTGAGCATTTTCAGGATGTAATATATGTTCTGAAGTGAAATTAGGGCACAAGTGCGGCGAGGCATCGCGTCAAACGGGAAAACACTGGTTTGTTAAATCACGTTTTTTTTGTATTGATTGTTAAATAACAATTTTACAAAAATTACACGATATACCTGAAGATATTATCTAAGGAATGGACTAACTTGTAACATGATAGAATGTACTTTACTTGATCATATAAAATTCCGAATACAGGCTAAAAAATCTCTAAAACAAATAATTTGTAAATAATATTTCTAATCTTCCACATGATTTTTATATGATAATATTTAGTTGTAAATACAAAAAAGAATGTGCTAAGTTTTAGTTTTCAGCTGATGTCCTATATTTATTTATCCGAAAATTAACACGTTTTCCAGTTGTTTTAGAACACACCGCGCCACCCATTTTCTATAGAATTGACGCGCGTCGAAATACCTCGCCTTAATGAAGTGCAAGTGCCGATGATGGAAAGTATAAAATATACGTTTATTTTCAGTATTCGTTTTAACATCATCACACATATTATATCAAAGTCACTAGAGTGTAAAGTTTAGCAGCAGCTTCTCGTCTAGGTTTGGTACCATCTAATCTGTCCCTGGCAAAATTGCGCCAGCGTTTTAGTTTTGATGATAATGTAGGTGATAAACTTTGGATTCGTTGTTTGACATAACATCCCCGCCACACTATTGACAACGTACATTAATACAACATTAATAGCGTTATAGGCGAGGTTTGTTATTTTCCATTACAAAAGGTCTCTGCTTGTTTCTTATTATATCACTAAAAAGATTGAAGTAAACCGAATCTATATAATTAATATGTGGAGCAAAAACTTCGTACCCCGCTTTAAAATAATAACGTGAATGTGGAGTATGAAATTTGGCACGTAAATAAATAAATAAATAAAGGACTGCAGATTTTTTTTTGTTGTGTTTGTAATTGTAAGGAGAAAAAAAAGTGTCTTCACGCCCGTATCCCCGAAGTGGTAGGCAGAGGTACGACAAGTGCACCCACGATTAGCCGAAGATACTTGGTCCCACAAATGTGATAGGTGGCAAGCCTTTCGCCAACCGGGCACTTTCCAATCCCGGGCAACTTTGTGTTTCTCAGAAAACTGTAAAAACACTTTTTTAAAGTGCCCGACCCGGGAATTGAACCTGGGACCTCATGTGGTCAACTCCAACGCTGGACCACTAGACCACAGAGGCGATTATTGTAAGGAGAAGGTTCTTATAAAAGAAAATATTAAGAAAATTGCAGGGAAAGATAGAAAATTTAACAATACTTAACCACCATATAAAGTTTAATGCCATTTTGGCTGCGTAGAAGGACAATCCCGTAGGGCGTAGACTTATATAAATTACGTGTCACGTGGTTTGTCCGCTATGGATTATGGAACCTCTGTTACATAAACCCAGAAATACAAATATTTGTATGTTCATCATACACATGTTTGTCCCTATCGGGAAGCGAACCCGAGCGAAACCAAGCGAAGCCCCATCGATTTGTGGTTAGGTTCGTTAACCACTCGACCAACGGGGCGGTCAATGTATAATTTGTTCACTGAGTCAATAATTTATTTATTTATATAAGTTGTCACTATTTATATAAGTTTAAACGTTTTTAAGACAGGTGTCGGTCCCCAGGGCATAGCTTACAATGAGGTAGATATTTTTTCTAAGATATGAAAAGCTTGGATAATAAAAGAAAATGGTTCGATGGCCGCGTAATAGAACTATGACGTCATACTCATAAGACTTCAAATTTCAAACACAGTAATGTCTAATACTCATTTTCCAGTCATTTAAGTTAATGTATGTAGTTTAATAGGTTTTAGAGAGTTTATGCTCTAAACAGCGTTGTAAACGAATTTATGTTTCACGTATTTTACATATTTTTATACATTGCACTTGAATTTCTTTGTTTTTAAACGTAACGTAAAGAGTATCAATTTAAATTTATCTTTATATTAATACGTGCAGGAAAAACTTTTGACCCTTTTTAAAGACAATTGCGCGAACGGTGGAGCATAAAATTTTGCGTATTTAAAGTTTATATTGTGGAAGACTGCAGAAATCTAATATTTTTAAATAAAATGCATTAGAAAAACATTAAATTAATAAAAATAAACGTTACACATACTACATTCATGTGACATACATGATAATATACAACATGGAACTATGTATATTATTCATTGACGTGTATAATATACACGTCAATGATTTTATTTATTCGAGTTATACACACATATATATTATTTTCTTTACAGATAAAGTCAGTTGTCAAGCTTAAAAAAGATTTTATTGTACAGGCGATCGCTCGTCTATATTAATATTATAAATGCGAAAGTTTGGATGTTTGGATAGATGGATGTTTGTTACTCAATCACGCAAAAACTACTGAACGGGTTAGAATGAAATTTTTCACACAGGTAGGTGATGGAATAGCACATAAACTACTTTTTGTCATCTTTTATTAGATGAATTTAGGAAAAAATAGATGATACCGCGGGATTCACCAAAAACATGATGATAAAGCGGGATGCACACGCCAGCTTGTGTTTAAATAAATTTAGATCTGTTTTCATATTTTACTGAAATAAGATTTATGTTCTAATTTAAAGAGTAAGGTAACATGTAAATGTATAAAATTGACATTTCAATTGTCACACAGATGGCGATGTACTTTTACCCTTATTGGTCTCTATATACGATGGTTGTTTCATTCTATCAGGGGAGCCATCTGCTTGTTTATTACTCTATTATATTATACTAGCTGTGCCCGCGACTTCGTTCGCGTGGAAAAAATTCTAAAATAAAAACCCGCATAGTTCCCGTTCCCGTGGAATTTCCGGGATAAGAACTATCCTATGTCCTTTCTTGGGTCTCAAACTATACTTATATCAAACTTTATCCAAATCGGTTCAGTGGTTTGGGCGTTAAAGCGTAACAAACAGACAGACAGAGTTACTTCGTATTTATAATATTAGTATGGATAGTATGGAAGTATGGAATATTAGTATGGATAAACACTCGGTATTACTGTGGCACGTAATTTCATACAATGCAGATTACCGTAGATAGATTTGAGTGTTTTCAAACTTTTTTTAAAACTTCCCGCTACGTACGTAGGTAGATCGGAAACATACTTTCTGTTTGCCCAAAGGTATGTATGTGTATATGTGTGTGTATGTGTGTATGTAAACATCTCAGTTTTTGAACAGCTAGACCGATCCAAACGTGATTGATGGCATTCGATTGGATTCCACTTAACTTAGACTTTCTAAAAATTTGACCTAAATCGGCCTCGCAGATTTTGAGAGAATTTAAAAAGAGCCCTAACAAAATTTTGGCGAAACAGTATTTTTTTTATATAAATTCCAGATTAAGTACCGATTGAGTACAAAAACTAATCAGCTCTATTCCTCAAAAAACTACATCTAATGCATAAATTGCATAAAAATCGGTTCATCCATTTGGGAGAATTCGTTGTCGAAAAATTTTGAAAAAAGTGTTTTTTCGACATAGCTTCGAAATTTTGCTATTCTACGATATTTTAGTACTAAAATACTTCGCCGAATGCCGTTTTTGAAATAAAAATCGAATGTAATTTAAGTTACAGGTTTTCAAATATCAAAATTACGTTGTTTTTAGCAAACTCACTTAATATTTTTGAAAATCTTATCAGTTTTTCCTTTCAAAACTGCGTCAAATACCGTTAAATCGGTCAGTCGGCTAGAATCGGTCAATTTGTTTGAGATTTATCAAGCGGGAAGTTTCAGGGATGGCCTGCAGGGTCAAGTCGGTCAACCGTTTACACATTTTTTCAATTGTTTCTTTTTCGTTCTTTCTAAAAAACTAATGTCATAGTTATTTGTTTTCACAATAAATCTATTATGCAGAGAGAATCAAGTGCTTAAATTCTCTTCTTACTTCCTTCACCTACAGTTTTATCACACAAACGTGTCGTTTTTGGAGATACTACCTTCGGACAACACTTATTCGAATTGACGATGCTACATCTGCCTTGGGAACTCCTGGTACATATTTGTTTTATTAGTCTTCCATTTACCATGTTTTCTACACGTCCAAACAAACATAACTTGTTCATACTTGATTTTACATTCATATAATCCAATGTTTCTCTCACTTCAAAATTACGAAGGAAATCCTCGAGTGTTACACCGTGGAATTTTCGGTACGCTCTCCTCACACTCCTCACGACCTAACGTTATCCTGTTTTTTTATATCATTAGATAACAAAAAAGCTGACGGCTCTCTTGACGGAAAGAGAAACCATCACCTACAAACGTTAAAGATGTTAATGGTGCGTTGCTATCCGTGTGGCGAGACGTCAATGCCACATGCACAACTCTAGCAGCTACCTTACCCTCCAAACCCGAACACGACAGTGGTAAGCAATGTTGCTATTGCGGGAGAAATAGGCGGTGGTACCAAATACCCAGGCGAGACGTCATGGAACTCTACCTCCTAGAATTTATACACTTTCTAAGATATCTAACTCTCGCTTACAATATACAACAATAGCGTTGGAATTACTTTATTTGGAATAACTAAATCTATTGGTCCATTGTTCGTCCTTGAGGATGAATACTACGCAATAGGTAACGAAGATAGAGAAAACTAAGAATGTGCGTAAGCTTATCGATCTGTTTACTTTAGTGAGAGCAATTTATTGCCAGAAGATTTCGCAATGGCGAATACAATGAGAGGAGGATTTCTAGAAACAATATTTGTAATAACGTATTATACTTGAGTGCTTTTAAACATAATTCGATAGTTTATTAATTATGCATTCATATTATTTTAACATTGTTTCAATATTTAGCTAAGATTTGTTTTTCAACCGAAGGTTCTTTTCGACGCGTATATATTTTTTAGACGCGTAACTTTTTACAGAGTAGTCCTATTTTGATAATTATTTTTTTATTGGAATAAGTATACCCCGAGCGAGGTCCCATTTTTTAAAATTCCAACTGTAAGGGGACGTAAACAAGGAATGATTGATAATTGATTGTTCACTCACTAATTGTAATGTATGACCACGCGTAGCTTTTTGTCGATTTAATTTTTTAATAAAAAGATATAAATTATGTGTCACGTTGTTTGTCCACGATGGATTCCTAAACTAATTTGGTCCTATTTAATAGGATAGTTTTGCCCCCCCCCCCTTAAGTACCCCACTAAATTTTTTATGGCAAAACTACGTTTGCCGGGTCGACTAGTCATTTTTTCAAGAAAAGTCATTTTTTAAAGAGATAAAAGAATCGGAATTTGAAAGTAAAAGAAATGTTTACAATATAAGTGCTTGAAAAATGGTATTTAAATGTTTTTTGTGTTGATTTGCGTTTCTTTTGGAGAACCATGTCTTCCTGACAGGTAGATCTTAAAAAACGAATTATTGGCTCATCCTGTCACCACCATTGTGATTAGGTTGAAGAGCTATTCAATGTACTTACTTCCTCAGGTTTACTATCACCTATCACTGCCTATGATTTATTTTATTTTGAACGATAAAACTTGCTGTGATTTTTCTGGTGGGAAAAGTTAACCAATACCTGTAGACACCAAACATATGAATGATGCGTTGCCATCCGTGTGGCTGGTTTTAGAAGGCCACTTGCATTAGTTTGCCGGCTACCTTACCCTTGAAACTGGGACACGACAGCAACAAGATCCGACGCTACTGCGGCAGAAACAGGTAAGGCGGTGGCGTTAACTCCGGCCGAGACGAGAAAAACATAAAAACAACTAGAGACTAGATATGGGCCCGATTTGTCGATAGGTTGAGCTTTATACTACTGGCTAATTATAGTTGCATTAGACGCACCTTTGATTTACCTGTTTAGGGATGTGGGTATGACCTATTTATTTATTATTATTTTATTTACAAATAAACTTCTTATAATTCGCAACTATTAGAAAGAATTTTTGAACTCGTATTTTTAGAAATTGACGATATGTGAGAGGACCACCTAATGGGAAGCAGGAATCACCGCCATTAGACATCAGCAACAAAAAGGAGCTTGCCGTTAATGCCATGCCGAACTCCAAAGAAAATCTTAAAAATACCTCTGTCAAAGCTCCTCGGAAACACCATGTGAGAGGAATTGTTTCAGTTTTGCTGTTCGGGCCAGGAATGTGCGTGAAAGTGAACGGAAAAAGTAGATGATTAAACTTCAAGGTGGTGCGGAAGAAATTTTTCACTTCGCCTTGTATTACAAAGGTAGAAAGTACATGCAGGTACTACTTGAAAAAGTTCATCAGAACACTCCCCATTGTAAAATCGGTAGATTACGCATAAAGAACTAATGTCTTTGCGAATACTGAGGAGCTCTAAATCGTTGGCGAGTAAGAGATTGTCGATTAGTCGATTGGCGCTCTGCTGTATTCTGTCAAATTGGTTCGATATTGAGGAGCTATGTATCTAAATTTTCATATTTATTATTTAAATATTTAGTTTTGTAAATGGCAAAAAGAAATAAAGATTAGAAATTTAACATTCGCATAAATTAGTAGATTGAAAAGAAACAATCTATTGACTGATTGACAATGCAGGTCTTCACTGAAACTTTTCGAAGTTAAGGAATTTTGTCTCAAAACAGTAAATATACCTGGGCGTAAATTTTTAGGCTATTCGAATTACTAGATTGTAGTGTAGAAAACGATATATAAATAATTAGTGAGAAGGTTTTTGAGAAAGATAAAAACCCTCTTCTTAATCCGCATTATTGTGATGGGTGACTTCGGAACTCTATATTACGCGTGGCCCGACATGCAGTTTACCAATTTTGTACGTTTTGTTTATGTAAGGTTTTATTATTTATTTGTTCTTACAGATAAATATTAACAAAAATATCAAATTTTTATTATTAGTTTGTTACGAAAAAAAAAACGATTTATATGTTATTATTATTGTTTATACAATAAAAAATTATTAAATAGTAAGCAAACGTTATGTAAACCGTTAAACATGGTAGATTCTAATAATCTAATCAGTTCAAACCTAAAACGAAAGTTGTTTGGCAAGCAGCGAAATCGAACCTGTTCCGTAATTGTCCAGTCAAAGGCTTCGTTGTCGCCTTAGTTATACTTGAATATAAATTCAAGATTCATAATTTCATCATAGGGCGGATTAACGCATAGATTAATTTTAATGTTGGTCAAAATAATAGTAATTGTGTTCGCGGGATTATATTTTTTTTATATCATTAGATAGCAAACAAGCAGGTGGGTCTACTGATGGAAAGAGTCGACCATCGCCATAGACACCAAAGATGTTAATAGTGCGTTGCTATCTTGTGGCGAGGTTTAATGCCACATGCATAAGTTTACCGACTACCTTACTTAACTTTGACGCTATTGCGGTAGGAATAGTAAGGCGGTGGTACCAGACCCGGGCGAGACAATGAAGAACTCTACCACCTAGTAGTCACGATGGTAGTGACTTGCATAGCCAATCGGTCGCCTTTTACGACCTGCCTGGCAGAACGGCAGTTAGTCTATTCTTCAAAGGAGCCCGGAACCAACACGGGGAAATAAATTTATAATCATGTATAATAATCACAAAATATTTAAATCATGTAATGGACTGCGGGGTGCCTGTTCCGTTGTTAAACTTTTTCAGCCGTGTTAAGAAATTTTTGGTGTAGGCCGATGGGGCAAACCGTAATACGGATTGACATGACTGTCACGCCTATTACGTTTGTTGCGTAATAATTCTTGCGAAAATATGAATTTGACTGTGTATTGTATTTAATACTATTGCTTAGTTACTACAGTAGTATAGTTACTACTAAAAATATAACTATTACGAGCTGACCCCGCAAATATTGTTCTGCCTTTGTTACTACTTTTCCCGCTTATTTTTATATATTTTCTCACCTTTTAAACTTACTCTGAAAGTCTAATATCTAAATAATTTAAAACTATAATTAGCCAAATCTGTCCAGCCGTTCACGAGTTTTAGCGATACTAACGAACAGCAATTGATTTTTATAAGTATAGAAGATAAGTAGTGACTTTATTTGTCCTGTAATTTTAGGTAGTGTAACACAGAGTATGTATTAATTAAATTTTTCACTTCGGTCTGCAGTCCCTAGAGCTGCCTTTTTTCAAGTAATAATTATCTATTATAAATAAGGCTAGTATAAGGAAATTATTGAACAGTTTTGTTCAATATGCAGCTTTATGAATTTAGAAAAAAGTATTGTATTTACGTAATACTTGTTTATGTGCTTCTTTTTTCTGATCAGTCACGGAAACTACGCTACTCGCCTTCTTGGAGACATCATCATTTAAAAGTACACATGATGTGTCGAACCGAGCCAATTGAATGGTACTATGTATCGTTTTTTTATTTATTTCTAATGCTTATTAAATATAAAAATATTAGCTTTCTGTATTTCTTCACCATATAAATTTTAACTGCGCCAAATTTTATACTCCTTTGTCCACGTTATTTTCCAAAAAATAGGCACAAAACTTTGGCGTATAAAAATGTAAAAATATTTAGACTATTGAAAGATTATTGAAAACAGGTGTATATTTTTAATTGTATTGTTATATAAAACAGTTATATTGTTACATAAAAGAGCATTCCAAAGTACTTCACATTAAACATTCTTAATTTCTTTATTGATTGTGTTCTTCATCCATTATTAAGAATACCTATGTTGTAAATTTATGTCACTCTTGTGTCATTTATGTGCCAAGTCATTCCGTAATATATTGTTATTACATACCTTAATACGACATCAGTTTGATCTACATAATGGAAATCGAAATAGAATTATCAAAAGCTTCTATGTAAATTAACAGGCATACTTTATTATTTGTCGTTCGTCAAGTTGATGGAAACTTCGATATCAAAGCAATTATAGCTGAAGTACCAATTTATTTTACTAAAGTGCAGCTGACGTTCTTATTATGGTTTTTAATTAAATAAATTGATAAGAGAAAGTGGGCTACAAGTCCTAGTTTTTTCACAGTACTAATGAGCAATTATTGCTACAAACTTAATCTAACAATATTTAGGTTTTAATGATATAATTCTACTACGTTCGGCCTAGGTTCGGTACCTTAAGTTAACGTTTTTATTTAAATAATTAAATAATATCAGTGCTCTTGTTCGGAAGGTAAGGTAGCCGGTAAACTATTACATAAATTTAGTATTACCTTGCTTGTTTTTACTGGAAGAAATATATCCAGCATTTCTTACCATATCTTCTCACTGCGGCGGTAGTGACACGGTTAATATTCGCCGAAAATATGTTAATGATGCGTAATTATGAGTATAGTAAGGAAATTCATGTATTGATGCAGGTGTTTTTTTATATTATTAAACAGCAAACATGCAGATGGCTCTCCTGATAGAAACTTATGGCGGGATGTCAATGCCACATAAAAGGTATGCTACACCAAATTGGAATACGACAGTGACAAGCATTGACGCTATTGTGAAATGAACAGGTAAGGCAGTGGCAACATATACCTGGGCGAGACCTTGCGGAACTCCTAAACCTAGGAATCACGGTAGTAGTGAAACGTATAGCCAAACGGTCGCATTTTATGACCTGCCCAGCAGAACGGCAGTTTGTTTATTTGTCAAAGAAGACCCGGACCAGCACGGGAGGAAACAATTACAGCTGGAAAAAGTTGTGATACAAAACATGGACCAAGTGTTCTGTTTTGTGTCATGTCTGTGTTTGGCACCATAAACTTTTTCAGCTGTAATAGCGTCAGTACTTATTACTGTCATATCGGTATATATCGCCTTGCCGTCTTTGGTGTGATACATATACTCTTAGTTGTGCGGTTACATACTGCATCCGACCCGAATCCGTAAAACTATGCTCCAAAGAAGTCGCACAACTATTTGTTTTGTAAGTACGAACTACACTCCATCCAAGATATCTACATCATTTCATAACTTTCTGTAATAAGCCCATTAAAAGGAAAGGTAGTGATTTTCCGTGATTGCGTAACATTAGCATGGATACACCATTGAATTCGACTTGTTAAGGTATACAAGTATGATTCCTAACCCCCTTGGAGTGGCCGGGAGACTCCGGGATTAATTAATAACCTTGCGAGCTTTAAAATGAAACTTATCATAAGTTTACAAAATAAAATCTGCCGCCTTCGCTCTGTGCATTGCACTCCTCTCCCTCCCACGTCGTTCGCTCGGCTCGCGCTCTATTATCATGCGTTGAAGGACTTTTTACCGCCGCGCCGCAGTGGCATAATTTTGTATTAACAATCCCCCAAATATTAGATGCTGCTCGAAAGCAATGTAAATATAAAATTAAAAATATTTCTTTTTAAATAAAAATTAGTAATTATATTTTTTTTATTTTCGAAACTTCATCCGATTTGTTAAAATCCTCCCGGGTTGGTTCTTTCTTCTATATACAAGACAGAATAAAACTATATTGTTTAAAAGTGGTGATTAATTTATCAATATTTGGGTATTTAATTGTTGAAGAATATTTTATAACCAGTTTTTGAGTTTTTTAAATTAATTATTTGTATTTTGCCTAGGCCATTGGTCAAACTTAGGACAATCAAAATATAACAAAGATACAAGTCAAAATGTTTTAAGGTAAAATTTAGTAAAGTATAAGGGAACAAAGCATTAGGACTTCGAAAAAAAATTATTAACACCATATCATAATTAGCGGGATTCAATAGCGTATCCATAATAAGATAACTCACTCAATCCCGGCAAATTGCACTATTCCGATGTGACAATAGTCATTACACATCAGTGGGTCTTTTATTTGGTGCGGAACATTAATGGAAAATACTGCAATTGAAAGGACATTATAATGAGCGATACAGTGTGCTTCACTGTTGTTATAAATGCCTGGAAAATGAAATGTATTTGATATAAATTGTTTATTTTTTTAGATTCATATTTTCTCATATTCGGATCGAAAATAGCGCCGAAAGCATTATGCGATTTCGGTCCTAGGTTTCTAGCTTCGTATTTTTTCGGATTCGTATTGAATGCAAATGCGTAAACGCTTTAAATGTTTGTACTTACTACTTATCCAATTTGGTCAACATAAACATAACTAAAAATTCCTCAAGTACTGACTTACCTGAAACAATTAACAATTGAACATTAGTTGGCATAAGAACTTAATTGGTTATTACTTATCATATATCACTTCTTCGTGTTACATTCTGCATTACTAATGAGGCTTTGTGATAGGGTTGTCAATAAATCGACTTAAAGTGATTTTTTAAGGTCATACTTCTTTAGGGCGTTTGGAAAAAAATAACATCAAAATTTTAACTATTCATACTGCAATAGCGCCAATGCTTGTCATGTTTCAGTTTGCCATCGTACTATTTCGGTTTGGAGGGCAAGGTAGCCGGTAGACTTATGCATGTGGCATTGCCATCCCACCACACAGAGCCATCTGTGCACGTACCATTAATAAGATAAGATTTTTATTTATTATTATTTCTTATTTCAAAAGTACAGTTCAATAACTTCTAAATAAAAATAAAATCTATTGGACTCCACACTAGGCAAGGCCTGTGGCGTGGATACCGTGCAGTGAATTCCGTAGATTATAACAAAAATTTCACGGGAGGTAATAAAATGATACAATAAAATATAATATCTTTGATGTCTGTGATAGCTTCTCTTTCCATCAAGGGAGCCATCTGCACCTTTGTTATCTAATGATATAATGTAAAAAAAATCTGTCTAGGCATTCCGAGTTATACGAGTATTTTCTTTGTTTATTTTAAAGTTTTTCAATTTTTCCCAAGCACGGGGTGAGTGCTGAAAAACAAAAATATACGAGTATATATAGAATTTGTCTCCCCGTGTTGGTCAGGGTTCCTTTGACGAATAGACCCTTTGCCGTTCTGCCAGGTAGTTCGTAAGAGGGGAACGTTTGGCTATGCGAGTCATTATCATCATGGCTACAAGGTGGTAAAGCGCCTTACCTACTCCGCTTTACCTACCGCAATAGCTTAAGTTCTAGTCACCGTCGTGTTCCGGTTTGCAGGGTAAGGTAGCCGGTAAACTTTTGCATGTGGCATTACTACAAGATAGTAACGTACTACAAGATAGTAACGTACTATTAACATCTTTGATTCCATCCCAGCTAACCTTCTGCTTGTTTGCTATTTTATGATATTAAAAAAATACACAAACACATATCTATGTCGGAAATTGAAACCGAGTCCTATCAATTGCGTAGTCAGAGTGGTCAGCAAACCACTCGACCAACGTGGCAGTGCGAGTCATTATTTAAAGCAGTGTGAGTCTCTAAAGCAGTGTTTCCCAAGCTTTATGTGCGATGTCCCACTGTAAAATTTCAAAAAAAAAAAATATTTACAGCATTTTTTAAGAATTTGTTTTTTTTTGTTAAATTTAGCGACGATATCTAGCATTGCATTTAAATAGTCTGGCTAGCGAAATGGTTAAAGTCGTGTCGAGTCCATTTTTGAAATTGCCCCCCTTAATTATTAAATTGCCACCTTTTGGGGCGTGGGCCCCACGTTGGGAAACACCGATCTAAAGCATCCGATATCTAGATAGTGAACCAAGTTCTATGAAAATCCAGTACCCACACTTCCATGATAAAGCAAAATAAAATGTTTTATTGAAAATTGAAAAACAAATTTAGTGAAACATTTTGAAAAAATTTGAAGTTTTGAGTTGACTTTCAAGCACGTTACTAGCTTAAACATAAGTTTTACGTCAGTTTCATGTGTAAAATGTTTAATATTGGAAATGTAAACGGACAGTTTTGGTATTCGTGTTGGTCTTGGTCTTGCTTATTTAGTCTTGTTTTTGTTCATTTGATCTGTTGTTTTTTTTATAATAATTTTCCTAAGTCATAACTATCATTACAATACGATGATGATAGTATGATGATAATTAATGTATTTACCATTCCCATACGAGATAGGATTGCAACTGTATAATATAATATGAAAGCTAATAAAAACTACAATTTACCGGTTGCTTTGTAGATTTGTAAAGTACAACCAACGTCAATAGATAATTGAGGGTAGTTAATTGAGATAAAAAAACTATCCTATCTTTTAAGTTGAACTAAACAGTACATACAGTAAGTAGATATTGACAAAATTTCATTAAAATCAGTTCAGTAGTTTAGGAATCTAATAGTTAGGACAAATAACGTGACACGTAATTTATAGATATTAAGATTAGCAATTAAAAAATGTACAGTGTTATACCTCTATATGCATTTAGTAAAAAGCAGTTATTTTAATATTACAAACAGACACTCCAATTTTATTTATTTGTATAGAGTATAAATGTATAAAAGACGGATGGATATCTAGGACACGAATTATAAAATTATGGTTCACTTTATCTACCACGGTGAAAACATAAGCTTAAATTGTCTGTTGGAATGGTCTATTCTTCGAAGGGCTACCGGACTTACACGGTAAATACTTCAATCGATTCTGTCCAGTATTCAGGAAATCTGAATTTGACGGAATACAATTGAATGCCGTCAACGACAACTTTGGTGATATACGGAGTTGTCCCTTTCGATCAGGGGGAGCATTTGCTTGTTTGCTAACCATTCCTATAAAGTAGACATGAGGAACGTCCTCGTACAACTCCTTTTAATACCACTCCTGTTCAATAATCTTTCAAAACCTGATAAGATCGTGATATCGACTCAAATAAATTTATCGATCAACGTATCAATTCAGGTTATCATGCGATCTGTTCCTAGAGGCCAAATCACCTGATAAATTGATGAATAACATTGTTTGCGGATTATGTATGAGTTCGTTTATTTTAGCTAGTTTTTGTGGTATCTCTAGGGCTGCAAACGATTTATCGATAATGTCGAAGCGGGTTTATTTATATCATAAGATAGCAAAAAGCAGATGGGTCTCCTGATTGAAAAAGAAACCATCGCCTATAGACGCTAAAGATGTTAATGGTGCGTTGCTATCCGTGTGGCAAGATGGCAATGCTACATGCATAAATTTACCGACTATGTATCTTACCGGTATCAATTGTCGTGTTTTAAACCGGAAAACGACAATGATTAGCATTAACGCTGTTGCGGTAGGAATAGATAGGGCGGTGGTATTAAATACCCGGGCGAGACGTTGCAGAACTCTACCGCCTAGTATTCACGACGGTATTGACTCGTATAACCAATCGGTGCCTTTTACGACCAATCTGGCAGAACGGCAGTTGGTCTATTCTTCAAAGGTGCCTAGACCAACACGGGGGATTGATTTCGCCATCCCACAAGGGTGCCGGGTGATTATATTATTTCTATTTTGATTTTCGACCAACATGATATTCTTATTTACAATGGGTACATCCCTAGTAGTAGTGCGAGTTACGTCAATTGTATTTATCAACGTCTTTACTTGGGAAAATGTAACGCGAATATTTCCTTGAACACTTTATTTTTTGTATCTTTAATATATGAGAAATTTCATTGAATCCGGCTTCGTCTCATGAGATTTAGGAGAATAGAGTGCCTTTTGCACGATGGTTTGTAAATGGTGAACCAATGGTATTATTACCTTTTTTTTCGGAATTAATATAAGCAGTTAGTCCAAATGACCGCTACCGAAACCGGCCCTTTCGGGCGAGCAGTGTGCTCAGGCCGAGTTTAAATTAAGTGGGTTAATGGGTGTCTCCTGTGCGACTGAACCTCGGCTTAGAGCAGTATCTTGACGTGGGTGTTATTACCATTGAATATACGTGATTCCGCAATGTGTCATCTGAGCTTATTACCACGGCTTTACTTATTACTGTCTGTCGTCGTAGCTTCAATACTTGTCGTTTTGTGTTCTGATAAAGATTACCAGCTACCTAATGGGTAAATTAGCAGGTAATTTTATGCATCATAATCCTACCACATCGATGGCTATGCACCATTAACAGTGTGGTGTCTATAGGAGTTGGTTATCTCTTTCCATCAGGAATGCCATCTGCTTGTTTGCTAAACTACGATGTAAAATAAAAATATATTTAGTTAAAAATATAGTGCATATGCAAATTGACTGGTAAAAGTTCAAAATACTGAAGGACACAATAGTTAATGGTCATTAATAAACAATAAAATATAATAAAAAAGAATATTTCGTAAGTACATAGTAAACCTCAAGAAAATCAGTGTAGTAATATTCAAAAAGTATGGTCACCGCACGATGTACTAACACTCGTTAGTCGTGAGTTCAGTGAAGTCGTACGAACTTCAATGCGCAGCGCGCAGGTTTTCGTACTAGATTTTTATTGAAAAATTCGGTCAAATTAGGTTAAATGCGTGCACATATGATCTTTTGAAAATTTGTCACATAATAGACTGTTGCATAGAAAGTTACGCTTAACTGTTCGATAACATGGTTCAGACTTGCTTGCATCAACACTATTTCCTTATATTATCTTGTGTAAATAATAATTATTAAAGAGATGCTAATATTTTTTTCAATTAAAACCTTTTTATTGATTTAACCTGCCATTAATATTTATGATAAAACTATTGTCATGGTTAATGTCACCGTTGTTATTTCTAGATTTCCAGTGTTATTTAATATTTTATTGCAAAATATATTTGCCATAAATATAATATCCTTTATTTTCGTAATGTCATAATAATGCCGAGACCTTTAAGAATTGAAGAACGAGCAGCAATAATTGATGCAATAGTTATTGTTAGATAAACTTTATTAATTAGAAAACGTCACATTTATTTAATGTTAGTAGAACTGTTTTTTGTACTGGTATGTTGGCATGATTGATTCGTACACTAGTGCAAGCGAAACTAGATCTTAAGGTGATGAACCTATTTTTACCGTGACTATACATAATATACATAAGCAGACAATACTACAAGTTGATATTTAATTTTTTGTCTATCTGCCCCTTGTGCCCCACATTAAAAAAATCCGGGATCCGCCCTTACATATGGGGCCTATGATCGCCCTCTGATTCAAATTTGATCATAATTCCATAACTCCGTTGGACCATAGTCTCAAGAATAAAATATTTTCTAAGTTCGACACAAGACTTTTTTAACCATTTTTTTTTTATAATCATAAGATAGCAAACAACACTGATATAAAATATTAATGGCAAACAAGCAATAGCTCTCCTGATGGAAAAAGTAAGCAAAGCCCATAGACACTAAAGATGTTATTGATGCGTTGCTATCCGTATGGCGAGATGGCAATGCCACATGCACAAGTCTACCTGCTACCTTACCTTCAAAACTGGAACACGACAATGAAAAACATAGACATTATTGCGATTGGAATGGGTAAGGCGATGGTACCAAATACCCGGGCGTTGCGGAACTCCTACCATGTAGTAGTCACTATGGTAGTGACACGTATCCTATCGGTCGCCTTTTACGACCTGCCTGGCAGAAGGGCAGTCGGTCTATTCTTCAAAGGAGCTCAGACCAATACGGGGAAAAATATTCCTTAAATAGGTATTCTTTAAATAGTTATATAATCTTTAACTGGACCAAATTTCATACCCTTCCATTAGTAATTATCCTTAAAATGGGTACAATAATTTTACTTCACTCTTTTGATTAGCACCTTAAAAATTATCTTTCATTTAAATTGCGCATTCAGCTGAAAATACTAGGTCAGTGATTTCATTACTTCTGATGCTTCCCCAAATTCCTGCAAAATACAAGTCATGACTAGTATTACTTAAAATTTCACTTTGAATGAAAATTTACATGCGGCCTGTTATTTTTTTTGAAGCTGAATCATAAATGTTGCTGAGAAAAACTTTCTTGTTGCTGTAAAAGTTTGGATGTTTGGATGGATGTTTGGATAGATGTTTGGATGGCTGTTTGTTACTCATTCACACAAAAACTACTGAACGGATTTGAATGAAATTTGGCACACAGGTAGCTGGAATAGCACATAGGCTACTTTTTATCCCGGAAAAATGAGGTGATCCCGCGGGATGCACCAAAAACCCGCGGGATACTGGCTGCACGCTGCAGCTAGTTGGTGAAATAAAAATCGCCACATTGCTCTAAAAATCACGTCAATTTTGGCATTTTACATAGCACACGAAGCGATTGATTTTTTGATTTCGGGCCAAAAATAGGAAATTTGGAACAAAACATATTTTTTTTATATTATCATATGATAGCAAAGGAGAAGATGGGTCTCCTGATAGAAAGAGTCAACCATCGTCTGCAGACACCAAATATACTAATGGAGGTCTAATGTCACATGCATAAGGTTACCGGCTACCTTACCCTCCACACCAGAACACGACAGTAAAAAGGCGGTGGTACTAAACCTGGGCGAGACTATGCAGAACTCTACCACCTAGTAAATACATGTAAAATTATTAAACATACATGAATACATGAAAGCATACATTCGTTTTAATGTTGTTAATTTTCTGGTTGAACATTGTACGTACACTATAGGGGGGTGTGCAGTACTCAATTCTGATACCGAATATGACGTATAAAAATAGATAAGTACTATATGTAAATAAAAACCCGTCTTGTGCACCCTACACGCCCCTGTGCCTCTTTCCTTAAATCCGCCCTTGCTAGAATGTATAAAAGTCCTTATAGCAGCACCCTTAATAAACTATTGTCAACCCCTGTTGGTCTGACCATATAATGGTTTGGCAGAACTTTAGCACCTATATGAGTGATTGGGCTTTGTTTGTCTTTTTTCCGTAACATGTATGTGTACTATGAACAGGCACTTCAAATATTTTAAGGCTTAAACAGCACTTTACGCCACGAGATAGGGAAAGTATAGCCAGAGGATAATATAACTAATTGGACAATTGAAGGAATGTTGTATACGGAGAATCAAATCACAACTGATCACAATCGATCAAAGTTGTAAGTTTATACCTTGTGCTTTAGATTTAAATTACTGAATTAATTTAAGTGTTTCTTAATATGTTTTTGCACAAGTTAAAAGAAGCAATGTACGATTCATCTCAGAGTGTAATAAAGAAACGGTGCTAGATTTGATTGCTTTGTCCTGACAAATGTTATAAACGACGGTTTGGAATTGAAAATTTGTTAAGTGGGTACTGATAGTTTTAAATTTAAGCACTTGTCTATTTAGAGTAATTGTGTTAAAATTCTTACAAGTTTGTAAGAAATTGAAATCTCTTGATGTTATGATAATGCGAGTTCAATTCGCACATGTCCGGCTTTTTATATTAAAAAGTAGGTTCTACATCATACCATAGGGAGACAATCATATAACCAGAAAGAGACAGTATATCTACTAGTAGAAATAAGTAACGCTGCCAAACTCGAGCGTAAAATTCGTAGAACTCTACCGTCTAGTAACTACTACAAAGTACATTTTGTATATCGTGATATTTCAAAATATTGTTTGTTAAAACGAATCAAAAAGATCTCGTAACATATATGTGCGTTAGGAGAATTTTAGCAGAAAAGTTTATTTGAACTTCCAAATCCATTATTTATAAGACATTGTGAAACTAACAAGAAAAATGAGTGTTCAGTGTTGTATATACTTCAAAAAGTCGTAATAAAGTTTTCATTATTAAACGAATTCGGGAAATTGTCGGAATCATATATTCTGGGATTCACGAGACTTGGAAATAATAGATAATATGATTCACTCAATAAAAATAAATATCTTTAGAGTTTTTAACTCTTGTTCTTAGTTTAGAGCGGTTCTACGTGATGTTTTTGGTTTGTCGGCTAACGAGAACAATAAAAATTGTCATTGCTACATCTCCTTGCTATCGATGAGGTTCAAGTTCGATTCGACAGTTCCCTGTTGGGTGTCGATGTTCTCGACGAAAAAGGGAAAAGTTAAGGGAATAGAACAACTTTAATAGGAGGAAAAGGACGGGAAATCCACTTGAAGGTTAATAATCATCACGTCTGTTACTTCGTGTTGGCTTGGACTCCTTTTGTATGGTCTATTCATTAGCCTTCCTGGCAGGTGAATCGTAAAAGGCGAATGATTGTCCAATTTTGTCGTCGTGACTCTACTTCCTGCTGGCAGAATTGAGTAACGCCTTGCTCGGTATTGGTATTACTGTCTTATGAATTCCTCTTATAGCATCAAAAATGGATAAAGCACTGCCGTATTCCAATTAAGCAAGTAAGTTAGCTGGTGTCTGATGAAACTAAGGATTCGATTTATATAACAAAGCGTCCATCGAGTCGAGGTGTTAAGAGCTCTTAGATTTTCTGCCACGTCGTAACACGGCACGTCGTTATATCGTGTTTATGTGTGTAAGAACCCTACACGTTTAAATTAGATTGACGTTTTATTAAATGAATTGAAGGGCTATGTGTTTGGCATTTATTTATTTATTTTACAGTTGCATTATATAATAGTTTTCACTTTACGTGCATAAGATGATTTACATTATATTATGTACCTTGTCAGGCGCAGCAACTGGAATGGCAATGGGGTACTGACTTTTATAGAGTGATTTGTCTTCTAAAAATATTCTTTGACAGAGTAATAGGCTTTTTCAATTAAAAGTTTATTTATACTATTTTTGAATTTAATATAGTTAGGTTCGCTTTTCAGATTTTCTGGTAATTTAGTATATATTTTTACAGAGATGGGATAACTTCGATGTTATTTGATCTAAATTATTTTTTGAAAGTGATTCGTAGCGACGAGGTATTTCTTCTAATTTTGTATATAAGTGGTTATTTTTCAACCAATCGCACGTTTGAGAACGCATCAGATGATTATCTCTTTCCATCAAAAAAGAATTTTGCATGTTTACCATCATGTTTAATCTAGCAGTTGTATGCTAGCGTTTGAGTCGCTATGGAACTATGTATTGTTTGCACCATGCTATTTTCAAAACGAGGTTCAACAACCTTTAAATGATCCCTCCTATTTATATAACAGATTATGTATCCGTACAGTCAGCTAAAGCGATCAAGTACCACATAGCACCGTTTCCAAAGATAAAATATTCCAATATTCAAGCAAATTTTACATTACACTACGTTAAACATTAAGCACGTAATTAATTTATTTTTATTTTGTAAACATCGCCCGCGCCGTAGGTCGCCTGCCTATTAGTTTTTTATAGGATCTACTTTCAATCAAACTCCTTCTTTACAGTTTAAAAACACGAAACATCTTCTTCAAACTTATTGGACCCTCATCATTCCTTTATCGGACTACTAGACGCAGGCAGAAGTTCCATCCGTATGTTGGTCCTATTTTTTGCTTCGAGTCGCCAAGGTTTGGAATGAACTGCCTGATATATGTAGTCCTGGAACCTTTAAGAATAGTGAATAGGTTTCTTTTGGATGGGCGTGCAACATCTTCCTCTATATAAGCATATGCGTATTTTACAACGTAATGGGCTGTCGCCCATCTGATGAGTATATGAAGTGCGAAACGCTTTATCATAAGCTAACAATGTTGAGTTTCGGCTTACGCCTAGACCAGCATAGGGCTGGATGACCTATTAGCCTCTGGTTTCCCTCTTAGCTGACAAATCCCCATAACATGAGTAACAACTCAGTCCGGCCTTAGCCGTGCCAAGCCGTAATGGCGATTTCACTGTTTCGTCTTCTTTTCGACTCTTCAGGTGCGATGAGTTCTCACGGCAACACTGCCGTGAGAACTCATCGCACCTGAAGATTGTGCATTGCTTCTCTCTTATGGGATTAGCTGTGTAGAATGGAACGGGTTCCAATCCTAACCGGTAAAGCGGTACTTGGTCTAGCGACCGTTGCTCCAATAGACTCAAGAGTGGATGGTCCTCCCCTGACGGGGTCCGTTCTCACTGGTATATGCATATTTTCACGCTAGATCCCTTACGTGGTGGGCAGAGAGAAGCAAATTCCGTACATATCGATCCTTGCAGACTTCTCTCGTTTCCTCCACATTCACACTCTTCATACAAACACACTTGCAAAGACTAAAAATATATTTTTAGACAATGATATATAATAATAAAAAATGTATGAATAATCATAGAATTAAGTTTTACCTATTGCTAATGATATTCAATATCAAAAATAAATTTTTAAATTGATTATTTCCATTTAGTCTAGTCTGTAAATACACGTGGCGGAATTAGTAACACAATATTGTGTCTTTTGTATGAATTCGGCGGATTATGTTTAGTAATTAGTTAGTTTAGTTAAGATTAAACGAATTAAACGCTTTGGCATTCATTAGGCTTCAAACGTTAATTAGTCTATTTGTTAGTTTTTATTATTTGATAGACATTTCCTTTTTCATAATAACGTCTGAGTTCACGTAGGCGACTTAAAGAGGTGGTAAAAAATATTTACGAGAGTAAGCGGTAATACACGCAAACAATTTTCACCATATTTTTGTGTAGTAGCATATTTTTATTAGTCTCATAGTTAATACGTAATGTTTTGATGGTAGCTTGTAAGGGTCATAAAATTTCATCAAATCAAGCATGGTTCATGAAGTTTTTTTAGTTAGAAAAATCTGAATAGCACGGTGTCGTCGTTTTGTTAAAATGTTTACGCTAAAAAAACGCATAAGGTTGGAACGCATAAGGGTGCAATTAAGAAACGGCAATTATTAAAGTTGGCAAGTGAAAGGGATCTCGTATATTTCATCAGCTGATTAACAAGTGAATCGTGGTGAAAGCCTTTATTGACGTTTACCGCTTCTTTTGTCCTATGTCCTAGGGACAGCTACGTAAACATCTAATCGTGTCTTCTCAAGTTTTTACGTCATGGGAAAGCAATCTAGCAGATTGATCCCCTAAAGGTGATGATAGACGGGCGAGCATAGACCACGGTCTTAATGGTCTAAGAGCCCTCGAGACAAAACTTATGACCAGTTGCACTACATAAATCCGCGGTATTGTGATGATACGCGGGCGAGCTTTACCGACGGGCTTTACTATCGGCCATAAGTTTTGTGTCGAAAACTCTTAGACCATAAAGGCTGCGGTATAGGCTCGCCCGTCGATCAGCGACTTAAGGCGAGACATCGTAACAAACGGGAAAAAACCGGTTTAAACAAACGTGTTTAAACAATCACGTTTTTTGTATTGATTGTTAAATAACAATTTTACAAAAATTACACGGCATACCTGAAGATATTATCTAAAGAATGTGCTAAATTATGACATGATAGAACGTATTTAACTCGATCACATAAAATTCCGAAAACAGGCTAAAAAATCTCTAAAACAAATAATTTGTTACTAATATTTCTAATCTTCTGATTCTTTTCTGATTTTTATATGGTGATATTTAGTTGTAAATACAAAAAAGAATGTGCTAAATTTTAGTTTTCAGCTGAAGTCCTATATTTAATTATCCGAAAATTAACACGTTTTCCAGCGGTTTCAGAACATACCGCGCCGCCTACTTCCTATAGAATTGACGCTCGTCGAAATACCTCGCCTTAATGGAGAGACAACCATAACATATACTCGTACATATTACGCTCTCCTGAAGAAAAGAGATAACGATTGTTCATAGATACCAAGCTCTCCTGACGGGATGAGACAACCATTGCCAACAGATACCAAAGGTGTCACACGCTTGCATCTATTGACTACCTACCCTACCATCGAAACCGGAACTATAGTGTTAAACATTGATGCTTATTGCGTTAGAAAAATATATGACAATGATACTAAATCTGGGGTAAAAATTGTAGACCTCTACCATCTGGTAGTAAAACCTATTTAAATGGAGAATTCACTAGACGGACTTGCCCGCGGACAAGCCCGCAGACAAGCCCACCTGACTTTGTTACTATAGGCCGGACGGTCTGCGTCCGTTATACATTTGACAGACATTTGCACAGACCTATAGTAGCAAAGTCCGGCGGACATGTCTGTGGGCTTGCCCCCCGGCATGTCCGTCAAGTGAAAGTCCTAAAAATCTTAGTGGTAAGTTAAGCGTTAGTGATGGTTTCCGCATATTCGGTCTATTACGTCTCAAGCGTAAGTTTACCGGCTATAATTTAAGCTATCGAGGTACCGTTTTTGTGACAGAGTGTGGAAAATTCTATTATGTAGTAAACAACCTTACTACACATGTTTTATTTATCAATTGACTCATAAAAAGTTTCCACTAAGATAAACAGGTTTAAATATAATAACACATGCAAACCATCACGAAAGAGCATATTTTTGGCATTCGTGTAAATTTTAAATGCCAGAAAAGTTTGTAACTCTCGACTATTAGTAACAAAGTGAGATGGAAAGTGATTCACGAGATAATCGCGTGAAGCTTGGGAAGTTTGGTGACGAGCCAACCTAACCGACGGAACCGTGCCGTGAATAACTGAATCTTGTAGGAATGTTTTACAGGAAGTTTTCAATTCATCGTGGATTTTATTTTGTTTTCCATATTTCTTGTTATATGACATATTTATTGGACCATTAAGAATCGAGAAGTAGGTTTATAAATCCGGCCCATATGTGTATTTGATGTTCATCTGTTTCTATATAATGTTTTACTAGAGATCGTCCCGTGGTCGAAATTCGACCATAGATCCATAAAATCTCTTTTAAATTTAACAACAGACTTTAGCCGTAAAGAAAATGGTATACATGTGTGTATATCATGTATGTCACATGAATGTAGTGTGTGTAATGTTTATTTTCCATAATTATTTGTATTTCTAGTGCATATTATCTAAAAATATTAAGTTTCTGCAGTAATCCGCAATGTAAACTTTAATTGTGCCACCCCTCCGTTCACGTAATGCGTTTGCGTCTATCGTCACAAAGCTATTGCAATGACATGATAGATGCAGAGGTCATATCTGCATTTATCGTGTCACTAGTTGTTGCTCATGACTTCGTCCGCGCGGACTTCGTTTACTCCGCCCTGCTCCTCCCCCGTAGGTGATAGCGTGATAATATGTGGCCTATATGTTGACCCAACCTGTTAGTAATATTCATGCGAAATTTGAAGTAAATCCATGCAGTACTTTTTGAGTTTACCCCGGACATTCATACAGACAAACAGACAAAAATTCTAAAAACAATATTTTTGGTTTCGATATCGATTGTAGATCACGCCACAAGTATTCTTTTAAAAAAATATTCAATGTACAGTTTTGACTTTCCTACGATTTTATTATATGTATAGATTGCACGAAGCTTTGTGACGATAGACCCAAGTGCGGCTGAGCCATAATTGCATACAGTACAATACAAATTATTTGCTTCACGTATTAATCTATATTAATATTATAAATACGAAAGTTTGTATGTTTGGATGAACGAATGGATGTTTGTATGGATGGATGGATACAATCTGGAGATCTTCAAGAGAAGAGTGAACAGGTACCTTCTAGGGAAGCGCGTTCCATCTTAGGCCTCATCTTAGCTTACCATCAGGCGAGATCGAAGTCAAGCGCTTACCTATCGATAATAAAAAAAAATATGTACTGGAATGGCACACAGGCTTTTATCTCGGAAAAATTAAGTGATCCCGCAGGATTCGCCAAAAATTTTTATAATGCAGCGGGCTGCATGCTGCAGCTAGCAAATTGTATATTCTTAAATTTTTTACAATAGTGACACAGGAAATAGTGGTGATACGCTCGTTGTCTGTTTCAGAAGTAAGGAGGTTAAAGATAAGATAGAGTTAAATAAGAAGTTCATCCAAACTAATAATATTCTTATAAAAAAGAAAGATTACTTTTAAAGAAGAAGAAAAACATTTATACTGATATAAACAGTTGCCCTTAACTTTAATTTTACGGGTTTGTTGTTGTTTTATTGCTTCTCATTTTGATATTAAAGTTGTAGTAGGGAAGCCAAAGAGGGGGCTTAGGCTCTCCACCAAATATAAGCTCTTTATATAGAGGTGGGTTATTAGGGCAGAAAAAAAAATCCAATAACTTCCGCTTGTGGAAATTGTCAGATTATATTTTTTTCGCTATTCTTACATGATTTTCTATATAATAAAAGAAAATTCAGACGCACTCGTGAATGTCAAAAATAACATTTTCTTTGCAACTTTATGACCCTCCCACTCCCTTAAAAACCACTTGAATAGTCAGATATTCTAAATTTTAGGTGGCAATTAACCCACCATACCTTAATCTGACACGTTAGACTGTTTCCATGTCAGATTTCTTTTTTTATTTTTTTATCCGTAGATTTTTCTCCACCATTGAATTGAAAAACACTACATAACCTTTTATTTTTCTTATAATTTAATCTACAAAATACAATACCCATTTAGCATCTTGGGTTCTTCTACTATTGAAAACGATGATTAAATGACTAGCTCTCTCACAAATTTAATTTAAAAATGAGAAGATAAAACAGTCTACAAATCCGTAAACTTAAAGTTAATGGCAGCTGTTTATATTAGTATAAATATTTAGTTTCTGACTGCCATAATTCCTCGCTAAACTAATATTATGATTGTAATATATCACATATTCTCTCTAACAGGTCATATAAATCAATCAAAATGATTGAATAATGGAAATAAATAGGCCATTTTAATACTCTGGTTTCTTTACGGGATTGATATACTCAAATCAAAATACCTATCGCTCAAAGACATCTATCTCAAGGGCATCCATTCTATCTAAAGCTCATTGAATAAAACATGTAAATGCCATGAAATTCACGGCCATTACGACCTTATGGTCGCGAATATCTGCCTGTCTGTCTCTCCTTACGTCTAAACTACTGATTTTTTTTATATCATAAGATAGCAAACAAGCACATGGGTCTCCTGATAGAAAGAGTCAACCATCGCCTATAAACACCAAAAATGTTAATGGTGCGTTGCTATCTTGTGGCGAGGTCTAATGCCACATGCATAAGTTTACCGGCTACCTTACCCTCCAACCCGGAAAACGACAGTGACCAGCACGGACGCTATTGCGGCAGGAATAGGTAAGACGGTGGTACCAGACCCGGGCGAGCCGATGCAGAACTCTACCACCTAGTATTAGAATTAGTAGTACCTAGTGGATGAAATTTGTTACAAAGATAGCGTGAGGCCCGAGAAAGGACATAGGATAGCAAAGAAACAGATGGCCCTCATGGTGGAATGAGAGAATCATCGCCTTTAGACAACAAAGACGTTAATGGTGCTTTGCTATCCTTATAGCGGGATCTTAGTGTGACATACCATACATAATTTTACCGGCTTCCTTACTTTCCAAACCAGAACACGACAGTGACAAGCACTGACACTATTGCGGCAGAAATGGGTAAGGTGTTAGTATCAGACCCGAGTGAGACAATGCAGGACTCTACCAAACGTTCGCCTCTTACGAACTTCCTGGCAGATGGTCTGTTCTTCCGGACCAACACGGGGGTCATCCCCTGATGCACTTCTGCTGACAATTCTATGTTTCCAATTGATAATAACCAACGCTTATATAAGTACCTAATAATATAATATAAGTAATAATATAATAATTTTCTATAAATTTTATAGCAACTTTATACCAAACATTTTTCAATTAATCTAGTTCCAAAAAAAAAACAAAATCGATTTTTTAGTTTTGAAATTTGCTTGGCTGAAAATACGGGTTGTCATGGTCAAATTGGAGGCATATTGATGGAGGTCCATACTTCCTGCAAAAAAATAGCTATGCCCTGATATCTTAGAATGGGTTTCATGCTCATTCCAACTGGACTATTTGGCTTGGGTAATGGTATCCGTCGGGTAGCAATGTCATACTTTTCTCCTTGGTAATATTATTATATAGTGGTAGAGTTCCGTAACGTCTCACTGGGGTTTGGTATCAACGATTTTCCTGTTAAAATAGCGACACAGCTTGTTACTGTCGTGGTTCTTATATACCCCGTGTTGGCCTGGGCCCCTTGCCGTTCTCCCAGGCAGTTTGTAAGTGGTGAATGATTGGCTGTATGCGTCACTATTACGATATTAGTGACGCGTACAGCCAATCGTTAGTAGAGTTTTGCATTGTCTTACCCGGGTCTAGTAAATGGTACCACTGTCTTACCTATTCCTGCTGCAATAGCGTCAATGCTTGTCATTGTCATGTGACGGTTTGAAGGGCAAGGCAGCCTGTAGGCTTTTGCATATGGCATTGCCATAACGCTATTCGGATAGCAACGCGCTATTAATATTATTGGTGTCTATAGGTGAAGGTTTCCCTTTACATCAGGAGAGCCATCTGCTTGTTTGCTATTTAATAATATATTTAAAGAAGTATCTGGGATAGCCTGCAGAGTCAACTGGTTAACACATTTTTTCTTCTATTAAAAATAATCAAAGATTTTTATGTAAAGAGATCCTATCCTATCTTTGTCATATCATTAAATAATGGCTAGAATGCCACATGCACTACAATAAATTGATACGCAATATGACAAGCACTAACGCTATTGCGGCAAGAATGACCAAACCCGGACGAGACGTGTTGTAGAACTCTACCACTTAACAAAATTCACGATGGCCATGGCATGTTAGGCAAACTGCAAACTGCCTGCTAGGAAAGTAGGTTTATTCGACAGAAGGACCCGCATCGCGTGAAGAGAAATGTTTTCGTATCTCGAAAACGGCTGTAACGATTTTGATTAAATTTTGTATTTGCATATGATTTTGCTTTCAAGTTTATCTATATATTTATATTTCTTATTAAAACTAAAATTTATATAAAAAAATAAAGCTTACACAAGCATCCTCAGGGTTTTTACAGTTACTGTAAATAAGCTTCAAGTAACTGAAGCTAGGAGTAATTTAATTAACATTAGTAATTCACAATAAGGCAATTATAGTTAACTTCCAACCAGTTTCGCTTACACAAGCATTCTCAGGGTATTTACAGTTTTTCTAATTAAGCTGGAAGTAACTGAACCTAGCAGTAACTGTAAATAACCGGAGAATGATTGTGTAAGTAAAACCGGTTGGAAGTTAATTATAATTACCTTATTGTGAAATAATACAAGCGTATTAATTAATAAATATTACATTTAATCTTTGATTTATTTTATTGTATATTAAATTTTTGATGGAGATCTGGTGAAAATTCCATTTTCGAAAATCAAGGTTAAATCAGTAACTTCCTTTAGCGGAAAGTTTACATTTTTACCTACAAAAATCTTTATTGTATTTCCCCGTTTTGGTCCGGGTCTCCTTTGAAGAATAGACCATCTGTCATTATGCCAGGCAGTTCGTAAGTAGCGAACGACTAGCTATACATGTCACTCCTATCATAGTATCGTAGTAGTAGAATTCTGCAATGTCTAGCCCGAATATTTGGCATTACCGCATTGCCTATTTCTGCCGGAATAGCGTTAATGCTTGTCATTGACTTGTTCCGGATAACCTCGCCATTCGGCGAGACAGCAATGCTCTGTTAACATCTTTGGTGTCTATTCCTTTCCACCAGGAGAGCCATATTTTGCTTGTTTTTATCCTTCAATGTAAAAAATACACAATATAAATTTAAATAAATGGCTAGAACTATAATGACATCGCATAAAAATAAACTTGAAAACAATTCTTAATTAGGAAGCAGTTGTGATAAGCGTAGTAAATAACAATTGTTGATTTGATTTAATTTGTTATGTGTTGTTAGTTGCAATTGTTGATAACATTCTTATCGTGCGATATTGTGCTGTTTGTATGGCATTTACACATTTTACGATCACTTTTAATTATGAAATTGTTTTGTTTTCAAGTACAATTTTTCCTCATCGATTGGGGCTAGGTTTTGCGAGTGTATATTATAAAAATCTGTATCCCCGAAGATCTAGGCAGAGGTACAATCAGTGCTCCCTCGATTAGCCGAACGAACGGCCGGTTTTCCAAAACGGTGATACGGTGTTTTACAAATCATTCCCTTGGGCCTTGCATAAATATTTCAAACACAGATTAATTGCTTGTTAACATTAATTTGCGTTTTGGAAACCGGCTGTTAGTCCGATCATGTGATAGGTGGCAAGCATATCGCCATCTGGACACTTAACCAGTCGCGGCCAATGCTGTTTATATCAGAACACTGGAGAAAGTACATTTTTGAATTTATTTGACTCGGCAATCGAACCCGGGACCTCTGATGTATCGTTAAGTGAATTGGGCGCCAGATTTGCCGTCGAGTTTTTGTTTTTACTATAATAACTTGCTTTATAATGCCTGTCCTGTTGTTTTATTGGCTAGCCTTTTCGGTTGTCGATCGTGAGGTACCGATTTCTGTATAGGCAAACATTTGTTCAACAAAAAAAACCGATTCAGTAATTTAGCTATGAAATCGTAACAGACAGAGTTTCGCATTTATATTATTACTATGGATATTTCTCTACATTCAATGCCATCACACGTGGACATCACTTAATACTTCGCATTAACACGTGAACTATGAAATTATCACCACACGTGTGTACGCGTTAATATAAAAACAACAATTATTTTCACATTGGACTTACATAAGTGTTTGTTATCTAACGTACAACCAGTTACAAAAGTGAAAGCTTCCTTTATTAATCACTTGGCACTCGATGGTACTAAAGCTTTGCTTTACATAAAGTTCAGTGATCCTGGAGTGGGATATGTTATGTCACGGCAAACATACTTGATAATGCAATTGATGCGTATTGAGGTTACACAAACACATATTTAACATACTTTAGTCCGTTGAACAGCACGCTTATTGTTAAATGATCAAAACATACCTACTTGAAGCGTCGTGAGTTACAATACGTTTTGGCAAGTCTACGATACGACTACGACTTTTTGCGAAAGTGTGGTAAAACATCTTGTGATCACGTCATATTTACCTATCGCCCTGAAACAATGCAGCAGGCAATTTGTCGGACACTATGACCACCTGATGACATTGTATACATAATTATTTAAAGAAATCACAAAAGTGAAATATGTATGTATTAATTCCACTCCTAGACAAAAATGTTTGAATATGGTATGTTTGTTTGTAGTAGAAAAGATCATCGGCCAATATTTTTGTGGAATAAAATATTTTTAAATTACTTACTATTTTTATTAATTTTATTTATTAAATTATCTTGTAAGTGCAATAAAATTATGTGTACATTCATAAAGAAAGAAAAATCTCACGTAATAAGCATATTTTGATCATGATCTTTTGAAAAAAAAGCAGCACTTTCGAAAAAGGTCTGGTTGTATCTTCGATAAGAAACTTAAGTATATATTGATCATTTAACAAAAACGGTGCTATCCCGCGGGCTACTTCTTTTTAATTGAAAATGTTTTCATGATAACACGTGGCCATCTATACTAATATTAAACAGAGGTGAAGTTTTGATTTTATTTGTAGAAATTAATTTCTAGAATTGTTGTATCGATTTTGAAAATTTGCTAGTAGAAAATAACATTACTTCTAAGTGACACAGGCTACATTTTATCATCGGACATCGCGACAAAATTCAAAGTTTCATTCTCACCATCTCGATGTCTGGAAAACTACAACCGTGCGATTTTCGAGGCTTTTTTGTCCCGTACTACTCCTATGTAGAACCAGCTATCGACAAAAAAAGTCTGAATGGATACGACTAAGGGACCTTCAAGAAAAGAGCCTACTTATTCTTAAAAGGCCGGCAAAAAATTACAAGACCCGGGGTAGCGTAGTTATCTATGGGCGGCGGCAATTTTTTCCCATTGGAAGACTTAAGTGCCGTTTTAAAATTAATATATACTTAGCGAAACTTCGAATCTTATCAAAAATGATGATTTAGGATATAATCTCGAATCAAAAAAGTTTATATTTTAAAAAGTCTAGATACTTGATAAGTTCAAGCATTATGTGTTTATCTGTCAGATTTCTTGCTTGAATGGAATTGGTAGATATCTGGAATGTGAGTAACAACAACGAATAATGAGAGAGTAAAAAATCAACATCCAAGTAACCTTATTTAATATCGCCCGGAGGTGTGAAACCCTACATGTGCGAGTCCGCCTCGCACTTGATCGGATTTTTATTCATAGTAGTAAAAGTTCTAAAACTTCACTTTAAATTCACTTACCTTTTTCAGCAAATATCGAATCCCGAAACAAATGTAGCGAAAAATGAGAAATTGATTGAAATCTGTAGATGTTTCAGTGAAACTTGTGATTGTTTATATTCTAAATTATATCAGGTTATTCTATTTGAGTGTAGCTCTAATAATTCAAGCGTGTTGTGTGATTAGTTCGTAGGCTATTTGTTAGCCTATTTGGGCCCAGGTTTATTTATTTGTCCGAGTAAAATTGTGAGGTTTTTTGATCAAACTTTTTTAGTAGGGCTCAGAGCTAATTAGTAGTACGTTATCATCCTTGTGTCTCGAATAAACACATTAGGCACGGCAGCAACGTTGTCAAATCCGGGTATAGCAACAAGTGATAGTTTTTAATTATATCATAATCCTTGGACAAATAAACATTCAGACAGAGAACTATTCTAAATACATAGTTTTCGGGTTTTTTGGCTTAACCTATTAATGGTTTATTTCAAGTATCATTCACGACTGTCATTAAAGGCAATGCATGCCACAGAGACATGCTAGAAAGAGTCAATTCAAATGAATACATGAAATGAATTATTAGTGGTGATTTGTGGGTTTACGAGTTTGACATGCAAACTAGTCAACAAGCTTCGAAGTGGCGCCTTCCAAGTTAACTGAAACCGAAAAACACGCCAAAGTCTATCAAAAGTCAAAGTGTTGACTGTTTTCTTTATCTATCGCTGTATTGTGCACTCGGAATTCTTTCCGGGAAATCAAACGATATACAAAGAATATTATTTGAACTAATGACGAAAATATCAGATTTAAGGAAAATAAATCTTGGATTTTGCACAAAGATAATCCGCCTTCGCACACGGCCACCATTGTTAACGAAGTTTTGAACAAAATTTCAATAAATACCATCGAGCAACCACCTTATTCACCAGATATAGTTCTAGCAGACTTTTTTTTTTCCTGAACTCAAGCCACCACTTCGTGGCACTCGTTGTATGTAATGAAAGACATGAAGGAGAATTCGCGTCGAGAACTGAACTCCATTCCGGCAAAAGTGTGTAAAGAATGTTTTGATGATGGGATTATTCGTTAGTGTAAGTGTATCACTTCTAAAGAAGCATACTTTGAAGGCAATAAAATTAATTTGGATGATCTAACTAAATATTTTTAACACAAAATCGACACATATTAGAAAGACAAATTTGAATGTCTTTGTTAACACCCGTTAAAAATAATATCTTGAATAAATGTTACTTCGGACTGACAGTTTTATTGTAATGTGAGTTTAGTTTTTTTTTTATTTCTATACTTAATAAATATACCTACCTATTATTAGAATATCATTGACCTACTTACTAGTTCTTATGAGGACAGGAAGTATAACGGACGTCTTTGCCTTTCTAATGTCTCTATAACTTTGTTTTTATTCATAATATATTGATGCTTCCTTTAACGTAATGCTACCCAAAGACACCGCAAATTTTTGGTCAGTTACCCACGATTGGTGGTGATCACACACTATAGAGGAGAAGCTGAAAATGCGATTATACTGGTCAAGCTGTACGGAGTTTTTTTTTTTTGTATTTGTGTTTTATGATATTTTCTTATTTTTACGCCCTGCAATGTAAAATGACTTGTTGCGACCGCGGAACTCTCGAACCAGTCGTTTGCCTGCATGCACGGCATGTGACGCATAATACATTGCTTATTTTTATATATTTCCTTGAATTTTACTATTTTTTTAAAAAAAAGCATTGTAAAAAATTACAATAAATCTAATTATGGAAAATTAAGTAATAAATCAAAAAATCAACGATTTCCCTCATATATTTCTAACGGTTTTCATCTCAAATCATGGTCCAAAGGTTAAGGTTTTGATTTCCGATAGTGCGTCTCTACACCCTGTAAATAATACATAGAAATGCATATATAAAAGACGCAAATGTAATAAACACCCAGACCGTGAAATCCAAACATTTGTGCTTATCGTACAAATACTTGTTTCTGTCGGTATGACATGATATGTTCTTGAAATGAAAAATCAGTTCGACCTGCGAACTAACCATTTTTCATTTTTACAACGACACTTATCTTCAGTCTCAACCTTCCTCGTACTTCAGTACTACGAACTGCGAGAGTCACACCTAATATTTTATTCAATTCAAAAATTCAAAAATTCAATTTTATTCAACTTATTCAACTTTCACTACGATACAATTGTGTTAGAATAAGCATGGAAATATGTAGAGCAAGACCTCGAAAAAACAATTAACTTACATGGCTTTAGCTCTGCGTATTTACTAAACCAGTCATAATATTATGTGTTAATGTATGTGTTAATCTCGGTTCCCTTTGAAGAGCCTGCCAGGCAGGTCGTAAAAGGCAGCCGAATTGCTATACGTGTCACTACTCACTACTGTTGTGACTACTAGGTGGTAGAGTTCTGTAATGTCTCGCCCGGGTTTAAGGCAGTGGCCTTACCTATTACTGCCGCAATAGCGAAAATGAAATGCTTGTCTTTGACGTATTCCGAGTTGGAGGGTAAAGTAACCGGTAGATTTATGCATGTGTCATTTCTAGCTCCGCCACACAGATAGCAATGCTTCATTAACATCTTTGGTTAGTGATAGTTTCTTTTCCATCAGGAGAGCCATCTGCTTGTTTACAATCAAATGATATAAAGAAATGTCCAATATAGTACTGCAGAGTACATAAAGGTCAAATGTTACCCCTATTGTAGCCGTGACCTGCTCCCGTACTGTTGTGCGGTTTTCTGGCACACTGCCAACGTATATGGCCATTTTAAACACACTTCTACATCTGACTTTATGATATATCTATTCAACATGGTTTTTGTTTAAAACTGCAGCTCGGAATGAAAAAAATTCAAATGATATTGACATCAAAAAGTTTAAATTGATATTTAAAAATAGCGTGCTGACTTAACACGGGGCAAATATCCTGCTAGTCATTCTTACTAATATTATAAATGCGAAACTATGTTTGGATGGATGGATTGTTACTCTTTCACGCTAAAACGGCATAACTGATTACATGAAAACACATATACCTGGAATAGCACGTAGGGTACTTTAACCCGAAAATAGAAGTTATTACCATGGGATTCATCAAAAAGTGTTTTAATGCAACGGGCCGCAGGGCGCAGCTAGTATAATAGGTATAATTGTTATTTATGGTGAGCTATGTGCGCATCAAACTTATTATATGCGTATGTAGGCACCACGGATTAAATGGATACGCTTTTTAAAGACAACAACTTAGTTTGTCAGAATAAATTGCATTCACACACAGAAATACAGAGTTCAACTATTTACCAATGAAATAAAATCACACCAAGATTAATTTTTAAACCTTGTCATCTTATTCGGTACGATAAAATAGTACAATATATTTTATTTCTATTTTTACGCAGTATAATATATCTACAAATATATGACACTTTTGGCAGTGATAGGAGCGTTTGCTCATATGCCCGGTGACACGTTTCCTCCTCAATGCTGTGTCTATTAATATTCTTGTGAGTTGTGGTCGGTGGTATGCACTATAGATAAAGTAATCAACGTAGTGATGCGTTGCGTTGTCGCGATGAAAAGTCGTGGTTGTGCTATGGTAAACTAATTGGCCACATATACACTCCGTCTACAGTATTCTGTCTCGCTTCAACTTGAGATGCGCACTGACGCAAAAGAGAGATGAACTTATTGAACATAAAACTGACTTCTGCCAGTTTTATCGTATTAACTGATTTTTGTTGGTTATCGAGATATAAAACGGACTTTGTCCGAAGATTCATGATCCAGCGAAGTGGTTGGCTGCACACATCACGAACACGCGATCCTTTGGATGCGATTATGTAGCCACACTATTACAGATCAGCAACGGAATCGTTTCCTTATAAAGGAATTAGGTTATAATTCATCTGCCTTCACGTTTAAGTTAATTACAGCGACAGGTTAAACGGTTGTGGACGCAGGAAGATGGTTTAATTTCTATATACGGCAGAATTCATTATGAGCCTGGACGTTCATTTTTGAAGCGGCTTTTTTGGACTTTGGTTTTTTTATATTTATTTTGAAACTTATCCTATGTGTATATACTGGCCAAATATAAAAGGCTATAGGAAATAAAATTCGCATAATTATTCAGTTTTATCGTATTAAATTTCAAAACCCTTTTCAACAATTATTTTGAGTTTACTAAAATCCTACTAAAATAATTTTACCATTTCTTCACGTACGAATATTATGGAAAACTGTTTTCGACGTCAGGGGCCAACAAATACGGGGCAATTATGTAATATAATATATTTTATCTATGATGCGAAAATACGTCAAACATATTATGCTTCAGTGAATAACAAAGTTCTAAGTTTATTTGGTCAAAGATGACTCGAGATATCCAAATTAATATCATACATATGCATTAAATGAAAGAATTTGGGTTATCACTTATCAGCCTGTCGCCTCTGTGGTCTACTGGTCCGGTGTCGGTGTTGACCGCATGGGGTCCCGGTTTCGATTCCCGGGTCAGGCATTGCAAAAATATGTTTCTTCAGTTTTCTGATAAAAAACAACGTTGCCCGGGACTGAATAAGTGCCCGGTTGGCGGTTGGCACCTCCGTGTTGGTCCCGGGCTCCTTTGAAGAATAGGCCAACTGCCGTTCTGCCAGGCAGGTCGTTAAGGGGACCAAGTGGCTATGCGCGTCACTACCATCGTGACTACTAGGTGGTAGAGTTCTGCATTGTCTCGCCCGGGTCCGGTACCACCGCCTTACCTATTCCTGCCGCAATAGCGTCATTGCTTGTCACTGTCGTGTTACGGTTTGAAGGGTAAGGTAGCCGGTAAACTTATGCATGTGGCATTAGACCTCGCCACAAGATACCAACGCACCATTAACATCTTTGGTGTTAATAGGCGATGGTTGACTCTTTCCATCACGAGACCCATCTGCTTGTTTGCTATCTTATGATACAAAAATATATATATATATATGTATATATATATATATATATATATATATATATATATATATATATATATATATATATATATATATATATATATATATATATATATATATATACATATTTATATTTATATCATATTTTATCGCGATATATGCGAAAATACGTCAAACATATTATGCTTCAGTGAATAACAAAGTTCAAAGTGCAAAGATGACTCGAGATATCCATATTGATATCATACATATATACATATGCATTAAATGAAGGAATTTGGGTTATCACTTGTCAGCCTGTCGCCTATGTGGTACTGGTTCGGTGTCAATGTTGACCGCATGAGGTCTCGGGAATCGAACCCGGGCGATTCCCGGGTCACAAGCATTTCAAAAATATGTTTCTACAGTTTTCTGATAAAAAACAACGTTGCCCGGGACTGGTTGGCGATAGCCTTGCTACCTATCACATATGGGACTAAATATCTACGGAAAATCGTCGGTGCACTTATTGTGTCTCTGCCTACGTCTTCGGGGATACGGGTGTGAAGATACTATTTTGAAGATACTTATTAGCCTTGTCAGAAACACTGTTTTATTGTTTTGCACGCCTGTCCTGTACGTTCGCATTACCAAAATCAAACAACCTTTTGAAGTAAAAATGTTTTTACTATAATTTATAAATTATGCAAGAGAAATAATGATTTTTTAACGGTTTCAATTTTTAACCAGCTGTGAGGTAGCCAGTTAACTGCAATGCATATGACATTTCAACTAACCTCAAGGATGACAACGTTCCAAAATACATCTTTTCTGTCTATAGGCGATGTGTCTTTCCATCCATCATTTATTTGTTTGCTATCCTGTGATATAAAAAAACACCAAAAATTTGTTTTTATGCAGCTTGTCTCTTTCAGCATGAATATAATGCGGTGGATTTCAACGCACATTACTTCCTTTTACTCCTTCGGTAAAAAATGTCTATTTTATTCAGTGATAATATAGGTGTTGATGTTTTCTTCTGTCTAGGTATTACTCGCTCGCTCGCGGGTGTTTGGTACCACCGTCTTACTTATTATTGCCGCAATACCGTAAGGTAGCCAGCAGACTAAAGTATGTGGTATTGCCATCTCGCTATACGGATAGCAACACACCATTAATATCTTTGGTGTCTATAGGCGATGGTTTCTTTTTCCATCAGGAGAGCTATCTGCATTTTCGTTATCTTATAAAAAAGCTTAATATTAGAGAAAGAATTTTAAATCGATCCAGTAGTTTTGAGTTTATGCATTACAAGCAAACAAATCTTACCTCTTTTTATTATTAGTACAGCATATCTATACTCGTAGTTGTAAGATAGTTGTGGAGTACTAAGAAATTTCGTGTCTTATAATATAAATAAATGCAATTAACATTCTCGAACTAAAATAGCCACAAAAATTATCTTAGAAATGATATCACCGCAAATAACTAGCCTAACATAACATCTTTATAACAGGAGGGATCAAATTTAACCTGAATACGATAACGTGGTGTAATCTGGAATGACGCACTAAAAATCTGACCTGCTTTTATATTTTTAAACTGTGGATAACACCTTGTGAATCATTTTTATTATTTAGATGAAAGTGATCACATATAAAAATATGCTTTCATACGCCCACAATCTGACAGAACTGAAGTAAGGGTAACACCCACTCAATTACTAATTATAAGCCTTTATTTGGGTTCATTTGTGTTAAGGCAGTTTATTTTTGGTCAGAAAAAACTTGACTGAAACATTGGAGGCTCCTAACTAATTAGCGCAGTCACACGTACCTATAGCTACGCACCAATAACGTCTTCGGCAATTTTCGGCGAAAGTTATACAATTCTAGCAGGAGAGCCAACTGCTTTTTGCTAATGATATTATATGTTACTATCGTAACAGCTTATTGCTTTTTGCTATCCTATAGTATATCGTTGGACAATTTATACGAATTTATCTAACCTCAAAGTAAGCAAATCATGTTTATGATATGGGTGTTGGTCAACGATACTAATACATAAATAATAAAATATATTTAATGAAAACCCCAACCCAGACACACAAACACCATATTTATTTTATTTTATTTATTTATTATTATCATAAAATAAAACACAATATACATATATATCACTAACAGCAATAAACCTTATGAAGGTTTGTCTTGGTCTTAGATTCGCTCCTCCTACCTATGTTAATCATATAAATGCCTGTCCCTATCGGAAATCGAATTTCGAGCCCCATTGATAGCTTAGTAAGGGTTGCTAACTCCATCATAATTAAATCATACAGCCGAATTTATAGGCCTCCTTATTTTGGTAAATCGGTTAAAAAATGCAAAAAAATTAGGTATGCTAGGCTTCACGGAATTATTATAAAGTTTATATTTGTTCTGTGTCCTTTTATCGTTGAAAAAAAACTTAGTTGATAAATTAAATCACACCTTTGAAATAAGAGCATAATATCATTAGTTTTATTTTGCCTTGTACGCCATATTTAGTGGAATTCAATTGTTTATCCATACTAAGATTATCGCCTTAAAGTGGTGCGGTTCCGATTCCCGGGTCGGGCAATTAAAAATGCGGTTTCTCAGTTTTCCGATAGAAAACAACGTTGCCCGGGATAGGATATAGCCCGGTTGGTGATATGCTTACCACCTATCAAATTGTGGGGCTAAGTATCTTCAGCTAATCATGGATGCACTTGTTGTACCTCTCCCTGCATCTTCGGGGCTACGAGCGTGACGATATTTTAAGATTACGTAATCCACATTAAATTTTTAAACAGTAAAGGCTGTGATCTACGGGCGGGTAAAACCGCGGTGTTATGGCTTGTTGGTAAAGATTGCTCGTATATCATTGCAATACCGTGGTTTTATTTACCGTCTGACACGCGGCTAGTCATATTTCCTATATATGTTTAAATATATAACTTACGTGTCACGTTTGTCTGCTATGGCTTCCTAAACTACTGAAACGATATCAATTAAATTAATTTTTGTATGGCAAAACAACGTTTGCCGGGTCAACCAGTATTATACATACATAGCAAACATGAGCTATTCTAACTAATTACGTCACTGACACAGTTACCGACCTTAGGTACAAGAGGCTCCGCAATGTACTCCCATCCATCCCATATGGTGGCTATCGCCGCCATCCATTACAAAGCACACACACACTTCACTACCACACTGTCGCCGTCTATTTCGCCCTGCGCCTAGTGTCGAGCATAATGGCGCTAAAACTCCTCCATTTCTAAATGTGGGGGAAATTTAAAACGACGCACTAAGCCGAGGTCCGGTCTCACAAGAGACAACTATTAGCGCAGGCGTTAATTGCTCAAGTTTAAATTTAAACTCTGGCTGATCACTTTGCTCATCCCATAGCCCGGTGTCGCTGTGACGGCTCTTAAGGCCATCAGCTATTGTCATTTAAAATAAAATAGATATTCTAACTACAAGTCTTCAGGCACTACGGTTGCTCGCTTGTCGATCAGTACCAACGAGTCGCGACTAAATGTGACGTTCTTTGAAACCGCGGTATTGAACTCATACCGCGGTTTTAAAGAACGGCGCGGCGTTTGATTAGTATAGGATCTCTCTGTATTGTTTTAATAATATAGGACCTTTAACGACCTAGTTACTGGATCAAAATTGTATTATAACGAATAAAATATGTCAATAAATATATTGCAAATGGGTTGACTAAAAACTTTCAGACCAGAATATGATTAATTAACAATTTTAAATATTTCCCTGGCTTGGTTAATAGACAAATCCATCCATCCATTTATTTCCATTCACAACTCTTGGGTAGGCAGGTATAAATAAACAGGTAAATTTATACTAGTAAGCTGCCCTACTAACCCAAGAATTGTACGCAAAAAAAATAGTCGACGTAACATTTGTATATTCTATATATAGGCTTCATACTTTCGATTGGTATGGAATTTCTCTAAGTCTATTAACCAAACCATTAAAATGTATAAGAAAAAAATCTGGACTGAAACTTTTTAGTCAACCCATTTGCAATAAATTATTGATATATTTAATTGGATAAAAAGTAATTTTTATCCAACTTGGTGAAGGTCCTCCTATAGCAGGGATCTTAGACTATAAAGAATGTACCTCGATCAGGGCTTTAATATTTACATCAAGGCCCGATTGTCATGGGCTTCTATCGTGGTGTTGAATCTTTTATCACATTGTTTACTTGCACAACGTAAACACGTCGCGTATCGTACCACGGTAACGTACATTATATTCTGGAAACAATCGGAAAATAGGTATAATTGTTATTGTTCTCGTGTTGAAAGGGTGTAGCAGGATAAGTATGATGATTTGGCCCCCAATGACAACTCAAGTCCAAACTTATAATATAGCATGGCCTCGATGTACGTATGCAATTTATAAGAATTTTTCTGCCGTATTCCGCTTTATTCTAGAGATATGGGTGCATGTATGATTATCCTTCAAACAGCCATATCTCAAGAACTAATTAAGCTAAATATAAAAGACCAACGTGAGGTTGTAGGTAACGTTAAAGAGTATATTTTGTATTTTTTTCAGATTATTTAAATAACTACGCGCATTTATAAATAATAAATAAATATTTTATCTTTCATTTTTTTAGTGTTCTTGGTGACTTACAATCACCGAAAAATTATATGTTGTAGTACTTGATAAGCCCTACTTATTCATGAAAATTATATTGAAAAAAAGTTGGTGCAACATTTCGAAAAAAATAAAATTCGACATGCACCTGTGTTTGCCATAGAGGAATTTTGGAAGAAACGTTAGCTAATGCTATTCAAAAATATTTTGTAGTCTCGATATTAATCATTTACAGTTGAAATTAGTTCAATAATTCATAAATTGAATATATATATTCATGTTCTATATATATTCTTAGTTATAATGTAGGACAAAGGTACATATAAGTATTGTATAATAATTTAAATTACTGCCATAGGAAATAACTCAAGTATTCAAGAGAGGAACCAAGTTCAGAGTGCTAAGTATGAGTTTTTCTTTTCGCATTCGATCGTGAGCGCGTTTGGAGTTTACTAGGAATTTGTATGTGATTTGTACAGCGCCACCTAGTGGTAAACGTGAGAAACCAATTTACCACTAGGTGGCGCTGTACAAATCACAAACAAATTCCTAGTAAACTCGAAACGCGCTCACGATAGAATGCGAAAAGAAAAACTCACACTTAGCACTCTGACTTGTCATCACGTTGCTCGCTGTTTCACACACTTGACGTACTCAAAACTAATTTCTTTAAATTATTATACAATACTTATATGTACCTTTGTCCTACATTATAACTAAGAATATATATATAGAACATGAATATATATATTCAATTTATGAATTATTGAATGATGAAATGATTAATATCGAGACTACAAAATATTTTTGAATAGCATTAGCTAACGTTTCTTCCAAAATTCCTCTATGGCAAACACAGGTGCATGTCGAATTTTATTTTTTTCGAAATGTTGCACCAACTTTTTTTCAATATAATTTTCATGAGTAAGTAGGGCTTGTCAAGTACTACAACATATAATTTTTCGGTGATTGTAAGTCACCAAGAACATTAAAAAAATGAAAGATAAAATATTTATTTATTATTTATAAATGCGCGTAGTTATTTAAATAATCTGAAAAAAATATAGAATATACTCTTTAACATTACCTACAACCTCACGTTAGTCTTTTGTATTTATCTTAATTAGTTTTTGAGATATGGCTGTTTGAAGGATAATCATACATGCACCCATATCTCTAGATTAAAGCGGAATACGGCAGAAAAATTCTTATAAATGGCATACGTACATCGAGGCCATGCTATATTATAAGTTTGGACATGAGTTGTCATTGGGGGCCAAATCATCATACTTATCCTGCTACACCCTTTCTAGCTAAATTTCTCTGTGTTGGCCCACGCCCGGATTGTTTTCTTGTTACTGTTTGCGCAATTGTTGTCAAAAGGAGTACAAAGTTTTTGCTTCACGTATTGATATAAAAATGTAGGTTAAAGCACATCGATTTCGAGTATTTGTTAGATACGGACTAATAAATTTTATGTTTTATACATGTTACGTGTACGTAATAGTACTTGTGCATTGGTCGAAATAAAACCAAAAATGTTATTGAATAATCTCGTTACTCAACGCTAAAGATAGTCAATAATAGTTATCAAACAAAAGAAAATTAATATGCAAACACAGATGAAAAAAGTACTCAACTGTTTTGTTTTGTCTAAATATATAATTATATACATAGAGTAGCTGCTATAATTCATTGAGCTCTATAAAATAACCAAGGATTTTCATATAGAGATTCACGAATTTTCATATAAACTAGTGATTTTGCCGAATACCGAAAACTATTCGGATTCCAAATATTTGGCGGCGTATTTGTTTCCTTAGCGAGTTGATCGTGTATTTACATATTATTTGTTAATTACGGATTGAGTAACTAACAGACTTGTTGTAATGTATTGCTAAAAATATTGTCTATTTGCTTGTCTAAAGAATAATCTTCACCGAGAAACGCAGAAAATATTTAATTCATTCATAATAATTAACCTCTCTTGAATTTTAAGGATTAATTGAACATAATGTGGAAAACATAATAGTTTTTTTCTCATGATTAAGTATTCGAGATTCGATATCGAATACCGAATACCAAAGAAAGGGGACAAATACCGAATAGTAACCGAATATTCGTGGCCTCTAATTTTTTAGACCTAGCGGACTTAGACCTCCTTTATCTCGCACTCTATGTAAATCCAGGAACCATTTTAAGAAATCAAACAGTTATAATCTTTCTGCCGGGCAATTGAAAAAAATGAATTGCTAAATGTGTTTATTGGGTGGTAGAGTTCCGCAGTCCTCGCCCGGCTTTGGTACTAGAGCTTTAACTTTTTCTGTCGGAACAGCGTCATTGGTTATCACTGTCGTGTTCTGGTTGGGGAAATAAAGTAACCGATAAACTTATGCATGCGGTATTAACATCCAGCCGGACTCATGGCAATACACCATTAACATGTTTGGTGTCTATAAGCGATGTGTAAAGGCCGTTGGTTGGAACATTTACTAGGAGTGAAAGGTTGCAAAATATAATATAGCAATTGTGATAGAATGCTTGTAACAGGGAAGACCATGACTGACGTAAAATGATCGGATTGATTGGATACATTTCAGACAGTGTCAAGCGTTTCTGTAACTGACGGGTCTGTATCGAGAGCGGAGGCAGGAATAATCAGCAAGGATTGTAATATACGGCATTCATTTTTTTTATATCATTAAATAGCAAAATATGTCGGCAGCAGCAGATGTCAGACGAAAATTGTACGTTGCTATCATTGTATACGTTTACCGGCTGCGCTACCCTCCAAACCGAATTACGACAAAGACAAGCATTGACGTTATTTCGGCAGGAATGGATAAGGTGACGGTAACATACTCGGGCGAGATGTTGGAGAACTCTACCTAGTAGTCATGATGGAAAAGACTTAGTATGGCCAATCATTCACCTTTTACTATGTGCCTGGCAGAATGTCAGATGGTCTATTCTTCAAATGAGGTTCGGAGCAACACGAGGAAAAGCAAAGGGAAAAGTATGGGGAATTTAGCCCAATAAGATATCTGGCTTAAATATATCTGTTGGTGTGCTCATTCAATCGTAGAAGGAGCACAACGAAATATAATTATAAATATATTTATATTTGATGTCATGTCAAATATGTTTATATGTGATGTTTGAAATTATATCGTCAATTTACAGCCGAAGGAAGATACAAACATTTCCTGATACGATTTTGAAACGACCTCGCTGAGCTCTCCATAAAAATATCGAAAAAAATATTGCACCAACAAACTCAATCTATTTATCGTCTGCCAAATATAGATATATCATTTTTAAGTAAGGTTATCATATATTTCCTGCAGTGATATCACGTGTAACGGTTATCAGGCGACCTTCGTATGCAATTGTACACTGTCATCATTTTAGTGTTGAGTCGCATCTGCGTTGCAGCCATCATACGCCCTATTTAATTGGATTTAATAAAATTATTATTTTTCATATTAATACATGTAGAAATATAAAATAAATTATTTCCCGTCGACTTCTTTTGGTGTTAGTTACCTCAGTGAATTGAACAATTGCAATGAAATGCACTTATACATTACTAGCTGACCCGCGCAGCTTCGCCCGCGAGTATATTAATAAGTAGTTCACATAGCTTTTAATAAAAATTTATCCCCTATTTCAGCCCTCAGGAACTGATTTTTGAAAAAAAAATTAGCCTATATTTGACCCCGGATCTTCAACTATGTCCATGCCAAATTTCATGAAAGTCGGTCCAGCGGTTTAGCCGTGAAAGCGTAACAGACAGACAGGCTTTCGCATTTATAATATTAGTATGGAAGTATGGATAAGTATATGAATTCACTACAATGTAAACAAAACGCGACATGATCTTTGATAGTGATTTCCTCGTTAGAAATAGATTGCAGAGGATCACAAAGATATATCAAGACATACAATCTCAATAGCTGAGAAAATTCACTGCTGATGGCCTGAAATATCACGGCAGTGGCGCTGTTTAAATCATCTGACAAGATGATGATGATCCCTTGAGACCCTTGATGATGATCATTGATGAATCATCACGTCAATTTTCCTTTGTTAATTAGGCTGAGTGAACCAAATGAATATAAAGAAATATGTACTTGTACGTTATATATTTTATGTAAACACTTCACATGCGCCGATTCCTTTTGGTGAATAATTGGTGAACCAAACGAATACGATGAAATGCACTTGTTCGCTCCACTTGGTAAAAGGGTAAAAGGTTTATAAATTTAAACAACAACTAAAGGAAAATTGAATTATATTAATATTAAATTGAATACAAAATACATGACTGATGACACTCTATTGTATGTTACGACACTTCACTTATCAGTTTCACAAAACGAATGCTTGGAAACATATCTGTCAGGCCGTTTATAATATTTTATTCTAATAGTTTATTGACTTTATAATTACCTTAATCAGATAGTTGACTTTATATCAGCTCAAAAATCATATTAATTTAAAATATGTTAAATAATTAACAATACTTAATATTTAATTAGATATTTTAGTAATAAGTAAAAATTAATACTTCATCGTTATTTTGACATAACAGTTTAGAAATTGATGACCGCATATACTCATTTTAAGTATGTTTGTGTAAAATATTGACAACACACTTGTACCTTATTTACTATAAGTAATATAAATAATATCACGCCGATTCCCTTTGTTAATTAGGCTGAGCAAACCAAATGAATATAATGAAATACGTGTACCTTATTTACTATAGTAAACAACATAACGTCGATTCCTTTTTTTTTGATTAGGCTGAGTGAACCAAACAATTATATCGAAATGCAATTGTAAATTATTTAATATAATTTCAACAATATCACGTCGATTTCCTTTGTTAATTAGACTGAGTATAATGAAATGCACTTGTAAGTTGTACATTATTCTCTATAATGTAAACAAAAAAGCGCCGATTCTTTTTATTGACTAGACTGAAACCACGAATACCTTCAATGAAATTCATTAACGCAGTACCTATTCACTGTAATGTAAACAACATCACGCTCATTCTTTTTTGTGAAAATGTTGAGTGAACCGAACGAAAACAATGAAATGTACTTATACTTACTTGTGTATAATTTAAAAAAAAGCCAATATGTATCGTAAAAATCCGTAAGAGGCTGACAAGACCTAATTTGTTGAAATTGATGTTATTTAAGCAGTTTTTTAAGAAAAAATGTTTGTTATAGCACATCACAAAAAATATATGTTAATATTCATCATAATACGTCAAAGACCGTGGCCAGACCCGATTCAAAATTGAACAAAATTGGGTCGACAGACAATAATTGCGAAGATTAGTCAATCATCATTAACGGTTCTATGTCTTAATTTTTTAAACGTATGGATCTGCAATTAAAAACATGAATGAATTCATATATTCATACCGAATTATATTCGACTTGTAGCTTAAGTACTAGGCAAACATACATTTTGAAAGAAAAACTAAATATAAGTTGTTAAGCGAAACAACTAAATTAAAATATCTAACAATGTAAAAAAATAAAATCTTAAACATTGAAAACATAGTAGGTACTTTGTATAACAAAAACTAAACTAATACAATCCAGCAATTTAACTATTCTCACTATTAGTAAAGGGTTCGTCAAGCTAAGTTTGGTTAAAAAACTGGATAGGTTGTCAATGGATATTACGACTAGGCTTTTTTACAATTTCGTTATAAATACGACAGATGCGTATCACAGAACAAGATTAACCAAGATAAGTTCTACACTGAGTGGATTTAAAAAGGGGACATGGCTACCTAGGTGTTCTATTTGGGTTTTTTTGAACTGTAATTTGCCTAAAAGTGGTGGACAATCAATGGATCTACCTGACTATTTGTTAATTTGTGAAAGAATATTAATCGGAGTTTGCATAGCTGTTCGATCTTAAAGTTTTGGAGTGTATCTAATATCTATATAGGATTTTATACGACTAAGTGGTTTAAATCTATATGAAAGGCTGCGAACTAGTTTTTTTTTGCACTCTCTCTACTCTGTCTATATGCAGGAGGATATATATTATAAGCAGGATACCATACATTGCAACAATATTCCAATTTACTTCGTATGTAGCTGTTAAAAAGCTAAATACGCAGCTGGGTTTTTGAAACTTTATGTCGATCGACGATCGTAGAGTAAAAACAAATGTTTTACTTGCGTCCTTTCTTTTTTTTTTATATCATAAGATAGCAAACAAGCAGATGGGTCTTCTGATGGAAAGAGTCAACCAACGCCTATAGATACCAAAGGTGTTAATGATGCGTTGCTATCTTGTGGCGAGGTCTAATGCCACATGCATAAGTTTACCGGTCTCCAAACCGGAACACGACAATGACAAGCTCTGACGCTATTGAGGCAGGAATAGGTAAGGCGGTGGTACCAGACCCGCAGGCGTATCACCTAACGTTTGCAATCCGCCAGCGACCAGCGATGATTTTTAAACGTAACGAAAAATCATCAAAAACGACGCCAATTGCTTGCTGGTCACTAGATTCACTTTTTGCAATGTCACAGCACCAAAACTAATCAAGCGGCAACGACAGCCACTAATATAAAAGGCTGTCATGTGTCTTGCAATAACTAAACAATTACGATAATTTCGCATTGTGAGTTACGTGATAACCCCGCTGGGCGAGACAATGCAGAACTTTACCACCTAGTAATTAATCTAACATTATTTTGTCAATACGGTCTGACAACATTGCGGAACTTTGTAATGGATCGATTAGTTAGCTAATTATAATAAATATCTATCTAATACCTTTAAACGAGCAATTCTTGTATATATATGTAATTGGAATCTCGGAATCGGCTCCAACAATTTTCATGAAAGTCACAAATTAGGGGTTTTTCGGGTCAAAGAATCGATTCATCAAGGTTCCAGGTCCAAGAAAAGCTCGGTTCCCAAGATATGGGTTTGTGAAAAACCGAGCAAAGCTCGGTCAACCAGATATTAAGTATATTAATAACGTTCATATGTCTCTGACCTCACCACGATCATTAACCTGAGATAAGCATCAAGCCGTTGTCATGCATTGATATAATTATAATATTACCTATATTATGTAGTAGGTGCTCGTAGGTATTTAAAGAGCAGAACTAATACAAAAGAATACTAGCTGTTCCTGCGACTTTGTTCGCATGATCTACACATATTACCTATTCCTTTTTACTTAGTTGGGCAAAAGTAGTATTAGTTATCCAGTGTTATTGTAGCTTTATAGCTACAATATAAATTAGTGAATGGATTTTTATTAAAATCAGTCCTTTAAGTATTAACCTTATTCATTACGAATAACAAGTCCCAGTTGTCAAAAAAATCAGCAATTATTCCGAGTATAGATAAGGAAAGGTAGACACATACAAAAAAGACATGTAAGCTAAGTTTTTTCAGCCGGATCTTCTCAGAGTAGACCGCGTTTCCGATCCACGAATATCTATAAAATTGTAGACACGTCAAAATAAATTGTAAAAAGTTAAATAGAATAAAAAACCTTTGATTTCTGATTTGTTGTATACATACCTATATATTTATTCCCTTCGCGAATGCCGAAAACGCCTTTGACTATTTAGAAGAATCTTTGTATCCGAAATCGTATGATACGACTTTGCTTTTAAAGTTTTCAATATACCTACTTAATTGATTTTTTGTAATACCGTCGGTTTTTTGCTGACAATTCAACATTGCGCATAGTCGAAAATTATTGTAGTATTGTAAGCATTTGTACCACAGCCTATATTGTGCTTGTACTGTTGTCTGTTGATATTTCAATATGGTCTTTTCATTATATGACTCCTATCTAATTATCCCATGAAATACGATTTTACAAAAAAAAAAAACTCAGCAAAACTTGACCAAGTCCTTATGCTACCAATGTTATTTTATAAAAACGTGAAATTCTGTGCGTTTAGATGTTTGTAAACCAAACAAAAAATGCTGAATGCAATTAAATGACTTGCGCACAAACTATAAGAATAAGAAATTATTTATTCATGGACATTTACCATACAAAAACAAAAAAAGAAACAAATCGAAGTTTATGCTAAAAAAACTTACTTATATCTAAAAGAAAGAGCGAAAGGTGATAGTAATAGTGAGCGGTAAATTTAGTCCATTACAAGGGTACTCAGTATTTGGTGAGACTTGGTGAACCTCAACACTGGTTTTCAGTACCTCTATTTACATGACAGCAAACGAGCTTAGGTACAGCATGTGCGAAACATTATTGTATTGTACATCCTTAATTAACAAAAAGTATAAATCTGTGTGTATATTCTTAATTTAAAAAAAAGTATGACAAATTGTAATAATTAAAAAAATAAAAATTTGCAAGTTAAAAATTACATAGCATATAATAGTTTCCTTGTTTATTTTAAAATGATAAATAATGAAAATAAATTAAAATACAGATAACCCGTTACCCAATGTAAATACATTATTCCCGTAAGATTGCTAAATCAAAACTATCTCCTAATTAAACCTATAACTCTTTAAATAATTTGTGCTTAATATCGTTTTGAAATAATACTCCTAATTCATATAGGTTTCTTCGCATGATGGCCCTCGGTCAAAGAACAGACATCTGCCATTCTGCCAGTCAGGTCTATAAAAGCAAAGGATTAGCCAAATATGTCACTACCATCGTGACTACTAGGTGGTAGAATTTCGCAACGTCTCGCCCGGTATTTGGTACCACTGCCATACTTATTCTTCCCACAATAGCGTCAATGCGTGACATTGTTGTGTTCCAGTTTGGAGGGTAAGATAGTCCGTATAATATTGCACGTGGCATTGTCATTCCGTCACACGGATAGCAACGCACCATTAATATTTTTGGTGTCTATAGGCGAAGGTATCTCTTTTCTTTAGGAGAGTCATGTTTGTTTGCTCTCTAATGATATAAAAAAATTGTGAAAGTCTCTCTGTTACGCTTTTACGAATAAATCGCTGAATAGACTTTGATGTAATTTGGCATGGAAACAGTTGAAGGTTCGGGGTCTATGGGATAAAACAGGGGCTAAAAGTTTGTATAAAACTCTATCGAGGACATGATGCGAAGCTGTGTGGGTCAGCTACTTTACAGAAAGTACAATCTAGTACAGAGTATTTTTATTACTAATACAGAATATTTATAGAAATCTACAGAATATTTTTCTGTTTATCTCTAAGTTAATAATGAAATCGGTCGCCTCTGTGGTGTAGTGGTCTGGTGTCGGAGTTGACCACATGAGGTCCCGAGTTCGATTCTTGGGTCGGGCAATTCAAAAATGTGTTTTTTCTGTTTTCTGATAAAAACGACGTTGCCCGGGATTGGGCCTGATTGGCGATAGGCTTGCCACTTATCACATTGTGGGACCAAGTATCTTCGGCTAATCGTGGGTGCACTTATTGTACCTCTGCCTGCCACTTCGGGGATACGGGTTTGAAGATAATTTTTTGTTATTGATAAATTTTTATACTAATATTACTATTGTAATAAATTGTAGTTGCTCCGCCGCCCCTTTCGGAATTGGACGTAACGATATTTTTGTCCTTTCGAGAAATATCGGAAGCTGGAAAGTTTTAGAGTATGTTTATCACCATATTTATGTATATGTATGTAAATTTATATCAGTGTATTTATATTAATAGTTATATATTATGTTACTGTTCCTATGTTTATATTTCTATATACATAATTACCCTAACTCCTTATCTTTCTGTTTATTCCACAGTTCACTGATAAAGAAATACAATTAGTAATAAAGCCTTTTTTCTTGTAATTGTTCTATTATTGGTTTAAAATAATAATAAATTTGGTTTAAAATAAATAATGATCATATAATAATAAAATAATAAACTAAAAACATAACCGACATTTTTTGTTTATGTACCTATTAAATGGCTAAATTTTAAACACGCCGAAACCTCCAGGCAAGCTTATCATTACATTTAAAATTAAGATACCAATTTCAAGTTTCAAATGCAATATTTTATCGATGATAAGGGGAAAGAAGGATCCTCTATAAATCCTTTACGTTATTGACAAATAAAATGTTATAAAAATATGTAGATATAGATGTAGGTATTTGTAATTTACATATTATTAATAAAATTATATTTAATACTGCATGCTTCAATGTTAAATTTACATTCAAATGTTAAAATATAATTAACACTTGAATGTCAAAAATATACAAGACTCACCCGTTGTCCCGATTATCCAGGGAATTATTTGAAGATCTCGGGATAAGTGGCCGGTAACTGGACCTCGTCATTATAACTAAGAAACACTTAAAAAACCATTCATAAAAATACGTCACGTGTAGTTACAAACACGACTGATATACGACTATACTTTGAAGCAACTGATTGTCATTTACCATTGTTTTGAGCGTTCACAAGTGGTCGCGATAACAGATATCAGTTCTAGGACTTGTAATATCGAGTGTTTAGTGATATGATAAAAGTAACGCCGAAATCTAATAAAAGTATTTACGTTTAAGAGCAATGAATGAGCGGTTTGAACGGATCAATAACAAAGTTGAGGAGAAAGCTTTAGTCCACGCCCCCGGCCGGTTCGACGAGCTTAACGAGTTCATTTAGCGCCATCTGTATAAAAGCTTTGGAATTGTCCTGTAATAAATTAGGCAATGCAATTGCAGTATGTAACTCGGTTTAGATATCATTGTACGATATATAATATGTATATACGGTATTATCATACGTAAACTGAAAATTTCGGATCATTTTTAAACAAACATTTTTCGCATGGAGGCTGAGATTGGGTATAGGTACTTAACATTAACATGGAGACTTGCTATGGAAAGAAAGAAAGAAAGAAAGAAATAATTTATTTGCCAGAATATGGGAGTTACAAGTTATTAAAATTTGATTAAGTTACCAACATATTCTACCATGATATGGTATGCAGATATTTTAAAATTATAATTATTTATCATTAAAATAAAAATGTTGTGAGTCGATTTTTTACAATTACTACCGGATCGGAACGCGGCCACACACTGAGTAGATCCGGCGGAAGAAACTCAGAGGGCTTGTTTTTTTAAATTATAGTTACATGATACAATTACAAACATTATTTCACATCGCAACTTATTTCTATAATTTATAAAATTCATTTTTTGTTTAATTAATATATTGACATTTTACAAAGTTTAAAGACAGAAGAAAGATAATAGATAATTTGTAGCAATTTAGTTAAGTTGTACAATTTAATAATTATCAACATTACCTCCCTTATAAATAACATTTTTTAATATACAGTTTTATAAATCAACATATTTGTAATTTAAAAAGAGTAATTTGTAATTCATGTTATTTTAAATTTATTAATTACAACGTTTTTTATAATTATACAATAAAAGATTTATTATTAGATTAATATTTAATTTTATCAGCAAGAAATTCATTTACATTATAATAAGATTTGTCTAGTAGTAAATCAAATAGTTGTTTGCGAAATTTATTAAGAGGTAAGGATTTAAGACTATAAGGAATATGATTATATATATGGAGGATACCGATGGCTAAAATTTTTAAATTAATACACTGAAATATACATCATATAAATCTATATTAATATAATAAATGCGAAAGTTTTGATGTTTGAATGGATGGATGTATGTTACTCGATCACGCAAAAACTAGTGAACATATTTGAATTTGAATGAAAATTTGGCACACAGGTAGATGATGATCTGGAATGTAAGCTCTCTCTCTCTCTCTTTCTATATATATATATATATATATATATATATGTATATTTTTATATACATATAATAAAATCGTAGGAAAGTCAATGTATGTCCGGAGTAAACTCAAAAAGTACTGCATGGATTTACTTCAAATTTTGCACGAATATTACTGACAGGTCGGGTCAACATATAGGCTACATATTATTACGCTATAACCTACGGGGGAGGAGCTGTGCGGAGTAAACGAAGTCCGCGCGGACGAAGTTGAGGGCAACAGCTAGTAGTATATAATTATATAATTTGAATCATTTTTATCTACATTTAGATGATAATGACTCAAATTTTATTGTGATGATTATTTTTAATATATCATAATTACAACAAAAAAATGATATTAAATATAATTTTTTTATTGTAATTATTATACGTAATTTATTGTAATGATTTACGAAATGTGATATTGTGACATATGGTAATGCTAATGACACTATTTTTTATTGTGATGATTATTTTTAATATATCATAATTATAATATAAATTTACACCTATAAAATATCAATTTTTATTGTAATTATGATATATTTTTATTGTAATGATTTACAAAATGTGATTTTGCCGAATACCGAACATCCTTCCTGGCCCTTGGTCAAACACCGAATATTCAGCGGCGTATTTTCATTAGCGAACTGATCGTGTCATAACATATAAATAAATATTCACGGGACAAATTACACTTTCTGATCTATTCCTAAAGTAAGCAAATTATTTGTTAGTCGACGATACTCATACATAGAAATACATATACTGAAATATATAGATACACAATACTGGAATATATTTAATAAACACCCAAACCTGGAAATACCAACATTTATGCTCGTCACACAAATGCTTGTCCCCGTCGGGGATCGATCCCGAGCCCCATCGATTGCGTAGTCAGGGTCGCTAACCACTCGACCAATGGGGCGGTCTATATTTGTCATAAAACATATTATAAGTACATATATTATATTTTATGACAGATTGAATAACTAATGATTCTTGCTGTGTAATATTACTAAAAAATAAAAATATTGTCTATCTGACTATCCAAAGAATAATCCAAACAAAAAATGCTAAAAAAAGATTTAATTCATAACAATTTACCTCTGATAAATTTTAAATATTGTGAATTCTGATGTTTCTTGATAAAATATGGTATGGTATGGACTATGGTTTGATTATGATTAGGTATTGGGTATTCGGTCGAATAGTTTGCAATATTCGGCCGAATACCGACTAACAAAGAAAGTGGCCGAATAAGCAAAATACCGAATAGTAACACAATTTAAAGGTAAATTGAGTTACTATTTTGGTTATTAGTAGAGTAATATAACTGTATATAAAAAAATAAAATGAAATCAAGTTTTGAAGTTTTTAAACATACATTGTTGCAAAATGTTCGCATTCGTAGCTATATATTTTTTTTAAGTAATGTATACGGAGGAAAATGTCCTCAATTCGGAAATTATTATACATATTTAATTTACATTTTTTTACATAATTAATATAGCAAACAAGCAGATAGCTCTTCTAATGGAAACAGAAACCATTGTCTATAGACACCAAAGATGTTAACGGTGCGTCTGGCGGGATGGAATTGCCATTACTACTAAGCGTTAGTGGATTTAGTTTGTAATTTTGCAAAAAAAAAAAATTAAAAATAAGAGTAAAAAAATATTTTTTCTTTGTCAAATTCTTGAATAATTATGAATTTCTTCGAATAATTTCGAATAATTATTTTCGAAACTTATATTATTAAAACATTTTCATTCCTATTTTTTAAATGTAAGGTAAAAGTTAATTTACAAGAAAAACAGAGAAATATAAAATTATCTATATTATTTTATTAAAATTAATAGTTTACTTTTAAAACAGACATAAGATTATATTTTGCTTACAATATGAATAAATTAATATGCGACTTATAAAAATTAATAATTATTTTTAATTAATTTTATTTTAAAAGCCTATAAACGTTTAGTTGGTATAGGGATTGACATTTTTTTTCAAGGGTTCGAGCAAATACGAGAAAGAGAATTATATTAATATATCCCTTTAAAATGATTAAAAATCAGATCAAGTTAAAAGTTTTGCTTCAATATTTAATAAATTACACTTACTATTTTCTCATTTTTTAAAAGTGCTTCAATTATTTAATAAACTACACTTACTACTTTCTCATTTTATAAACGTGGTCTTAATAAAATAATTTATACAAAGTAACGCGAATACGCAAAATAAGTAATAAATGCTAAATCACTAACAACCATATCTGCTAAGTTCTGTTTTCACGTCTGTGCCTCGTATTAGTCCGGACCTATTCGGAAGAATAGAACATCCGCCTTTCATGCAGGCAGTTCGTAAAAAGCAAATGATTGGCCAAATATGTCACTACCATCTTCACTATTAGGTTTTGCAACGTACCGCTCAGGTTTGTCACTAACGTTCTCCGGTTTGAGGCACCATACGGGACCTCCTCCGGGTCAAAATCATCATAGTTTTCTTTTGCGTCTATAGGTAATGGTTTCTCAATGGTGCGTTGCTATCGTGTAGTGAGATTGCAATGCTATATGCATAAGTATAACCGCTACCTTACCAAGGCATTGACGCAATTGCGGCAGGAATAGGTAAGACGGTAGTACCATATATCCGGGCGAGACGTTGCGGATCTCTACCACAAAGTGAATACCACCTTGCTTGTTTGATATCCTATGATATACAAAAATACTTTCATTTCTGTAGTAGAGAGTGTTTCTGTAGAGTCCACCTTCTTATCCTCCGAATAGTAACTATCTTTTTAACGCTACGCGGTTTGTTCGGAAAATCGAACCCACCTAAATCATCGGAAAATTAAAGTGTCCGTGCCGTAGCAAATGTATGGTGTCGCTACTGTTGCAAGCACATATACACTACCTAAGTGCGGTAATTTTATAAAAATGACTTACTCTATATGACTTTATTGTCAGAAATAGACAAAATTTTAGTAATTTCGTTTTATATGCCTACACCTAATCCGATAAGTATTTTTTTACAAATTTTTTTTTTCTTCTGCAGGTGGAATTTCTTTTTCCCCAGAAAGTTCTTCCTTCTTTCGTCTTTCCTCTTCTTCAGACTCTGCAAGCATTTGTTCCACTTCTTTTTCAGCCTCTCGTAATTCATCTGCGGTAATGTTCATGTCAGGAAATCGTTTCTGGAAATTAAAACCATGTACCTATATATTAAAAGGTATTTAAATTACAAAATTTGAAGGCATACATTGAAAAGTACAAAAATCCTTGTCATGTTTTTACACAAAATTTATACTACCAAAAAGATCCGAACAATTTCAGCAAAAGGCTTTCCGTGATAGAAAAATTTAAAGAAATCATTATATGTACTGTAATATCGAAGGATATACTTGAGAACTAGATGTGATATGTAAGTGTGTTCGTTAAAAATATTAAAGGAAATTCACTTTTTTCACTCGCTAATTACAAGGAACAAAGATAATCTTGTTGTGGGAGAAATGTATACGCTTTTACAATAAGCGAAGTTGAGATAACTATTCCAACGCTATCCATAATCCATATATTTAGGCTAAAAATTTAATAATTTTGACCATAGGAAAACTTTGGATTTTAATAAATTAAATAATTGTCCCCATTTTTGCTGGCGAAACATGATAATATTACTCAAATACGGTTTAACAGTGGTGTCAAGGGTCCCAGAAATCGGTGTAACAATATGGTTCCTCCTTAGTCGTTCACTCTTAACAGAGTGAACGTGGTTGATGACGATACATTTTCACTAGATAAAGTAGCTCCACTCCTTGCGGACTTCATCGTCTCGGGTGTTTTGGATTAGGGAATTCTTTGTTACAGCTTTTAAAAGGTTCGTCCAACGTGCAGGGGATCGTCCGCATGACCGTTAGCCTTCTACCTGTCCCTGGACAACGTGGCGCTCCATAGAGTGTTCATTTCGGACAGTATGTCCGAAACATTTGAGGATTCGTGTAATCACAGTCGACGATAACCTCTCTTTGATGTTCAATTCCTCCGAGATCGAGCTTGGGCTAGAAAAGCTGTTCAAGGAATCCACAGCAGTCGTCGCCAGCACCATATTTCGAGTGCATCGATTTAATGTCTGTCCTTGAGGCAAATCGTCCATATTTCAGTTTCAGTCAATATGACTTGAGTTGATTAATCTCATTGTTGTGTAATTAATCCGGCATTATTATAAGTTTGTTCTGTGATTAATCTAATTACTAGAAACGAATCTAAGTCCGATATGTTTTTTCGACAGAAACGATCAATACGCAAAAAAGAATTTTGCCACGTTGAATCATTGACACGTGGATCTGTTCTTTAGAGCACACAGCCTTAGGCAAGGTCGCTGATTCAAATTCAGTCATGTTGTGTATATCCTAGCATGGGATAAGTGCTAAAACACATATATAGTTTGTACCTACAATAGAATTTTTCATATTATAAGATGATTCTGGAGATGTAAAGCGATATTCATAAAACATGTGCGTAGCCATCCACGTGGCGGTGGCAGTGTTGGCAGACCCGTGAAAAATTGTTATTGAACTAGAGCAGTAAAATTATTGTACTTTTGATGAAATCATTGTATATTATAAAATTATATTTAATTTATAATATTTTAAAACATTATTAATTAAAAATTTAGTTTGATTATGGTCATATTATTTAAAATTTGCCATAAGGTTCGAATAAAAAACCGTCAAAACTTGTAAACGATGAAGGTATTTTTAAAATTATTGTATTTTGCGAAGGATTGTACGCTTAGGATTGAAGATTGAAAAGATCCTAAAATTATGCTACATGTGCAATAATTATTGTACGTCTACCAACACTGGGCGGTGATGCAATTATTAACTTCGTTCTTTTATCAATAGTTTGACAATATTTTATATCCTAGGTAGAACAGGAAAATTATGTGAAAATTTTAAAGTTCTGAACGGTTAAAAAAATCAAGCGATAGGTAGATAAGAAAGAAACTAGTAACAAGAAATGAATCATAATCAATGTTTATTAAGTATTTAAAATAGTCTAAAGTTTACCCCACTTTCCATACCATGTACAACTCTGGTTCTGTGCTGTAGACACTTCGTGAAAATAAACTTAAATTAATATTAAAATTTTCCCCGTGTTGGTCCCTGGCTCCTTTGAAGAATAGACCAACTGCCGTTCTGTCAGACAGATCGTAAAAGGCGACCGATTGGCTATGCGATTCAGTACCGTCGTGACTACAGGTTCTGCATTGTCTCGCTCGGGTCTGGTAACACCGCATTACCTATTCCTGCCGTAATAGCATCAGTGGTTGTCGCTGTCGTGTTCCAGTTTGGAGAGAGGAATCGACCATAATTGTAGAGTTCTGCAACGTCTTGCCCGGATTTTATCACCGCCTTAGTTATTCCGTCAGTTATTGTCATTGTCGTGTTTCGATTTGAAAGGTAATTTAGCCGGTAGACTTATGCATGTCGCATTGCCATCCCGCCACACGGATAGCAACGAATCATTAACATCTTGGTCTCTATAGGCGATGGTTTTTCTTTTCATCAGGAGAGTCATCTGCTTGTTTGCTGTCTAATTAAATACAAAATGACATGTCGTTTCTCCGTGATTCACCAGCATATCAGTTGCCGAGATGGATAGTGATCCTCTTCCTGCTTTACATAAGACAGCTATCGCTTATTCAGCTTCACCTGCGTGCTTTTTGAAAACCCCCAGGTTCTGGAAAAGTCTGGAGTCTGCAAAAACGTTTCTGGTTTTGCAGACTCCAGACTTCTATAAAATCTTCTATATTTTTGGCAGTCCCATACTTGAACCCAGGAGCTAGTCGCTAAAGCAAAAGTGTTTTACCGCGAGACCGCAATCAAAACCTAAGATAATAATACATAATTGTTTTGGTTTACCTTAAGGTCGTCCGCCATTTTCTCAAAGTCCTGTTGCTGGTTTCTGAATGTCCTTGGAAAAATAACAGCAAGATTGAAGAGGCGTATCATCAGATAAGTCATGACTGCGAGTATAATATAAATAAACATAGTTTTCGCCATCTCGAAATAATCTACACTCACTTTTTGGTATTTCATTTTAAAATAAGTGATAGGTATTTAAAATTACTAATTTTGAACAAGTAGTATTTAAAATAAGTAGTTTTAAAATAAGTGATATTTAAATCACTGATTTCTAAAATAACAATTTTCAAATTGAAAGTTTTTGAAATTTCTAACTAGATATGTAAAAATTTATAGTTAAATCATGATTATTTAAAATTAAAAAATAAAGACGTAAAGCATTTTGATTTGCGTAGAAATTAAATAACCGATTTTTATAACACGTGTATCTGTGTAATAGCGAAGCCAAAGTGACCTATTTCCTATCGATTCATAGTCGACAAAGCGAAGCAATTATTTATGAATCAGGGGCTGAACGCTGTAGTTACACGTGGATGTTTTGTTGCCTCTAATTTGAACCACATTATTTTTATTAAAATAGAAACATTTACCACTTCAGTATCAAGGTTAACGCTACTGAAAAAAGCATTAAAGAATAAAGGAACGTAATTACAATGAGACGGACAAACCTGACGAAGCTGAGGTAGATCATTTTTGGCGAAGCTAGGGACATTTCATAAAGTGATTACTACACCTAACAACAGTAATTTGACGTGATATTAACTTTCTCGTAATGGTCTGAGCCCCTTTAAAAAATTGATCATCTGTCCTTCTGCCAGGCAGTTCGTAAGAGGCGAAAATTTAGCTATGCGAATCACTACCATCATGACCACTAGGTGGTAGAGTTCTGCATTGTCTCAGCTGGGTCTGGTACCACCGCCTTACATATTCTTGCCACAATAACATCAGTGCTAGTCACTGTCGTGTTCCGTTTTGGAGGGTAAAGAAGCCGGTAAACTTATGCATGTGACATTAATACCTCGCTGCAAGCATCGCACCGTTAACATCTTTGGTGTTTAAAGGCGACGGTTGTCTCTTTTTATCAGTAGAGTCATCTGCTTGTTTGCTATCGATATATAAAAAAAAATGAAATAAGCTCGGAGATTCCGCGCCTCGAAAGAAAAAAACGGAACCCTCATATGATAACTTTATTAGACCGGGATCCCAGGAACAAACTTTTTTTTGATTAATAACAAGCTGAATTGTTGTGAACAGCTTCGTTTTGACGAGACAACCATATTTTGTATTGTGAAAAATCTCGAATCGGGTAACTTATATTGATAGATGAAAAAGAAAACTTTAGAGTGTTGGACTAAGAAAAGTTTCTACTTTACGTTTGACAATGTTACCCTTGAATAACAAGCTGTAATGAGAAAATTAGGTTGTTATTAAATTGATTAATATCAATTAGTAATTTTGATGGAGCTTTCACTGAAAGATAGATGAGTTTATAGTGCAAGACATAGGCTACTTCTTACGCGCGTGAGCAAAAGAAATGAAGTACGCGAACGAAGTTACTAGTTATAGCAATTAGCAAATATAAAATAAAATAATGTGACAAATTACATCATAAAGATCATACATTTTCAGTTCAATGTTCGCATTATTTACACGAACTATATACCTAAGGCCCCGGTTACACTTCGATTAGTGAGAATGTTTAATTCAGTTGCTTAGTATTAAACAAAAAATCACGTGTAGACAGCCATTGATTAGTACGAGTGATTAGTAATCATCGTAGTAAAGCGAATAGACGCTGATTGCTAATCACTCGCACTGATTAACGGCTGTCTACACGTGTTTTTGTCAGCGTAGTTAAAGTGAGTAGACGCAGATTACTAATCATTCGCACTAATCAACGGCTGTCTACACATATTGTTTACCTAATAATGCCTGCATTAAACCCGCGCACTCACACTAATCAAAGTGTAACCGGGGCCTATGTTAATAATGTTTTTAATTAAAATTAGCCGACCAAGCGAACTAGACGTTTGGGTGGTACGCGGCCCCTCTCGCCAAAACCTGCTTGATTTTAATTTTTAGTGTCTTTGATAAAAGCATTCACTAAGGACGTATTCAGTGTTATGCGTTAATAATATTGATTCTTGTTGTGTGTTTGATTATTGCGTGAGTATAATAATTAATGATTTACGTTTAATTTTGGCACTTGGTGGTTGGGTCGTTGAGATTATTCAGACACACCTATCTGTATCTAGCTTTGTACAATTTAAATCATTTATATCACTTATTTTACACAATATCATTGATGTCTTAGTCAAATAATTCAATTTGTAAAGTATTTTGTCCTCTTCTTTATACTTTTTACCGACTGTGCTATCAGGAGGGTTATGTTTTTCGAGTGTATGATTCATGAGGAAGGCTATAGGATATTTTTTAATTGACTGAGCAAAATTAGTAATGTTTTAAGTATCACGAAGTCGTTGGTAACAGTAATTATAAATTCAAACATTTGTATGTTTGGATGTTTTTTACACAATTACGCAAAAATGGCTGAACGGTTTAATTAAAATTCAGTAAACAGAACGAAGGTAATTAGGTACCTACCTACTACTTAGGTAGATAGAATGAGTTAATTTTGGAAAAACTACATTTTTCTATAAGATTCAGATTGATCATAAGATAAGTAGTAAACCTTTAGATAGTTCTTCTGATGCTGGAGCCTAACTTCAAGCGACTATCGTCCCGAAGTGCCACCTGATGGTAAGTGGTTGACGTCGCCAATGAACATAAACTATTTTACCTGGAATTAGCCCAGGTTTTTTTTATTGAAGAGGGGGCAAACGAGCAGGAGGTGCACCTGAGTGCTAAGTGTGAGTTTTTCTTTCCGCATTCGATCGTGAGCGCGTTTGGAGTTTACTAGGAATTTGTATGTGATTTGTACAGCGCTACCTAGTGGTACACGTGAGAAACCAGTTTACTACTAGGTGGCGCTGTACAAATCACATACAAATTCTTAGTAAACTCGAAACGCGCTCACGATCGAATGCGAAAAGAAAAACTCACACTTAGCACTCTGATGTTGAGTAATCAAAACTCATTTATGTGTTGCCTATCCTGAGACATAAGATGTTTAGTCTCGGTGCCAGTAATTACAGTGCCTCTCTTACCCTTCTCTCCGAAACACAGCAAAGCTGTTTCACAGGAGAAATTAAATTAGCAAGATGGTGGCATCCATGCAGCCGGGAGCGCGGCACAGTGCATCCCTCGCACCGCTTACCTTTTTCTATAAAAAGGTTACATATAACTCTCTCTCCTCCGGTCCAAATTAATCGAGTTAGAGAGGATTTTAAGTTTAAGGGAAAAACGTAACTTTTGAACAGTTTTGGCTAGTAAAACTGATAAGAAATTAAAATTCCCTCATTTCTGCTAGCTAAATTTTTTTCGTTTTTCCCTTAAACCTAAAAACTGCTGTCGATTTCCGTGTTGTTGGTCCGGGCTCCTTTGAAGAATAGGCCAACTACCGTTCTGCCAGGCAGGTCGTAAAAGGCTACCGATTAGCTATGCGAGTCACTACCTTCGTGGCTACTAGGTGGTTGAGTTCTGCATTGTCTCGTCTGGGCCTGGTACCAACGCTTTACCTATTCCTGCCGCAATAGTCAGTGATTGTCATTGTCGTGTTTCGGTTTGGATGGTAAGGCAGCCGGTAGACTTATGCATTGCCATCCCGCCACACAGATAGCAACGCACTATTAACATCTTTGGTGTCTATAGGCGATGGTTAACTCCTATCATCAGGAGACCCATTTGCTTGTTTGCTATCTTATGATATAAAAAAACCTCTCTAACTCGGTTAATTTTGACCGGAGGAGACAGAATCATATAACTTTTTGTGAAAACAAAACTTTGGTGGTGATTGACGACCAAAAAACCTTTCCATATCGTTAAGACCACGTTATATCAAAAACGCAAAGAACAGTAGTATATTTTGTCTTAAAACTTTATTTTACTAAATTATAATTTTTAACTTCCTCAATGACATTTTACTACATATCACTGAATTTCTTACTTTGTTTTATAGGTATAATGCACGACGTTTAAAATGTCAAAATCCACAAAACCCATTAGAAATGAAGAGCGAAGGATTATATCGCGAGTTCTAAAATTTTTCGAAGAAGAAAAATTGAAAGGTGGCTATGTGATTCCCGTTGACCAAGTACTGAAAAGGACGTGCGCTGCTACTGGCGTCAGCCTCAGTACTATATTACGGATAAAGAAAGAAGAAAAGAGTATTTTAAAGGTAAATTGTAGATATTTACATTAATATTTTAATTACTTACGCTTCTGGGCCCTTTTTTAACAATATATCAACTGCCATACACAATAGCGTGGCTAGCATGGGTTGTCGCCCAGTACGATCATTATGTACCCTACCCATAAATCTGTGAAAAGGTAGAAAACAAGTTGAAAATGCGACGGTTGCCGATTGGTCAAGGTTCAAATTGGTATATTCTCGTGTCTTGTAACTGATGACACCACTCCGTGCTTTGAAAACCGCATTATTTCCTTGGCCCCGGGTACTATATGAATTTTGCTTCTTTATAATGTTTTTAAACCAAAACATTTAATCACAGTAGGGTGTCACCCTCGATTGGCCGGATCGATGACACCCGGGACGGGTCGCAACCGCCGCTTCCCCTAGCTTCGACACTGGCCATACCGTTAAGTATGAAGTTAAGGGCGGGAACATATTTCCACTAACATCATGATTGAACCGGTGTGATTTGCTACTCGGACCTTGTGGGACCACGGAGGAATTTCCGTGTCATCAAGGATTTTGTCATATTTCTGGAAGCATAAGTACTTAGGCCGTTTCGGCAAGTCCTCAACTACCTGAACTACCGTGGTACAATAGCGATCAGGCTTAACCTGATCGTAAACGTCTCATTTCTTAGTTTTTTATGCTTTTACTATTTCGCTGTCTACTGCTGAAGAGGGAGGGAAAAAGGTTCCTAATGTAATGTTTGCAAAAAATTGTTACGCGATGTGTATAAAAATCTACATGTAACAGAATATCCAAAGAAATAAGACAGCTAAGACATAATAACTTCAAGAAATAATTACACACAATATCTAATAGAAAAAGCATATTAAAATGCATAGATATAAAAACCCAAGATGCATAGTCTCGGACAAAACTGACACTTAAAAGTGTCCATAATTTCATTTAAATAGTTATAGATATGGCAAAAACAAATGTCTTTGCATATCCAACCTTAAGCGAAAGATTTATCGTTGTTTTTACCCGACTGCAGGAGGGTATTGTGTTTATCAGTCTATATATGTATGTATGTATGTTTGTTCCTATGTGGCATTCTAGAGGTCAAACGCGTAGGCTGATTTTGATGATTCGCATGTCAATCGATTCGTCTTAACCTTGCGAGTGTCACTAAAGACATGACATTTATTAAAACCCACCATGGAAACTACCAGGCGCCATATTGTCAAAATTTTAAAAAAATATATTGATGAACAATATCATGTGGGGTATCGTTGAACAGGTATTTAAAAATAATTTTGGGTTTTATTCATCATTTTTCTTTTTAAATAATAGTTTAAGATATATAACGTTTTAAAGTTAATTTTCCTATTTATATTCACGTACTTTATACACACCTATATACCTACCTACTTCAGTATTTCTTATTCGGTATTCATTTCATTAATCAGTATTTATCATCAGTTAGACAATATTTTCAACCGACGAAAAAATGGAGGTTATCAGTTTGACATGTAGTATGTAATATTGTTGGAATTGAATAACATTTGAGTAGGTATGATGATATATTTAGGCGTCCAAGCACGTGTACTAAAATTGCGTAAGTGTATGTATATTTGTATGTTTGTCCAGGAATTTTTCGACACATTTATAGATATTCGAAGACATATCGAGATAATTATTATTGATTTAAAATAAGTTATATAACAACTTAGTTACTTAATAATAATTTATATGACCGCCCCGTTGGTCGAGTGGTTAGTGACCCTGACTACGCATTCAATGGGGTTCGGGTTCGATTCCCGGCAGAGACAGGCATTTGTGTGATGAGCACAGATGTTTGTATTTCTGGGTTTGGGTGTTTATTAAATATATTAGAGTATTTATATATGTATTTCTATGTATTAGTATCGTTGACTGATACCCACACTACAAGCATATAATTTGCTTACTTTGGGGTCAAATCAATTCGTGTAATTTGTCCAGTGATATTTATTTATTTATTTATAACTTAGGGAACTTTATCAAAATCGGTTCAGTAGTTCTTACTCCGTGCAGGTCCGGGCTTGTTTGAAGAATAGGCCAATTGTTGTTCTACCAGGCAGGTCGTAAGAGGCGATTGATTAGCTATTTCCGTCACTACCATCGTGACTACTAAGTGTTAGATTTCTGCAACGTCTTGCCCGGATATTTAGTACCACTGCCTTACCTATTCCTGCCACAATAGCGTCAATGATGATCATTGTCGTGTTTCGGTTAAGAGGGTAAGGTAACCGGTACACATATACATGTGGCATTGCCATCCCGTCACACGGATAGCAACACACCATTAACATCTTTGGTGTCTATAGGCGATGTTTTATGTTTCCATCTTTCTATCAGGAGACGTATCTGCTTACAGCACTCAATCTTCATAAACAAATAATACCTGTACCTTGTGATGCGATCAACTCCGAACTCGCTAATGTTTTTTTACAACATAAGATAGCAAACAAGCAGATGGGTCTCCTGATGGAAAGAGTCAATTATCGCCTATAGGCATCAAAGGCGTTAATGGTGCGTTGCTATCTTGTGGCGAGGTCTAATAAATCCAAACCGCAACACGACAGTGACAAGCACTGACGCTATTACGGCAGGAATAGGTAAGGCGGTGGTACCAGAGTCCAGACCTAGGCGAGACAATGCATAAATCTACCACCTAGTATTCACTATGGTAGTGACTCGTATAGCTAATTGGTCACCTTTTACAACCTGCCTGGCAGACCGGCATTTTGCCTATTCTTCAAAGGAGCCCGGAACCAACACGGGGAAAACAAATACGTCGCCAAATATTCACCAAAATCACGTGAATATTTGGCGACGTATATTCGTGGCATCTCTAATGCTGCGGCCGCACTTGCGTCTATCGTCACAAAGCTTCGCTTGGTTATTTAATGAGCATTCAAACCAAAAATACAAACATACGTGCTTTTCAAACAAATACTTGTCCCTGCTTAGAATCAAACCCAAGTTAAGAAAGTAGCCATTATATTATTATAATCTGTCTCCAAGCCCTGATGATTGGTAGTTATTGTCGCTACTTAAGCAAAAACGGGGCGGTAGGGATAAAAATTTGTATGATGAGCATAAGTGTTTGTATTTTTGGGTTTGGGTGTTTATCATGTATGTTACATTATTTATATATGTATTTCTATGTATTAGTATCGTTAACTAACGCGCATAACAAGCAAATAATTTGCTTACTTTGGGGTTAGATCGATTCGTGTAATTTAAAAAAAAAACCGCACCATTGATGTACTTGTTGTCTAAAGGCGAAGGTTATTTCTTTCTGTTTGGAGAACTTATTTGTAATCATGTGAAATATAATAAATGAAAAATAAAATAAATCTTGGTCCGGGGACTTCAGGAAGAAGATACACCTTCCTGCCAGGTAACTTCTAAAAGGAGGACGATTGGCTCAATCTATTATCATCATCGTGTGACAATTAGCAGAATCCTATAACAAATCTCGCTCAGATGGCAAAACATTTCCTTGAATTTTCCTGCCACTATAGCGTCAGTGCAATTCACTGTTGTGTTCCAGTTTGGAGGATATAGTAATCGGTTTTATGCTTGTGATATAACGGGAGCCGTTATTACACTGATAGAAACGCACTATTATAGAATAAAGTGATAAAACTTTTAGGGTTCCCGAAGTAAACTAGGAACCCCCATAGTTTCGCTATGCCCGTCTGTCCGTCCATCTCCACATCTGCTCAGAGATCCTTAATACTAGAAAGCTGTAATTTGGCACGAATATACATATTAGCCACTAGATATACATATTTAGTCAATAAAGTGGTAACATAAAATCTTGAAAAATATTTTTTTTCAGGGTAGCTTCCCTACATGCAAATTGGGGATGTTAACTTTTTTCTTACATACCCCATTCGTGGGGTGTCGTTGGATAGGTTTTTAAAAATTATTGTAGGTTTGTGAAAACAAGTTTTCGATTAAGGGACTCGTTTGTGAAATATTAAGTTTTTAAATGCTAATTTTTGTTAGAGTCAAGCAAGCCCCCCTTTGCAGGCTAATCAGTTGGTTTTGGGGGTGGCAAAAAAATCATGGTAGTAGTAAATATAATAAAGTTAGGAAAACTATCACGGCTTAAAAGGCTTTACAAGTTTTTGAGTAGGTAATAGTCGACTAAATTATAAAATGTACTCAGAGAAGTTTTTATAGGCGATGAAACTGTGCGGATATTTTATACTTTAAACATCGCCAATGCGTTGAATAGCTTAAATGTTCATACTATGAAACTATAAACGCTCTTCTTAGTCCGCATTATTGTGATGGGCACCTTTGGAACCATACACTGCGCGTGGCTCGACACCCACTTTACCAAGTTTTTTGTTTAACTTACCTATATTATACTATCTACTCATAATTATTTTTTGCACAAAGTAGGATAAGAAGATTTTGTACACATGTTGGTATTGTCATTTCAACTTTCAATGTTATGTTTAGTCCGTGTCCATTTGAATTGATCATCTGTTCTTTTTCCAGGCAGTTTGTAATAGGCCATCGATTGGTCAAATGTCTACTATCGTAATTAGTAGGTAGTAGAGTTCTGTAAGGTGTCGCTCAGGTTTGGGTTTTATACCATAGCGTAAATCAAGCAGATGACTCACTTAAGAGAAAGAGACAACCATGGCATTTCGATAACAAGGATTGAATGATGCGTTGCTATCCATGTGGCGGGATGTTAATGTCGCATGCATAAATTTTTCAAAAATTCAAAAGGTGGCAAACGGTCTATTCTTCAAAAGCGATGGGACCAACAAGAGGGTACTATTACCTTGCCTTTTCCTGCCGCAATATCGTCAGTGCTTGTCACTGTTGTGTTTCGGTTTGGAAGATATGGTAATGGATAAAATTATCTCTGACCTTTTCTCCTTCGCAGCCTCTCCACTCTTGCTTTATATTTTTTTCGAAATAACTGTAACTGATAGCCTATAAGGCGACAGCGACATCATACTAGAGAATCTTTTATATTAAGATATGCACGTATGTGCCTGTATATTGCCGAGTAGAACCGAGAAAGTTGGTGTCATATAGTTAGTGAGTTTAATATTTTTTTTAAAATATCTACATTTTAAAAAATATACAAACGGGTCAAAAACGCGTACATATATAGAACTTACTTATAACGCTCGACGTTTCGGCCAAGTTACATTAAGCGCAGAGAGAGATTAATTAAGGCAGAACATTAAGCGTTATATTAAAAAGGTTAGGTATCCTATAGTCAAAAGGCAGCCGGCATTCATGACATATATTAAAAGGATTACCGATAAGATTGGAACGCTACTGGAAAAAATATTACATACCTACCATCTATACGCCAAGCTTAAAGGTAGTCGGGCATGTGGGCACGCCTTAGGATGTCATACCCTTCCAGACGCCAGGGGTATATAAAGTGGACTGCAGCTGTGGTAGAGCTTATATAGGTCAAACTAAACGTACTATCGCAGATAAACTCAAAGAGCATATCACGGCTGTAAAAAACAGGCAGGTTAATAAGTCGGCTATAGCTGAACATATTTTGGATTCCAGCACTGATCACTGGATTGAATTCCACCGACCTCAGGTTCTCTCTACTGAGCGACACTATGTTCCCCGTATGGTACGGGAAGCTATTGAAATTAGAAAATATAAAAATTTCAATAGGGAAGACGGATTTAAGTTGTCTGTCTCTCTGTCTGCTTGGAATCCAGTGGTCAGCAGAATAAAGCCTTTGCACCTGCAAACAAATAAAGTCCAAGATACGGTTAGTGTTGTGTGTAGGCGAAATTCGAAAAAACAAGACCAGAAGGGGGTAGATGAAAATCGCTCCCGACGTGAACGACGGAGGAAACTTGCTGCTCCGGTCTGTTCGTGACCACGGTCAATGTAACTTGCCCGAAAAGTCGAGCTTTACAAGTAAGTTCTATATATATGTACGCGTTTTTAACCCGTTTGTATATTTTTAAAAATGATAGTAGAACGCGTTAGTTTAAAAGTTCAAAATATTTACACATTATTTTATACTTACTCTAGTCCGGGCATTTTACTTGTATAGGTTTTTTTATAAAAGAGGGGACAAACGAGCAGGAGGTGCACCTGATGGTAAGTAATCACTGCCGCCCATGGACATCCACAATACCAGAGGTCTTGCAGTTGCGTTGCCAGCCTTTTAAGAATGAGTAAGCTCTTTTCTTAAAGGCCCCCAAGTCCTATCCGTTTGGAAACACCCCTGCCTGTAATTAATTCCATAACAAAGTAGTGCGAGGCAAAAAGTGCCGAGAGAAACGCACAGTTGTGGATTTCCAGACATCGAGATGATGAGGATGGAATTTCATATTTTGGATGGATTTATTATTATATATAAGATATATAGATATCTTATATATAAGATTGTAGGACTACCCTGGAACTCCAGATTTATCTTATTCTCGCGAAATGTAAGTTTTACTTCTACTGTATGTAAAGTTCACATACACTTTTTTATATTTTTAACTTTGTATTTTATTACTTTCAGCAAGTGACGCAGTTATCTGATCCGTCCATGGCTGAGTCGGGATCTTCTACTTCATTGAAATCTGGTTTATTAGTTTCCATTCCAAAAAAGATTCGCCGGTCACCACCAAACAAACTAAATTTCGACGAGGCAACAATATCTGCACTTAAAAGTATAATAAACAGATTAGAAGAACCAAGTTTAAGTAAAATTTTGTCCATGGCAAAATCGGAATTCAACTTTCCTGGCGAAAAAGAAACCCTCAGAAAAGTTTTAATTAAGCATTTAGGATACGATTACGCGAAAACTTTTAAGAAAAAAGATAAATTAACAAAAACAATCCCAAACGTAAAGGTAAAAAAAGAAAAATTAGATGAAAAGAATGAAATAAAAAATGAAATTGAAGAACCTTACCCTGGTAAAACTGACGTTCCATCCTTTGCAATTAAAACTGAAATAGGATGAATAATAAACTGTTGAACTAAACGGAATGAAATAAAGCACAATTTCTCTCAATTTATCTACTGAATCGTTTGAACTTGTACAAGAACAAATGTTATCAATAATTTTGACATGGATGAGTTATACTTTGTTCTTGATATGGATGCATTTTGATATTGATAGTAATTTTTTTTTTTTTTTTTATATATCATAAGATAGCAAACAAGCAGATGGGTCTCCTGATGGAAAGAGTCAACCATCGCCTATAGACACCAAAGATGTTAATGGTGCGTTGCTATCTTGTGGCGAGGTCTAATGCCATATGCATAAGTTTACCGGCTACCTTACCCTCCAAACCGGAACACGACAGCGACAAGCACTGACGCTATTGCGGCAGGAATAGGTAAGGCGGTGGTACCAGACCCGGGCGAGACAATGCAGAACTCTACCACCTAGTAGCCACGATGGTAGTGACTCGATAGCCAATCGGTCGCCTTTTACGACCTGCCTGGCAGAACGGCAGTTGGCCTATTCTTCAAAGGAGGCCGGGACCAACACGGCGAAAATTAGAGATTTTCAGATTAGAGATTTGGTGTTCCAAATGATAAGTTTTACTGATACATATCTCACGACAGATCCAGATACTAATGTTCCAAATTACAATCCTATCTGAGATACCCTTTTACCATCTCTAAAAGAGACAATCATCGCCTGTAGACATCAAAGATGTCAATGATGCGTTGCTATCCTTGTTGCGGGGTAAGGTAGGGGGTAAACCGGCTACTTACCCTCCAAACTGGAACACCACATTGACAAGCAATGACGCTATTGGAGAAGAAATAGGGAAGGCGGTGGAACCAGATCCGGGTGAGACAATGCAGAATTCTACTACCTACTAGCAACGATCGTAGTGACTCGCACAGCCAATTTTTAACTGCCTGGCAGAATAGTAGACGGTCTATTCTTCAAAGGGGGTCTAGACCAATACGGGGGTCTTCTTAAATCAATCTGTAACTTTACAAAAGAAAACTGCATGTTATTTATTTCACATATTTAATGTTCTTTATGAAAACTTTAAACTTTTGAATACACACCTTTGGGATACAATAAAATCATTCATATCGCTTAATAAAAAAAAAATTGACAAGGCTAAAATTGTTTAATCCGAAGCAATATGTGTAAAGAAAAATTGGACAAATTTTAGAATGTTTTTGAATAACTTTCACACATTTGAATTTTTAAAGTACAAAGTTTATTAAAAAGGCCCAAATATACATTTTCTTTCAAATCGAGCTGGTGAATGTACAAAGTGTTATAGAATACACGAATAAGAATCAGTAAATATCAAACAAAAAATTTTAGCCTTAAATTCAGCGTAATTTTTCCTGCCCAATAGGGATAATCAAACACTTATTGAATCTCGTCTAGGTATGCGTATTTGAATATCGATTAGAAACTTACACTCTAGACAAGAAGTAAAGACTTTTCCCGAAAAGAAGTTAATTTGTGTATTTTACATTTTAAAACTCTATATAATAATATATATTCTACAAAATCATATCTCTGGGTTATTTTTTATTTATTTATCTATTTTTATTGAAGAGGGGGCAAACGGACAGGGGGCTCACCTGATGGCAAGTGATTACCTCCGCCCATAGACAACTACATTACCAGGGGTCTTGTAGTTGCGATGCCAGTCTTTTAAGATTTTATATCAATAGTTTTTAATTGGTATTGTTAAACCACTATACATTAACATAGTACAGTAATCTTAAACATGGATGCTTTACAAAATATAAAATAATACTTATCCTTTTAAGTAAAGTAAAAACCATCGCGACATAACTATTTTTAAGGGCCAAAAGCTGTTAAGAAACTCAACGATATTTTCTGTATGCGATTTTTAACACGTTTTTTGATATGACCGTACCAGAATCCAATTTTAAATATGTCTGCAAAAGGCGCAGAAGTCATGTAGTTAAATGCCATATTAAATAATTATAATTAAAAATGAGTTATTTATAACAAAATTAAAACCCATTTTAATATGTGTAAGTATTTAAGAAGTGTTTTTCGCGGCCTGTCGGGACGTGACATATGGCACTCAATTCCTTCTGCTTACCCCAAAAGGGATTTGGTGTTCGTTCTTACAATTTTTACGCAATATTTTAAATAATTTAATAAAGGCATTAAAATTGCTGATTAACTTAGGTTTGAAAGCGAAAAAAATTATCAGCTGGCCTAAAATATATGACATCCAGATATTTTTCGCTAGAAAACACATTTAGACGAACATGTTTCATTATATACTCTTTCTATTTTTTCTCCTTTGAGCATTAATCGATCAATTTCAGATATATACAGAACACTTAAAATACAACATAAAAAATCCAAAGAACGGAATTATCAAAGCTGAGTGGCGTGTAATGAAAACGATGCAATAAGTCACTTGAGGTGGCTTTACTAATCTTAATATAGATTATACTAAATTTTATTAAAAAATCAAATTATTTAAACGACTATACTGAAAAACAAGGAATAGTAAATTAGAAGATTCTTTAAGAATAAGCTGTTTTTAGTTCAAATTTTATTTGTCGCTAATACAGAGGTAGTCATATAATGAGAAACTTTTTTGTGCGCCATTTTTAGAGTGCGGGAAATAAGTAGGTACGAAACTTAACGTACTCGCTGCACATTAGGCCGAGTTAATTCCGCTAAAATGTGCTCGAAGGATGCGTTAAAAATCAGACCCTTTTGTGTTTACAGTAAAGATGTATATTTAAATAGCTGTGCCCCGACTTTGTCCGCGTGGAAAAAAATCTAAAGTAAAAGTCCCGGGGTTTTACCCGCATAGTTCTCGTTCCCATGGGATTATCGGGATAAAAAGTATCCTATGCCCTTTCTCGGGTCTCAAACTATCTTTGTACCAAAATTCATCGAAATCGGTTTAGTGGTTTAGGATTGAAGAAGAGACAAACAGAAAGATAGAGTTACTTTAGCATTTATAATATTAGTATGGATATACGAAAAAAGACAGTCGTGAAAATTGATCGCAGGAGTAAAAACCTAAACCTGTATTTACAAGCATAGATTTATTATAGTGACATCTACTAGACTATTTTGCGAATAAAGTGCGCACACACTTACTGTGTTTTGTATAGATATAGATGTGTCTTAAACATTAGCATGTTGATGACTCTGACGCGAACCCATACAATTGTCCCCTACGAACCATCGTCTAATGCGGCTAAAGTTTTTACTTCAAAAATTATGTCTCGCTGTTATATGCACTGAACTGTATATACATTATACAATAAACTCCGAGATGAGTGAGTAAATTCCATCAATCTCTCCCCAAATAAGAAGATCATCACTGCAACAATTAAAGAGCCAAAAACCTCAATCTATCAAGCCTCAGCAAAAGTAAAAACGCATTAAGATATTGCTGTTTTCTATTACACTGTAAAGAATTAAAACCGAGTCTAGTCTTTAAAATCAATTAATGAATAAATAAATAAACTGACAACTTGGACGTGTTCTTATGAAAACGCTGATTTATAATTTATGAAAAACAATTGTAACCATTACGTAGCAAGCTTCAATAAATTATATAATTAAACTTAACTCAAAATATACAAATAAATAATTTATATTTATTAGTGTTATAATATGTTTTATTTATACACAGATAAGAAAAATAGATGAAAATTTTTATACGAAGGCTACTTCTTCTTCGAATCCCTAATTATTATCTACTTTAGAAAAAGTGTTCAAATATACATGGGTATATTAAATATATTTACAAAATTCGATTAAGTGGCCCTTGAAACTGACGTAGGTATTTTGGGCCCCTGAATGGTAAGCTCATATTAGCCGGTGTTATTACTTGAATGGGGCCACAGACCAAAAGTGCAGTTCTTTTCAGAATATTCCCTGTGTAGCATTAATGAAGCTTTGTAATCGAACAATTATTACGATTAAATATTAACGCAAAATATAATTCAAATCAATGCATAAAAGCATTCCAGCTTCCACTAGTAAGTCTTAATAAGTTTTTTTTGCAAATAATTGCATTGCATGTTTAGTTTTTAGGCCTTGAATGAGTTGTTTTATTTTTTTCAGTGGGTTTATTTGAATGAAACTTTGTCTGAAGTATTTGCTCTGTAGCATTTTTTAATCTGTGTTTAACATATAAATTCGCACAAAGCAAAACAATTTTGCTGGCTATCCGCGCTTACCATAATGCTATATTTTTCTCTATTTTATTATTGAATAAAAGTAGTGATAAATAGATACAAATTCACAAAAGTAAATATAAAACTATGAACGTGGAAAATAATAGGTTAATGCATGGTAACACATTGATGAAAATAAAATTTAATCTCTTCATAATACTGATCCGAATCGCAACACAAGATATGTAACTTATTATTAACACTTCAGTTTTGCTAACAAAAGACAGTGAGATCAATTACTTGTAAATACTCGAAATTATTTCTGCTACAATGAACTTGTAGCGAGAGAATACCAGCGGTTAAATCGTTCTTTATATATCGTAAAATAGTAAACAAGCACTGTCTTTCTAATGGTAAGAGATAACCATCTTCTTAGACATCAAAGTTGTTAATTCGTGCGGCAGTTCCCGCGAATAAACAATCTACATAATATATTCAATCGACTTCAAAAAAGGAGGTAGTTTTCAATTTTTTTTTGTATAATTTAACATTTGCAGCCTCAGTAAATCGTTATTTTTAAATATAAATAAATAAATTTAGTTAATTATTATCTTTTTGTTTGTAACAGTTTACTTCCAGATTGGACTGAAAAGAAAATATGACACTGTCAACCAAATATGTGGATCGGTATAATAGTGTCTTTATTTGTGCTACAGTTGAAATAGTGTTAATTGAACGAGGGCCATTGTGACAATCTGTTTTTTTTTTATTTCCAGGCCTTCGGTAAACTTGTTTCGGTATTTTTTCTTGTTTTAGGGAGTCTTAATTTTTTCTTAAATAATTTGATTTTAATTTCATCATTGGTCATACGCTAATAAGTATGTTAAGGCTTATATGTAATCATACTTTATTTCTGGCTATACCAGAACATTGTGTTTTTCATTTGTTCGTTATTATCCTGACGCAGTTTATAGAAAAGAAGATATTTCAAAATCATACGGAAGTTTTGAAAATCTCATAATCTGAAAAGTGAGTCAGTGAGTGAGACAGAAGGTAGTGGGCGCGATCTCCAATATAAGGGTGTTCCAGAAAAAAATAATTTTGTCTCATAATGCTTTGCTCCTTTCTGCATAAAACAATCCACTTTTCACGTAAGAGTGAGAGGTTATTTACCTTTTTACTTTGTGGGTGTGCGTCAGAGAATGCGTGTAGGTACTATGTCATTAACGTACTTATCAGCTGATCAAGTGATAGAATTCATACCCACTCTTACGTTAAAAGTAGATTATTTTATGCAAAAAAGTGTAAAGCGTTATGAGACAAATTTTTTTTTCGGAAAAACAAAAAGTTTTAGTCCCTTGAATCATATTCTTTTTGGTTGGATATCTTTGTTTAGACGTACTGAGTGTGTCTCTGTGTTGACATATGGTGACCTATTTTGAAGGACCTTATATACTATAAAAAAAGTACAGTCGAATTATAAAATTGTTATGCTATTTCATTACGTGCCCGTACTGTTAACAGAATAGTGTCTCATTTTTTTCTTTAAGCAGAAGCAGGCAGCTAGTTTATACTTTGATACTATATTCTAAGAGGGAAGATGTGTTTGTTTGTAATGGATAAACTTAAAAACTACTGGATCTATTTTAAAAGTTCTTTCATCAATATAAATCTACATTATCACTGAGTATCACAATATACTTTTTATCCAACTGCGTAAAAGGAAAAATGAGCTTGGGTCAGAGGAACCAATAAATATAATACCGGTACCAATGACTGACTCATCATGAAGTCTTCTCAATTATTATGCCTATGAAGATTATGTTTGGCAGGAATGTAATTTATAAGCCTACTTATCATCTCGGCTGTATATAGTGTTAGGAACCGCGCTTAACGACAAGTACTAGCTGGCCAGATATGTAGCGCACCTGCGTGATTTATGCACCTGTTACTGTGAGATAATGACGTTATTAGTAACAATAATATCGACAAATATTAATAAGAATAGTATAAATAGGTGGGGATAACATGTTTTCGAGTCATTGTAATTCTATCGCTTCTTGAGGGCGTTACTTTGCTCAAAAATTATAAACTGCTTCTCGGTTATTATAACTGTTATTTATTTTTGGTTATACCATAAGGGAGGTCATTTTAAAATAAATGTATAAATGTGTGTGTATGGAAGTATATATGTAGCAACGGATAGTAACGCGCAATTAACATCTTTGATGTCTATAGGCGATGGTTCTTTCCCTCAGGAGGCCATCTGTTTTTTTGCTAACTAACGATACAAAAAAAAGTTTGTGTTGTATATGAGCATTTAAACTGATTTTGATATACAAGATGCTAGAATATTTTTCATCTCAGACTTATTTATTTACAATGCACAATATGAAATTAAGATAATAAAAATAGATTAAATACATAATACAATTTTTTTTTGTTCTAAATCTTAGTATAAAAATGTAATAAAATTTTAATGTACAGTTTTCACGTTCATAGTTTAGGTCTATTCTATATACAAAGTGACTTACAAAATTGTGAACGCCCGCTTCTTAAAGTAAGAATAAATAACAAATAATTTGGTTTTTTAGCGCCAAGATAGTATTTAAGGCATGTTTTGAAGGCATTCCTTTATTTGCATCCATGCTTGTAAATTCTGTAATAAAAAAATACATTTGGATTGATCGACAGTTTTTTTTTAAATACACATAATTAGCTGTAGATTTACACGTATAGTTTTTTAAACAAATTTTACCCCCGATTTCAGCCCCTTAGGGATTAATGAAAAAAAGTATCTTCACGTCCGTATGCCCGAATGAGTTGGCAGAGGTACAATCAGTGCACCCACGATTAACCGAAGATATTTAGCCCACAATGTGATAGGTGGCAAGCTTATCGTCAACCGGACACTTAACCAATATCACGCAACGTTATTTTTATCAGAAAACTGATAAAAAAAATTTTTTTTGATTGTTTGTTCCATATATTAAACCCAGACGTCATACGGCCAACATCGACACTGGACTGCTAGACCACACAGGGATTGATTGATTTTTAAAAAAACAGTTAGCCTATGTTTGACCTCAGATCTTTAACTATCTTCATGCCAAATTTCATTAAAGTAGGTTTAGCGGTTTAACCGTGAATGCGTGACACAGACAAGACTTACACAGACTATAATATAAAAAAAAAACTTGAATAAATGATCATGAATATATAACTTTAATGTTCAATTACCTTTTTCGCTGCCTTGACTTGTAACGTGATGTACCCCACAAGCGACTCGTGGAGATCTTTGTCCTTTTGCCTCTGGAAGTGCTCTATTTCAACGGATGCTTTCTTTGTAAAATCTCTAGAAAGAAATAATTACATATATTAGGAATTGTTGATGATATATACTTCCTTTTTATTTCATTAGGTAGCGAACAAGCAGATGGCTCTCCTGATAGAAAGAGAAACCATCTCTTATACACTAAATATGTAAATGATGCTTTGCTCACCGAGTGGCGGGATGACAATGCCACATGCATAATTCTTCCGGCAACCTTACCCTCCAAATCGGAACACGACAATGATAAGAATTGACACTATTGCGGAAGGCATTAGATAGGGAGAAGGGAGACATTTCGGAACTTTACCACCGAGTAGTTACGATAGTAGTAAAATTAGAGCCAATCTTCACCTTTTATGAACTGCTTAGCAGAATGGCAGATGGCAAAATGGCATTCTTCTAAGGGGACCTGGAACATCTCGGGGTATGCTATTTATAATATTTATAACTCTAAATTTTAAAAAAATATGCCCGACACAGGCCTTCTCCATCAGACCAACACATTTATTGTGCATAACTATCGAGCGAAATATGAACTGAGCTGATGATTTTCGAGTAGAAATCCTGCAGCATCAGGTCAAATGTACCATGTCTTTGCAATATCATTGAAATAACTGAATACCAAAAGTTAGTTTCGGTAAGGCCAAGACAAGTTGTGGGGACACAGTATAGAATGCGCTGACGCAAACCTTTTGTGAAGGCATTATGAGACATCAGTCGTCCGCGCGGTCGCGCGATATATAACAGTCTATGTGACTTGTAATTTAATATGCGTACAACTTGTTTTAATAAGCGCATGTACTTAATTTAATATGTGTAGAATATGCACTACTTATAAATTCAATTAACCTGACTGCGACACCCAAACCAAAAGTGAGATGGAGACCACATCGGCAGATGGTGACCACGCCTGGGTATTTGATACCACCGCCTTACCCATTCTAACGTAATAGCACCAATCCTTGTCATTGTCGTGTTCTGGTTTGGAGAAGAAGAGAGCCCGTTATGCGTGTGGCACTGTCATCTCGCCACACGGATAGCAACGCACCATTAACATCTTTGGTGTCTAGGCTGGCTTTTCTTTCCACCAGGAGAGCCATCTGCTTGTTTGCTATTTTATGATATTGTTACGAATAATCTAGAAACGGGAAGAGTTGGAACGCTGGAGAGATCTATAAATTAAAGTAAGAGATAGCTACTCCTATTAATAAACAAATAGTTGGCCGTTATCGGAATAGCTATACCATAATGGACTTTGTGGTATCGGGCGTAAGGGTGAAAATAGCGTGTACTAGGACTTGTTTATCATAAGCTGTTTATAATAAGAAGTGATTCATTGTTTACCCAATACATTTAGATTTTTCTGGATCCAAATGAACTTTAACCTGGGTATAAATAGAGATGTGTAGAGAAATACAGGGCAGTTTTATACAGTGATCGAAAGCGATAGTACAAGCGACCAGTGCGAAGCAAAGTGACCATTTTAAGTGAATACGAGAATTGTTTTCTTTAAACGTAGTCGGTTAATAAACTTAACCTTCGAACCAAGCAGAACCTTCGACTCCGATGCACTTTTGTCACACTGTATATTTTCAATCGGATCTTCATCATCAGTGACGTTTGCTGGCACATAATTGGGTACTATGTTAGCATTCACGCCACGCCATAGTTCACGCCAGACCCCTTACGGGGTAGGCAGAGAGAACCGAGTGCCATACATTACGATCCTTGCAGGCTTGTCTTGCTTCCTCCACATTCATCTCTCTTCATTCACACACACACCGGTTGCGTAGACTCTTGAAAAAAAAAAACCTAAAAAATCAATTTAACTTACATTTTTACTTAATTTTACAAAGTTTCTTCACTAGATTACATTTTTTCTTGGGGAAAAAATACGTCATATTTGCTGAGACCTTTCCCTCCCCGTAAGGTTTGACTAGACCCCTCCCCTCCCTAAGAGTCTCACGTTATTAGTGTATGTATGTACTCACTCCAGGTCTCTGGTGGCGCGGTCGATGGCGGCGCGATCGGAGTGTATCTTGGCGTCGAGCGCGCGCGTGCTCTGGTCACGCACGATGTCCGGCGCCGTGCCGCCGAACAGACGCGCCATCAGCCCGGCCTTACCTGCCGCCGCTCGACCACGTTCCGATATCCTGGAAACAAACATGTTTAGCCCGTCACTGAATCACAAACTTACTAAGGATCAAGTATACTGGAATGGGCCGCATTGAAAAAATCTGCCTAGGTCGTTTTTATACCTTTTGGTGAATGCGATGTGTCCCACCCCAGCACGCAAGGCCCTGTTACCAGTGTGCTATGACTAACGGAATTGGGTGTATATGTACCTTCGTGTTTTGAGTAGTATAAAATCACGTGATTATGGACAAAGAATGATTTTAAATTTCATCTATAGGCACCCATGATGTGAATGGTGCGTTAATCTATAAGACGGGATTTCAATGCCACATACATAAGTCTACCGGTTATCTTATCACATGAGCAGATAAAGGGAACAGAGTGTAATCATTTTAACCACGTTCAAAATGTGACAACCCTACCAAAACAGGTAACAACCTATTTTGGTAGGGTTGTCACATTTGTTAAACAGTGTTATTATTCACCTAGCTGTACCCGCGACTTCGTACGCGATTGCATTTCATAGTGGTCGCATACTGGTTCAGTTGGTACTGGTCATCTCCCTCCCTCCCTTCGCTCGGTGCATCACTTGTTCTCCGTGCGCTCGGTGTTATTAATTAAGTTTAATTGTTTATGTGCGTAGTTTTGGTGTTGTGTGTGCTTAAAAAATTTAATAAAGGTATAGGCCATCTAAACCGTAAGTGCTAATCGTATAAATTGCGCAGTAAATAGTTAAATTGATAGATATTTATTCGTCGTGTTCGGTAAGTACATTTTTATTTGTTTATTTTCAAGTACCCACGTTACCGGCCGCTCTTCGCGGCCGGTTATTAACTTTCGTTGTAATTCATACTGAAGTCATTATGTCGAATCGGGATAATATTGTTACGGATTACAGTAAAAATCCTTTCGCTAAAAGTCAGATGACTCCGCGATCTCCTACTAATGTCACAAACAAACGATGCATTAGCGATATTTCACCGTCCCAATTAACTCCTGACGGCAAACGTAGTTGTGTAGCCGCGAATGATGAAAATAACACCACTATTTTAAACATTTCTTCATCGCAAGAGGAGCCCAATTATTACGAATTAGTCCGCGAGGCCTCATCATATCTGGCGAAAATAAATGAATTAGTTAACGAACAGGGCTCGCGTATGAATGTCGCAAATAAATCCGGCGTTATGGACATGACCCAACGAGTTACCGCTATTGTTTCATTGTTAGCCTTGCGGTCATCATCGCTTGAAACTAGACTGGCCTTAGCTGAACAAGACGTCGTTGCGAACAAAAGCAATAATAACGCCCCGTCTTCATATTCAGATGCCTTACAGCTAAAACTCTCGAAGACTATCCCGCCGGTTCAAACGCGCGCTCCGTTACCGTGTGTGATTGCTTATCCGACCGAGGAAAAATCCAACATTATAAAAACCTCAAACGAAACCAAAGAGGTGTTAATGAAAGCTATTAAACCATCCGATGACGGATTCCAAATCGTAGGTGTTAAGAAAGCCGCAAACTCAGGAGTTGTACTTAGGGTAACTAACGAACGCCAGGTCCAAAAACTAAAATCCGTTAATGCCATAAAAATGGCAGGGCTGCGTTTAGAAACTCCAACCGGTCGTCGCCCGCGTATTTTGGTTAAAGATGTTCCCCAAAACTTATCCGACGAGGTATTTTTAACGTGCTTATATCGACAAAATATTAAAGATGAAATGAACCTCTCAGAAGATCAATTTCTCAAGTCTATTAAAATAGTAAGGCGCCGTAATTTCGATCAATTTAACCGTAAGTGGGTAGGTGTCGAACTAGACCCGGCAATTCGTAAACATCTAATTAAATCGAAAGAAAAACTGTTTATCGATTGGGCTACGTGTAGGTTTGTCGACGACGTGGAGCTAGTTCGATGCACGCAGTGTCAACAATACGGTCATGTCTATAAGTTCTGTCGCGAGAAAACTCCTTGCTGTGCACATTGTGCTGGCACTCATCAAACTAAAGACTGCCAAAATAAAGACCGCAGTGATTTTACACCGACCTGTGGCAGCTGTAAACGCTATAAAAAACCCAGTGACCACGCGACTGGTTCTCCTGACTGTCCAACCTTTAAGGCAAAGATGGAACAGCTAATTTTAACAACTAACTATGGATAGATTGGTAATAGGGCAATTAAATCTCCGTAACGATAAGGCGGCTACGTCGGAGCTGAATAGACTCGTTACTGAATACAACCTTGATGTAGTACTTATTCAAGAACAATACCAAAGTACCCAACTTCGTAATAAAGTATTACAACACAACACAAAAGCTCGCGCAGGTATATACGTCTCGCGCTCTTTTTATACAGTAACGGCTATTACTAATCTTTCGTCGCAACATTGTGCCGTAGCGGAGGTATCCTGTTCCAAACTTAAAATATATATCATTAGCTGCTATTTCCAGTATTCCGATCCTGTTGCTCCTCACTTGCATCACCTCCGACACGTTCTACGATCTCTTGCCGGACAAAAAATTATTATTGGTGTTGACGCTAATGCCTCATCCCCTCTTTGGTACGGTAAACTACGATCCAACGACAGGGAGCGTAGATCTGCAGTAGAAGAGTTCATTGCTGAACTAAATCTCACCATCCATAACACCCCCGACGCACCACCTACATACAGTAGCCCTATGGGTGAATCATCTATTGACGTCACACTTTCTAGTGCGTACGTTCGTTTGAATAACTGGCGCGTGATTCCAGATGCGTCTTGTAGTGACCATCGTTTGATTGTGTTCGAGTATAATCCACTATTACCTGTGAGCTCGGAATCTAATACGATTGATTATATATATAACGCTAAATTTGCTAACTGGAATCTCTTCCGACATTTATTTTCTGCACATGCCAAAGATTTCACTCGCCATTCATTAACAGTGTCAGAACAATCAGAAATAATGTCTGATACTTTTATATACTGCGCGGATATTGCTATAGGTCGTCATTCAAAAATAAAAACTCAAAAGTGTGAATGGTGGAACGACAGCTTAGTTAAAAAACGGCAAGACTTTAGGAAAGCTAGACGCCACCTTAATAAACTTAAGCGCCGTCGTTCGGAAGGTGACGAATATGTTAAAGCTCTTGCTAATCTAAGAAAGACCCGATCACACTATCGAGCCGCTACTGCATTAGCAAAAAGAAATTTTCTGTTAAAAATTACGGATAGATTAGAAAAAGAAGGCCCTTGGTCTTCTATGTATCATGAAATCAAAAATCGTACGAAAAATAATTTATCTTTTTATAATAATATAATATAATATTAAAATTAACGATACGTATACGCTTAGCTTAGAGGAGACAGCGAACGCTCTTTTGCATACGTTAATTCCGGATGATAATCTAGATCGCGATAACGAATATCATCGTGAAATTAGATCGCAAGTTGATGTGATACCTGTATCCCCCATGTCGAGCCTTGTAACGTTAGACGAACTTTTAAACACCGTTAACAACTTACCATCGAAAAAAGCCCCCGGAGAGGATAAAATCTCAAATTATATGATAAAACATGCGTGTTTAGCGGCCCCGGACTCTATTTTAAAAATAATAAATCGTTGTATTGCTGAAGGAGTTTTTCCCAAAATATGGCGCCAAGGATATCTTAAAATTATTCCAAAGTCCGGTGACAAGCCTACGGATGACCCTAAATCTTATCGTCCCATTACACTTCTATCGTCCCTGGGTAAACTGTTAGAAAGATTGATAGTTCCTCGACTTCTACCACGAGGGCCCACGTTCAATAAACAACAGTTTGGATTTACCGCCGGAAAATCCACTATCGATGCAGTGCTGTCTATGAGAAAAATGGTAGAATTGTCACGAAATAATTATGTTGTAGGTATTTTTTTGGATATTTCTGGTGCTTTTGACAACGCTTGGTGGCCGATGTTATTGTTGAAATTAAAAACAAGGGGGTGTTATTCAAATATATATAAGCTAATTAAATCGTATCTAGAAAACGGTCATACGAAATTGCAGCTAGGGCATTACGCAGTGTCTAAACGCCTTACTCTAGGCTGCCCTCAGGGATCAGTACTTTCACCATATCTATGGAACTTAGGATTTGACGATTTATTCTCATTAGCCTTGCCGGAAGGATGCTCGCTTATAGGTTATGCAGACGACGTTGCTTTAATAATACAAGCTAACACACGAGCACAGATAGTGTCGCTGGCTCACACTAGTCTTAATTTGTTCATCAACTGGGGCTTGAGAAATCGTTTAAGCTTTGCGCCCCATAAAACGTTTTACTTAATATTAAAAGGTTCGCTCCTATCATCTCCCAGTATAAAAATAAATAATAGCACAATAAAGAGAAAAGAATCGGTAACATATTTAGGTTTGGTCATAGAAAAAAATTATACTTTTATAAATCATATTAACTATATCGGTGAAAAGGCTAAACGGAATTTCTTATCCTTTGCGGGCATATCTACCTCGACATGGGGTTTAACGTTTAACACTTTAAAGATAATTTATAACGCCACGTATTTAGGTTGTATCTGTTATGCTTGTTCAGCGTGGGCTGATAAAGTTACGAGTGGTGCGATCCGGCGCAAACTACTTCAAAATCAGCGTCTAGCACTAATATTTCTATGCAAAGCATACCGCACTGTAAGCTCCGAAGCTTTACCCGTTTTATCAGGCGTCTTACCATTAGATTTAGAAATTCAGCGTCGGGCTTCAATGTATTACAATTCTAGGAATTTTACTAACCCAGAATTTATCAACTCGCAAGCCCAAACAAAAATACGTCGCCTTTTTAATCCCGTAATCGACGTTACTAATGAATTAATTGATGAATGGCAGTCGCGTTGGTCTTGTTCAACTAAGGGACGGCATTTATACAACTTTTTCCCGTGCATCCGGGATCGCTTAAGTAAAACTTGGATAGAAATAGATCATTGTGTTGCACAGTTTCTCACTAGCCACGGTAATTTTAAAGCTAAATTATTCTCGTTTAAATTAGTTCCTTCTCCCTTTTGCGAGTGCTCTACATTAAACTGTAAATATGAACAAACTGCACATCACATTCTTTGGGAGTGTAATCTTTGGCAAAACGAACGTCGTCAAATGCTTGATAGTATCCAATGTATATCCGGTGTAATTTATTACTCCGATCTTGTGGGTACACGTGGGAACTTCCGTGCCTTCAAACGATTTTGTCACACTTACTACTGGAAGCAAAATTAAGTAGGCCATTCTGGTAGGTCCCTAATTTCCAAACTTCCGTGGTGCAATAGCAATCAGGCTTAACCTGATTGTAAAAGTCTCATTTCGTAGCATTTTTATGCTTTTAACATTTTGCTGTCTCCTGCTAAAAAGGGAGGGAAACAGGATGTATTTTCCTACTCCTCCTATATACTTCTGATTAATTTCGTTGCGGGATCCAAGACAGCTTAGCTTTTCCCCAGGGCACCCTGAGCTCGCAACTCAGAGGTTATCAGGACGGTTGCCGCTGTTGATTCTGGTTTACAGAAGTTACAGTGGTGGGAACGAGAGGTGGGCCCATTGCCCTTTTAAAAAATACTGGTTCAGTGGTGGTCGCAAACTGACAAAAGTGGTCGTAAACTAGCGTTTTGGCTAATTTTGAACATTTTTTCAAAATTTATTAATGGACGTGAATTGTTTTATTACATATTCCATAACTTGACTATATTTACGACTAATTTACATAAAAAAATTATGTTATGGATAGATATCATATATTTTGACGTATCCAAAGTGAGCAACTCCACTAAGTGGTCGCCAACTGGCACAATGACCCTACCTATTTTTAAATATTTATTTAATTTCAAGACAGACCGACTAGTAGGTAGCTAGAAATAAGTACAAGTACGATGCAGGTGTTAATAATAATTTTCCATTAAAAATGCTTTTTAAACGCGTATTCAAGCTTTTATGATCACGATAGGTACTATGGCCGATGAGGAGTTCGCTCGTGAGAAGATTAAATAAAAAGTTTCAAGTCCATGCTACTAAGCGTTAAATATTTCACTCGTAAGGAGACAATGCTGGCTGCAGTAGCAATTCATGATAAATATCGTGTTGAATATCAAAATTAAACTAAAATACCTAGGTACAACATTTCGTTACCGTGCTACTAACCATTGAAGAGATCCCTAGTGAAGAGACAATCCTGGATGCAGCATCAGGTTATATCTAATTATTGCATTATTACCGAAGTTACGTAGGTATAAAAAATTTCAGCTCAATCAGACATCGGAAAGTGGTTCAAATCTTTACTTGCAATATTTAAACTTAACACACATACCTACCTACTACAACCCAATCCGCCCACATAGCTACAAATGCTAAACTTGTAATAATAATAAAAAGATAAAAGCACATCGCGTACAACCCTCTTCAATATCCCTCTTCAAAGGCCTTCAATATAGATTATCCTCTTGTAGTACTCTTTGATCCTACCTTCCAAAACTGGAAGATGACACTGATAAACATTGACGCTATTGCGCGGGAATAGATAAGGCGGTGGTAACAAACCCGGGCGAGACGTTGTGGATTTTACACTTTCAATCGTCGGCACTTGGTGAAATTCCATTATTTTTAGTTGAAACTAGTTTATCACTAACTTGTACTTTTATTTCACTATTATACACTAAATTATATAATTTTATCGACCGGTTTCGCTTTTTAAAGCATCTTCAGGACGTAATATTCTTTACTGACAGTTTAGTTTTAGATGTAACATAAACAAAATATTTTTAAAAAATGATAGTGGGTAAACTTAAAAATAAACACAATTTCTGTACTGCTAGCTTACACGGTCCTCCCTAAATTTAAATTAACTGTAATTACTTACAAAGTAATGTCAGAATTATAAATGTCAAATAAAGTCAACTAACTTACAAATAAATTATTTTACGATGTCAACATTATATTTGTGTGGTCATTACTAATTAAATTTTAATAAATTTAATAATTAATTAATTAATACAATTGCCTTTATATTACTACTAGCTGTGCCCGCGACTTCGTTCGCGTGGAAACAATTCTAAAATAAAAACCCGTATAGTTCCCGTTCCCGTGGGATTTCCGGGATAAAAACTATCCTATGTCCTTTCTTGGGTCTTAAACTATATTTGTACCAAATTTTATCCAAATCGGTTCAGTGGTTTGGCCGTGAAAGCGTAACAGACAGACAGACAGACAGACAGAGTTACTTTCGCATTTATAATATTAGTATATTAGTATGGATTGATAATATAATGATCATTGTATTCAATTATCAAATTTAAAATATAAAAATGTCAAAATTAATATACAATTACGGTTAATTAGATGACAATAAATGATTATAATAATAACATGATTATTCAGAAACTTAAAATAATAATTATTAAATAGTAAATTGGAAGAATAAATCTTCATTACATATGTATATGCGCACATATACATATATATATATATATATATATATATATATATATATATATATATATATATATATATATATATATATATATACATATATATATATATATATATATATATATATATATATATATATATATATATATATATATATATATATATATATATATATATATACATATTGTCCTTACTCATTCAAACTTTTTACATTAAAAATATTTAACAGGGGGGAGTTATTAAGTTCGGTTTGGTCATTTAAAAGTTTTGGTTCCCCTTTGTGTCGATTTATTTCTAACGCTTCTAGGGCGTTGAGTCTTCTACATTTGCTGCAAAAATGTAATAATTTTAAATTTGTTGTTAAATCAAAAGTGTGACCTTCAGTAATAAGGTGTTGAGCAAAGGTAGAAGATTCACCTTTCCCCGAGCGCCAACTTCGAAGGTGTTCTTTTATTCGTATTGAGAATGACCTTCCAGTTTGACCGATATATATAGCTTGACAGTCTTCGCACATCAATTGATACACACCACTTTTTGATTAATTTGCTATTTTCTGTTTGTTATTAAATATACAAGATTTTAGAGATTTTGTTGTGTAAAAAACGGGTGTGCAATCCTTGAGCAAATGTGAGACTTTATACGATATCCCTCCTATAAACGGTAGTCTAATATATTTTGGTTTAGTTGAATTGTCATTTTTATGTCCTGAATACAAGGTTTGGGCCATTAGTTTCTTCTGCTTCTTCTTCAATAATGAGTCGATAACCTTTGGTTCATATCCATTATTTTGAGCTATTGTTTTTATAGTATTAAGTTCATATTGGAAATTATCTTCATTCATAGGGACTGATACTAGTCGATGGATCATAGCATGAAATGCTGAATGTTTATGATTTAATGAATGATGCGAGTCCTCAGGTATTATGTTATCACAAAATGTATCTTTCCTGTATATTTTAAATGTATGTTGGTTCTTTGTTATTGATATTGTGATATCCAGAAAATTAATTTCAACGTGTCCAATCTCCATAGTAAATTGAATCTGCGTATTTATGGAATTAATATAACACAAAAAGTTTTTAAGTAGTTCTTCAGGACCGGTCCATACGCATAAAATGTCATCGACATATCTAAACTAGTATGACACATACTTTTGGAAACTATTATCTTTAAATATTAGTTGCTCTATTTTATCCATAAATATGTCGGCACACAATGGAGATAAAGGACTTCCCATTGCTAATCCGTCTGCCTGTTTATAAATTTTATTGTTATATATAAAATAATTTTGTTCAAGACAAATATCAAATATATGGTTGAGATCTACGACTTTCTGCGGCTCGATTAATGATTGCATCATTACTTCATGTATAGCTTCCTTGCATTTTGCTATAGGTATACTCGGAAACAGATTTTGGACGTGAATAATAGTGAAATAAAAGTACAAGTGAGTGATAAACTAGTTTCAACTAAAAAAAAAGAGACGTTGTGGAACTCTACTAACTTTGTCACAATGGTAGTGACATGTAATAAGCCAATCGATCGCGTATTGCAACCTGCCTGTAATTTGTACAGTAATATTTTATAATACTTATTATTATAATTATGATTAATTACCGATTATTTAAAGCGTCGTTTGCATTTTCCAAAGTCCTCTGTAAGGCTTCATGGTTGGCACACAACTGTTGAAGGGCAGCAGCATAGAACAAATACTCTTTAAATTGGTCCGCCAATTGTTCTTCATCTTCTGCTATTGAATCAATTGAGTCTGCTATTGAGTCTACAAAATCAAAAAGAAAAATTGCTTGGTAAAGAATAAGGTACATCACTTCCAGCTTGTGTTTGTTTTTTTGTGTTGTATGTTGTTATGTATGTTGTCGAAAAATCACCCATAAGGGAAATAGTTTGAATAAAAATTTACTTTACAACTAATAGGTACATAATTCATGGTTGGCTAGATATAATATAAATAATATTAAGATGTGAATCAATACTATAAGTGAAGTTATTTAAACAATTTGAATAATTCAGTTTCATTAAGTAGGTACTAAAAATGGAAAATGTAAAATTTATCAATTCATCATCCATGTTTAATCTAAAGCTCTCACCAAAGTAATGACCAGCTTTTTGCAATCCATCCCCCATTTCCTTCTCAATAACACTCCATTCACTAAATAATTTTCCATATTGAGCATGTAATTTACATAGTGCATAATTTTTCTCTATTATTTTTGACCTGAAATATAAATGTCAATAAATGAGACAAGATCACTATATCATCATCTTTGGGCAAAATTGTTTAGGCTGACAACACCTTTGAGTGATATTTAAGCTTACCCTTTTAAAATCAATTTTATGTTTGTTTATATCCCACAACAGTCAGTAATAATCAGTTAAGAACTTTAAGACGTTTAATTACAGAACTTTAAGACGTTTATAGGCTATGATTGTTTCTGTTGTAGCTCCGTAATAAAAAATTCTTATAGCAGTGAGAAGTCAAGAATAACTATTTGAAGTGCTAAATGTGATAAATAAGACTTTAATGTTACCTATAGTGAAATTGGTGTACCGTAATATAAAGAAGATATTTCTAAATTAACTTCTATAAAATTGGTTTCGATCTTTCCAAAGTGATTAGTGTCATTATTGTGAAGGGTATCTAGAAATAAAATAAGCAGCCGTTTCAAAAATCAAATATTGAAGTTACACTAGTACCTAAAATTCAGCGCAATATGTCAGGTTTCAGTGGTGCATTGTTCTAGTAGGCGCCTGCAATACCGACGATCACGAGTTCGAACCTCACACGGAACAACCTTTTTTTGTTTATTTTCTACACATTTGTTTGAATATAAAAGACAAAATGAAGTTTCAATGCTGTAAAATAACTTCTGATGACTTGGAAGGCAGCATGATATGCAACAAATGTAAACACAATTATCATGTGCAATGTCTGTATCCAAACGACAAAAAAGCTATATCAAATCAGTTTAAAAAATCATGGCTATGTCCCGAATGTTCATCAAAACAGCCAAGACAGCTAAATAAAGATAACACACCAGTGCGTGTCTCTTCACGGACGCAGCTCCAGAACTCACCAGATAATGTTACGGCAACTCGCGGGGGCTGCAACACCCTCTCTCCCCCCTCTCCGTCAATTCATGACTACGGCCTAAATGCTGATATCATAAGAAATATTGTTGCGTCAGAGATATCAAAGATTAAGGACGATATAAGTTCTCAGGTACAAAAAATACTAACACTAGAATTAAAACCTATCAGAGATGAAATTAATAGCCTTAAATCTTCCTTAACCTATTTTAATGAACAATTTGAGATCCTAACAAAAAGAATCGAAAATGTTGAAAATGATATGAAAGCATGTAAGACAGCTTCTTCTAACTTAAGTGGCCTCAAATCTAGTGTTATGAAGATAGAAAAGAATATCAATAACAGTGATCAATGGTCAAGGCGTTCTAATATCGAGATATACGGAATACCTGAAAAGAAAAACGAAAATCTCTTAGATATTCTAAAAATAATCAGCGACCGTATCCAACATAAAGTTGACCCGGGATCCGAGATCGACTTTATAACTCGAGTGGCGGCGAAACAGGCAGACTCTAAAAAAATAAAACCCATAGTTATCTGTTTTCTTGCAAGATATAAAAAGGATGATTTTCTTTCGCGAGCCCGGAAATCGAAATTAAAGGCAAGTGACATTGGTTACACTGGATGCGATAATCCTATCTATTTTAACGAACATTTGACCAGTTTAAATAAGTCCTTACTACACAAGACTAAATCGTTAGCTAAAGAGAAACAATATGCGTTTGTGTGGGTGAAAAATTGCGCTATATTTGCTCGTCGTAATGATACCAGCCCGGTTATCGCAATTTCTGATGAACAGGATTTAAACAAACTCAAATAAATGCAGTAGTAAATCTGCGTTACGAGTATCGTATATTATGTAAATTAATTTTTAAGTTAATAAATCTATCTTTAAGCTGTAACTTTCAAACCATGTTAGTAGCAATGCTGGAGGCAGCACCGTCAGTCGTATTAATTATTGTTATAGATTTTTATGTTATGTTATTGCAGTTAAATTTGAAATTTATTGGGAGGGTTGTTTTTATCACTAAAAATCTTTGGTTGTATTTATGTAATAAGGATTTTATTGTTAACAATGGCTGTGTATAAGTTACAAACATACTACCAAAATGTACGTGGATTGCGCACCAAGACCGATGTTTTTTATCGAAACCTTTTACAGTCAAACTTTGACTTAATTTGTTTAACGGAAACTTGGCTTTTTCCAGGAATATATGATGCAGAGCTATTTGACAATCGTTACAATGTATATAGATGCGACAGAAATTACAAAAATCGTGGCGATCGTTTTGGTGGAGGTGTTCTTATTGCTGTTCGTCGGGACTTTCCCATTCATAGCTCCAAATCTATTTCATTTGAAAAAGACGTTGCGGAAGCTATTGAAGTAGTCATCAATGCGAAAAATCACCAACACCTACGTATATTTTGTGGGTATTTTCCACACAACCGGTATCATTATGACTCATTAAATCGATTTTTTGATACGGTGTCAGATTGTATATTGGATAATCCAGATGATGATTTTCTCATTCTTGGTGATTTTAACATTACGAATACTCTCTGGGCGACAGACGACATGAGCCTTTCAAACCATCATATGACTGATAACATAATTAACGCGCTATATAATTTCTTATGTGTAACTAATCTGAAACAATTTAACAATATCCCAAATATTAACGACAGATGCCTGGATCTCGTACTATCCAAGAATTCTTGCTGTGTAAGTCGCTGTGTCTCACCATTAGTTATAGAAGATGGACATCATCCTGCTCTTGAAATTACAATCAATTTGTCTCACGTACCCTGTATGAGATCTAAACCACGGGTAGCACGTTTATTTTTTTCGGCAGATTACAACCAAATAAATGAATTTCTCTCTGAAATAAAATGGTCGACTCTATTTATCTCTAAAAATGTCGAATCATGTGTGGAAATTTTCTATGATATAATTAATGACTTAATAAATAGGTATGTCCCTACTAAACAAATCAGAAATGTAGAACGATATCCGATATGGTATTCTAAAGCTTTAATAAAAATTACAAAAGAAAAACTAAAATACCACAAAAAATGGAAAATGTATGGCAGATACAGAGATCACGATACGTTCCAACTCTTGCGTGAACGTGAGAAACGGGTTCAGCAAGTTTGTTATAAGACTTTTATTTCTAATGCGGAATCTAATATAAAGCGTGACTGCAAATCATTCTGGTCGTTTGTCAAGAGTAAAAAAACTGGTCCTGATTTACCGGACACAATGTTTCTGAATGACACAGTGTCGGGAAATGCAGAGGAAATTTGTAATATGTTTAATGAAAGTTTTCATTCCGTTTTCGAAATTGACTCAGACTTAGACTCAGACCATGTACTGTCAGCTTCTGGAACACCTTCACAGAAATTAAATCAACAGTCCACATCTACACTTATCAGTACAATCAACTTTAATATTGAGGTAGTAGAAAAATATTTAAAAAATTTAGACATCAATAAAGGACATGGTCCGGATGGGTTGCCACCAATTTTTCTCAAACAATGCCGAAAAAACTTAGCGACACCTCTGACTATTCTTTTTAACTTATCTCTCAAGACGGGTATTATGCCGAAGGTCTGGAAGCAATCCTATATTGTTCCCGTTTTTAAAAGCGGGGACAAGCACAACATAAAAAACTATAGACCTATTTCAAAAATAAACACTATAGCCAAGTTGTTTGAGAAAATTATTTATGATTACATGTTCCCACTTATTAGGCCGCAAATCATTGCAGAGCAACATGGATTCATAAACAAAAAATCCACAGAAAGTAATGTATGTGAATTCGTACATCATGTTGTCACTGCAATGGACACTGGTTTTCAACTTGATGCAATATATACTGACTATTCAAAGGCTTTTGATAAGGTGAGACATTCGATCTTGGTGCGTAAACTTGAAGCAGTTGGTATTCATGGAGATCTCTTACGTTGGTTAATTTCGTATCTTCGTGAACGTAGCCAAGCTGTTACAATAAAAGGTTTCTGTTCCTCATTTCTCCCAGTTACTTCAGGCTTACCGCAAGGTTCTCATTTAGCTCCTCTTCTCTTTAATTTATTTATTAATGATATTCTATCTATATTTGACCAATCAAACATATTATTATACGCTGATGACATGAAGATATTTAGGAGAATTAAATCTGTTGTAGATTGTGTGAATTTGCAAAATGACCTCAACAAATTTATAAACTATTGTAAAATTAATAAACTTCATTTAAATATCGCTAAATGTAATGTCATAACTTTTTCGAGGAGTCCAAACCACATCAAGTATAACTATGAACTTGATGGTACCACCATCTCTCGCGTTACTGAAGTAAAGGATTTAGGAATAGTATTAGATAGTAGTCTTACATTTAACCAGCATCTAAATTATATTATCCCGAAAGCTTACCGTATGCTCGGCTTCATTTTAAGAACAAGTAAAGATTTCCAGAACAGCAGTACACTAACTTTACTTTTTAATGCTTATGTTAGATCTTTACTGGAGTACGGCTCAATTATTTGGAACCCACAGCACAAGACTAAACAAACAAAGATTGACAGAATTTTTAGATTATTTACAAGACATCAAATGTATCGTTATAAAGCGGTACTTACAACCACAACCCTCACAAACAGACTATCAGAAAGAGATCAAATTTTCTTGTACAAAATTTTAAATGGCTATGTAGATTCTCCATTTCTTCTTCAACAAATACATTTCAGCTGCCCTCGGATAAACTCACGACATAAACCGTTGTTTTATACTCACTCTACTAAAAGAAAGTACGCTACACACTCCTTTCTCTATCGCGCATGTAATTTTTATAATCGTCACCTTATTAGTGCAGATCCTTTTGGCTGTTCAATTGGAATTTATAAGAGAAACATACGACAAATAATAGCAGGTCTTACCTAATTATAACTTTGTTTCGCCATGTTACTCAGTTTTTATTAAATTTGGTTTAAATTTATTATATATTAATTGCTGCTACAAACTACTAAATTAATATAAATGTGATAGTTATAAGTGGAAACTTAATTGATTTATGTAATTTTTTTTTTCTGTTATGTTAGTAATGTAATACCATATTGTATGTTTCCCAAAAATAAATAAAATAAAAAAAAAAAAAAATAAGTTAAAATTGAAACCGGTCGATTCATATACTAAATATATATGTGTAAATGTGAAATTTATGTACAAGTGCAATTATAAAAGTGTCTAGTAACAATGGAATTCCACCAAGTACTGATGATGGAAAGTATAGAAAATAAGATCACCATAAAATTAATTTTATAAAAAATATCAGTAACTTCACGCCCATATCCCCGAAGGGGTAGGCAGAGGTACAACAAGTGCACCCACGATTAGCCGAAGATACTTGGTCCCACAAATGTGATAGGTGGCAAGCCTATCGTCAACCGGGCACTTTCCAATCCCAGGCAACTTTGTGTTTCTCAGAAAACTGAAAAAAACATTTTTTTTTAATGTGCCCGACCCGGGATTCGAAACCGGTACCTCATGTGGTCAACGCCTACGCTGGACCACTAGACCATAGAGGCGACAAAAAAAAAATAAAAAAAATATCAGTAGTAAAAATAATTTATTTTTAATTATTCACATAACATGTAAGTCCCAAAATTACTTACAGTTGACTTTTATGAAGTGGGCAGAGATAATTAAATGCCATTCATCATGATCCAGGTAGATTTATTTTGCATCCTTTGCATTACAATATTCGTCATAAAAATACAAAGGTACCCTTATTTTACTGTATTCTGGGCAGAGGTTCAATGGAAGTTAGCTCAAATTAAAACTTACATAAAATCTAGCAAAGCTCCTAAAGATGTGTCTTCGTAATAACTAACAGACATTGTCGAAAGTTATGGAAATACTCTTTTTGAGGTAATTAAATATAGTAATATTAGACAATAAAATTATACTCAAACAACATCAATTCAGAATTAGAAAAGCGAATGGCTCTGCCATAAAACAGATAGACCAATCAATCAAAACAATTCAGGAAGAAATTAACCACTTAATGAAATCATACAAAAAGGAAATAAAATCATAAGAAAATGATAACCACCCAAATATACTAGCAGTTCAGTTAATGATGAATAATATAATATTTAAGATTAAACAGAGAGTTCTCGAAAGATTTATAGGGAGTATACATATTATGCATAAAGGGGCATTCACTGAACTGACTGCTCCTCAAGCTAATTCAATAAATTCTTACCTTTCTGTAATGCTTTTATAAAACAAATGGCAAAAATTTAATATTGTGGAAGCAGATAAATTTGAGCATGTGGCATTATATTCTTGGCTTATGTAGAAATTCATCATTTACTCCTTTCATCTACAGACAATAGTTATATATCTTACTACATATTATAAGTAGAGCGGTCAGTTTGTTTGTTTTCCTAAGAAATAAAAATGAATGCAGAAAATAATGATTAATAATGTGTAATATACCTAGTATATAGAAAATTTCCTAGATTTGTTTCCAATTGTTTTCCATAATTTTTAACCCCTTCAATTTCTGGATCTGGCTTTTTAAGTCTAATGGATACAGACAAAGATTTTATTTTGTTTTCGGCTTGTAATATATATCCTGAAATATACAGTTTTATTAAGACAATACATGTGGGGTATAAATTATTTTTTAATATTATAATATTATAATTAAAAAAATAGTTATTATATATAATTTTCTACTATTAACTAAATATTAATTTTAAATGTTACATTTTCCCTGTGTTTATCTCAGGCTCCTTTGAAGAATAGGCCGACTGCCGTTCTGCCCGGCAGGTCAGAAAAGAAACCAATTGGCTATACGGTTGCTAACATTTTGGCAACTAGGTGGTAGTTTGCATTGTCTCGCCCGGGTCTGGTACCACCGCCTTACCTATTCCTGCCGCAATAGCGTCAGTGCTTGACACTGTAGTTTTTCGGTTTGGAGGTTAAGGTAGCCTGTAAACTTATGCATGTGGTATTAGATCTCGTCGCAAGGAAGCAACACACTATTAACATCTTTGGTGTACAGCCACTAAATATGTTAATAGTGTTTTGCTATAGATGCGCTGGTTGATTCCTTTTATCAGGAGACACACCGCTATCTTTGATATAAAAAATGTGTTAACGGTTGACCCTGTAGGCTATACTTGAAACTTCCCGCTAAATTAAGGTATTTTAATCTCAAAAACACAAACTATAAACATAGATTATTTCAGTTCAAACATCTATTTTGTTAAAAATGGCAATATATTGATTTTTGAAAAGCTGTATATTTTGGAAACGATGATCGATTTTGACCTTTCGAATGGCATTCAACTCAATCTTTGAGATCTAAACTATTGCTTTAGCTACATTGAATTAAGTTGAAAAATTTCGAAGCAATGTCAAATAACATTTTCTTTTCTAAAACTTTCATGATTGATAAATTCCAAACAATTTGACCGAAATAACGGCTGAAAGTTATTTCAAAAATATTAAGTAAGTTTGCTAAAAACAACGTAATTTTAATATTTGAAAAGCTGTAAACCTTTCAAAGTTAAACTCGATTTTGATTTTTGAAACGGAATTCGATGTAGTTTTTTAGCACTAAAACATTGTAGAATATCAAAAAATGATTGGTTGAAAAATTTCGAAGTTATGTCAAAAAACACTCTTTTCAAAATTTTTCGCCAACGATTACTCCCAAACGGATAAACCGATTTTGATGCAATTTGTGCATTAGACGTAGGTTCTTGAGGAAAGGAGCTGATTAGTTTTTTCACTCAACTGGCACATTAATCTGGAAGTTATATAAAAAAAAACAGTTTCGCCAACTTTTTTTTTTTTGTTTTTTTTTATTTCTCATTAAATTTACTTGGCTGACTTGGTTCAAATGTTTAGGAAGTCTAAGTTAAGCGAAATTCAACCGAATGCCAACAACCGCGTTTTGATCGGTCCAGCTGTTCAAAAGTTACGAGATGTTTACCTACACAAATACGCCGTGTTGGTCCCGGCCTCCTTTGAAGAATAGGCCAACTGCCGTTCTGCCAGGCAGGTCGTAAAAGGCGACCAACTGGCTATCGAGTCACTAACATTGTGGCTACTAGGTGGTAGAGTTCTGCATTGGCTCGACCAGGTCTGGTACCACCGCCTTACCTATTCCTGCCGCAATAGCGTCAGTGCTAGTCACTGTCGTGTTCTGGTTTGGAGGATAAGGTAGCCGGTAAACTTATGCATGTGGCATTAGACCTCGCCACAAGATAGCAACACACCATTAACATCTCTGGTGTCTATAGGCGATTGTTGACTCTTTCCATCAGGAGACCCATCTGCTTGTTTGCTATCTTATGATATAAAAAAAAAAATACAGACATACTGACGTCATCGTGAAATTAGTCGGAAAAGATCTCCACGTGTGTGGCCGCGTTTCCGATCCGGTAGTAGTTAAAAAAATGTTCTCCACTCAGAAACTCTACCACCTAGTAGTCACAATGGTAGTGACATGCATAGCCACTCGGTCGCCTTTTACGACCTGCCTGGCGGAACGGTAGTTGGCCTATTCTTCAAAGGAGCCCGGGACTAACATGGGGAAAAGAATAACATAATATGTTAATTGATTGATTAAATAAAAATAATTTTATATGATAAGAGTTTTATCTAATTAACATGTATATTAGGGTGTCCGTTATTTACCAAGTTGATTTTTTTTTGCGGACGCCCCCTGGATTTTTAGTTTTTGACCTAAAAAAAAATATCCTACATAAATAAGCTCTTAATTACCGAATTAAACCTTGCCCCAATCGAGTTACATTTCCCATTTAAATAACATGGGAATTTGCAACTTTTTCTTATTAATTTTATTCCTCTGAAAAAAATACCACTACGACTATTATCGATGCATATTCTGATAGGGAATTTAATGCTCTACAAAAAAGCTCTCTTATAATTTTTCGATAAAATCATTCCTTTAAGAGTTATTCGTGGTTTAAGTTGTGTTTATAGTTAATAGGGTGTGTTATTTACGAAATTGATTATTTTTGTTGCGACGCCCCTTAAATTTTTATTTCATCATCTGAAACAAAATATTAGACCATTCTAAATTTTCATAACAACCCTTGCCCCAAGGACAATACATTTTCCATTTAAATTACATGGGATTTAAAGTTGATCTTAACATAAATTCTTGAATTTTTGCACTTTTACGGAAATTATGAATGTTTTTATGCAATTTAGTCGTTTATTCCAAAGAACATATAAATTTAATGGTGTTAAAGTAAGAAATCAAAAACTTTTTAAGTCGAATAAAATTTAAACAATTTCACAATATTTGATTTATTTAATTAAACATTCTTTAGTTACATTTTGATACTTTTTTTTAAACTCGCTTACAACCTGAATCACAAATTGTTTTTCATCTTCACTTCTAGCTAAAATATTAATGTAAACTGGAATTAGCCTATCATGCAATAAATTATTTGCCTTTCACATATTAAAAAAATATGTGTTTCAAAATAAATGACTAATTTGCATAAATAATCGTGATCATAATTTTGCCGTAAAAGTGCAAAAATTCAAGAATTTATGTTAAGATCAACTTTAAATCCCATGTAATTTAAATGGAAAATGTATTGTCCTTGGGGCAAGGGTTGCTATGAAAATTTAGAATGGTCTAATATTTTGTTTCAGATGATGAAATAAAAATGTAAGGGGCGTCGCAACAAAAATAATCAATTTCGTAAATAACGGACACCCTATTAACTATAAACACAACTTAAACCACGAATAACTCTTAAAGGAATGATTTTATCGAAAAATTATAAGAGAGCTTTTTTGTAGAGCATTAAATTCCCTATCAGAATATGCATCGATAATAGTCGTAGTGGTATTTTTTTCAGAGGAATAAAATTAATAAGAAAAAGTTGCAAATTCCCATGTTATTTAAATGGGAAATGTAACTCGATTGGGGCAAGGTTTAATTCGGTAATTAAGAGCTTATTTATGTAGGATATTTTTTTTTAGGTCAAAAACTAAAAATCCAGGGGGCGTCCGCAAAAAAAAATCAACTTGGTAAATAACGGACACCCTAATGTATATATACATTACATATACATAAACTTTTTGAAAGATCACTTATGGTGTAAGGTAACAGGTAGACTATCCTTGCTTCTACATTCATAACTCTCTTCATACTAACATTCATAGAATCTGTAACATTACACACATTAAATGTTATAATTACCACTGTCTGTAATTGTTTCTCTCCATCCATGCTCCTGTTGTAAAAAGTTAATAAATTGGTCATCAAAGCATAACCTTGGATGGGATGCTACTCGAAGTAAAAAGTTCTCTAGGCCTGCTCTTCGACGTTCAATAAACTCTGGGTCGGTTGTATCTGATTTTCGCCACGAATACAAAATCTAGAAAGTAGTAATAATTGCACAAGTCACTTCTATCTACTTAAGACTTATATTCTACCAACAGTTTTGTCTATATGAATAAGCACAACAAATAATGACTATTATAGTTAAGTGAATGAGATAAAAAGCACGTCTTTTTCCAGGTCATCATCTCCTTTGTGTCACATGTGATCCAAACAGATCCTGCCATTTTTGCATGATTAAGTTACAAAACATTGAACTTGTTTTCTATTACTGCTGTTATGTTAGTGATTACTGTGTACAATAAATAATTAAATAAATAAACATCCAAACTTTTACATTTATAATATGTATTTATAATAGCAATGAACCATTAACATCATTGGTGTCTATAGGCGATTGTTGACTCTTTTCATCAGGTGACCCATCTGCTTGTTTGCTATCTTACAATATATGTATGTATGTGATTATTAATACCTTACTACTATGGCTATAATATTAGAATTTCAAGAAGTTAAATTTATAAAGCAATAGCTGCTCCACACGTGTTCACCTGCAAATAGAGGTTGTCCATATAGTTTTTCATAGAAAACTTCCATCCCTTTTCAGCCCCTCAGGAAATAATTTTTTTAAAATCCTATTTAGTTAGTTTGGCTTTGTTTGACCCTGGATCTTCAACTACCTCCACGCTAAATTTCGTCAAAATTGGTTCAGTAATTTTAGCCGTGAAAGTGTAATAGACAGAAAGACTTATGGATTAGTAAATTAGTAACAAAAATTGTGATCATTTATTTCTAAATGATTATAATTTTCATTTGACTAAAACTCTCATATGAATTTTTCTTGAAATATCAAATAACCCGTTTTAGTATTTGCCAGTCGCTTTTTACAATCATAGGGAACGGATGTGCTACAACATAACATGAGATAAATTTTATACATAAAAAAAATTATCTTCACGCCCATATCCTCAAAAAGGTAGGCAGAGGTACAATCAGTGCACCCACAATTAGCTAAAGATACTAAGTCGTACAATGTGATAGGTGGTACGGCTACCGCCAACTAGGCAATAACTAATACCAGGCAATATGTTTTTTCAGGTTTTTGATAAAAATATTACAAGAAAACTGAAAGAACACATTTTTTAATTTCCCTTCCCAGAAATCGAACCTGGGACCTCATGTGGACAACACTGACACCGGACCACTAGACCACAGAGGAGATTTTGATACATGGTTTTTTTATTTTCTAAATTTGATCGATTGCTGTGAGTTTAACTTATCAAACGAGCAAAAATTACAATCAGCTGGCCTACTCTTGAAAACAATATAAATTTAAGATTTATATTGTTTTCAAGAGTAGGCCAGCTGATTGTAATTTTTGCTCGTTTGATAAGTTAAACTCACAGCAATTAAATTTAAGATTTATATTGTTTTCAAGAGTAGGCCAGCTGATTGTAATTTTTGCTCGTTTGATAAGTTAAACTCACAGCAATTGATCAAATTTAGAAACCAATATTGATAAAAACAATAAGTTTCGAATATCGTCAAGAAATGGTACTCTTGAAACCAATATTGCCCACATTGATTCAGTATAGTAACAACCTAATTATTGGAAATAGATGGCATCATTACACGTCAAGCTAGTGTTACAAGTGGAAATTTTAAGTACCATTTTAAACAAAACGAATAAAAGCAATAATGAGTAGTTACAAAAAAAAACGAAATCCGTGTGGCGCTGTCGCCGAATACAATAATTGAATATAGTTGTCCAGAGTACGAAATACTTCAAAATTTATTAAATATTCATTTAAAATTGAAATCGGTTTTCAAGAGTAGCCCTACAGTTCTTTCCAAACTTCTATAGTTACACAATAGTTGAAAACAATAGGATTTAAATTGTTTTATCTACCTAATCTGCCTAATACATATAAAAAGTGCTATCAATTTGTTATATGTTAAATATCAGTTAATATTTGATAGCATTTTTTAAATATATTACTTTTTCCTATAAAAAAAGTCATCACCCAACTTTACAACACCTTTAAAATAGAGAAGAATATTTTGTCTGTATATTCGCTGGACAGTATTAACAGAGCCTCCAGAATATATTTGAGAAAATATTATTTTCCAATGAATTTCCTAAACTTAAACTCTTCAAGAACATTAATATAAAAGAACTAGCTGACCTAGCAAATGTTTTGCCAGGTCAGCTAGTTACAGTTACACATAACTAGTATTGAATATTTTGATGAGGTACTTAGAGGGGTTTTAATTAAGATAAAAATCATCCTTCCTTTTAAGTTGAACCAAATTGTAGATATCTATAAAATTTCATTGATATTGGTTCAGTAGTTTAGGAATCCACAGCAGACAAATAATATGACACTTAATTTATATCTATACATATAATAAAATCGTAGGAAAGTCAAAACTGTACATTGAATATTTAAAAAAAAAAAATACTTGAGGCGTGATCTATATTCGATATCGAAGCCAGAAATATAGTTTTTAGAATTTTGTCTGTTTGTCTGTATGTATGTCAGGGGTAAACTCAAAAAGTACTGCATGGATTTACTTCAAATTTTGCATGAATATTACTAATAGGTCAGGTCAACATATAGGCTACATATTATCATGCTATCACCTACAGGGGAGGAGCAGTGCGGAGTAAACGAAGTCCGCATGGACAAAGTAGCAGGCAACAGCTAGTACATAATCTATACATATAATAAAATCGTAAGACAGACAAAACTGTACATTGAATATTTTTTTAAATGAATACTTGGGGCGTGATCTACAATCGATACCAAAGCCAAAAATATAGTTTTTAAAATTTTTGTCTGTTTGTCTGTATGTATGTCCAGGGTAAACTCAAAAAGTACTGCATGGATTTACTTCAAATTTTGCATGAATATTACTAACAGGTCGGGTCAACATATAGGCTACATATTATCACGCTATCACCTATAGCGGAGGAGCAGTGCGGAGTAAACCAAGTCCGCACGGACGAAGTCGCAGGCAACAGCTAGTATATACTAAGATTATAAGTGGCTCAGTGTATTCCTACAATACATGCAAGCAGTAGTTTTAAATTTATGAAATTCTTAAAAAAAGTTTGCCTATCTTCCCTTTAAAATCACATATCTATCAGAATAATGATCTAGGCCAGGGGTCGGCAACCTTTTGAGTCGGAAGAGTCAAAAATTACATTTTACAAAATTTCAGTTATCAAAGAGCCACAGATTTTTGCCAAATAATAAATAATACTTGCATATAAATAAGTTTTTTCGCCTTTTACGACCTGCCTGGCAGAACAGCGGTTGGCCTTTTCTTCAAATGAGCCAATATCAATATGGCTAATGTAAGATTTTTCTAGGACACTCTAAAGATACTAAGACATATTCTGCCGTCCTAAGAAAGAGTACAGTATATTATCCAAAACCGATTCTGAGATAAGGCCGCCCAAAGTTGCGCTGGATATTTTTGACGGCTGTGTGAAAGTTTGTGTTTTTATAAAACTATTGATAAGTTTATTGCACTTACTGCGCTGTCGGTTAGTTTTATGATTTTCCTGGTAAATAACACAGTATGTTACTTAAAACATGACAACTTACTGTTCTATTTCTTAGGAATTCTTAACATGTGAATAAAACATACTGTATTTTATTTATACACAAAATTGCAGGAAAACATAACACAGCAACGAAACCTAGAGAGGAAGACGCTTTATTTTATTTTTCAGGGATCATTTCTGTATAATTAAGTCGATTTCTCCAAAATCACGACATACTGTACTCTTTCTTAGGACGGCAGTATTCCGATGTCACAATTTTACTTTGTAAGTCAAGATGCCATTGTATATCTAATTCTGACAGTTTTTCTATAAGTTTTGACAGTTCACGACAGAAAGAGTGTCCAGATTGAAACTGGCTAAAGTCAGATGCTCAGAATAAAATTTTGTTTACCCTGATAGGTCTAAGTAATTTTGGTAGACAGATGGACTATACCTAAGTCAGACAAGTTAACAAGAACACACCCATTGTTTGCCTTCTATTATATAAAAAGTTAAAACTATCTTACCCTCTTCTCAGGTAAAGGTGGAATGACTACATGTGGGTATGTAACTTGTAAATAATCATGTATCTGTTCAAATTCTGTATAGCGTCTCCAAATAGTACTGATCTTTGATTGCACTAGTTTATAGTCTGGATCTTTTACTCTGTAAAACAAAACATGATTTTAATAATTGGGCCACAAACGATTACTTTGTAATCACTCATTGTTTTCATACAATTAATAATACTGGTCTAATTAAAAATGTTTAAACTACACAATCTCGCATCTAATGGTTAAGGAAAATATAAGTGTGTTAATTGATCGACAAAAATTTTATGCACGATAATTTGATGACTTACTTTAAATCGATTAAATATACAGTGTAATGATCTCGCACATGTAAAGTCCCATTAGCCCGTTTCTCTGACTCTACAATAGATATGTCGACGTGTTTAATCAAGGTATCCTGAAATTAATAAATGAAATCAAATAATTTATTACGATAAAAAGCAGGCGGTGTTAGAAATTTGCACAAGAGAATACTTGGTTTTCGAAGTCTTCAGCTGTTTCTATAGCATTCAATGATCTGGAAGGTTTAATTGGCGAATTGTTCGCTGACATTTTAACTGTAATTTACTAATTAGAAAAAGAAATAAACCTAATTTTAAATAAAACTAGAAGTATTGTCTAAACTATTTGGTGTTTACTCTACTTTTGGCGTTTTGTTTTGTGAACTGTCAAATGTCATTTGACTAATTTGTCAAACGTCAGTTATAAACAAGGAACTTGTATACGATAACTGGAATTTACGAAGCAATATTTGAAAAATAAAAATGTTCTTTATATTGTTATTAATAAAGTTGAGATTTGTTTCTTACTTAACAGAGGGGAAAACGTTCTGAGCAAGACAATGACAAGAGTGGATGTTGTCCCTTTCTTGCAATTGCCAGTGTAAATAAAATTATCTGATGGTAGATTTTTATATATTCGGTAATCGTTAAATCCCTTTCATTCATACACGTCGATAAATACATTACTGTGAGTTTTAAAATGTGCTTATTTTAATATATAATAAAACTGTTTCTTCTGTAATCAGGGCGAGCGAAGCGAGCCCTACACTAGGCCACTTTCTATGCACTTTTGTGGTATGTGTTATGTGTGAAAATATCGCACTTCGAGGTTTGAGCTTTGACGTGGTAGATTAAATTCATGTCTAGATATGACGTACCATTAAAGTACCATTTTATAAACACTAAGAAAAAAATTAAACAATACATGTAAAATACTGCAATTTTTGAGTTTTCTGATGTCATGTCGTAAATAATTATATTTTTTCCCGCTTATATTGCAAACGCAGGCTAAACCCTACGAGATTTATCAAAATAATATACTAAGTATTTGTACACCTTGAAAAGGTCTACAGAAGATTCCGCGATGGTATATGTCTATCTCTTATGGATAACCCACAATAGCATTTTATTTTCATTTACTTTTTACGAGAAATAATGGCGTTTTTTCGAAGCAATTTTAAGCAACACAGCATTAATCCTTATCCAATTAAATAACTTAAATATATTTTTGATTTAATATAGATAAATATGGCCATTTACAACATGTAATTTAAATGAATATTTTCGATGATATTACAGATTAAAAATGCAGGGGCATAGCAGTTCCGGACTTACTGGCCTGTGGCGGCGCGCGCGCGGTATGTTCTGTTCAAGGAAGTTATATTCTACCTGGAAGGTCCACATGTACCTCAAAATCGTTCCGAAGAGTACCACGACATGAGTGGAGTGTGTCTCTGTCTACTAGGGTGTCCATACATATTTGTGCAACAGGACAATTTCATTCTAAAAAAGCGGAATAGAACTGATATGGACAGCTACGATAAGTCCTGGATAGCACCCACGGCTATCATTTTTTGAAAGTCGTGTAGGTTAACAATGTCTGTTATCGCTCTTATTGACGAAGGAAAATGCACATTCATAATATGTTGTTTTGACTCACACCCATAATTTGCTAACTTTAGGGTTAGATCAATTCGTGTGATTTGTCTAATGATATCGTATTACTACGATAGGCTGTAGTGAGGTGAAGGGGGCCGGATTGCAACTATAAATGCTAGCATATTAGTAACGTGCCGGACCGCAACACATTGACTAGTTTTGTGTACAGTTAACTGCCGAACTGCATGTTAAAGCTAGTTCTTTGTGGCCTTTAATCGTTCTTAACCCATAATTTCTGATTTTGTAAATGCACACTTAAAATACGGAGAAAATTGTGTGCACTCAATTCCGCTCTGCAAATCTGCCGCACTTTGGCCCGGCATAGTGTACGAGAGTTTATATAAAATGTATCAAAGTGATCTAGGCGAATTTTTGCGAAGCACCCTGACCAGCTGCGGCCCATCTTAATGTGTTAGAGCGTAAAATAGGATTATTAAAAATAATAAAAGTTAGAATAATTTTACTTGATATGTAACTGAAATAAATAGCTAAATTTGTTTTCATACTGAGCTGTTTCGCGGGTAAAAAGAGTGGTAAAAAAATCTTTGCAAGTGTGATCTTTCTGCCGAATTGAGCATTATACATACAGATAAAAGATCAAAATACTCTTCTAGAAAATGTATGCATTAATTACGGACAGATGACAATTACATTACATTGCTTTAAAATTTGTTCGAGTACAGCAGTCCAGCGATACTGAAGAATCAATAAAACCTAGAGGATACGGTGAGAAATATTGCAAAGTCTTAATGCCAGTCTACTGTCAGGGTCCTGGATAAAACAGTTCGGTTCCGGTTCCAACGTTCAAGTTCAAAATGTCCAATTCCCAAAATATACAACATTTTCAAAATGCCTATTTCCTAAAATGGTCCATTTTTCTCCATGTTGGTCTCATGCTCCTTTGAAGAATAGGCCAACTGCCGTTCTGCCAGGCAGGTCGTAAAAGGCGACTTATTGGCTATAAGTGTCACTACCATCGTGACTACTTGGTGGTAGAGTTCCGCAACGTCTCGCCCGGGTATTTGCTACCATCGCAGAAGCTATTCCTGCAGCAATAATGTCAATTTTATATCATAAGATAGCAAACAAGCAGATGGGTCTCCTGATGGAAAGAGACAACCATTACCTATAAACACCAAAGATGTTAATGGTGCGTTGTTATGTATTGACGAGGTCTAAGGCTACATGCATAAGTTTACCGGCTACCTTACAATCCAAACCAGATCACGACGATGACAAGCATTGACTCTATTGCGGCGCAAATAGGTAAGGCGGTGGTGCCAAATACCAGTGCGAGATGTTGCGGAACCACCTAGTAGTCACGATGGTAGTGAAATTATTTCTTGTCAAGAGTTAAGTAAACTTTTTGACAAGCAGTTACGCTATTGCGGCAGGAATAAATAAGGCGGTGGTACCAGACCCGGGCGAGATAATGCAGAAATCTACCACCTAGTTGTCATTGTCGTGCTCCTGTTTGGAGGGTAAGGTAGCTGGCAGACTTGTGCATGTGGCATTGCAAACCCGCCACACGGATGGGAACGCACCATTTATATCTTTGATGTCTAAACGCGATGGTTTCTCTTTCCATCAGGAGAGCCGTCAACTTGTTTGCTATCTTATAATATAAAAAACAAATATTCCTTTTAAACACTAATCATCTAGACTAATAACAAGTAGTTTTTTCGTTTCACATCTGTAAATTATATTGAATTTGGCTGATAAAAACCGTACATACTAAAGGAGAGTGTTCAGTAGTTGATTTTAATACCAAATATGTAAAACAATTAGGCACTTAAATATTGAGCTAATTATCCTATAACATGTTTATAGTCATACGGACGCCCACGCATAGATATCATTTTTATTCAAATTATCCTTTATAGATACTATTGAAGTTCATTATTTACAAACAGTGATTTGCTGAAATCGTGACTAGACTCATTAGCTATTAGTCACCGCGCGGATGATAACTGAGCTATCACTCGCTGTCACGGGATTCGTGGGATTCGAAGAAATAAAAGTGACCGTATTTTCTGAATATTACTCTACTAAATTTGTTGTGGTTGACAACTATATAATAGTCAAGCAATATTTGATAACGTCATTTTCCTCTCTATTATACACCCGAGTAAATTTTCCATTATACAAGAAGTAAATTTTCCTTAAAGTAATCCTAAAAAACTGGTATTTTTCATTTTGTGTTTTTTTGTCTTGTGCGCTAATATACACCCCAGTACACCCGAGTAAATTTCCTTTAAGTAATCCTAAAAAACCAGTATTTTTCATTTTGTTTTTTTTTATCTTGCGGGCCTGTTGTCATCTAAAGAAAGCAATATTTCATTTATTTACTTATTTTAGTTTACTTTCTTTCGTATTAAAACAGGGCGGTTACAAACTAACATCATAATATTCGACCAGTGTGGGTTTGAGATCACCTATTTTAGCAAGTGAATTAAACAAAATTCTATCAAGAAAACGTGTGGTCGTAAACCGATGAGATGCATCTTTATGCTTCTACAACATCAGATTCTAAATTATACAATCATGAAAGCATCATTGAGATCATAATAAGCAAAATCATAATAAGCAAAATCATAATAAGCAAAATATTTTTATAGCTTTAAGTGTCCGAATGTGACCACATGGCTGCTTTCGAGCGTATTAGATATTTATATACTTCAGTTTGCGACCACTGGATTTAAAAAGAAATATAAGCTAAAAACAATGTTCTATAATAATTGAAATAATAACGCTTCTTGTTTGAGTGTAACATTAGTATAAGGTAACAAAAGGTAACTTTGTTTGCCACCCGGTGTGGTATTTTTATTGCAATACGCAACACATAAACACACCATTAAGTCATCACCCGAACTCGGGCACTATTTTCAGCTTTAGCAGATAGGTTTAAATTTATGATTTTCTTGTTACATAATTATTCATTGAATATTCAATGCTTACTGTTCCTTGTTTTCTCATGAAAAAATGCTATTATCTTTAATTAAGAAACCTAGGCCCTCAAGTGGTCGCATACTAGAGGCGATCGCGTTACCGACGCAATGACCCTATATTACGTTTGTATGTTTAATTAAAAAATATCTTAAATAACACTAAATGATTAAGCTTACAACAGGGAATATAGATGGAATAGCATTTGGTTTCAATGTTGATCTTATCTTATGGATTATTAAATCCTCGGATTTAAAATGACGGCTGCAAATTAAACTGTAATATGATTTTTTTTTTCTTAAATGGAACAACTTCAATCCACCGTTGTCAAAGAATCTCATTTCTTGGGAACCTGCAAGAAAATAATGAACAAGAAGTTAAGTATCTACTACTAGTTAACAGTTACTACCAAAAAGTATGTAGGTAATGTATTTAGTTACTACAACACAATGATTTTAGTATTAAATAACAAAATTACGTAAAGTAGGTTCTTATTTGATTACGATGACATTCCTTAGGGACGTATTATGAAATGTTAGATTGAATTGTAATTTCTTTGTATTCACATGTCCGAATTTTTGTGTTATTATTGCTACCCTACTTAAGAAATTTGTAAGTACAATAAAAAACTTACTCAAAAAATGAAATTCCGCAACCAGCATACGCTTCACTATTACAGCACTTAGCGCTACAATTTTTCACCATTTTACAACAGAAAAAACTTATAGCAGTAAGCAAAAAGCATCAGCTATATTTTTAAATAAAGCGCGCCAAAGCGTACGGCCACCTGAGTGTGGCCGTGCATAGTTTACAAATTACTACTAATTCTACTGATTTGAGAAAACAGTTTTAACATTCCATAAATAATTACGTAATAATTAAAATAATCACATTTAAGAACTCAATATGTTAATTACAATACATTTCATGCTAATGTATCTATAAACGTGTATGAATAAAAGGGATTTAACGGTTACCGGATATATAAAAAATCTACCATTCGAAAGTTTTATTTACACTGGCAATTGCAAGAAAGGGATAACATCCACTCATGTCGTTGTCTCGCTCAGAACGTTTTTCCCCTCTGTTAAGTAAGAAGCAAATGTCAACTTTATTGCTAACGAGATAAAGTACAATTTTATTTTTCAAATATTGCTTCGTAGTAATTCCAGATATCGTATATAAGTTCCTTGGTTCTGTTAAACCGCTGGGAAACGTGTTATTTTCGGATAAATAAATATAGGACTGCCGCTGAAAACCAAAATTTAGTACATTCTTTTTTTTTAAACTAAATATCACCTTATAAAAATCATGTCGAAGATTAGAAATAGTATTAACAAATTATTTGTTTTAGAGGTTTTTTTTTAGTCTGTATATAGAATTTTATATGATCAAGTAAAGTACATTCTATCATGTAATAAGTTAGCACATTCCTTAGATAATATCTTCAGGTGTATCGTATAATTTTTGTAAAATTGTTATTTGACAATTAACGTAAAAAACGTGATTTAGCGAACCAGTTTTTAACTTCCTACTACGTATGTAGATAAGGAAGTTACTGATTTTACCGCGATTTTCGAAAATCGAGTTTTCACCAGATATCCATGTTTTCAGGTCCTAGAAATCTTTTCCGATGACGACTACTTTCACGATGACGTCAGTATGTCTGTATGTATGTATGTATGTGTGTGTATGTGTGTATGTGTGTATATAAACATCTCATAACTATTTAACGGCTGGACCGATCGAAACGCGGTTGATGACATTCGATTGGATTCCGCTCAGCTTAGGTTTCCTGAAAATTTGAACTAATTCGGTCCAGGAGATTTTGAAAAATTAAAAAAAACACAAAAAAAATTTGACGAAACAGTATTTTTTAATATAACTTCCAGATTTATGTACCGATTGAGTACAAAAACTAATCAGCTCTATTGCTCAAAAAACTACGTCTAATACGTAAATTGCATCAAAATCGGTTTATCCGTTTGGGAGTGTTTCACGACAATCATTTTTTGGTGTTTTACGATATTTTAATACTAAAAAAACTACGTCAAATACCGTTTCAAAAATCAAAATCGGATCTTATTCTCAAAACTTATATTTATAAACTTATATCTTTTCCAATATTAAAATTACGTTGTTTTTAGCAAACTTACTTAATTTTTTTAAATAACTTTCAAGTTAATTTACCGATTGACCTAAAAATATTATCAGCTTTTGTTCTTTAAAAACTGCGTCAAGTACCGTTAATTTAATCAAAATCGGTCAATTTGTTTGGGATTTATCAATGAAGAAAATTAAAAATTAAATGTTTTTTGACATAGCATCGAAATTTTTCAACTTATCGATTATTTAGCTAAAACAATATTTTAGATCTCAAATATTAAGTTGAATGCCATCATCGTTTCCAAATATACAGCTTTTCAAAAATTAATAATACTGCCATTTTTAACAAAATAGATGTTTGAACTGAAAAATCTATATTTATATTTTATACTCTTTAGAGCTTAAAATACCTTAATTTAGTGAGAAGTTTCAGGGATGGCCCGTAGGGTCAACCATTTACACATTTTTTCCCGTTTACTCCGATGCCTCGCCTCATAAATCGCAGGGTCAAACCTTCAACGTTGCAGGCTTAAATTGGACCGTTGATTTTTTTTCACATGGCCAACTAAATATCGCTATTTCAAGAGCGACCTCTAAAAAAAATATGTTCCTTTGTATTGTCTAATGGCAAGAAAGCTGTGAACGTTGTATATATTAATTGTAAAAATAAAAGAAATAGGTAAAAATGTAAAATCTAAAAATGTAGTATCTATATGAATTTAGATATTCCAAAGATAGCAGGAAATCTTCATGGTATAGGGAAAGGGGAATTGTTTTACTCCAAAAACGCGTGCGTGCCACGGGCAGTAATGAATAAATCAAAACCACTGGATCGCTAGTATTAATATAATTTTTATTCAACTAGGATTTTAAGAATAAAAATTGTTGTTCTATGTTTAACTTCGCATCATGTTAATGTTTTATTATTTCTGCCACGGATTTGCGCCACAAGTTTTTCCTTAATGTACACGATTTCAAAAGATTTTGATTTCGTTAATCTCGTGAAAAACTCGGGCCAAAAAATTAAGAAAAAATTAATTCAGAAAAAATAATCATCAATAAGGGTCATCTGTCTGGAAGAGACTGACAGACAGAATAGACTGTCTGAAAGGGGGAAATGAGTGGGAGAGGGGGGGGGGAGAGGGGGAGAAAGAAGAGAGCAAAATAGAGGGCTCAGAGGGAAATAAAGAACGGGTATAGGGAAAGAGAGGAAAAGATGGCGAAAGAGGCGAACTAGGGCAAAAGAGGGTGAAAAATGGCAAAAATGGAAAAAAAAAAATGAAAATATGATGAAAGATTGCGAAAGATGACGAAATGTGGCGAAAGATAGTGCACGATGTCCAAAGATGTTAAAAGATGGTGAAAGATGGCGAAAGCTGAGGAAATAGGAGGAAAGAGGAGGGGATGAGGAAAGAAGTGGGGCGGGGAGAGGGGAAGGAAAAAATGAGGAAAATAAGAAACTTTGATATCATCAAGTTTTCCATGACGAAGATTTATAAAAAGTTTTCGGGGGCAACTGTAAGTCTTATATTATTATGTATTCTTTGTTTTGATAGCCTGTGGGGAAGTTTTATTTTATTAACTTCCCAAAAATAAATTCCCGCTGCGTAGTAGGTATGTAGATAAAAAAAAATTACTGATTTGGTCCCGATTTTCGAAAATCGAGTTTTTATCAGATCTCCACGTTTTGAGGTCCTAAGGGTTCCTACTTCCTAACCCTTTTACGATGACGTCAGTATGTCTGTATGTTTGTGTGCGTGTGTGTATGCGTCTGTGTGTGTAAACTTAACTTTTGAACGGCTTGACCGATTGAAAAGCGGTTGATGGCGGGATTGGGTTCCACTTAACTTGGACTTTCTAAAAATCTGAACCGATTTGGGCCAGGAGATTTGAGAAATTTTTGAAATCCTCCAAAAAAAAAACAATATAATTTTTGAAATAACTGATTAATCCATGATCCAGATTAATTAACAAAATAAGTATAAAATATAATCAGTTCTATTACTCGAAAAACTGCGTCCAATGTCGTAAATTACATCCAAATTGCGTACAGCGTACATGCGTACAGGAAATATCATTGACGAAAAATATTCAAAAAGTGTTTTTTCGGCATAACTTCGACATTTTTCACCATACATTTTTTGGTCTTCTGCAAAATTTCAGTACTTTTAAAACTACGTATCCATTTCTGTTTCAAAAATTAAAATGAAATCAATATTTCAAAAGTTGCAGCTTTTTAAATATTAAGATTACGTTGTTTACAGAAAACTTATTTCGTATTTTTTAATAACTTTTTAGGCGTTATATACTGATTTATTTAAATACCGTAAACTGCATGAAAATCGTTGATTCGTTCGAGATTTACCAATGGCGAATAATTTTGGAAAAAGTTTTTTTGACATTTCTTTATTTGTAAGGCTCCGTACCAAAAAAGGTAAAAAAGGGGACCCTATTACAACTAAGCCACCGCTGTCTGTCTGTCCGTCTGTCTTTTACCAGGCTGTATCTCATAAACCGTGATACTTAGAAAGAAGAAATACTTAGAAACCGTGATACTTTTTCGCCGTGTTGGTCCCGGCCTCCTTTGAAGAATAGGCCAACTGTCGTTCTGCCAGGCAGGTCGTAAAAGTCGACCGATTGGCTATCGAGTCACTACCATCGTGGCCACTAGGTGGTAGAGTTCTGCATTGTTTCGTCCGGGTCTGGTACCACCGCCTTACCTATTCCTGCTGCAATTGCGTCAGTGCTTGTCGCTGTCGTGTTCCGGTTTGGAGGGTAAGGTAGCTTATGCATGTGGCATTAGACCTCGCCACAAGATAGCAACGCACCATTAACATCTTTGGTGTCTATGGGCGATGGTTGACTCTTTCCATCTGCTTGTTTGCTATCTTATGATATAAAAAAAAGCTGAAATTTTCACAAATTATATATTATTATTATATCCGTTGCCGCTACAACAACAAATACTAAAAATAAAAAAAATAAAAATATTAAGGGGGGTACCCCATACAATAAATGTAATTTTTAAGCAATTTTTAACTTATGTATGTAGATAAGGAAGTTACTGATTTACCCCTTTTTTTTTTTTCGGAATGTCACAATTGCTGTTAGCCTTATGGGCTGTTACAGCTTCACCGGGCGCGTGGGCGAGCAGAGTGCTCAGCCAGAATTTAAAGGTGTAGGGCTGTACGCCCTCCGCCCTAAGGGTGTCTCCTGTGAGACCGAACCTCGGCTTAGGGTGGGGTTGTGATTTGCGATGAGAGGGCTAGTGGCATTGTTTTGTCCGTCCGCCGAACCTTGCCCTTGGGCTCGGTTCGCCGAAGGGCGAAACAGGGGTCCTCGTCGCCGCTGGCGGCGACGGTGTCGCGAATGTAGGTGTGTAGTGTTATCGTGTAAACCGTTGGCCAGAGTTATCGGGTCATCGGGATCGGTAAGAACGTGGCGGGGCCTACGTAGTTTGGGATCGGGATTAGGGTCTGGGATGTAGTCAGCCGCGGCTACCACCAGTGGGTTCGGATGCGAGATGGCACGATCGAAGTATCTTTCGGAGATGTCTTTGAAATGCTTTGCTAAGCTCGGCAATTCAAGATCGTTATGGAGGTCTACGTTGCGCATATACCACGGTGCTCCCGTGGCAATACGCAGGAATTTATTTTGTACTACTTGCAACGGATGCAAGTCCGTACGGGGGAGGTGGGCAAACGCTACGCAAGCGTATGAAAGGATGGGGCGTACGCACGACTTGTAAAGTGTCACCTTGTGTCTAAGTGACATTTTACTGCGTTTATTGATAAGATGATATAACCGACCTACAACGAACTTAGCCTTAACTTTCATTCTTTGTATGTGCGGTTTGAATGACATTTTGCTGTCCAACGTTACCCCGAGGTACTTGACTGTCTTTTCCCACGGGATGACGTTTCCGAACAGGGTAATGTTGCCTAGTTTTCGCAGACCGCGCCTTTGTTGTCGCGGGTGTTTACCGCGGCGAAAGTACACGGCTGCACTTTTTGAGGGATTTATTTCGATACGCCATTTTCTGAACCAATCACCGAGGGCGTTGGCCGCAGCCTGCAGCCGCTTGGTGATTGTTACTTCGGAGAAGTTGGACGTATAGAGGGCGGTGTCGTCGGCGAACAACGCGAGCTCGACGTGCGGCTCGCGTGGTACGTCGCACGTGTAGAGGGAGAATAATACGGGTGACAGTATGGAGCCCTGCGGGACACCTGCTGTAATCGATCTGTGCGATTTACCCCGATTTTCGAAAATCGAATTTTCACCAGATGTCCACGTTTTGAGGTCCTAGGAACCTTTTCCGATTATTTTTACGATGACGTCAGTATGCCAGTATGTATGCATGTGTGTGTGTGTTTGTGTGTATGTAAACATCTCATAAGTTTTGAACGGCTGGACCGATCGAAACGCAGTTGATGACATTCGATTAGATTCCGCTCAACTTAGACTTCCTGAAAATTTGAACCGAGAGACAGAAGATTTTGAGAATTGTTATTGTATCTTCACGCCCGTATCCCCGAATGGGTAAGCAGAGGTACAACAAGTGTACCCACGATTAGCCGAAGATACTTGGTCCCACAAATGTGATAGGTGGCAAGCCTATCGCCAACCGGGCACATTCCAATCCCGGACAACTTTGTGTTTATCAGAAAACTGAAAAAACACTTTTTTTTATGTGCCCGACCCGGGAATCGAACCCGGGACCTCATGTGGTCAACGCCAACGCTGGACCACTAGACCACAGAGGCGATAGATTTTGAGAAATTTTGAAAAAACATCAAAAAAAATTTTGGTGAAACAGTATTTTTTAATATAACTTCCAGATTAATGTACCGATTGAGTACAAAAACTAATCAGCTCTATTCCTCAAAAAAAACACTTCTAATACATACATTGCATCAAAATCGGTTTATCCGTTTGACAGAACGAGAAGAAAAATTTTTTAATACTAAAAAACTACGTCAAATGCCGTTTCAAAAATCACAATCGAATCTAATTATCAAAACTTATAGCTTTTCAAATATTAAATGCGTTGTTTTTAGCAAATTTACCTAATTTTTTTAAATAACTTTCAAGTTAATTTACCGATTGACTTAAACATCTTATCAGCTTTTGCTCCTTTTAAAAACTGCGTCAAATACCGTTTATTTAATAAAAATCGGTCAATTTGTTTGGGATTTATCAATGAAGAAAATTAAAAATATAAAGTTTTTTGGCATTGCCTCGAAATTTTTCAATCTATCGATTATTGAACTAAACCAATATTTTAGATCTCAAAAATTGAGTTGAATGCCATCATTGTTTTCAAAATATACAGCTTTTCAAAAATATTAATATCTTGCCATTTTTAACAAAATAGATGTTTGAACTGAAAAATCTATGCTTATATTTTTTACTCTTTTGAGCTTAAAATACCTTAATTTAGTGGGAAGTTTCAGGGATGGCCCATAGGGTTAACCGTTTACACATTTTTTTACTTGATCGTAATAAAAAGGTAAAAACCTGAATAGGGATAGTACGGAAACCTTCCGTGCGAAGGTTCGACTTGCATTTAGCCGGTTTTTTATTGATTTTGTAGCTAGAATAACAATTCAGAGCTCAAAAATTGTACTGAAAACCATTCGAAAGATCAAAATCGATCATCATTTAGAAAATATACAAATATTCAACTCTACGAGCTCAAAAGTCTATGCTTAGGTTTAGTTTTTGCTTCTTTGAGCTTAATATAGGTACCTCAAATTAGGGGGAAGTTTCAAGGGTGGCCTGCAGGTTCAAACAGCAGCAGGAGATGCACCTGATGGTAAGTTATCACCGTTGCTCACGGACATCCGCAATTCCAGAAGTCTTGCAGTTACATTGCTGGCCGTTTAAGAATGAGTAAGCTCCTTTCTTGAAGGCCTACAAGTCGTGTCCGTTTGGAAACACCATTGCCGGTAATTGATTCCACAACAGTTAGTGCGAGGCAAAAAGTGTCAAGAGGAACGTACGGTTGTGGATTTCCAGACATCGAGATGGTGAGGGTGTAATCTTAAATTTTATTAAACGATAGGAATTAATCAGAACAACTGGTCGAAACAAAATTCATAACAAATACGATAGAACAGAGCGAACCTACATAAATCTTTACGTAATTCCAAAGAGTCAAGCCATTTCGAAGTAGTCTGATCGTCAAAGATTTTAACTGCTCTACGTTAATAATGCAATCAAGAGGAAGAAGTGGAGGGCTTCGGCCCAGAGATGAAAACAACATACTGCATGTGGGACAGAATTTGTACTTTATAAATTTGCAGGCGAGATGAGAAGTACAGTTTCTTTCTGCTAATTATATTGAGCTTTTTGGAGGCTAGTTTAGCCTTTTCTTCGAAATGACCATGAAACTGAACGTAATTCGATATACCGACTCCCAATAAAGTACAATGAAAATAATAAGTAAAGAGAGATTTTACTCGTTAAATAATTTGAGGGGCATGGGCGAAAGGGGGTTTGACGTCTATAGCTCGTCTTTTGGATCCGCAAATATCAGCTAACTGAACAACAAAGTTTGCGTGAAAAAAAGTTATTAGAGTACATTTACTAAACAACAGGTGACATTATAATGACCTCTTATACGAAATTGAACATGCTACGTGAAGGTTATCTCCAGGTCACAATATACTTTATAGTTTACCTGAAAATTTCTATTATGCTCTTTTTCAAGTAAAAGCGTTAGTCAGCAAAAAAATAAAGCCTGACCAATAACGATAATTTGATCTGACCCAGTATCTATAGCTATATCTATGCATATAATAAAATCGTAGGAAAGTCAAAACTATACATTGAATATTTTTTAAAAGAATACTTGAGGCGTGGTCTACAATCGATATCGAAGCCAAAAATATAGTTTTTAGAATTTTTGTCTGTTTGTCTGTTTATCTGTTTGTCTGTATGTATGTCCGGGGTAAACTCGAAAAGTACTGCATGAATTTACTTCAAATTTTGCATGAAAATTACTAATAGGTCGGGTCAACATATAGGCTACATATTATCACGCTATCACCTACGGGGGAGGTGTGTGCGGAGTAAACGAAGTCTGTGCGGACGAAGTCGTGGGCAACAACTAGTATAAAAATAATAATTAAAAAATTATACCGATTTCATATTCAACAAAACTGATATCTCAAAAACTACGTACCTAACCGATTTTGACGAAATTAAACTGTATTCTAAGTTGCACTATATATATAACCAAAAGCCATATCGAGATAATTCGTTTCGATTTAAATCAGTTTTAAATCGAAACGAATTATCTCGATATGGCTTTTGGTTCCTGAAAAATTCGTGGGCAAACATACAAATATTCATACACTTATCAAGTATACTGCTTGAACGCTTCACTATATCTCAAATATTATCCAATTCCAAGAATATTACATACATACATGTCAAACTTATAACCTCCGTTTTCTTGTTCGTTTTATGAACCAGTTAGATATTTTAGGCTTTATTTTTACTTCCTACTTTATAAACATAGGAACAATGAAAAAAAAATAAAGCCATAAATTTTATGATTTTGTAATTAAAAAGAATTGCTATTTTAGTAAACAATTCTGAATTGATCGTGGTTTATAGAAATTTTCTTTTATACAAAACACAGACTACTGATAGATGCTAACGCATATACCTACAAAGAGAAATAACATAATATACGTATTTACATAGATAGAGAACGATGAACAAATTTCATTTCCTTGTCTTTTGACAGAACTGTGGATTTTTAGCTTGGCTCGCTTACTCTATGTATACTTTTGCTATAAGTTTTCTCACATTCATCATAAGATACCGCCCCGTTGGTCGAGTGGTTAGCGACCCTGACTACGCAATCGACGGGGCTCGGGTTCAATCCCCGTCGGGGACAAACATTTTTGTGATGAGCATAAATGTTTGTAATTCCGGGTTTGAGTGTTTATTAAATACTAGATGAAAACCCGGCATCGCTCGGGTAAAATGTAAGATAATACCTACTCTATCTTAATATACACTATCTCAAATAGTAGAAATTATAAGGTATATAGCAATGTCCTAGTGAGGTCATCTTTCAAATAGGTATTACGTTGATTTTGTAGTAGGTACTCTAATTGGTCTGTGGTTAATTTAAAAAGCGGGACAGTGTTGCTACCTATTTTTTAATTTCTACTCTTTTATGAACGAACATAAAATAAGTTTCATGATAATCTATGCTCCGTTTCACGATTCTTTAATAAATGCTCATATTTATTAAAGTATCGTTTCGTGCGACATGTATCGTGCTCCATACAATAAATAGCCATTAAAAAAATATATGCTCACGGGCTTAAGTTAACGGGTGGAAATTGATTTCTTAATACTTTTTTTTGCTATTTCAAATGTTCGTTAACTGTGCGATTAAAATTTTTTTTGTTCGTTTTTAGTTTAATTTTTTTTTAATTTTCAAAATTGACTCTTAAGTTAGCGGGGGAGAATTGATTTTTTATTATTTCATTTTACGGGGATTAAAATTTTTCTTTGTACGTTTTTAGTTTTTGTTTTAATTTTCAAAAGTGGCAGGCGGAAATTGATTTTTTAATTTTATTTTTTTGCTATTTCAATTGTTCGTTAATTGCTCTGAACTGTGCGATCAAAAAAATTAGGACCAGACAAGGGCAACAATGCAGAACTGCCACCTAGTAGCCGTGATGGTGGTGACTCGCATAGCCTCGTATTCGTTCGCTTCTTACGACCGACCTGGCAAAACGGCAGATGGTGTATTCTTCAAAGGTGCCCGGAATCCAAAGAGTATTTTCAATAGTAATGATTCAATCTTTTTTTCTCTATTGCACTGTGTAATGATAAATCCTATTGTAAACTAAAATTAGCGTCAAATCGGGTATACAATTGGACCGAAAATCGAATGATACAAACAAAAGATCAAATAAAGTTTTTCCGCAATCTCTTTAACTATTACTGTCCTATCTTAAATTCAACACTCGCAATACCCTGCGGGATAGACGACTAATTGTTTGTTTTCCAAGTTATAAAAAACGACATATGGAACAGATATAGGTATACATGTAACTGAATGTTTATAACCTTCGAGCAAAATAACTAGATTCTACATCGTGGCTTTAAAAATTGCTAATAAAATAAGAGCACAAGTAAATGTGTGGTCTTATTTTGTCCAATCGTAGCAAACGCACAGACGCGCTAGGTCACGCAAAACGTTTTACGAGCAGCATGAGACTTGCAATTCTAAATGTTACGTCTATGGACATAAAGTTGAATTTTTAAGGGTCTAATAAAATTGTACAAGCTCTCTCCGGTAAAGCGTATACATGACCTCATTCCTCAAGAGTCAAGGTTTAAATTACAGACCATTTTTGCATTTTGCTATGGCATTTTACTTGTCACAATTTGTTTTATAATAACTTGCGTAAATAAGCAGCTATTACTTACTCTCATAATAATTTTAGTCAAAATTACGTTAGTTACATTTTCAACAAAATCGTCTACTCTGGGACTAGGATGCCTTTTTTCTTATTTTTTAATGAATATGCACGAATGTAGTATTTTCCAAAATCACCATTAAACAAGCTAAAGAAGAAATCGTGGTATTTAATTTGCAAAATTTCAGCGAAACCTTATATGGAACTGCCGTGTTGGAACTGAAACGAAAGGTAGTGTAAGGGATGGGGCAAACTGATCCAAGGCCTAAAAACTAAAGGGAAACCACATTGGCACAATTAAATAGTCCACCCACTTCCATCACGTTTTCTTCCACGTCAGTAGCAATGCAGTAACACCTAAATTGTTTATAGTCACGGTAAAAATAGGTTCATACCTTAAGATCTAGTTTCGCTTGCACTAGTATACGAATCAATCATGCCAACATACCAGTAAAAAAAACAGTTCTACTAACATTAAATAAAGGTGACGTTTTCTATCAAATTATCTATCTAAGTTTATCTCAATTGAATAGACTTAACTTTTACTGCTAATTTGAAAATTATTCGAGGCCCTTGGTGGCGTATCAATTATCATAATAGGTGTAATGCATAATTGAAATGAAAATAAAGAGAAGGATTAACTCAAAAAAAAATCATATATTGAATTGACAACTAGCCAAATAAACAAGCAAATTTCTATAAAAAGCTACAAACAAAGAAATATACTATATTAATAACGGATATAGCCACCGTTAGCGTCAACGACACATTGTAATCTATTTCTCATGGAACCTACTAGATGAGAGCATAGATCTGACCCTCTTGTATCTTCCCAAATAGTTCGGCAGTAGTTTTCTATGGCCTCTTTTGTCCTTTCATTTTCGTTTTCCCATCAGTGAACCATTAAACCCTATAGATTTTCTATGGGGTTTATATCTGTAGATTTTGCTGGCCAGGGAATCACCACTATATCACCATGCATAGCATGTAGCATACTATCTTCCAATACAGACAGATAATGTGTTGTGTTTGCTCTTTAAGGAAGAAGAACGAGCTCGCCCACTCCATCCACTGTCATCCACCCCCACATATTGGCCAAGATTCGCCCAGAATTGAAATTCGGCAGTAGTGCCGGTATATCTTGTCCATTATATCTCTACAAATGAAGCCTTCCATGTTGGCTTGACATAAAGATTTTCGTCGGTAAATATAGTGGTGCTCCAATCAAAGTTCAAATAAGTCTCTGTAAACCTTAAGCGTGCTTGCTTATGAGCGGGTATAAAGTTGCTCTGACAACTTTTTTTGCGTGTCGCCTATAATGTAATCCCATTGAGTGTAATGCATTTCTTATCACTTTTGACTAACACCATACAATTGGGCGTAATGATTACTTGATGTAAAGCCGTTTGCTTCATATTGCCTTTTTATGTCAGCTTTTTGTGCAGCATTGAGAATAGGACGGCGGCCAGGATTATTGTTACGGTGATCTACGAGTGCACCTTTTTCACCGTGTCTCCTTATCCAGAACATAAAATACTCAGAGACTAACAGAAGTCAATGTTACATACAAGTAATATTCGAGCACAGCACACAGAGACACCTCTCACGGACGTGATATCTCGGAGTGGTGTGGAACTAACTGTCCCGAGATATTCCGAGATATTGCGTCCGTGAGAGGTGTCTATGCGTGCGTTGTTCGAATATCACGTGTATGTAAATTGACTACTGTTATTCTCCAGTATACTGTATCTAGAATCTCACACTATCCCTGGTCACATTCAGACGACGTGATATCTCATTGATGTTGTAGCCAGCTTCATGTTCGGCAATTATTGCTGCTCGTTCTTCAATTCTTAAAGGTCTCGGCATTATTATAACATTACGAAAATAAAGGATATTATATTTACGGAAAATATATTTTGCAATAGAATATTGAATAACACTAGAAATCTAGACATAACAATGGTGACATTAACCAAGACAATAGTTTTATCATAAATATTAATGGCAGGTCAAATCAATAAAAAGGTTTTAATTGAAAAAAAAAAAACATTAGATAATAATCATTTACTCAAGATAAAATAAGATAGATCTTTAGATAATAATCATTTACAAAAATAAAATAAGGAAATAGTGTTGATGCAAGCAAGTCTGAACCTTGTTGTCGAAGAGTTAAGCATAATTTTCTATGCAACAGTCTATTATGTGAAAAATTTTCAAAAGATCATATAGCACATATGATCTTTTGAAAATTTTAGTTGTTAAATGGATCAATTTGAAAACTGACGAACCTATTCTTACCGCTACTGTACTCATCGCACGTTTCACTTCGCAACCGAAGCATCTGTGTGAGAGTCGAATAGCACTTTACTCTATGAAGGGTGAAGCTTTACAAAACTAACTTATCTAACGGTCGGTTTCCGAAACGAAAATTAATTTCCATCCAAATTCATCAAGTCGTCTAGCATGAATAAATAAGTTGTACAGCGCTTGTACGTGGCTCACACTACCACGCTGCACATGAATATGGCAGGGTTATTTGACCCTATAGACTCTAAGGCCCTACTATACACACACACACACACACACACACACACACACACACACATATATATATATGTATATATACATACATATATATATATATATATATATATATACATACATATATATATATATATATATACATATATATACATATATATATATATATATATATATATATATATATATATATATATATATATATATATATATATACACATATATATACATATATATATATATATATATATATATATATATATATATATATATATATATATATAATTAACCAGGATGCATGGGCGTACCCAGGTTCTGGGCCAGGGGGGGCAACCGTAACATTTAATATATTTTTATCTACAACTATATATTTAGTAGAGAGAGAGAGAGAGTATTTTAGTAGAGAAACAAATTTCAGGGGGGAGGCGACTGCCCCCCCTGCCCCCCCCTCTGTACGCCCATGCCAGGATGCCTGTACGGAGAGATGGGATCAGGTATAAAGGTGGTAGTGGTTTTCTCACTTCCAAGCAAAGTGAGGGCAAATTTACATAGGTGTGTCGATCCCACGAAGTCAAAGGGGAAGGAATGTGGTAGGAAGTCGGGCTTTATAGGTGTGATAGAGTCTTTTCACTCTGTCTGGTCTGGTTGTAGTATTCATTGTTAAGGATTGAACAGAAGTATACATACACACACACACACACACACACACACACACACACACACACACACTTACATCTATAAAAATATTAGCGGGCTCTCCTTCTTGACATCCCCTCTGTCGAATTAAAAGGTTTGCGTCATAAAGTTGTTCAACTCTTATTATATTTATAACATACAATAGAGTAGGTTACGTAGACACGCCAGTCGATTCACGATGATAAACGACTTCATGTAATGGGGTCGCAGTCAGAAAGGAAATTGTGAATAATCGCTCTGTTAGTGCTTCTTCGTGTTTATTATGGAGATTGGGAATAATTATTCTTTGAAAGTACTTAATTTGTGAAGCGGTACTTTTATAGAAGCTCTTTGGCGCCGACCCGAGCGTTACTATATTTTGCGTTGTTTCCGTGTTGTTTACGGCTGTTGGGTGCTATGTAATGTTACTCTGTAATGTTAATGAAATTTCAATTAATTTTAAATATGTACTAATATTACAAATCATTTGCAGATCTAGGCTTAGGGTTTTGTTACTCAATCAACTAAAAATGGAATTCAATGAGTAGGTACGTAAGTAGACCACATTATTTAGAAATCAATACATAGATTAACTTTACTTAAAGACTTATGAGAAAACAATAGTTTCTTAAGCTTTTTATATAAACTAGCAGAAATGTGCTGTTGGCGTGTCGAATGATTAATGGAAGTGAATAACTTAACAGACCTAACTTTAAATAAGCAAGAGTGAAAATCGTAAACCCTCGATAGGAATCACATATTTTTTCAACATTAAACACTTTGTTCTCTTCGCATGCCTACCAGGCAAAAGTTTTGTGTTAGTGATATATAATATGCAGAATAGAATAGCATATACATTTTATTTAGATGGTTAGAAAAATCATTTTCTAATTTTAAGAATGTAATTACTGCATCGATATATTGGTAGCGGTGATCCCGATATCTGTCCATTGGTAGGAGTAACAAAATAATTATTTTGGTAACTAATTAGCAACAAATTTCATAGCTATAAATGTTTGCGTTTTGTAATTAAATTTCGCAAATATTTCCCTACACCTTAAAGTGCCTTTTAAAAATGAGACTGTCAAGAGATGTTGATATTGCAAGAATTGTGTACTTCATTTAATTAAACGGTAGTCGGTACCTATTTCAGAAGATTGCTCCAGAAATATTTTTCTGGAGCAATCTTCTGAGATAATTTTTATTTATACGTTTATATTGAATGTACCTATAAGACTAACTCAACAAGGATTTTAATGAGAGATAAAACAAATCCATATTCTTACAATCGAAGAATTTATTATGGTGTAATGTTGGTGTTAATAAAATATTTGCTAGGATGGGCACCTACGTATCCCTACATCGACCGCGCGGTTATGGAGATTCATATCTTGAAGTACTCAAGAGAAAATAACCATCATACAAAGCAATTTTTTAAGACACCAATTAAAAAAATTGAAAACGGTTGACCCTATGGGCCATCCCTGAAACTTCCCACTAAATTAAGGTATTTTAAGCTCAGAAGAGTAAAAAATATAAGCATAGATTTTTCAGTTTAAACATCTATTTTGTTAAAAATGGCAGTATATTAATTTTTCAAAAGTTGTATATTTTGAAAACAACGATGGCATTCAACACAGTTTTTGAGATTTAAAATATTGCTTAAGCTAAATGTTCGATAGGTTGAAAAATTTCGATGCAATGTCAAAAAACATTTTATTTTTAATTTTCTTCATTGATAAATCTGAGAAAAAAATTACCGATTTTGATTAAATTAACGGTATTTGACGCAGTTTTTTAAGGAGAAAAGCTGATAAGATTTTTAAGTCAATCGGTAAATTAACTTGAAAGTTATATATATAAAAAACAAGTAAGTTTGCAAAAACAACGTAATTTTAATATTTGAAAAGTTATAAGTTTTGAGAATTCGATTGACGTTGTTTTTAGTACTAAAATGTCGTAGAATACCAAAAAGTGATTGGTTGAAAAATTTCGAAGCTATGTCAAAAAAACACTTTTTTCAAAATTTTTCATCAACGATTACTCCTAAACGGATAAACCGATTTTGATGCAGTTTATATATAAGACGTAGTTTTGTTTAGTTTAGTTTTGAGGAATAGAGCTGATTAGTTTTTGTACTCAATCGACACATAAATCTGGAAGTTACATTAAAAAAATACCGTTTCGCTAAAATTTTTTTTGGTTTTTTCAAAATTTCTCAAAATCTCCTGGACCGAATCGGTTCAAATTTTCAGGAAGTCTAAGTTAAGTGGAATCCAATCAAATGCCGTCAAACCCGTTTCGATCGGTCCAGCCGTTCAAACGTTATGAGATGTTTACATACACACATACGCACACACATACATACAGACATACTGACGTCATCGTGAAAATAGTCGGAAAAGGTTCCTAAGACCTCAAAACATGGACATCTGGTGAAAACTCGATTTTCGAAAATCGGGGTAAAATCCTTTTCTACATACTTAATGGGAAGTTAAAAAATAGATGTTACTATCTTTGTAAAACCTCTTTATACACCACATTTTTATAATTACTAGCACCACTCTGCCAAACGTTAGTTTAATTAAACAGAAATAAAACACATTTTAGCAGGTAAGTAATTGAAATCAGAAATCAGAAGAACTTTATTCAATAAAACTTTTTACAAGTTATTTTGACACGTCAACACTCTTCAAAACTACCACCGGATCGGAACGCGACCACACACTGAGAAGATCTGGCGGAAGAAACTCAGCGGGCTTGTCTTTTTTCATATAATTTTTTATACATACACAATATCACAATATTACATAATTATAAAACATATATAGGAGATTGATATGAGGAGCAATTAATCCCATGCTTGTTTGTCTTCCAAATAATCTGAGATTTTATAATACCCTTTTTTACACAGTTTTGTTATAACACATTTTTTAAATTTATTGACTGGTAGATCTCTTATAGTTTCGGGAAGTTTGTTGTAAAAGCGTATACATTGCCCCATAAAAGAGTTACTTGTTCTGTGGAGACGGGATGCATGCATAACAAAATTGTTTTTGTTCCTTATGTTTAGTGAGTGTACGTCACAATTGAAATGTAACTTTGGAAAAGTACCTGAATGAATAAGTATTTTAATACTTATTACGTGTCAGAATTTTCCAACAGCAAAATCAAGTGAATATTTTATATAATATTGTTATTTTTTATTATTTATCAATTTTATTATACACACAAATATTCATTTAAAAAATGAAGGAATCTCATATAAACTTGTGAGAGAGATTCCTTAATCTAGCCCTGATGAAAAATCCATATTAGTGTTGACATCTACTAACTTTAAACTACCTCCCTTGAAAATTTTGTTTTTGTATGTCAAGCGGTTTTTGAAATTACATGATGAGTGAGTCAGTGACCTTTCGCATTTATATAATATACTAGCTTTTGCCCGTGACTTTGCGTGGAATTCGCAACATGGCGGATCCCTCGAGATGAGGCATAAAAGGTAACCTGTGCTCTTTTCTGTACCCCGTTCATTAAGGAGGGGTATTTTGACGCGCGCCAATATTATAGGAAGTGGGCTGCGCGGTATGTTATAAAACCGCTGGGTAACGTTTTAGTTTTCAGATATATATTTAATAAATAAATATAGGACTTCAGCTGATAACTAAAATTTAGTTACATTACTTACATTCTTTGTATTTAAAACTAAATATCACCATATAAAAATCATGCGCAAAATTAGAAATATTATGAATAAATTACTTGTTTTAGAGATTTGTTTTAGCCTTTAGAACAAATCTAAACTATTTGCAAACAGTTATACCAGTAATCTGATGCAGAATTTAAATCTGAGGACTATAATTATCTTTGAAATCAAATTCTAACAATTTAACAGTTCTTCTTATATTATATTTCTTGAATTATATTAAAAAGCATAAGTACTAAATTTAAATAATTTAGAATTCGTAGATATACAGTTATCCTTTTATATATGGAGATGTTCCCTATAAAATTTCACTCTGAAACCATTCTGAAAATTCGCAATTGTGTTTTTATGTCGCAAAATTAACTTCAATGTTAAAAAGATAAGAAAATGATATAAATCTTCAAATTATCTAATTTTCTAATGAGATATCGATATGATAGAAAAAGTAATCAGAAGGTAATAATAACACCTTTATTTAGTGAGAATAAAAAAAAAAACTATAAACGGTTGACCTTGCAGGCCATCCCTGTAACTTCTCGCTAAATTTAGGTGTTTTAAGTTCAAAGGAGTAAAAAATATAAGCATAGATTTTTCCAGTTCAAAAATCGCTTTTGTTAAAAATAGCAGTATTTATTTGTGAAAAGTTATATTTTGGAAACGTTGATCGATTTTGATCTTTCGAATGGCATGAATGCCAGTTGAAACTCAAATTTTAAGATCTAAAATATTGCTTTAGTTACATAATCGATACGTTGCAAAATTTCGAAGCAATGTTTTTTTCAAAAATTTTCGGCAGTGATAAATCCCAAACTAGTTGACCGATTTTGATCCAATGAACAGTATTGACGCAGTTTTAAAGGGGAAAAGCTGATGATAAGGTTTTAAGTCAATCGGTGTTTTAACCTGAAAGTTATTTTAAAAATATTAAGTAAGTTTGCTAAAATCAACGTAATTTTAACGTTTGAACAGCTGTATCTTTTGAAAATTAGATTCGATTTTGATTTTTGAAACGGCATTTGACGCAGTTTTCTTAGTACTAAAGTATTGTAGATTACTTAAAAGTGATTGGTTGAAAAATTTCGAAGTTATGTCAAAATAAAACTTTTTTTAAATTTTTCGTCAACGATTACTCACGAATGGGTTTATCCGTTGATTTTGATGCAATTTGTGCACCAGACGTAGTTTTTGGAGGAATAGAGTTGTTTAGATTTTATACTCAATCGGTACATTAATGTGGAAGTTATATTAAAAATATACTGTTTCGCCAAATTTTTTAAGGTAGGAATGCCATCGACCGCGCTTTAATCAGTCAAACCGTTCAATAGTTATGAAACAGTTCAGTTGACCATACACACAGTCTCAGGTTGACCATAGCACTTAATCAGCGCAAAACCACTTGTTGCTAAAACAATTTCCCACAACCGTAGCAAGAGCTACTGCCGCGTTGGATTGGTAGGTGAACAAACAGGCTATGTATCAGCTTGAGCTCACGAAGAGCAAACAGATATACATCAGCATGAGTTCGAACCACAATCTGATCGCTGGACTTGGCATGGAGAAACCACTTTCAACAGGACTTCTATAATTGTTCCTAGCACTTGGCAGGTTTCAAGATTCGCCGTGTGAACGTTTCGTAGTATCTGGTACTCATCAGGTCAGCGAAGAAGCTGACTAAGTTAAGTAAGTTAATTTGACGTTTGCCCTGTTAGGGTACAAGAGGCTATCGTAGAAGACGAAACTCAAAGGTATTGAGTTAAACTCTACTCAGAGATCGATGCTTCGCAGATAAGCACTGTAGTCGTTAAGACGCAATCTCAAGAATAAAAGTAATTAAAAAAATTAAACCGACCACAAATATCTGTCCACTATAGATTCCCCATATCTCAAAAACTACTAAACCGATTTTGATAAAACTTGGAAGTTCCCTAAGCTGGAATATTGGTTGAACATGATTTAAATCAAAAATAATTTTCTCGATATGACTTTTAGTTCCCGACATGTTTGTGGACAAACATACAAACATGTATTTATATACATTTACGAAATTTAATACATATGCTTGGACACCTAAATACCAATCGAAACCATAGTTAAATATTATCCAATCCCCAAAATTACATACATGCAATTATTATGTCAAACTGATAACCTCCGTTTTTTCGTCGGTTGAAAATAATTGTATTTTAACGTGTTTTAAAGCCGAAAACCTAACTACCTATTCCCGCCGTAATAGCGTCAATGCTTTTCATTGTCATATTCCGGTTTGAAGAAAAAGTTAGCCGGTAGACTTATTATGCATGTGGCATTGCCATTCCGCCACACAGATAGCAACTAACCATTAACGTAATGGTTTCCCTCTTACGTTAAGAGAAACATCTGTTTGTTTGCTGTCTTTTGATACAAAAAACGCACTATTAACATCTTTAGTGTCTATAGACAATGGTGAGGACGCAGGAAAACCATCTGATGATGAATCATGATGACGATGGCGTGATGGTACAATCAAACATTTTATAGAAATTGTCTTGGGTCATTCTTCGGAGTACAATTTTTGAGCGTAACAGACTCTTACCTCCTATATAAACAAATAATGTATGCATAAATCTACTATACCATTGTTTATACTTTCTATATGCATCGTGTCCTATAGATTTTATTATGTAATAACTATTTATATAGCAGTTATTTACCCTCAAAACCTCAAATCCGGTTAATTTTGCACGTTTTACACGCGTAACGCGTGCGCCGTCTTCTGATCAATCGCAGATATTTTTTAATTCACTCACGCTTTTAATCAGATTTATACACAAAATTGAAAAATACAAATCATTTTATATTCTGGCCAAATTTTCCATCCCATTGTAGTGAAAGTTTTTATTTTATGAGTATAATAAGTAAGTATGTAACACATTTGGCAAAATTTTAGCTTCGCTTTTTGCGATGGGTGCTACTATGAATTGGCGAGGTCTAGACGTATCGGAATTGGTGTTTGTAATTCTGTAGTTATGCTGCTGCTTATGGGTCAAGTAGTCATGGCCTTGATTCCCTCAATTTTGGTGCAAGAGTAAGTTCTCTAATTTTTTAATTTTTGGTTTTCAACTTTCAGAAATTTCCATGTCACATTTTTAGAATGTAAATGTATTATTTTTAGTATACGGGTATTGAAGCGTTATACCTAACTCCCAAATGTTAATAGCTAATAACAAACTACCAGCTTATATCATTCTAATTGCGAGAAATTTCAAAATATATGCTTTTTGGTGATTTCCATGGTGTAATTTCTGTGTATAAAACACCATGAAAGTTACATAAAATCCATAGAAATTGCATTATTACATTTTATTTGCAATAAATAAAATGAAATATTCAATGTTTGTACTGTAATTCATGCGATCACCAGATTAAGTGATGAATATTGTTTGCCAGTTATTTTTTTAATAATTTAAACCTGCTAAGCCAAAACTCATTATCATTTAGACTGCCTCTTGGTCCAGAGTTCGATCCCAAATGTGGTATTAAGGTTTTTCGAGGTTTTTTCGAAAATCTTGAGCCTCAGTAGCAGCTCGGAGTATGGCAGAGAGTTATATTACCTCGTGCCTCGGATGAGCACGTAAAGATGTCGGTTCCGGTTATCGTCAGGAATAGTCGATAATCGTAGTCGGTAAAAGCGGCAATGAGGATCATTTATTTTTTCAACCGAAACTAACCGTTTAGTTGGCAGAAAGCGGGATAATTGACTCTAACAAAAATTAGCATTTTAAAGCTTAATATTTCGTAAACGAGTACCTTCATCTAAAAATTGTTATCAACTTACAATATTTTTTTTAAAACCTATCCAATGATACATCATTCTAGGGTGCATGAGAAAAAAAATAACTTCCCAACTTTACACGAACAAAATATATTTCAATATAATGATGATATATTGCCAGTTTGTTGCCGTGACTAATATGTATATTCATATCAAATTACAGATACCTAGTGTTAACGATTTCTGAGCTATCGAGCGGACGGACGGACGGACAGACGGATGACTGACGGACATAGCGAAACTATAAAGTTTGTTCCTGGTTTACTTCGTAACCCTAAAAAAGAGTGTGTTCAATCATTAAAATTAAAATAAAAACAATTATCAATGAAACATTTTAAAAAACTATATTAAGTTGATTTTTAAGCACGCTACTAACTTAAGCACAAGTTTCACGTTTAAAGTTTTGATAATATTCGTAATATTGGAAATTGCAGGTATACACAATTATTTCCAGTAAGAACAATATGCTAAGCGAGAAGTTTAGGGGAGAGGAGAAATTCAGAAAAAAGGAGTCGCTGAAAAATTTGGGCTCATATCGTTTTAATGCATATTGCAACCATTAATAGTACCCCAAATAACTTTTATCTAATCTTATTTTGATATCTGATTTTAGCAAAATTTTACCTGCTGGGTCATTTCCGTGGTCTATAATGTAATTTCCATGGACCGCAAATGTTCTATATTTATTTTTTAGGAAAAGTATAGATTCAGTACGTGTCGAATTCTATATGTTCTTTAAATTTGCATAAACTTTTGAAATGTTTGTGTAATTTACTTTAATTAAGCGATTTCAAAAAAACCATAGAAATTACACGGAGAACACATTTTTGAAGAATCAGAAACTCTTACAACCAATCTTTTGATTATTACATACCTTGCTAATCTAATTACCATCTTTGGTGTCTATGGGCAATGATTGTCTATTTTCAAGATTTATCTGCGTGTTTGCTTTCTTATGACATACTAACAAATCGATACCTTTAAATAAATATGGACATTATTATTTGTCTTATTATTAGTCGACTATTGATAGTTTTCCCATTTTTTTTATATCATAAGATAGTAAACAAGCAGATGGGTTTCCTGGTGGAAAGAGTCAACCATCGCCTATAGATACCAAAGATGATAATGGTGCGTATAATGCCATATGCATAAGTTTACCGGCTCCCTCCAAACCGGAACACGACAGTGAAAAGCACTGACGCTATTGCGGCAGGAATAGGGAAGGCGGTGGTACCTGACCCGAGCGAGACAATGCAGAATTCTACCACCTAGTAGCCACGATGGTAGTGACTCGTATAGCCAATCGGTCTCCTTTTACGACCTGCCTGGCAGAGCGGCAGTTGGCCTATTCTTTAAAGGAGCCCAGGACCAACACGGAGAAATTTGCGGTACTATTCAGTGTATTTTAACAGCAATGTAATTTAAAAAAAATCATAAAGTTAGATCAGTATATTTTTTATATTGCTACCAATTTTGGTTACTGTTACCGTTTTAAAGAAAAAATAAAGATAACATATCAGTATAAAATTTATAATTTAATTTGTAAACAATACTTTTAAAAATCAGCAAATAATCGATAGTCGACTATCGAACGGAAACACTACTACTAAAATTGCAAATTTTAGCTGATAGGGCTACGTAGCAGTCGCTGAAACGCGCGATTCCGCGTTCGATCCCTAAAACGCGATGCAGCATCGATGCAGTCGCTAAAACGCGCGTTTTGGATGCTAAAAGTAGCATCTGTGCCCGCTCTCTTAAAGGGACAATTTGAATATTTACTTCTTTGTTAATAGGTATGGACTTTGTAGTATATTCTCATACAGCACATTTTATTTCTTTTACCCACAATGCCATTAGATAGAATTGCAGTAATTACTCTGAGGTTTGACCTGTAAAGTAGCATTAATTTGATCCTTGAGTATATTGTATCTATGAATTTGGTATATCGGTAGTTTTCAAAGAAGTCGACGTCGACGCTACAATATCTAGTTTAATTTTATGTCTTGTTTTATTTCAGTATTAAGAGCATGAGGTAGTTTTATTTTAAAACGTTTTAAGGGATCAAAATATAAGGGATAACAGATAATATTAACGAAATTGATGAGACTTTTTAAAATGAGTAAAAGGCGAGCCATTGACCGAACTTGTAATTACCATCATCATTACGAGATGTTGTGATTCTGCAACACCAAGTCCTGGTTTGGTATCATCGCCTTGTCTTTTCTTGCCACAATATTATCAGTTCCAGTTTGGAGGTTATCGTAGCCGATAAACTAAATTTTATGCATTTTTGGGCGGTGGTGATTTATATATGTGCTATGGAGCATAGATCCGTCAATCTATGTATTTAACGTCGATGGTCAATGAAACTTTTTTTGTTTGTTTTTTAATATCATTGCAGCAAACAATAACGGCTCTACTGATGGTAAGAGTCACTTTTCAACTCTACAGATAAGGGTGCGTTGATATCCATATTGTGGAATGGTAATGCCTCGTGCACCTTACCCTCCAAACCGGAATACGACAGTACGTATACGTACATAGCTTTTGCGGCAGGAATAGGGAAAGCAGTTTTTAAGACCTGCGGAACTCTATCACAGTAGTCATAATGATAGTGACTCGTTTGGTTAATCGAGATTATTATAGGATTAATTAGAATCTTTTAGATAGGCGAATAGACAGTAGGCAATTATTTTATAAATAATTGCCTCTGTCTATTGTAAGTTATCTACAAAATAATTATACATTTTCTAACAATTAAACACACAGGTATGCTTGCAAAAGACAGTGACGTAATTAAACTGTCGTATTCAACAGTTCCAGTGAGAATTACAGTATAAATGAATAATGGGAATTGTTCCTATTTTCAAAGAGAAATGGTAAGCAAGATTTTTCATCTTTCATTTTCAGTACTTACTAATAATTATACCTTTGTGCAACTAACGTGAACGACCTCATTTATATAAATGTAAAGACATTTGTCTGTTTCCCCAGGTTCATTTTTACTTCATAAATGTTAACGCAGGTGCGTGATCTAGTATAGTTAGTATGAAGAAAGGCATAAAAATAATTTTTAAGAAATACGATTGCCACAAAGATGTTATAAATTAAGATGTTTTACGGAAATATGAAAAAAAAGTATCTTTACGCCCGTATCCCCGAAAGTTAAGGCAGAGGTACACCAAGTCACCTACGATTAGCCGAAGACACTTGGTTCCACAAATATGATAGGTGGCAAGCCTATCGCCAACCGGACACTTTTCAATCCCGGGCAACTTTGTGTTTATCAGAAAACTGAAAAAAACACCTTTTTTTAAGTGCTCTACCCGGAAATCGAACCCGGGACCTCATGTGGTCAACGCCAACGCTGGACCACTAGACCACGGAAGCGATTCCTATATTTCAGTCAGCATTCTATTTTTATTTTTTCGAGTTTTCAGGTTTTGAGTACTAAAACATGCGAAAGGCTGCAATTGACGCACAAATTAACAGACAGATAGATAGACAGACGGACCGACAAAAATTCTAAAAATTTGTTTTTTCGTTTCTGTTATCGATATTTTAACCGACCCAATTAATATATATTTTTTTAAATTTATGTATATGTAGAAGTCACATTTCTAATCTTTTATTACATGTATAGAATAGATATAGGTTGTATGTTGTATTGTATTTCTTGTCCATCTGCTTGTCCAAAAAATTATTGTAGTTAAAAATACTGAAAATAATGTTTTTGTTCGTAAAAAATTACCTTTAATGAATTTTAAGTATTCATATTTTTTGTTTTCTCATGATTAGATATTTGGTATTTGGTATTCGGCCAGCATATAGATCGGCAGAATATCAAAGAAAGTGCCCGAATACGCCGATTACCAAATAATAACCGAATTTTCACAATTTAATTTGAATAAAATTTTCTCATATAAGAATAATAATAATAATAATTCACGGGACAAATTACACTTACTGATCTAACCCCAAAGTAAGCAAATTATTTGCTTGTGTTATGGGTGTTAGTCAACGATACTAATACATAGAAATACATATATAAATACTAGAATATATATAATAAACACCCAAACCCGGAAATACAAACATTTATGCTCATCACACAAATGCTTGTCCCCGTCGGGGATCGAACCCGAGCCTCGTTGATTGCGTAGTCAGAGTCTCTAACCACTCGACCAATCTCAATAGATAGGTAAATTTTTAAATAATATACTTTTATTTTCAACCGTAAAGCCATTGGGTGGAAAAATAATCATTATTATGAGCTTCGAGCAATAAAAGTAGTTGTTTCGTATTATTATTTTCGTACACATTATATCATAGTATGTCAGTATTTTTACAAGCAGCGTTTTGGCGTCGACGCGACGCTGTAATATCTTGTTTTATTTTATATCTTGTTTTGAACATTGGGAGCTAAGTTAGCTTTATTTTATAATGCTTCAATAGGATTAAAAATGTTTAAATGAAATTGATGCAATTTTATGAAGCAATTCTTACATTTTATGGAAAATAAAAGATCTTTACATTTTGAGTGACGTAAAAGGACAAAATAAACCCATTGGGTTAAGCATTAAAAGCCACGTTTAAGGTCTACTGCAAAATAAAGAAACCAACTGAAAAATCGACTGCAAGACGTGTCGAGGATTAGCTCCATCAGTCTTTGTCCAGGAAAACTTTGCAATTTTAAGCAATGTATTTCCTTGCTTGAGTAGATAGTTGTAGAGGTTTGATTTATTTAAATAAAAGAACAAAACGTGGAAAACACTAGGATCATCGTGTGTCTGTCTGAATGTCACAATCAATTTGCCCCGAAAGAAACATTGAGTTAAAGGGATGCACACTGACCACAGCAGAACTGACCCAAATGGTGACGTGTAATGTAAATAAATAAATTTCAAACATGGGGTAATAAAGTTTTGGTAACTATATCATATGACATACCATAGGAATAAAATAAGAAAAAATAATACAACATAAATTTTGAATTTTTCACAGAAAAGGAAACGCCATCGTGACAAGAACATAAAATGGTAAGTTTTTTTTTTATATCATAATATAGCAAACAAGCAGATGGGTCTTCTGATGGAAAGAGTCAACCATCGCCTAGACACCAAAGGTGTTAATGGTGCGTTGTTATTTTGTGGCGAGGTCTAATGACACATGCATAAGTTTATCGGCTACCTTACTCTCCTGTGTGGCCGCGTTTCCGATCCGGTAGTAGTTTAAAAAGATGTTGAAGCGTCAAAATAACTTGTAAAAAGTTTTATTGAATAAAGTACTTTTGATTTCTGATTTCAAACCGGAACACGACAGTGACAAGCACTGACGCTATTGCGGCAGGAATAGGCAAGGCGGTGGTACCAGATCCGAGCGAGACAAAGCAGAACTCTACCACCTAGTAGCCACGATGGTAGTGACTCGCATAGCCAATTGGTCGCCTTTTACGACCTGCCTGGCAGAACGGCAGTTGGTCTATTCTTCAAAGGAGCCCGGAACCAAAACGGGGAAATGAAAGTATGTTTTATATTTTTTTATTTATTTATATTTATTACTATAAGAATTTTATTGTACTTCAAGTATCGAATTTAGAAAACCATATATTGAACCCTTTTCATGTGAGTTTAACATTGATATAAAAAAACCCAAGACGTACATTCACGGCCGGTTTTTAAAACGCAAATTAATTCCTGTGTTTAACAGATCATTTGCTTGTAAAGGTTATTAAGATGTTTAACAACACATTCGTTGCTTGTTAAAATCAATTTGCGTTTCGAAAACCGGCCGTCAGGGTATAAAGTTTAATTTCACGTATTAATATTTAAAGTTCTGGACAATGGCGCCGTGTACAAATGTTATATAATTCATGTTGGTATTTGCTTTGATATGAAGCTAATTTCCTAATTTGCGTTCCACCAGCAGCATAATCTCGATTGCAATAATAATTAACTGTAATTAATCCTTGCGGTGTATCAATTACATAGCAAGATATATTACGATCGAATACCTATTCAGATCTTAGAAATATTTGAGCACACACACATATATACATACACACATACTAAAACTATTTGAACAGGGATGATTGATTGTTCACTCACTGATTTTAATGTAGAATCACGCACTTTTTACAAAGTTATCTGATTTTGATAGTTCTTTTATTGGATAGAACATACCTCAAGGGTTGTCACGTATAATTTCTGAAAGAATAATCTACCTAAAAGGGTACGAAAACAAAAGGATTTTTTATATCATTCGTTAGCAAACAAGCAGATGGCTCTCCTGATGAAAAGAGAAACAATTGCTTAACGACATCAAAGATACCAATGGTGCGTTGCTATGTGTGTGGCGGGATGATAATGCCATTACTACTTAACCCTCAAAATCGAAACACAATAATGATAAGCATTGACGCTATTGCGACAGGAGTAAGGCGGTGGTACCAAATACCCGGGCGAGACGTTGCGGAATCACCTAGTAGTCACAATAGTAGTGACACGTATAGCGAATCGGTCGCCTTTTACAGCCTGCCTGGCAGAACGACAGTTAGTCTATTCTTTAAAGGAGCCCGGACCAACACGGGGGAAAAGGGCGATTGATTATTCTCTCATTTTAATGTATGAGCGCGCATAACTTTGCATTGGTTTAATTTTTTATTAAAAAGAAATTATTTTAAACACTAGTTCGTGTTATGCGCGTGTAGCATGCAGCCCGCTGCACTGTACAAGTGTTTAGCGAATCCCGCGGGATTACCTAATTTTTTCGGTATGAAGAGTAGCTCATGTGCTATTACAGGTCATCGTCTATTTGTGTGCCAAGTTTTATTCAAATCCGTTTGGTAGTTTTCGTGTGATTGAGTAACAAACATCCATCCACTTCTCGGAAGAAGTATTCATCCATCCAAACATCAAAACTTTCTCATTTATAATATTAATATAGATGTATGTTATGGGCCAATTTGTTTAAAAACTAAGGTCATTCTTTTAATAGACATTTGGGCTCAGAATCGAATGTAGAGTACTCTCCTTCAATAGGTCCCTTGGCTAAAAAAACAGCCTGTATATTATTAAAAATAACATTAACATATGCCATTTTAGTTATCATCATACTTGAATTTATGAATGGCCATTATATTTGTTGATTTTCGAATGACATTTGTGAACTCCTATAAGTCCTATAACAATCCTACAGGTAAATCTTTAACAGGACAAATATTTGGAATTCCCAAATCCTCTCAATTTTTTTAGAAACAAAATTGGAATCCAAATCGTACAAAATTTCCCTAACGTGCCAGGTAGAGGTGACGTAAAAGTAAAATATAAGGCTGATAATGCTAGATAATTCCTTTTAAACCTTTTATAGCGGCGATATGACATTAAAATATTTTTCCATCACAAACACATTTACTTGATTTATTTACTCGGCTTATTGTAAATCATTTCACATAAATTCGTGAACAGAAATTTTTCCTCACGAATGATGTAACTAAAATGGCGAAAGGGATTTACAATAATGCGGTACGCTTTTTGTTCTAAATCTTATTTATTTTTGTGATTTAAGTGAGATTTCAATGTATCGAGAATTTATTTTATCGTTTCGGATTTTTTTGTCTTAATATCACTTTATTTTAGTGTGTTCAATCTATTATATAAGACAACTTTCGAGGGGTTCAATAATAATTTACTTAAATTTCTTGTATTTAATATAAACTTGACTTATTGTAAGCCTTTTAAGAGCTAGCAACGTTCTCGAGAGCAAATTTCAAGACGGCCAAGTTTTTAATATATCCTCTCTTTATTTTATTCTACTCGTCAGCAAGCACGCAATCTGGAAGGCCACAGAGGCTGCGTTTGTTACGTTAAATAACTACCTTCTAATATTTGGCTCACAATTAACGGCAATTAAAATGTCACGCGATAATATAATTGTGCTTTTATGAAATAACTAGCTGTTGCTCGCGACTTCGTCCGCGCGGACTTCGTTTACTCCGCACTGCTCCTCCCCCGTTGGTGATGGTGTGATAATATGTAGCCTATATGTTGACCCGACCTGTTAGTAATATTCATGCAAAATTTAAAGTAAATCCATGCAGTAATTTTTGAGTTTACCCCGGACATACATACAGACAAACAGACAGATAAAAATTTTAAAAACTATATTTTTGGCTTCGATATCGATTGTAGATCATGCCCCAAGTATTCTTTTAAAAAAATATTCAATGTGCAGTTTTGACTTTCCTACGATTTTATTATATGTATAGATTTGCACACAGGTATTGTCGGTAGATTATGGCGATCTTAAATTTATTTAATACTAGCTGACCCGGCAAACGTTGTTCTGCCTTTTTAACTACTTTTATATTTTTCTATATTTTCTCACCTTTTAAGCCTTCCCTGGACTTCAACAATTACTTCAAATCGGTTCAGCCGTTTTCGAGTTTTAGCGAGACTAACGAACTGCAATTGATTTTTATATATATAGATAAAAAAATATGGTGTCATAAACTAATACACGTAAGAAATATGGGTTGCTTATTTTTCGCTAAAAATGATGTATTTGACATAATATGTATGAGTACGGAACAACAATTATTGTCGCGTGAGTAGAGGAAAATAATTCAAACAATACGATTAAAACTTGATTTCTACAGAGGTATTAAAATTGCTTATTTAAAAAGATGTTTTTTTTTATGTAGATAAAGAACATAAACATAAATTTGATTCTATTAATTATATAAAAGTTGATGGATATATATTATACATCTGTAAAAAAGTAATCAATATTATTATCTATATTATTATTATTAATATTATAAATGCGAAAGTTTGGATGTTTGTTACTCAATCACGCAAAAACTACTGAACGGATTTGAATGAAATTTGACACAAAGGTAAATGCTGACCTGGAATAGTACATAGGCTACTTTTTATCTTGGAAAAATTAGGTGATCCCACGGGATTTTCCAAAAACTTTTATAATGCAGCGGGCTACATGCTGCAGCTAGTTAATAATAAGTATAATCACCCATTTGACATCACGATCATAATGATACTTTAGAAGGTATATTAAATATTTTTAAACTTGTAATAAAAAGACTTTTTTTAGTGCATTACATAAGACTGGCTGACTTAAAAAATCTTGTCCAATTTTTAGATAATTAAAAAATATTGACATAAATAATGTAATCAATAATGTCCGACGCAACGTATTATCGGCATTTTTGTTTTCAAAAGGAAAAAAAAAATAGTATCCAATATTTTTTTATTTATTGAAGATAGTAACAAAACTTAGAAGACTTAAGAAGATTGTAACAAAACTTTTAGTCAACATTCCTGTTTTTTTCTTCCGTAAACTAGTTCATAGAGTTAAGTAACTTTAACAAATTTTGTCAAAAAATCGACTACATGCATTCCTTGTTCTATTATATTCTTTAATTTAATTCTCTATATGAAAATTCAAATAAAGAATATGATAGAACAAGGATTATCGTTATGAGAAGCATGTCTTGCAATTTTACATGTTAAAGCTACGGGCTTAATGTTGAATTTTCTAAGAGCCCATTGCGTAAGTTACTAAAGAACACAGGCCACGCTTTATACATCGCTTGGACTCGTAAATTGAATATCATGTCTTATAATGAAATTCCTGTCAGAATTGTTGTTGTATTATTAAAAAACAAGTTTCATTTATAAAGGTCTCTAAATAAGTATTAATAAAATAATATTTTGACTTTTTATAAATTAATGACATTTTGCAATACGAGTCAGTTTTGTCGTATTTAGATTTATCATAATAGTATCTAATGGACAAATGAGCTTAAATATTCTATATTTTGATAAATAAAATTAAATAGCAATGTATAATTACTTTTACTACTTTATAAAAATTATTTTACAGCGGTGACGAGACCATTGTTTGATGCTTTTTGATGGACACTTCTATTCACTGAGCTGGTCCTCCTTTCTCTATATCTACTCCATGTTTAAAACAAGAACATTCAACATGGCGGAATTGTTTTTTTTTGTAATTACCTACGCCGAATTGCTCACTATGCAGACTTAAAAACCTATACCTATTTTTACCGAAGATACCTATTTTTTACTTTTATTTGTTTGATATTATCAAATAACTTAAACTAAAAATAGGTATTTGTCAATTAATTACATTTAAGTACAATAAGTAGCGATCGTCTGTAGCCTGAATTCGACCGTACACAAAACAATAAAATCTCTTTTATCTTTGACAACCGAATTTATCCGAAAAGAAAATAGTATACACTATACATGTGTGTATATTACACAGACCACATGATTACCAATAGAGACGCCATTGGGAAGGAAACGTGTTACCGCACATATGAGCAAACGCTTCTACTACTGACAAAAATTTCATATATTTGTAGGTTATATAATTTCCCGTGTTGGTCCTGGGCTCCTTTGATGAATAGGCCAACTGCTGTTCTGCCAAGCAGCTCGTAAAAGGCGACCGATTGGCTATGTGAGTCACTACCATCGTGGCTACAAGGTGGTTGAGTTCGGCATTATGTCACCCTGGTCTGGTACCAACGCCTTAGTCCTTACCTATTCCTGCTGCAAAAGCGTCAGTGCTTGTAACTGTCGTGTTCTGGTTTGGAGGGTAAGATATGCTTATCGCTGCGCGCCCGCTGGCTTTTGCTTTTTAAATGTAAGCCTTGTGTGTTCGTCGTAAAGTGCTTCTTGCAATGAAATACACTAACGTCGCGACTTGGCTTTGGATTTACGACATTGAATTTAAAGTATGTTTGGATAATGCATTTAACACGTTAGGGCATATAAACCATTTACAATTAATGATTATTTTTACGCCCTGAGTTAATATAAATTATGGTCATTACATCATAACAAAGCTCCAAAAAAAAAAAACACTCGGCTTTACGTTGAAAATTTAACTTTGTCAAGAGGCTATGACCGAAAATGTTTGGGTCGTATTAACCTTTTTTGTGTGAATTTCTGCATTTTGTATATACAGATGGACTGAGAAAAAAATCTGAGAAAAATGGTATAAATAACTCAATTTGGCCAAAATGGTTTATACGACCTTTTACCCAAAGGTATCAATTTCTATTTCTGAGATGTGTATTTTTTCGCGATATTAGTATGAGACCCGATGTCCATATATTAGTAAATCAATGCTTGTTATTCATAATTAAAGTATTTTTTTTATTTCTTAAAAATAATATCCACACTAATAATATAGATATTCAAAAATAAATTTTTAAACACCTTCTAATTTTAACAATTATTTAATTTATAGTTTTTCTTTTTCTTTGTATAATACTAACGTAAAAATATCTTAGTAACATATTGTGAAATTGGTAAATTCTTTCAATTTGTGATAATAAAATACATATATTCAGACATGAATTACGTCATCGTGAATGTTGTCGGAAAAGGTTCCTAGGACTTCAAAACGTTGAGATCTACTGAAAATTCGATTTTCGAAAATCGGGGCAAAATCAGTAACTTCCTTATTTTTATATGTAGTAGGAATTTAAAAATAACACTGTTACTCGTTTTATTAGACTACATATACACGTGGGAACAAAGGATGGCTTTATTAAAAATGCTTCTTTGGTTTATAAGGCCAACTAAAAAGCTAGCGACTCTCATTTTAATATAAGCTATGACAATTAGGTAAAATGGGTAAATGAAAAACTATTTTTTGTTATAAAAAAGCACGACACGACAAAACAAGACACGCAGCAATGATTCTGAAACATAAGTATAGAATTTGAAGAATCTCTCCTTGAATGGGAACTGTACAAAACCGATGATTTTTAAAAGTAAGGGTTTTGACATCATACGGTATTGTAAAAGATAACGTCGCATCAAAAACTATTTAGAAAATAACATGATCAACATAGAAATAATGATCAATGAAAGTTTGAATCGAGTTAGCAGTGATACGTGCCATTAAAACCTGTGATCATAGAAAAAAATTGAAGAGGAATATTTGAAATACTTTGAATTTAATTTTGAATTTATAATTTTTCTACAAAATGATTTCGATGACAGCAGCAAATCAGAATCGGAATTTGAATATTTATCAAACAGTGATTGAAAATGTTTAAATTTATTTGATTTTATTACCTTTTTTAGTAACTACTCGTAAATAAAAACGCTTTCTTCAAAAAATAATATGATTTATCTTTAAATTTCAATAAAACATTCTATTCAATAAAAGTCACCTGGAAACGAGCCAAGTATAGCGCACGGGCATTATTTACTTTTTGTCGAACCACTTCGCCTTTTTGTTGAACCATCATATCTTGGATTTGGATTATACCAGACATACAAAATTCTTGTGATATATATCGCACTAGAATACTTATTTAACATATACAGCTTCCATTGCATAGCTCTTATACATACTTTAGTTTTTATTGATATCTAAAGTACGGATTTCGCTACTGACTAGCTCACTTTATCTTTCATCTCTCCAGGAGTACTTTCATATATTCTAGAAATATGAAATGTGGTATATAAGCTAGTATTAGTACATAAACAACAACATAATTCAAAAACTTTGCACTTAGGGATGGAATTCTGTAAATTTTATACTAGAGTTCTGGAAATTCGTGAAAGGACTCAATATTAATCTATATATATAAAAATCAATTGTTGTTCGTTAGTCTCGCTAAAACTCGAGAACGGCTGAACCGATTTGGCTAATGTTGATTTTGAATTAATTGTTAAAGTCCAGGGAAGGTTTAAAAGCTGAGAAAATATAGAAAAAAAATAAGAGTAGTTAAAACGGTAGAACAACGTTTGCCGGGTCAGCTAGTAAAAAATACAGATTACAGAATATACAAAAGAAATGAAAGCCCACAACAGACGTTTTTATATTGTTGCCAAGACGAGACTATAATGGCTGGCACTGAAAAAAAAAGTTATCAGGTCTCATGTAGAGCCAAGCTTCTAATTCCACACGCCCTAACTCTACAAAAACTAACTTCACAAATTCTACACCATAGTCTAAATATTTGAGTTGACCGTTTCACATACCGTTACATGGGTGTTAGATCCATCGTTGAAAGATACTTAAGATGCCATATGAATAAGTTTGTCGGCTACTTTACTCTCAAAATCGAAACATGACTACAAGTGACACCTATCACGCCAGTGAATTTTGGCGTCTATTAATGTTTGGCTCGCTCTACCGACTTTGATGATTTTATTTAAAAATATGTGTTGGGGATCTTCTTAATAAATTCACACCTCATTAAATTCCGACAGATTTCTTTTTAATGGCGCCGCATTCCCATTTCCAACTCTACTGAAGATTATTTAAACGAGTCGCAGTAAGTACACTTATATTCAGGCACGAACGGAATTAACCCACTTTGTTATTTTTTTCAGGTTGTCAAATAGAGAAAATATTTGATAATTGCAGCGAACATGATTTATTTGCGCACAAGAATATCGAAAGTAGGACAATATTCACTTAGCTACCCCTATGTTCGTCCAGGAGAATTATTTTTAAAATTACTTCTAATGTTTAAAAAATTATAATTAAAATATTTTCTTGTAACTACGTAAATTGTAAATCAAAAATTGAAAATGTATATTATTAATTATTTTCTTTTTAAGAAATGTTCTAAGAAAGAAAAAGAAAACAGATTTAGAGTTTATAACAATTATTGCAATTTCATGCTTGAGCAGCTAAAAAGTGTAAATTACCATACGAAATACTGAAAAATTGGTAAAGTGCGTGTTGGCCAAAGTTGTTAAGTTCCGGAGTTGCCTATTCAAATACTGCGAAATAAAAGGGGTTTATTGTTTCATACTATAAATATTTAACCTATTTACCGTCAATAAGTCGATTACAGCTGCGAACGACCTTGAGTTAGTGACAGGTGCAGCTTAAGTACTACCCCGCATGCCGGCAGATACGTTTTAACATTTTTGTTTACCTATATGAACTTTTATCATCATGAATCAAATGAATGTTGGCAAACTCAAAACCCATAATCAATAAAAAAAAATCTAGTATTAAGGATCTCTGAGCTAGATTGTGGACAGACGGACGGCCGAATAGACAAAGCGAAAGTATAAGGGTTCTCAGTTTATTTCGGATCCCTAAAACTTGCCATAAAATGATTTGCCAACGGTTATTATTCCTTCATCTATCACTATATGAATATTGAAGTGTTCCATATTTAATTATCATAATATTTAATTTGTTTAAATAATATTTATTTATTAAGTTTCTGAAAAGCGTGTCTTGTGTGTGCAAAAGCATTGGAACTCGTTTTCGGCCGTATTTTCACCCCTGTGGGAAAATTGTAAATATTGGTTGTTCAGTTCCGGGAGACGCCCTTCGTCCGTTCCTTTAAGACTGTATGAGTGCATGTGATTGTCAAGGTTCGATTGCGTCTGGTTTGCTTTACCTACTTTGTAAGGGAACTTGGGTGATGATATAATTTATTTATTTAATTTTAATGACAGATACTCTTTGTAGCAGACTGCGATTTAAAATAGATTATAATAATCAGTAATATCCCGATAATAAAACAGATATTTGTATCGATTTGACTAAATCATGCAATTCGGTGAAGTCGATTCAACTGTGGAATATTTGCATTCCGATTTTAATATAAATTAAAACAATAACTTTACAAATTTCCCTTATTACACTTTAAGAACTATCTCCTCCTAATTTAAAGGTAAAAATAATTTAAACATCCTTTAGCTTCCCCATTCACAACTCGAAATTTCTTTATACTTTTTAAAAATGAATTTGTTGTTAACATGCACCAAAAATGCTATCGTACTCACAAAACTTCTTGTAACTTCTCTCATAAAGCTCATAAAAAAGTTAATATTTTCCATATAATAAAATATAACAATATACATTTATACTTCCCACGGTCGACTGTTTGTAAAACTTCATAAAATTACAAATATCGGTTGGTAATTTATGTCAGCTTTTCAATGAATCAGAAGTTCATATATTTGGTGAATTGTGAAACAGTATTAGGGATTTTATGTAATCAAACATTTTGTATTTGACAAAGAATTCACTCTGGAAGGCTTCTATAAATATTCGGTAAAAACTGACGTTTTAGATGAAATCGACACTAGAATTTCAATAGTGTGGAAAAATTCAATATCTGGAAATTGTTCTAGTTGGGTTCAGAAAACTTCTATAAAGTCTCTACAACTACATCTTGATCCAATGCAAATGTGAAAAAAATATACAGAGCGAGAGGGTTTTATAGCCCTCCAAACATTTCATTTGATTACTATTTTTTTTTATTAATACATTTCTAAAACTTGAAAAAAAATAAAGTAGATGTTTCACTATTATTCTTTTTATCATTTTAGGCTACGTAAACAACATAAAAAATTCAAAAAGTATAACGTAACAATCGCAAAATGCGTTCTTAATATTGAATTGTGTGTGAGAGAGAGATTGGGTTTGAAGGGAAGTATAATGCAGAAGCATGCTCCGTTGGTTCAGAAGTACTTGTAGAACATGAATCTTTATTATATCTGGAGGCAGCACTTCTAATACCTACTTGAAACACAATTTTTAATACTGCTGTCATCTTCTGAGATCTCACCCTCTCATCACACATCACAGCTGTATAAAAAGTGACAGCGAGACCTCGTAGAATGAGATATAACGTAGGTATTTGTTTCAAGTGATTACTATGAGGGCTACCTCTACCTATACATAATATTTCATGTAATAGAAAATAATAAATAAAGATAATTGATGTAGGTACCGATGGAGATCAAGCAGAACGTATCGTGATCAAAATGTTTGTATTCAATTAATAAATTGTGGTAGAAGCAATGAGGTAAAAATAACATATCAAGGAACAAATTACACGAACTTATCTAATCCAAAACTAAGCTAATTATTTGTTTGTGATATTTTACGATAGTTAATCAACGATATGAATACGTAGAAATTCATATATAAATACTTTTTAATAAACATTGAAATCTATTTTATTTATTTTATTTTATTTTATTAGGAAAACAGTACAGTAATTATATAACTTAAAAATATAACATTGTAATATAAGTATACACATTTACTAAGTTTTCGCAAAAAATATCTACTAACTCTTGTATTCAATTTATTAGAGAGAGAAAAAACAAACAAGAGTTTCCAGGTAAGTGAAATAAAGTTAAGAGGAGAGTGTTACAAAACAATTACTTTCAGAAAAAAATAATGAATTAAAAAAAAAAACTAAATTAAGTTTTTGCTAAATAAATAAATAAACTTGATAAGTGACATAGTTATGAAACCATTTCAAACCATTTTCGAGTTAGTTTCTTATTAAAACTATTCGGGGAAGAATCAAACAGATCGAAGTCAGAAGCGTCAACTACCCGATTAAACGTATCTGTAGAGCGAATAAAATACGAATTACCTCTATAGTTGCTGGCACATTGTGGAACATTTAGTGTAATAGGACGCCTTGTGTTCCTAGAGGGAACTCTTAATTTTATCATAGACAGAAGGTAAGGAGAGTCTATTTGTGATTGGGCTACTTTTGCCAGTAGAACAATATCGGCAATCCGACGTCTTTCCACAAGAGGTAATATGTGATGTTTTTTACATCTCGCTTCGTAACTGTTTTCATTACTTTTACACTTGAACTGTACGAATTTTATAAATTTCCGCTGAACTGATTCCAACCTGTTAATATAAATATTGTATTGTGGATTCCAAACCTGTGAACAATATTCCATGACGTTACGCACATAAGAACAATATAATACCTTGGCGACTTTTAAATTAGAAAATTGAGAGCATGACCTGATAATGAATCCTAATGTTTTATATGATTTTTTTGCAATATGGTCAATGTGGTTCTCATATGTCAGTTTAGTATCATGAATCACACCAAGGTCCCGAATCTTATTTACCCTATTAAGAACCGATTTTTCAAGCGTATATTCGTAATCGACAATTAAAGGCTTGCGACTAAAAGTTACACGATAACATTTAGAAACATTTAGGTCTAATTTGTTCAATCTACAGTATTTTTCAAAGTTATTAAGATCTTGTTGGAGGAGATGACAATCGTAGGAGCTTTCAATTTTTCTGAAGATTTTCATGTCATTTGCATATAATAGAAAATTTGAGTTATTGAAACATAAATTTACGTCATTTATAAAGAGAATGAATAGTAACGGACCAAGAAGAGATCCTTGGGGAACTCCTGAAGGGACAGTATTCCAATTAGAATTATAGCCATTAACCGCAACAGCCTGTGATCGATTCTTAATATACGAAGTAAACCATCTAAATAAATTACCGTGGATACCTGCTGCTAAAAGCTTTTGTAATAATATCGCGTGATCTATTCGGTCAAACGCTTTACTAAAATCCGTAAAAATTGCATCAACTTGTCCACCAGCATCCATACTTGCAGACGTATATTCAGTAAATGCCAGAAGATTTGTAGTTGTTGAGCGCCCTTTTAGGAAACCATGTTGTTCGCAAATAAAAATACTTGAGAGGCAACTACGAACCTGATCATATATAATACGCTCAAGTATTTTCGCAAATATACACAATTTAGAAATAGGTCGATAATTTTTATGTCACCCCGATTACCACTTTTATGGATTGGGGTTATAAAGGCCGACTTCCATAATTTAGGTACAATACCTTCTCTTACCGAGCGCCTAAATAATATTACAAGAGGATTAGTAAGACTTTCAGCACAATTAATGATGATAAACAATGGTGGTATATCATCTGGTCCGGCCCCCTTATTTCGATCTAATGACTTAAGTAGTTTATAAACGGTATCGGAATTAATCTCGATATCGCTTATAGCATTCGTGTAATTCATAGGGGTTGAGCTGTTCACTGAACTTGTGTGGTGGTCACAATTAGAGCCTATATTGTTGGACGAGAGAAATGATGATTGGAAGTAAGTTGAAAAAAGGTTAGATATCTCTACCCCAGAACTAGAAGTACAAACATCTATGCTCATTACACAAATTCTCTCTGTGTCGTGAATTGAACCCTGGCACCATTGATTGGGTAGTCAGGGTCGCTAATCACTTGACTAATCTACCTGGACCGAAATATATGGCAATCAATTTATTTTCTACTAGGGGACCGGGACTAACACTATTCCCCCTGTTGGTCCCGGGCTCCTTTGAAGAATAGGTTGCCTTTTACGAGCTGCCTGGAAGAACGATACGAGTTACTAACATCATAGCTATTAGGTGGTAGAATTCTGCATTGTCTCGCCCGGGTCTGGTACCACCGCCTTACCTATTCCTCCCGCAATTGCGTCAGTGCTTGTCGCTGTCGTGTTCCGGTTTGGAGGGTAAGGTAGCTGGTAAACTTATGCATGTGGCATTAGACGTCGCCACAAGATAGCAACGCACCATTAACACCTTTGGTGTCTATAGGCGATAGTTGACTCTTTGCATCAGGAGACCCATCTGCTTGTTTGCTATCTTATAATAAAAAAAAGAATTCAGTTTGAATATAATATGTATAAATACAGAATTCAGAACTATGTGAAAAATAACTAGAACTCATTTTACTATCTTTACATTGGGTAATTAACAGACATTAAAAAAGTACAACTTACAAGTTATATCTTTTATCGAAACACTTTATCGCTTTTTTATTAGTTCAGCGTTGAAGACCGAAGACTCACTATCGAAGTGGGTCATCATAAAGTTGCGGTAAAAGCCGACAAGCTAAGCTCGTGGCATGTTTTTGGAGTGACATATTACATAAAGCCACGCGTCAATCAGCGGGTTAAGTGAGTTTGGTTTAAATGCTCAATTTGGTAGCCATTTTTGTTTATGTGATGTTGAAAAATGTGAAGCAATAAAAACTATGTAGCTATAGAAGTTTGTTAGTTAGTTAGACGAATTGTGACCCTAATCCTTGCATTTTTATTTATTTAGTTAAATATATTTTTTTATTTATTTGTTATTTTAATTTTTATTTATTTAGGTAAACTTACGTTTACCACTAGGTGGCGCTGTACAAATCACATACAAATTCCTAGTAAACTCCAAACGCGCTCACGATCGAATGCGAAACGAAAAACTCACACTTAGCACTCTGAAGGTGTGTTATCGAATATGTCAAAAAAAGGGCTTTACATTTTATCTAATTACCCAATAAAAACATATTGGACGGACATCCGCGAAAAGACAATAAAGTTAATTGTTTAAAACAGCTATTTACTATCATTACATATACATTATATATTTTTATATATGTGTAAGACAAGACACGCGCCTGTTGCCCGCGCGGTGACAATATTTTTTGATTACTACTACATTCATTTCGTTGAGGTTTAATATGAAGCTAAGCAATGTTCTGTTTTTATTATATTTTCATTGGGTATATACATACACAACATTGGGCATATACATTTACCACCAGCACAAACCATAAGGATGGTTTTGATTGTATTATAGTATGATGTAGTATGGTCTATGTCTATGGTCGAAATTCGAGCAAAGGCTAAACAATAAAATTTCTTCTAAGTTTGACAACAGACTTTAGCCGTAAACTACAGGTGAATATGTGCGTGTATATCACATGATTGTAGTGTGTAATGCTTATTTTGATTAATTTAATGTATTTCTAATGCATATTATTTAAAAATATTAAGTTTCTGCACTCCTCCACATTGTAGACTTAAACTGTGCCCGATTTCATCCACCACCGTTGGCGTAATTGTCATAAAAAGGGCACAAAGTTTTTTCTTCACATATTAATATAATACTAGCAACCCCTGTGGCCGAAATTTGACCATAGACTCAATAATAAGCTCTTTCAAGTTTGACAACATACCTACTTTAGCCGTGAAGAAAACAGTGTACATGTGTGTACAAAATCATGTATGTCACATGAATGTAATGTGTGTGTGTATTATAATATAATATTAGTACGTGAAGGGAAAATTTTGTACCTCTTTTTATGACAATTACGCAAACGGTGGAGTATGAAATATAGCATTTTAGTTAACATTGCTGAGGAGTGCAGAAACCTAATATTTTGTAACAAAATGCATTAAAAATACGTTAAATTAATAAAAATAAACATTACACAGATTATATTCATGTGACATACATGATTTTGTACACACATGTACACTGTTATATAGTCCCCCTAGCCGTATTCGCCTTTGGCGACAACGACAATAAAGTTATTTGGATCTAATTATTAAATAGAAATTATTATTCTTATTACTATTATTATTATTAATATAATAAAGAAGATGTATTAATAAATTTCTACTAAATTTAGAAAAAAATATCTATTATTGACTGATTTCTTTAGTCGTAGTCATAGAAAATATGACTAGAATATATTGACAAGAAATTCTATTAAAATCAATAAGCCTGAGGCTGAAGCTTGGAAGTCATTTTATGAAATGTTTGATACAGTTAGCATGGTTGTTTGACAAGTGTTTAAAATTAATTATTTATTGTATTCAAACGTTGGTAAACCAATAAGATAAAAATAAAAAAAATAAAATAAATGAATGAAAAACCGCTCGATGTATGGTGAAACGTTAAAGTGCTTTTGTTGAATAGTTTATTAAAACTAGCTTTAATGGTGGTTTGCCAGAATATAACAGACTAGCTGATACTCGCGACTTTGTTTGCGTGGCTCAAAATCATTGCATTTTGTTCAGTCAGGTAAAAAGTAGCCTATGTCACTCATTAATAGTGTAGTTTTTAACAGCAAAATAATTTTTAAGATTGTTTTTATTTTATGTCATAAGATGGCAAACAAGCAAAAGGGTCTTCTGATGGAAAGAGTCAAACATCGCCTATAGTCACCAAAGGTGTTAATGGTGCGTTGCTATCTTGTGGCGAGGTTTAATGCCACATGCAAAAGTTTACCGGCTACTTTATCCTCCAAACCGGAACACGACAGTGACAAGCATTGACGCTTTTGTGGCAGGAATTGGTAAGGCGGTGGTACCAGACCCGGGTAAGACAGTGCAGAACTCTACCACCTAATACAAAAGGTCCAGTAGTTTATTCGTTACAAACATACAAAATATAAATATTTTCTCTTTATAATACGAGTTTTAATTTAACTATTACTATTCGTATATACTATTAATGTATTAAAATAGAGTAATAATATTACTCGAGACTCTGTTACCGAATTTGGCAATTTTATTTATTTCATTTTATTTAATATTTTATTGTACAAAACTTAAGAGATTTAGAGAAAAAAATATAATTAAAAACGTGCAAAAGGTAGACTTATCTCTAAGGTATTTTAAATCTCGACTATAGACTAACCAATAAAATCTCTTTTAAGAAAATGGTTTACACATGTGTGTGAATGAATGGGAGAGAAATGAATGAGAGTATACACACACATATAGGTATACATTTGTATGTATATTCTCGTGTATGTCACATGATTGTAGTGTGTGTAATGTTTAATTATATTGATTTAAAGTATTGCATGCATTTGGTTTTAAAAATTATATTTCTGCAGTCCTCAGCAATGTAAACTTAAACTGTAGCGAGTTATCGCCACCACCGTTCGCGCAATTATCTTAAAAGGGGTACAAAGTTTTCCATTCATGTATTAATATATAGATTAAGTGCAAGGGATTTTACTCATTCTGTGCTGCGAAAACTATTTTATTAACAAAGATTTTGTTTAAATGACTGGATTTGAACGAGTTGGTTTTTTTAACAACAACATCTTTGGTGTCTATAAGCGATGGTTTTCTCTTTCAATCAGCAGAGTCACCTGCACGTTTGCTATCTTATCTTGACGCTTTTGCGACAGGAATAGGTAAGGCGGTGGTATCATTTACCCGGGCGAAAGGTTATGAAATTCTACCACCTAGTAGTCATGATGGAAGTGGCACGTATAGCCAATCGTCCGCATTTTACAAACTGCCTCGCAAAATTGCAAATGGTTTATTCTCCAAGGGGGCCCGGACCAACTTGAATTATAAATGGATTTAGAACTTTCAATGAGAAGATAAACTTAGCTCAATAAGCTTGTCAGTAAGGCCTTTACCGGCACGAATCGGGTGCCCGAAAAATATAATAAAAAGTATTATGATAAAATAAAATTCACGCATACAAAGTCTTGTAACACCTAGTCTCGAAACAACATAAATACTTGCGTTCGGTACCATATTCCTGTGTAGTCAATTTAATTGCATTAAATGAAACCTGTACCCCATAAGAGCGCAGTTTGTTTACAGAGGATGCCTTGGCAGCAAACAATGTTACGGCAGATTCAATAAATTACACAAACTTATTTTGTTCCCAGAGGAAACTACGTTGGTTGAATTGTTAAAATGATGTTTATATTTACGATCAGGGAAACTTCTTAGATTTTTTATATCATAAGATAGCAAACAAGTAGATGGGTCTCCTGATGGATAGAGAACAATCGCCTATAGACAGCAAAGATGTTAATGGTGCATCTTGTGACGAAGACTAATACGATATGCATGTTTATCGGCTATCTTATACTCCAAACCGAAACATGACAGTGACAAGCACTGACGCTATTACGGCAGAAATAAGTAAGGCGGTCGTACCAGACCCGTGCGAGCAATGCAGAAATCTACCACCTAGTAGCCACGATAGTAGTGACTCGCATATTCAATCGGTCGCCTTTTACGACCTGCCTGCCAGAACAGCAGTTTGTCTATTCTTCAAAGGAGTCCGGAACCAACACGGGGATAAAAAATAATGTCACAATTTTTTTATTTCATTTCAGTAGCTATCTCTAGTATGCTGGTGATGTTTTAATATTTTCGTGTCTACAATGAACATTTGACGCCATAGGTCCTGGTTATTACAAGGAAATAAATGTCGAGTCGTGTACAAGAGGGGATGATTCGATATCACCTAAATTCAATAGATAATTTGGACATCCATGCCAAATATTTTTAAAACAGACTTTTTCCAATATTAAACAAAGTTTCTTTGTGAAAAAATCACGTATAATGATAGAAGCATTTTCCTTGATAGTAATATATTTATCTATTTGTAAGCAATGTTACTAGCCCTCCCATCGGAAATCACGACCTCACCCTAAACCGGGGATCAGTCTCAGAAGACATCCTTAGGGCCGTAAGGCGTACAGGCGCAAAACTTTAAAGTCTGGTCGAGCATTCTGCTTGCCCACGCGTCATTGAAGCTGGAAAGGCCCTTAAGGCCAGCAGCGATTTAGTCATTCCGAAAAAAAAGTCTATCAAAGTCAAGCTAAACTTAATCCAGCTAACAAGAAAAACATTTTAAGGAATTTTTTATTTTTATTTTTGCGTGGTGTCCACGATTATTAGAAAGTCTAAGACTTAAAAACCCGTATGGTTATGTGAGGATGTTTATGAACATAGCAGAAGCAAGGCAAGTGTCTTTAAAACGTTGAAGCATATACATATAAGCATACGATTATGTGCCTATCTCTTAAAGAATTAAGTGTTAATGCGTTCCCAGCTTCTGATGGGGATCTAATGTTACAGCCTACAACTACAATATTTGCGGCTATCCTACTCGTCAAATCTTAATAGTCACAAGTATTGACACTATTGCAGCAGAAAAAGGTAATATGGTGATAGTGTTTTTATTCATTTTCTTTCATAGATTAGCAAACAAACCGATAGTTCTTCTGATAGAAAGAGAACATCGTTTATAACCAAAATAGATGTTAATGATGCGGTTCAACGGAGAGCAATCCGTGGCGGGAAAACTTTATCTATTATCTAACTTTGATATAGGAATACGACTCCAACAAACATAGATGCTATTGCGGCAGAAATAGGTTAGAAGATGGTACCGCATCCTATTGAGACAGATCTACACCACCTTGTTATAGGTCACGATGAAAGTGATACTTATTAGCCTTTTTTGCCCTTAAGTTGATGCCTAGTAGTTGATCTATACTCAGCAGGGGCCCCGGATCAACCTTGGACAAGATATTGTACAATTATATCACGTAATTACGACGGTAGTGAGAAGTTTTGTCAACCGTTTACTATTTACTAACTGCCTGTTAAGAAAGATGGTCTATTCTTATAAGAGGTCTAGGCCAACATAAGTAACATAATTAAGTTAAACAATTAAAAAGCACCATCATGATTCTTCACTCTTCTAGAGTGAACCGAAGTCAACTGTTAACGTGAAGCAATTTGGCCGAATAAAACACTTGAATCACTTTTACACGCACAGTATAATTTTGGGCAGAGTAACGCCCTCAACAGGCGATAGAATTACAATGAATCGAAAACATTTTTTTTTTTTTTCGGAATGTCACAATTGCTGTTAGCCTTAAGGGCTGTTACAGCTTCACCGGTCGCGTGGGCGAGCAGAGTGCTCAGCCAGAATTTAAAGGTGTAGGGCTGTACGCCCTCCGCCCTAAGGGTGTCTCCTGTGAGACCGAACCTCGGCTTAGGGTGGGGTCGTGATTTGCGATGAGAGGGCTAGCGGCATTGTTTTGTCCGTCCGCCGAACCTTGCCCTTGGGCTCGGTTCGCCGAAGGGCGAAACAGGGGTCCTCGTCGCCGCCGGCGGCGACGGTGTCGCGAATGTAGGTGTGTAGTGTCATCGTGTAAACCGTTGGCCAGAGTTATCGGGTCATCGGGATCGGTAAGAACGTGGCGGGGCCTACGTAGTTTGGGATCGGGATTTGGGTCTGGGATGTAGTCAGCCGCGGCTACCACCAGTGGGTTCGGATGCGAGATGGCACGATCGAAGTATCTTTCGGAGATGTCTTTGAAATGCTTTGCTAAGCTCGGCAATTCAAGATCGTTATGGAGGTCTACGTTGCGCATATACCACGGTGCTCCCGTGGCAATACGCAGGAATTTATTTTGTACCACTTGCAACGGATGCAAGTCCGTACGGGGGAGGTGGGCAAACGCTACGCAAGCGTATGAAAGGATGGGGCGTACGCACGACTTGTAAAGTGTCACCTTGTGTCTAAGTGGCATTTTACTGCGTTTATTGATAAGATGATATAACCGACCTACAACGAACTTAGCCTTAACTTTCATTCTTTGTATGTGCGGTTTGAATGACATGTTGCTGTCCAACGTTACCCCGAGGTACTTGACTGTCTTTTCCCACGGGATGACGTTTCCGAACAGGGTAATGTTGCCTAGTTTTCGCAGACCGCGCCTTTGTTGTCGCGGGTGTTTACCGCGGCGAAAGTATACGGCTGCACTTTTTGAGGGATTTATTTCGATACGCCATTTTCTGAACCAATCACCGAGGGCGTTGGCCGCAGCCTGCAGCCGCTTGGTGATTGTTACTTCGGAAAAGTTGGACGTATAGAGGGCGGTGTCGTCGGCGAACAACGCGAGCTCGACGTGCGGCTCGCGTGGTACGTCGCACGTGTAGAGGGAGAATAATACGGGTGACAGTATGGAGCCCTGCGGGACACCTGCTGTAATCGATCTGTGGGTGGAGAAGGCTCCTTCCACGCGGAATTTGAATCGGCGGTTGGTGAGGTATCGAAAACATGATGTCCCCGCTTGTTTATACCATTCGTTATCTATTTTGTCCATTATGACGTCATCATCTCAAATAGGTGCATAACACAGGTGTTCCGCACATCTGGCCGGCTAGTAGTTATCGTCAAGCGCGGTTGATAACACTTTTATATTATTAATTGGTGCAAAATAGATGTCAATTCCCTTTACCGCATTACCAGAACCGAGCTTTACGTGGTAACTCTAGGCATGGAGCTTAATAACACCATCACCTGACTGCGTTGCTGTTAAAATTTCGATTTTATAACGTTGAATTTCAATACTTCGTTTGCCTTGCAGATCGAATCTCTGACTTCAAGATCGGACTAAATTAGTGTATTCAGCTTTTTCTTGAAGTCTGGGATCGGGGAAGAGAACTAGACCACGACGCAATTAAAGTTATTAGATACTAATATACGAGTTAAACGTACAGCTAAATTAACTACGTACTCAGCATTTCGTTAGGGTAAAAGTTTTATCTCTTACGCTGCATTTCAGTTACGAGTTTTGAAACTCAGTAAATTAAGTATTCAATTTCTGTCTATAAATTAGTGATCATTCTATCGCGTAGTCAACTCATTTGTTTAACGGTATGGCTAGCTGGCTGTGGTTGCACTAGTTGAATTTACACCATTTTGGACGCCTCAATGCAAAGCCTCTCTCTATTGCTTTACAAAAATCAAGCAACTTTATGAAATAAAATGTCTATCATATTCATAATGCACTTATAGAATAATATAAATACACGTATGTCAACAAAAAAAAATTGTTTTAACGAATTTCATATTTTTAAATGTTAATTAATGCATTTCGTATAAATAAATCAATAGAATAAAAATCTAAGTCTGTACCCATGGCTTACATATCATATCTACGTACATATCAATACAAGGGGCTTAGACAAAGTAGCGTCGCTTTGTATCAAAACCATAAAGCGAAACGGTATCTTAAATCGTCATCGTCTCCGAGATAACAAAAACAATTTTCTAGCCAATGTGAAACTATTTTCGCGAAAGTTGTGTCTGTTTTTTTTATTAGAAAAAAATAAATAAAGCCAATCTGACTGCATGTTCAAGCCATACGTGACTTTATGATTTCATTTGGAATTATAACATTGTCTACCAACGTACGATGACCATTGACCACGTTATTTAGCGTGGCTTATGTGTATCCAATACCTTTTTTCTTTTCTAATCTCGATATCGTTTTTACATTGTTACTTTGTCTCAGCCCCCTAACCTAACCCGAATTACAGTGCGCACTTTCCTGATGCAAATGGCTGTGTAATTCGATGTTATTAATTATATTATTGAAATAGACAAATCGACAATATGAATTTTTGGGACAACTGGTGAGGCGGCCATCTTATGATACTGATACTCAGGATATCATAGTTGCCAATAAGACTCGATCATGTACTCAATGGCCGTTACAAATTACCATCAGTGATTTATAACAAATTGACAAAACTGTTGATACCGTGGAAAGTCATAAGTGAAATAATTATTGCCGTAATTTTTTTATCGAAATAACATCGCACTGCCCTACAATCCACGCCTACTGAAGATGTTCAACAATTTATATTGTATAAAAGCTCTTCTATGTTTTACTTGAATTTTATCTATTAAAACCAACGCGTTTCTTTATCAACCGGTTATTTTGATTTTTTTTATGTCAAAAGATAGCAAACAAGCTGATGGGTCTCTTGATGGAAAGAGTCAACCATCGCCTATAGACACCAAAGATGTTAATGGTGCGTTGCTATCTTGTGGCGGGGAGGTCTAATGCCACATGCATAAGTTTACCGGCTACCTTACCCTCCAAACCGGAACACGACAGCGACAAGCACTGACGCTATTGCGGCAGGAATAGGTAAGGCGGTGTTACCAGACAATGTAGAACTCTACCACCTAGTAGCCACGATGGTAGTGACTCGATAGCCAATCGGTCGCCTTTTACGACCTACCTGGCAGAACGGCAGTTGGCCAATTCTTCAAAGGAGGCCGGGACCAACACAGTGAATTCAATACAGTTGACAATAATTGTCAACTGTAATAAACAATACTAATTTTTGTCCTGATAATGCGTTAAAACGCGAAACCGGTTGGTGTTTTTAAACAATGTAAATCCAAGTTAACATGGAGTTTTACCGAGTGCCGACGGTAATCAGTGTTCAAAGTATGTTCAGCAATCATGATGATATTCGGAAGACTTTGTACAATATGTATATATTTTTTGAATTTGGATTCTTACCTATGCAAGACTATACGCTAAAAACAAGACTATACGCTCGTTTCTTATACTTCAAATAAAATTTGAATCCAACACATAAGATAATTACGGAAACAATTTTTTGAGACGTGTTCATTTGGATTTCCAAAACTTTTTTTTTTGCACCTGCTTAGAGATCAGAAAAAAAAGTTTTACAATACAATAGGTTCTTTGTATAGTATGGACCATTTTCTTCCTCTCTGTCAGGTGTAAAAGGCAAACGATTGATCAAATTTGTCACTACCATCGTGAATACTAGGTGATAGAGACAGAGCTCTACAACGATGAGCCCAGTTTTGGTACCACCGCTTTATCTACCCTCCAGCAATAATGTTAGCGCTTGCCACTGTCATATTCCAGTTTCAAAGGTAATCATTCGCCCGAATTTAGTGAGGGCCATATCTGGGTAATATGAAATAAAAATCTAACATCTACTACTAAGTCGTAATGATATTTCTTTTACAAATTTTTACGCATATAGCTCGAGGTAGCTAGGCATAATTCGAACCGGTCATTTTGTTCGTTCTCGTATACCAACGAGAAATTTGCGTTCACGTAAAAGGATTTGACCAACTCTAACGACTATCTATTAGTATCCAGAGTGCTAAGTGTAAGTTTTTCTTTTCGCATTCGATCGTGAGCGCGTTTGGAGTTTACTAGGAATTTGTATGTGATTTGTACAGCGCCACCTAGTGGTAAACGTGAGAAACCAGTTTACCACTAGGTGGCGCTGTACAAATCACATACAAATTCCTAGTAAACTCTAAACGCGCTCACGTTAGAGAGTAAGGTAGATCGCATTTTGCACCTCGCACTGCCACATAGTGTGGGCGAGTGAAATGTTATAAACAAGCAGATGGCTCTCCTAATGGAAAGAGAAAACATTGCCTAAAGATATCAAAGATGTTAATGTTGTGTTGCTATCTATATGGCGGGCAGACAATGCCACATGCATAAATCCACTGGCTTCATTACCTTCCAAACTAGAACACGACAATGATAAGCATTGACGCTATTGCGCCAACAATAGGTAAGGCGGAGAAGCCGTATACCGAGAGGTTGCGGAATTCTACTACCTAGTAATAGTCACGACTCCTATAGCCTATCGGTCGTATTTTACGACTTGCCTGGCAGAACAGCCTGTTCACCAAAAGGAGCCCAGTTCAATACAAAAAAAATTGTGGTGGTAATGGTAACGTAATACTTGAATCCGAAACACGATAGTACCGGCTAGTCGCTAAATCCGGCGATATGGACACTCTATTCAATATAATCTGATATACTGTCTGAAGGTGGTGTCAAGAGTCCTTGCAACCGTGTGTGTGTGTGTGTGTGTGTGTGTGTGTGTGTGTGTGTGTGTGTGTGTGTGTGTGTGTGAATATATTAATGAATGTGTAAGAAGCTGTGATGTATGGCACTCGGTTCTCTCTGCCTACCCCGTAAGAGATCTGGTGTGAAGATATGTTTGTATTTTTATTAAAAATATTCACGTGAATATTTTTTTAGAAACATAATATATGAAAGTGGCAATTTTATTTCACTTTATCGAAAAAAAAAAACTTTCTTTTTATCGAAACCGTTGTATACAGGTTGATTGGTAAAAAACTGAAGGCCTGTATCTTTCTGTTTTTTACCAGTAGAGTTCTGACACCGAATACTTAAAAAATAGTACTTCAATTTTGCTCTTACTATCCAACAACATGTTTATGTACGGGCATCCCCTAGATACCGAAATTTATTGTTGACTGTAGTCGGGTCGAGTCGAACATGGTTATCTCGGGTGCACAGGTAGGAACAGTCGCAGGTGCGAACGCGGCGTGACGGTATTACTCCTGCTACTACTGTTGTAACGAGCCACCCGTAACCTCAATAAGAATTATTCATTTTGTTGCGCCTCTTGTTATTGATGCCCTTCATTTACAAACAGCGATTCGCCGAACTGACTAAACTCGTTAGGAAAACGCTGTCGCTCGCATGGTGATCATACTTTTTGAATAATTTCACATTAAAAAAAACAATAATCTTTTTTTAGTATATTATTTTAATATCCTTCAATATGTACAGTATTTTACCAGTAAAACTGTACGAGTATAACCTGTTGCCTAAATTCGTGTAATCCTGAATCTGTTCACCGCCGAACTAAGGTTATCAATCACTTGTTTGGCGGCAATAAACCACCAACAACATTCGTTCTAAAGGGGATTACTGTCAGCCAAGGGATATTTTCACGTCCTATAAGGCCTCGCACGTGAAATTGACTAAAATAATTGAAGCTCTAGTTTTCTTTAAATATAAAATTCACAGGACAAATTACACTTATCTAACCTTTGGGGTAAGCAAATTATTTGCTTGTGTTATGGGTGTTAGTCAACGATACTAATACATAAAAATACATATATAAATACTGTTGCATACATAATAAACACCCAAACCCAGAAATACCAACATTTATGATACTCACACAAATGCTTGTCCCCGTCGGGAATCGAACGCGAGCCCCGTCGATTGCGTAGTCAGGGTCGCTAACCACTCGACCAACGGGGCGGTCTTTGTAAGTACATACAGTAAGTCGAAAGTTGTAAGATATTTCTGATCAGGATCAGGTTGGCTCAATCAAATGTAGTCGAACGCGTTTACGTAATTACATGTAATTAGAAATTTCCCTGCGGTCTAAATTCAACCATAAAACAATAAAATTAAAAGAAAATTTGGCAACAGACTTTGAGCACAAACAAATAGTGTATTATGTGTGTGTCAAATGAATGTTAGGCTGTGTAATGTTAATTTTGATTAAGTAAATGTGGTTCTAATGCATTTTATATAAAAATATATAGCTTTCTACACTCCTTCATTATGTAAACTTTGTTTAATTAAAATATCTTCCTAATGCTACCTAAATTATGCACCATAATACAACTATGGTGCATAAGTTTATTATTAAAAAATAAAAAAGCATTATATTTTAATATTCAAAATATTAGAATATAATATTGTTGCGAATAATCTAGAAAAGTGAAGAGTTAGAACGCTGGTAACATCTAGAAATAAAAGAAAGGAATAGGCTGCTTCAACTGATAAACAATAGTCGCCGTTACCCAAGCAGCTACACCATAATGGATCTTGAAAATAGCGTGTACTAGGACTTATTTTCATTAAAATTATTATTTACACGATGATTTCGGAAGATTCGGGAACATAGTCGAATTTTACCTTGGGTATAAATAGGGATGTATTGGCGAATAGAGTTCAGTTTTTAAAAAGCGATCGGAAGCGATACTTGGGACGACCAGACGAGTGTAAAGCGAGTTAGTACAGTGAATAAGAGAAGAGTTTTAGTTTAGTAATTCAATGTAATCGTTAAATTCTAGTTTTAGTATAGTGAGTATTATTAGTGTTTATCAGTGTAAATACACTGATAAACACTAATAACAATACAAAACACCACAATGCAATATGTAAATACGTATTATATTGTGGTGTTTTGTATATTTGTGTTTAAATATAAGTGGTATTTTATTGCACAATACGAACTCGAAGCTCGTAATAACATTATTTCCTATTTAAAAAGTTTAGGTAAATTGCTTATTTAGATTACAACTTGATCCAAGGAAACCATTCAGGAAAATCTTTCTGTCTCTATATACAGACTTCCGTATTTCGGAGAGCGTTAGAGCTGTTGCTTCCGGCTATCGCAAATAACAAGCAATATTCGAAAGGGTTTTCTTTATGTAACGGCACTTAAACACTTCTTTTCTTAAAAAGTTGTTGGCTCTTCGTTATAGAATATTTTTTATGGAATTATAGTGAAAAACAATACTGCCTCTACGTTCAAAGTCAAAAATGTTTTATTCAAACAAACATTTACAGGCATTTTTGACAAGTTGGTCTTTTTTATAATTTGTATAATTCATATAATATTGGAAATTAGATCATTTTATTTACATCATCTTCTAATAGTCCCTTTGATGGGCTACCAATTTTGTAGCTATTATCCGCTTGGTACACGGCTACATACTGAGAAGAGCTAGTGGAAGGAACTCATTGGACTTGTATTTTTAACTTCTCAGTGTGTGCATGTGTGGGTATATTGTGTATGTAAACATTTCATAACTTTTGAACGGCTTGACTGATTAAAACGCGGTTGATGGCATTCGTTTGGGTTCCGCTTAACTTTCTAAAATATTATAAGTATTTTTGTTTACAACTCTTAATTTTGCACTTGCATTGCATTGATTGCACTACACAGTTTTACCACTATTGTTACTAACGAGTATTTTTTATATCATAAGTTGGCAAACGCGCAGATGGGCCTCCTGATGGAAAAAGTCAACCATCGCCTGTAGACATCAAAGATGGTAATGGCGCATTGCTATCTTTTAGCGTGGTCTAATGCCACTTGCATACGGGTATTAAGTTTTATAAGTAATTAGGATTAGGACAAAGCTATGTTTGAGGAAGTGATTTTAAACTAGTGATTAAATTGAGAAAAATACAAAAGTATATAAAACAAAATATAATGAATAATTGTGACTATACATTTTATTAATTTGAATAGATATTGCTTCATATTATCTGGTTAACAAATGTGTGTAGTAAGCATCATAACAAAGAAAATCTAATATTTTTGAATTCCCTTAAAATCTACGAGTGTGTTATGTGTGTTGAAATATAATTTGAATGCACAAATTTAGTATTGTAGATACTTATACCCAAGCTTAAATTACACATCTGTTCTACGTTCCAAAGTAATTTACTTTTCATAAAATTGGATAGGTAACATAAAATATTCTATATTGTTAGTATGTATCTTGTTTTGCCAGATAAATGGCGTGCAAAAAAAACCTATTTGTCTTTATTTTCCTAACAGACTTTTTCTATTATATTTTTGACTTCTATTTAAGTAACTAATTAACTAAGGACGTATTTTCAAATCATTCCTCAAATAAGCGTTATTATATTATTATTTTCGTCAAAAAAAAATTTACAAAGTCCCTTAACGAGTTCTAAGTTTAAAATCAACTCTCGGTTTTGCTAGAAAAATATTTAAATTTTATATGCGTTATTTTCCATTGCGATAAAAAGGCTGTATTTTGCTTTTGAGCCTCCATTAAAATGTCAACAGCAGGTCAGAAATTAAATTACCTATTTTATAGAATATGAACGGCCATAACAAACTGTGACATCTTTTATCTTTACGGGTTTTTGTTCTGGATACATAATACAACTGTAACTGAACCATGTATTTATTAAATATATTAGAAAATAATATTTCAGTGGACATATCGATACTGAAACTAAATCCACAATTTTAGGGTTTTCTTTTAAAGAAATTTCGCTGTCCATCCATCAGACCTTGTCATCGCTCCTTAGCCCGTTTTTTCTATTATAGTGATAAGGTTATATCTTCTGGACTATAATAGAAACTTAAATTTTTTCAAAATATTTACTAAAACAACGAATAATAAAAAAAATAGTTATAAATTAAGTAGATTCGTACGATAACTTGTTTTTTAACGTTTTTTGCGTTTCTTTAAACAAAGTTAAGGACTTTGTCTGATGCTTGAGATTTTTACAAATGATAACAATTTATAGCCTACTACCTAATATAACTAGAATATAAATAAACAAAATAAAGTTAAAATTTAAAGAGGGGTCGCCGGACAAAACTCACTTTTCACTTGTTTTTCTAGTTGATCCATAATAGACAAAAAGGCGAATTAAAAAATATTATTGTATTTAATGAAGTGATAAAAATAAAATAAAATAAATAAATAAATAAAAAAAAAAAAATGTATAGCTATGTCTACAATGTACATACACAACAAACTTGTTTTTTATCCTATTATAACTAAAAAATTTAGCCTATTATATAAATATTTAGCCTAATATTATAAATATAATATTAGGCTATAATAACTATAATATAAATAGTTAGCCTAATATTCTAAATTTGTGAGTATTCATACTGCGTCCTTGTAAGTGAAACAATATAATAACATTTTTTTATATCATAAGCAAATAAGCAGATGGGTCTCCTAATGGAAAAAGTTAACCATCGCCTATAGACTCAAGAGATGTTAATGGTGCGTTGCTATCTTATGGCGAGGTCTAACACATGCATAAGTTTACTGGCTACCTTACCGTCAAAACCGGAATACGATAGCGACAAAATCTCAATTCGCACTTGACCGGTCTCTTTTACAAAGTTGTCTGTCTGTCTGAGAATCATGAGAGAATCTGTTGATTATTTTTTTTTAAGATTTGAAATAACTGACTACCTGGATCAATATTTAGATAAGTTCTTACTAATCTAATCCTTATTGCTAAAAAAAGGAATTTCTATCTGCCTTCCTTTCCACCTTTGCAGAAAGATGATGGTTCTCTAGCTCATTCTGCAAAAGAGAAGGCTGATCTCTTGAGCTCACTTTTTGCATCCAACTCGACTCAGGACGACCAAGATAATTCACCACCTATCATCCCGCAGTGTAACACTTCCATGCCGGAGGTAGAGTTCTTCCAAACAGCAGTGCTTAAGGCACTTGTTTCTTTGGATGTCTGTAAGTCGAGTGGGCCTGATGGCATCTGTCCTATTGTGCTCAGGATGTGTGCTGATAACGTGCTCCAGAGTTGGCAACAGACTAAACGCGTTTATTTCGACTCTCCTATTTAAATGGCGTCGTACCCAAAACTTGGAAGACCGCCTTAGTGCACCCAGTCCCTAATAAAGGCGATCGCTCGATCCCGTCTATCGGCCTATAACGATAACCTTCTTATTCTGCGAAATAATAAAGTCCGTTATTCTGAGGTATCTAGAGGAGCACCAGCTGATTAGTGACCGTCAGTACGGTTTTCATCTTCTGGTTTATTTAACACATCGGTGGGCGGAGGCAGTGGAGAATAAGGGAGAGGCGTTGGCAGTTAGTTTGGACATAGCGAAAGCTTTTGATCGGATATGGCACAATGCACTTCTCCCCAAACTCCCATCCTATGGACTTCCCGAGAAAATGTGCAATTGGATCACCAGTTTTCTGACGGATCGGAGTATCAGGGTCGCTGTTGATGATCCATGCTCTGACCTTAAATACGTCAATGCTGGTGTTCCTCAAGGTTGTGTGCTATCACCTACGCTGTTTCTTTTGCACATTAATTACCTGTTCATCAAGCAACATTCATTGTTATGTGGATGACAGTACGGACAATGCGTTATACTCTAACCGCAGCGGAATTTCTCGGGAATACCGCAAACAAACTTGTGTCAGAAATTGAAGAACAACTTCTGTAACTTCGGAGTGGGATTGATTAAATTTGGTCCAGTTTAACCCCAGTAAGACACAAGTTTGTGCGTGTACCACTAAAAATACCCTTTATCGTATATCCTCGTTTTGAAAATACTTCCCTAAAAGCCTCAAAAAGTATTACATTTCTTGGAGTCGACATATCGAGTAACGTTCAGTTCCGCGGTCACTTGGAAGACAAGGCTAAATTAGTCTGTAAAAGCTGGAAGTTCTTCGCAGGATCTAACAGTATTTCTCACCAACCCATCGCTTACTGCTTTATAAGGCGCAAATCTGGCCTCATACGGAGTACTGCTCTCAATTATGGGCGGAGGCTCCTCAGTACCAGCACCTTCCTTTCGCTCGCATTCAATGCAGAGCGGCTCGAATCATCGATGACAGGACAGGCTTGATTCTTTAGCGTTACGTAGAGATGTGACATCACTCTGCATCTTTTATCAGCTCTATCATGGTGAATGTTCCGAGAAATTTTTGGATTAATTTCTGCCACCGAATTTCACCATCGGACATCGCAACAAAACTTAAGGACTCCACCATCTCGCTGTCTGGAAATTCACAACCGTGCGATTCTCAAAGCACTTTTTGACCCGCACTACTCCTATGAGGAACCTATTATCGGCAGATTTTTTTCCAAACGCATACAATCTAGGGACATTCAAAAAAAGAGAATACTCATTCTTAAGCCGGCAACGCATATGCAAGATCCCTGGTAGTGTAGTTATTTATGGGCGGCATTAATTATTTACCAGCCGGTGAGTACCGGTACTTCTTCAGAGCCGGTACTTCTATAAAAAGAATACTATGTGTTACACAACAATTAAATATTACAGCCAAATATGTTGCAATAACATTTATTATCAAAGCAATGATTCTAGTGGAATTTGCCCATAAATCTAAGATATTTTAGGTTCCAATATTTTAAAGCATTGAAGATATATTTAGTATCAATGAAAAAAAACTGAAATGTTTTGACGCACTTGGTTACACATTGCTTCAGTAAAGCTTCAGCAGTACTAACTGTACTAAGTATTTATTTATTTATTTAACTTTATTGTACACCTTAAATAATTTGTACAAAAGGCGGACATAATGCCTATTGTCATTATGGCATTCTCCTCCAGTCAACCTTTGGGCAAACAGATAGTATGTAAACGGTGCCTCAGAAAATATACGTCATATAAGAACATAGATCTTAGTAAATTAAATATATACTACTTATACTATACAAATTATTATATATGTCGCAGTGAAATTGTCAATAATAAAAACACACATATATAGATATATACTTGTTAGCTAACTACTATTTTGCATATGCATTTTTTCGTATGAATGAAAACTTGTTATCTCTAAAAAGCTGGAAGTTCTTAGCAGGACTTAACAGTATTTCTCACCAACCCATCGTTTACTGTTTTATAAGGCGCAAATCTGGCCTCATACGGAGTACTGCTGTCAATTATGGGCGGAGGCTCCTCAGTACCAGCACCTTCCTTTCGATCGCATTCAACGCAGAGTATATATGACATATGTATCAAAGTAGACATGACTGTGATGACACTTACTAGTTTGTATTATCTCAAATTATTTGCATGCTATAATCTCGCAAATCGCTGAATACAATTAATTAATAATACCATCTCATTTCTAAGGTTTAAATGTATTCTAAAAATGTCTGCTTATTTACAATTATATAGGTTAAATTCTATTTATCAAGGCTTAAAATCGGTTTCAAAAATACCGATTTATGGAGGTTTTAAGCAGTTTTCATAAAAGGTTTTACTCGGAGCATATCTGAGATGGGAGTGCTTTGTATACCGAAATAAACTGGTCTAAGCCAAAACTACGAATAGTAATGCTACGCACACTGCTAGCGAAAATTAGGAGCGGCGAACATCAAAAAGATTTTAAAATAACTTCTATAAACGGGTATATTTATTAAAACCCTTATTTTTCTACTCCATAAGGAAATCGATATTTTTAAGGTTAAGGTGGAGCCAAACCTTTGTAAATCACTGGCGCGGATTTAGGTTTCAAAATTAACTGGTTAGACAGCAAAGCTTGTTGCTTTGCTGTCTACGCTAATTTCGTAGCTGTGATGTAGACAGCATATGCTACAGAAATTATTTCGTAGCTGTTAAGTAGGTAGTAGATATATTGTGCTATAACAGAATACGCTACAGTACTTACTACAAGCAAGGTGCTACACGTTAAGTACGAACTGAAACGTTTTAAAGTAAAACTTCTTTAGGTGCGAGTTGCGACTGAGTAACTCTAGAGAAATAACGCTAGACACAGTTACCATCTATTTACAAATACAATGTTGTTATATAAGTATAAATGATACAAATGATATGTAGCGGCTCAAACAATCACAAACGGTACAAGAAAAAATAATAAAAAATAGAAAATGATGAAATTCAAAATAAAATCCTGAATTGCGATGTTACAATTATTTATCTTGTACAAGCGATATACAAGTTTCAACGATTCTCAAATGGACTCAAATGGACACCTTGCCTGCCTGGGTAGATCTTCCTTTTCTCCAACTTGTCCTTGTGTGACGTCATCAACCTCCACAGTTATGACGTCACCTGACAAGAAGCTGGCCCGCTGGTTTCATCACTATGACCCTTCAGCGGTACGGACCAGTGGCGCCACAGATACATTTTATAACAATCTTATATTGACGTGAGCTGAATTAACCTACTATTTCTTTTAAAATATCATCTATTTAATTGTTTCAAAACCAGCCAGATACAAACAGTACAACCTAAGAGATTTTATTGCAATTTAAAAATAGTTTTACTTCTATCTTGCGTAAAGATCACAAGCACACATTTTTTAAGATTTATATTGGAACAGTCGTTACTTTGCGGAAATCCATAACACATAAAAGAAAACAATTTAATTCTCCCGTGTGACCTTTGCAATGACACTAAAAGGAAAAAAAGCGGTGTAAAAATGAAATAAACTCAACAAAAGTCCGGAAAACAAGAAAGCCCCCAGCGGAAGGTACAAATTAATTTGATTTTCTTCTCTGAAACTTTTTATACGCAAATTGTGTATGAAATCGCATAATTGATAAATAAATTTAATTTAAAAGTTACAAAGTTAATTCACAATCAAGTACCAGCTCCTTCCTTTTGACCGCATTCAGCGTAGAGCGGCTCAAATCGTAGACGATAGGACTATTTCTGATTGACTTGATTGTTTGAAATTACGTAGAGATGTGGCTTCGCTCTGTATCTTCTATCGGATCTATCATGGTGGGTGCTCCAAAGGAACTGTTTAGATTAATTCCTGCCGCATAATTTCAGCATCGGACATCGCGATAACGTTCAAAATTTCATCCTCACCATCTCGATATCTGGAAATCCACAACTGCACAATTGTCGAGGCACTTTTTTCCCCGCACTACTCCTCTGTGGAATCAATTACCAGCAAAAGTTTTCCCGAATGGATACGACTTAGGAACCTTCAAGAAAAGAGCTTACTTTTTCTTAAAAGACCGACAACGCAACTGCAAATCTTCTGATAGTGTAGTTGTCCATAAGCGGCGGTGATTACTTTCCATCAAGTGAGCCTCCTGTGCGTTTGCACCCTTTTTCTATAAAAAAAACTGGCGTTTAATAACAGCTTTTAGATACTATCTCCTTTTCCATTCATTTTACGATAAAAAAATTATATACAAAATCAAAGTTTTAAAAATCCTACAATTTTCTTAAAACAAAAAAATCTTAGCATTCAGCTAAAAAAATATTGTCTCATCACCTTGAATAAAATAAGTGGCGCGTGCGAAAATTTGATGTTTGGATGAATGGATGTTTGTTATTTAATCACACCAGACTTCTAAACAGATTTGAATGAAATTTGGGACACAGGTAGATGATGACCTGAAATAGCACATAGACTTTTTATCCTGCAAAAATGTTCCTACGGGAAACACCAAAAACTTTTATAGTGCAACGGGCTGCAGGCTGCAGCTAGTCTAGATCTAGTGTTAAAGTATTTGTTACACAATCACGCAAAAATGGCTGGTCCGATAAGGATGAAATTTGATAAAAGGCTCGATGCTGACATAAAATAGGGCATAAAATACTTTCTATTCTGGAAAAATATGTTGTTGTCAATTCACCAAAACTTTTTAGTATACAACGGGCTACAGGATGTAGCAAGTATATAAAAATATTGATTTTCATAAAAAGGATAAGGCCTACTGGGGTAACAACAGTGAAAAAACGCGCCACTTGCGTGTCTGAAAATGAGTTTTTTTAGTCAAAACACATGAAGGTACTCATGCTCTAAAACTATTGACAAAAATTGTTGAGACTCAAATTCTAGGCAATCTTCTAAAATTTTATATGTAAGTATTTTTATCATTAAATGAGTAGAAAAGGAGAGATTATCGAAGACTGCCATTAGGTACCATTTTTACAATGCGGCGACGCGAGTGGCAAAAATACGATATTGCAAAGTTAAAAGTTCGGAAAGAGCACATCAAAATCTAAAAAAATACGAACTTTCTAAACCCAAAATTTCAAAAGCAACCGGTGCCTTGTTAAATTATGTAGAGCTGTTGACACTATCTGTACTAATCTATTATATATCTAAAAGATAAGATATATTTCCGCCTCGTTGATCGAGTGGTTAGCGACTCTGACTACGTAATCGACGGGGCTTGGGTTCGATCCCCGATGGGGACAAGCATTTGTGTGATAAACATAAATGTTTGTATTTTTTGGGTGTTTAAATATATTCTAGAATTTATATATGTATTCTTATGTATTAGTATCGTTGATAACACCCATTACACAAGCAAAATAATTTGATTACTTTGGGGTTAGATCAGTAAGTGTAATTAGTTCCGTGAATATTTATTTATTTATTTGTAATGAATTCAAACTTTTTAACTTTCTTGTTTTGTATTGGCGACCAATCCAAGACTGAAACTTACCACCGACGGATATTGCAGGAAACGGAATGTAAAGTTCCATTCCCGCAGCACCATATCAGCGACGCAGTCAGCAACGACATCTGGATCATCCAGTGAGTACCGTGTATGCTTTTCTTCCCCAATGAGTAGAATGCAAAATAAAGACTGCATCCCGTCCAAATCTGCTGACCTGTAATGCTAAACAAGGTGGCAGCCTGGAGGACGAGGCTTTGATGAGCGCGTAATCGGCATTTTGCTCCATATTAGGCAGTGGTCCGAAAACCAAGTGGAGCGTCTATAGAAATCTGATAACTGTCCAGGTGTGAGGTCAGCAGAAGGTCTAACAGGCAAAATAGATGGTCCTCCATATCTGGAACATGCGTAGGTGAAGTAACTAGCTGTGTTAGACCATACGCTAAAGTAAATTCGTGAACAGATCTTTCTGCATGATCGGCGGTAGGAGAACCGAGCCATTCGGCACAGTGGCCATTAAAATCACCGAGGATCACCATCTCTGCGTAGGAGATCTGCTGCAGCACGGAATCTATTGCAATTTGGATATGTTCAATTAGTCGGTCTGAATCGGCATTTTCGCTGTGGGAGATGCAATAGCACGCATAGATGTTTGTTGCAGTCTATACGTAGCCAGAAGATGGATAGATCCTTGCCTTCAAGGTTGCTGAGACTTCGAGAACAGATATCCTCTCTGACGTAAGCACAAACTTCCGCCCGGGGCCCAAATGAATGCTCAAATTAGTACCCCGTGCAGATGAGGTAGTAGTCCCAATAGATATCTGCGTCTCGGTTAAAAATAACAAAGCCGGCTTAGCCGTTTGAAGGTGGTAGTGGATGGCATTTAAATTCAAGTAAATACCCCTAATATTTGTAAGGAGCGTGGTAGATGGTATCTCGCGATTTTTGTTCTGTTTATCCCGAGCAGCAAAATGTGTGAGCGCAATTTTGCCCCCTCAGAGTACGCAGGGCAGTTTGGGCATCCATGATCAACCTGTGATTACACACCCCTGAACATGTATGTTCACTGCATACGCCAGTGGTATTCCCTTGGGGTAGACTCTCTAAAAATTGGGGTAAAACTCAGGGGATACTCTCCTTATAGCCTCAGCTAGTGTCGGGATTCTGGGAGTCGACATATCGAATTACGTTCAGTTTCACGGTCATTTGGAAGGTAAGGCTAAACCAGCCTCCAAAAAGCTGGTTGTGCTTAGTAGAGCGAGACAGTACTTCTTGCCGGCCCATCACCTTCAACTTTATAAGCCTCAAATTCGGCCTCACATGGAGTACTGTTCTCACCTCTGGGCCTAAGCTCCTCAGTACCAGCTTTTTCCTCTTGATCGCATTCAGCGTAGAGCGATTCGAATCGTTGATGACCAGGCTATTTCGAAACGGCTTGACTCTTTGGCATTCCGCAAAGAGTTCAGTTCAGTCTGTGCCTTTTATCGTATTTGTCATGGGGAGTGTTCCGACGAGTTATTTGTATTAATTGCTGCCGCCGAATTCCGTCATCGGACATCGCGTCAAAATATGAAATTCCATCCTCACCATCTTGATGTCTGGAAATCCACAACTGTGCGTTTCCTGTGCGGCACTTTTTACCTCGCACTACTTTGTTGTGGAATAAATTACCGGCAGGGGTGTTTCCAAACTGATAGGAAGTGGGGGCCTTCAAGAAAAGAGCTGACTCATTCTTAAACGGCCGGCAACGCAACTGCAAGACCTCTGGTACAGCGGATGTCCATGGATGGCAGTGATAACTTACCATCAGATGCACCTCTTGCTCGTTTGCTCCCTCTTCTATAAAAAAAACTACTACCTTTAAATTGCGTTTCCATGGTGTTAGGGGGAGGGGAGAAAGAACAGTATTTATTCATACATAAAAGTTTGAAATTTTCATTTATAAAATCAATAAGTAACTAGAATTGCAACTATTACTTTATTTTTTTAATTTTCAAACTGAAATTTTTAGTTTCTGTTTTACATTTTTCTTTAAATTTTTATTAACTGTTGACTGTATTATTGCTACATATTTTGTCTTGATCTAGTTCATATGAACTCATCGACCATGATTGCACTAGGTAAATCTAGATTTGTAGTATCTCGAGAATACTTAGATAGAAAAACGTAGTTTTGTTATCTGTTGATGGGTAGACTCATGAAAAAATAATATAAAACCCGAGCAAAGATTTGGTTTCATTCGTCAAACCGCTCTTTTGGTCAAGTAGTTTGTAAACCTGATAAGGCAATCGATGGAGCTCGAGTTTAATTTTTTTAAAGAATGATTTGATGATGATGAGAATTTGAGTTTAATTCTTTTTAAGATGGATCTCGAGTTTAATTCTTTAAAAGAATTAAACTCGAGCTCCATCGAAACTGTTCAAATTAAATGAAATGCTTTTCATTACTGAGCATAAATGCGTGTATTTCTGCGTTTGTGTGTTACGATATGATACCAGCACTTACTCACAACTTCGTTCGCCTGCCTAAAAATCATTGCTTTCCTTTTCTGGTCAGGAAAAAAATGGCTTATATCACTTCTGAATAATGAAGCTTCTGAAAGTTAAAGAATTTTTAAAATCAGTTAAGTACTTTTTGATTTATATCATAGCAAACAAACAAACAAACAAACAAAAAATCAAATCTTTTAGCTTAATGATATTAATTTAGATATTTTATTATCTAAATATGCATTTCTCAATAATTATTGTTGACCCACATCTCTAAAACAGTTGTTTACCTAAGGGTTCTATCAATTCGTGTAATGTGTCCAGCAATATATAATTATGATTGTTAAATGCCACCTGGATTCATATTGATTATATAAAAAACATATCAGACTACTAGATACTAAACTATAATGATTATATTTTAGTATCATGCTCCTATGTTATAAAGAAACAAAAAATACACAATCAACCATATTATTGTGTCCGGCATCCAAAGGCAGACGTGTAATGAACGACCATAACAATCTATTTCCAATTTTCTTTCCCTGGACGCCGCTAAAGAGATGACATGTTCTATGGTATGAACAAAAGCGGAATTAATGAACCTCTGTTTATTGTAGAAATAAACTTATATATTTATTAAACGCACAAATTGTAATGCTATAATTATTTATTTGCTATATATGAAACACAAAATAATGTTTTTACCTATGCTTTTTTATATCATAGGATAGCAAACAAGCAGATGGGTGTCCAGATGGAAAGAGTCAACAATCGCTTATAGACAACTAAGATGTTAATGGTGCGTTGCTATCTTGTGGTGAGGTCTAATGCCACCTGCATAAGTTTACTGGCTTCCTTCCCTCCAAACTGGAACACGACAGTGACTAGCGCTGACGCAATTGCGGCAGGAATAGGTAACCAGACCCAGACGAGCCAATGCAGAACATTACCACCTAGTAGCCACGAAGACGACGGCAACCTATCTGGCAGAACGGCAGTTGGGCTATTCTTCAAAGGAGCATGGGACCACCACGGGGAAAATTATATATTCGTTATAGATTTTTAACCATCCAACCAACATGCCCAAACCGTCATCGTAACAACTTTAAAATATATTGGAAACAACTTTTTACCCGAATAATCAAAAGGAAGTAATTTAATTTAGTCACTCGAATGAAGTCGTGGGCAATAGCTTAATATTTATAAAAAAGTTTAAATGTTTAAATTTATTTGTTTTTTTTTATAAGTAAGTAACGTCACACTCGGTTTCCTTACGGGGTAGACACAGTAAACTGATCGTCTATAGACTTACTAGTTCATCATGATTTGTAGGTTTGTCAGTTGGCGAGATGAGTGGTAATCCCCATCGCTGTTTTTACCGACTTGATAACGATTATCGACTATTTCTGGCGATAACTGGCTTTGCGTGCTCATCCGTAGCATGGAAGAGGGAACACAGCAAACGCCCGGCTCCAAGCTGCTAGTTTCTCACTTTGAAAAAACATTAATTAAACTTTTGTCCGGCAATTGAACCCGGGTTCTTATGATCTGAGCCTACTTGGATTAGATCTAAGCTATCCCCTAGACCACGAGGCAGTCAAAGTTCTTTCTTTATTTAACTTTTTAAGTAAAAAAAACAATATTTAGGTAGAGATAAACTTGCCAATTGTACTTATGTTACGTTTATTTTTTTCCCTAATTGTGCTGTTCTCTGTGTACAATAAAGCATTAAATAAATAAATATTAATCAAACATTAAAAAATATATATTCAATTCTAAGATTATTTTTACCTGAATATAACAAAAGGATGTAATGTTATTGGTCTCGTAAACGAAGTCGCGTGATACAGCTAGTTTTTATTCCAGAAAAATTCATCCAAAATATTATTTTAAATTGCTATAAACATGCTGCTATAAAAAGAATTAAAAAATAAATAAAAAGCATTAAAAAATGTTGTTTGTTTACAATGTGTAAATTCCGGAAAGTAATTCATGAACATTGTTATAGGCGTTTCATTTACCTGCGTGGGTAGTTAGGATACTTCTACAAAGCACTCAAATGCCTCAAAATTGTTACGAGCGGGCCGGTCCACTCGTAATGTGTAAGAGAATGAAATAGCCATTTATTTATTTGTTAGGACGACAGTAAAAAGTTTTTGTTCCGTTTCTGTTTTTTTTAATTATTATTATCGATAGGGAAGCGCTTGACTACGATCTGGCGTGATGGTAAGCTAAGATGAGGCCTAAGATAGAACGCGCTTTTCTAGAAGGTACCTGTTCACTCTTTTCTTGAAGATACCCAGGTTGTACCCATCGGAGAACAAAGATTCAGAAACTATATTCCTGTGCCTTGCGGTTCGGATCAAGAATGTCGAATCGAACCGCTTTTTCCGGGTACGTGGAACGTCCACCACATGGCAATTCCTAGTATCTGTGCGCCTAAATGATCGGTAGGAAAAGGGGGATGGCGGAATTAAGTCGTGCAATTCCGCAGCACACTCTCCAAGAATATATGTAGCTCTTATCATTTAGGAATAACGAAGCCTTTGGTAATTCAGCTGCGAGACCTATGGTGCTGAGGCTACAATTGTGGTGAATATAACGCGTAGCGTTATATTATAGCGCGCTATGTAAACTCATCGTAAAACTAGAAAAATATAGTTTATAGTCTATGACACGCTGTCATAAAATAGTTTATTTGAACAATACTGCATACCTCTAGCTGTGGCTGTCCATGAGCGGTGGTTACTTACCGTCAGGTGAGCTTTCTGCTCGTTATTTTTTCTATAACAAAAAGCCGTCTACCGATAAAGGAATTTTCAAAATAGGTTTAGTAGTTCCAGAGTTTTTCCATATTGCAAACATCAAATTTCAAACATCAAACATTCAGTGAAACATAGATCATCTATCATGTTATATGTTTTTTTTCTCGTTTTTTTAACACGAAACGTCTTTTTGCTGGCTGGCTGGCTTTCGTTTAGCCTTCTTATTTGGATTCTGTTGCGCTTTAATTAGAAATCGCAATCCTACAGTTTTATGGTGTCCGATAAATGGTGGAAAAAATGCGTTTCAGAGAATTTAACCACCCCGTTGGTCTAGTGGTAGCAACACTGACTACGCAATCGACGGGGCTTAGCTTCGATTTCCGACGAAGACAAGCATTTGTATATGAGCATAAATGTTTGTATTTCTGGGTTTTGGTTTTTATCACTACATAGTATAAAACAAAGTCGCTTTCTCTGTCTGTTCCATATGTATGCTTAAATCTTTAAAAGTGATTTTGATGCGGTTTTTTTAATAGATAGATTGATTCTTAAGGAAGGTTTTAGTAAATAAAACGTTTCGATATTCTAACGGGAACAAAAGCTACGCGGGTGAAACCACGAGCAGGTTGCTAGTTAAATATACTCTAGTATTTATATGTATTAGTATCGTTGACTAACACCCATAACACATGCAAATAATTTGCTTACTTTGGGGTTAGATCAGTAAATGTAATTTGTCTTGTGAATATTATTATTATTATTAAATACTCTACTACACTCCTAATATACATCACGGGAGCATCTATATATATATCAATTTATATTTTTTAGGAAAATCACGCAAACGGAGGAATATGAGATTTGGCATAGTTAAAGTTTATTTGGGGAAGAATTGCAGAAAGCTAATATTTTCAAATAATATGCATTATAAATAAATAACATTCCAACCAACCCGTTAAAAGAAGCAAGCAGACTTAATGTATAAAAAGAAAATCTATCTGTGCCTGTGACTTCGTGCGCGTGGAAAAAATCTAAAATAAAAGTAGCTTATGTTATTCCTAATTACCGTATAAAATATAGACATTCCTGGGATTTTACTCGCATAGTTTGCGTTCACGTGGGGTTTCCGGGATAAAAGTAGGATAGTATGTCCTTTTTCATGTCTCAAATTATCTTTGTACCAAATTTCATTCAAATTGGTTCAGTGGTTTAGGCGCGAAGAACAGATAGACAGACAGAGTTACTTTCGCATTTGTAATATTAGTATGGGATATAATACGAAACAAAAGAACATACAACCAAAGAAAAACTTAGCATTTAGTTAAGTGTTCATTGACGGGTATTTTAAAATGATCACAAGTTTATGATTTTTTTCTACAATATGAAGTAAATATATAAAAAAGTTAGAGCAATATATAAATTTATTATCTAGCTCTATTTAAAAAAAATGATAGTGTTTTATTGATTCAGGCGTTACTTTGCGGAAATCCATTATTAAAAATGTGAAATTAATTAAATTTGCTATTATCCACGAACTATTCTATGTATATAGTGTATAGTGTAATAGTAAATAATGTTGTTCGCCCCGGCCCACGTCTCTTCATAACGTAGTCCGTGCTGGTCTCCATACAGTCAACTCATATTATACCCTACTTTGTAAGTTGGCAATGAGTTGATCTCCTGTATAATCTTGCAGTTTGTTTGTCGCTAGCTCCCCGGTCACATAGCTAAAATATACAGAGGAAAATATCAAGCGAGAAAAGAGTTTATTTTTTATTTTACAGCAGTACTTTCATTGCTCACCATTGTCGTATTCAGTTTTGGGAGAGTCAAGTATTTTTTTTTATTCAGATTATCTTTAGCAGACACTTTTAATGAGCTAATATTTTTTTAAATCCGGTTGATGACCTCTGAGAAGATCCGGTGGTAGAAACTGAGATTTGTGTTTTTTGTATCTATGTACATTTTTTAATAATGACATATTTATGTGTGTAGCAATTGTACCTATATATTCAGTATTCACGTTACAATAACTGATAGATATAATCCTTTTTAACTTCGCTACGTGTGTAGATAAGGAAGTTACTGATTTTGTCCCGATTTTCGAAAATCGAATTTTCACCAGATCTCTACGAAATCCTAGGAACCTTTTTAGTCCATTTTCACGATGACGTCAGTATATCTGTATGTATGTGTGTGTGTGTGTGTGTGTGTGTGTGTGTGTGTGTGTGTGTGTGTGTGTGTGTAAACATCTTATAACTTTTGAACGGCTGGACCGATCGAGATGCGGTTGATGGCATTCGATTGGATTCCACTTAACTTAGACTTTTTGAAAATTTGAACCAAGTTGGCCCAAGAGATTTTGAGAAATTTTGGAAAAACCCCAAAAAATGGCGAAACTGTATTTTTTTAATATAACTTCCAGATTAATTTACTGATTGAGTACAAAAACAAATCAGCTCTATTGCTCAAAAAACTACGTCTTATGCATAAATTGCATTAAAATCGGTTTATCTCTTTGGGAGTAACCGTTGACGAAAAATTTTGAAAAAAGTGTGTTTTAGACATAACTTCGAAATTTTTCAACCAATCATTTTTTGGTATTCTACGATATTATAGTAGTAAAAAAACTACGTCGAATGACTTTTCAAAAATCAAAATCGAATCTAATTTTTTAAAAGTTACAGTTTTCAAATATTAAAATTACGTTGTTTTTAGTAAACTTACTTAATATTTTAGAAATAACTTTTAGGCTACTAGACCGCTTGACTTAAAAATCGTATCATCTTTTCTCCTTTAAAACCGCATCAAATACAGTTAATTGAATCAAAATCGGTCAATTGGTCTGGGATTTATCAATAACGAAAATTAAAAAAAATGTTCTTTGACACTGCTTCCAAATATTTCAACCTATCGATTATTTAGCTAAGGTAATATTTCAGCGGGTCTAGCCAAGTGGCATAAACGCTCGGAGAATAGAAAGATAAATGTATGGATTTGACATAAGCATAATCGAACGCTTACGTTGATCTCAAAACCCGCTGATCTCAAAAATTGAGTGGAATGCCGTTCGAAAGATCATAATCGATCATCGTTTCCACAGTTACTGCTTTTCAAGAATGAATATACTGCTATTTTTAACAAAATAGATGTTTGAACTGAGAAAATCTATGGTTATAGTTTACCTCTTTTGAGCTTAAAATACCTTAATTTAGCAGGAAGTTTCAGGGATGGCGTGCAGGGCCAACTGCTTACAATTTTTTTTACACAGTTTTGATTTAATACATTTCTTATATTTGTTAGCATCATAGCATCATACATCATAGCAAATGCACTACACAATAGTAAGCAGTCTATAAAGACTGTCCTATAAAAGAGTTACTTATTCTGTGGAGATGTGATACACACCTACAATGTACATTGCATAATTTTTTATTTCCTTGTATTTAGATTGTGTACATCACACTTTTTCTTAAATGAGCAAAATTTTTACGGATCAAGTTTTTATATTTGAACTATGATATTATTAAATAACATTAATTTATTTATTAATACAATAATGTGTTGATTCCTTGAATTTTTATCTCAAGAATACTCTTGAGCTTAGATTATTTAGCACTTTTAGCGCTTTTTTTTAAGAAAAACATTGTGGTTATTTCAGTAAAACTCCTACGAGAAGAATCGCTATGACTTAATCCTATAAATGTAAAACTACACGGTTTTTACTATGTCAATATTGCTATTTTACCTCCGTTTTTTTTAACTGCAAATGCTACTGAACTTAGTTTCCTGGCTAAGTTATCGATATGTGGCTCCACTGTATTTATTCAGCGTAACTCTAAAATCAGAAGATATCCACATAATCCAGATCTTTTCTATTAAGTTGTATAAAAGAGTTATGCTTTAAAACTTGGTACACTTGGTTTTACTTCTATTTAATAGGATATTGTTTTCCCCGTGTTGGTTCATCTCCTCCCCCCTTTAAAGAAAACAATATTTGCAATTATGCCAGGCAGTCCGTAAAAGGCGTGCGGCTAGCTATTTTTGTCACTACCATCGTGACTACTAGGTGGTAGACTTTTGCAACATCTCGCCCAGGTCCGGTACCACCGCCTAATCTATTCTTACCGTAACAGTGTTAGTACATGTCTCTGACGTGTAACGATTTAGAGGGAAAGGTAGCCGATAAATATGTGATATTTATACCTAGCCACATGGTTAACAACGCCGCAGTTATTAACCTATTTGGTGTCTATATGCAGTAGTTGTCAGTTTCTATCAGGAGACCCATTTGCTTGTTGGCTATCTTATTTTATAAAAAAAACCGTAAACAGGTTGACTCTGTAGGCCATCCCTGAAATTTCGAGCAAAATTAAAATATTTTGAGCTCCAAAGAACGATTTCGCGCTTATCACGACCTCGTTCTTCAGGCTACCGTCGCGTTTGGCACTACAGGTCAGCAGATTGGGACGGGATGCGGTCTTTTTTTGCATCTTACCCATGGAGGCGTGTGTGCTCCTCACTGGAAGATCCAGATGTCGTTGCTGACTGCGTCGCTGATGTGGTGCTGCAGGGAATGGAACTTTACATTCCATTTTCTGCTGTACCCGTTGGTGGCAAATCTAAGCCATGGTTTGGTCACCAATGCAAAACGGCTTCACGCCGAAAGCATGAATCCTACCATGCCTGGGCTGCGGCATCGGCATCTCAGGATGTAAATACCAGCACACTCAGAAAGGAGTACAATTATGCCTCTAGGTCTTTTAAAAGAACCATCGCTAAAGCAAAATCCGAGCACATTGGCAGAATTGGCGGGAAGCTAGTTCGCCTTCCTTCGGGAACTCGTGCGTTCTGGTCTCTAGCCAAAGCTGTTCAAGGTAATTTCTGTATGCCCTCTTTTCAACCTTTGCACAAAGATGATGGCTCTCTAGCCCATTCTGCAAAAGAGAAAGCTGATCTCTTAGGCTCATTTTTTGCAGCCAACTCGACTTTGGACGACCAAGGAAATACACCACCTACTATCCCGCGGTGTGATACTTCCATGCCGGAGGTAAAGTTCTTGCAAACTACAGTGCGTAAGGCACTCTTTTCCTTGGACGTCCATAAGTCGAGTGGGCCTGATGGCATCTCTCCAATCGTGCTAAAGATGTGTGCTCCAGAGTTGGCACCGGTTTTAACGCATTTGTTCCGACTCTCCTACTCAAAAGGCGTCGTGCCCATAACTTGGAAGACCGCCTTAGTGCACCCAATCCCTAAAAAAGGCGATCGATCGGTCAAGTCCAACTATCGGCCTATAGCGATAACCTCCTTATTCTCCAAAATAATGGAGTCCATTATTAACTGCCATATTCTGAGGTATCTTGAGGAGCACCAGCTGATTAGTGACCGCCAGTACGGTTTCCGTCGCGGACGCTCAGCTGGTGATCTTCTGGTTTACTTAACACATAGATGGGCGGAGGCAGTCGAGAATAAAGGAGAAGCATTGGCAGTTAGTTTGGACATAGCGAAGGCCTTTGATCGGGTATGGCACAGGGCACTTCTTTCCAAGCTTCCATCCTATGGGCTTCCTGAGAAATTGTGCAAATGGATCACCAGTTTTCTGACGGATCGGAGTATAAGGGTCGTTGTTGATGGCGCATGCTCTGACCTTAAACTCGTCAATGCTGGTGTTCCTCAAGGTTGTGTGCTATCGCCTACGCTGTTTCTTCTGCACATTAATGACATGTTGCGATCGAGCAGCATTCATTGTTATGCGGATGACAGTACGGGCGATGCTTTGTACTCTGGCCGCAGCGGAATTTCTCTGGAACACGTCAACGAGTGCCGGAACAAACTAGTGTCAGAAATTGAAGCACAACTTTCTGTTGCTTCGGAGTGGGGTCGATTAAATTTGGTCCAATTCAACCCCATTAAGACACAAGTTTGCGCGTTTACCGCTAAAAAATCACCCTTTGTCGTATCACCTCGTTTTGAAAATACTTCCCTGAAAGCCACAGCCAGTATTGGAATACTTGGAGTCGACATTACGAGTGACGTTCAGTTCCGTGGTCACTTGGAAGGCAAGGCTAAATTAGCCTCTAAAAAGCTGGGAGTTCTCAGTAGGGCCAGGCAGTACTTCACACCGGCCCATCGCTTATTACTTTATAAGGCGCAAATCCGGCCTCATATGGAGTACTGCTCTCATTTATGGGCGGGAGCTCCTCAGTACCAGCTCCTTCCTTTTGATCGAATTCAACGTAGGGCGGCTCGAATTGTCGAGGACGAGACTCTTTCAAATCGGCTTGATTCTTTGGCGTTACGTAGAGATGTGGCATCACTCTGCATCTTTTATCGGCTCTACCATGGGGAATGTTCCGAGGAACTGTTTGGATTAATTCCTGCTGCCGAATTTCACCATCGGACATCGCGACAAAATTCGAAGTTCCATCCTCACCATCTCGATGTCTGGAAATCCACAACCGTGCGATTCTCGAGGCATTTTTTGCCCCGCACCACTCCTTTGTGGAACCAGCTATCGGCAGAATTTTTTCCAAATGGATACGACTTAGGGACCTTCAAGAAAAGAGCGTACTCATTCTTAAAAGGCCGGCAACGCAATTACAAGACCTCTGGTAGTGTGGTTGTCTATGGGCGGCGGTAATCACTTACCATCAGGTGAGCCTCCTGTCCGTTTGCCCCCTCTTCTATAAAAAAAAAAAAAAAAACCAAAGCATACATTTTTTCAGAGTTCATAAATCTATTTTGACAAATGACAGTAATTTCATTGAAAAGCTGTATATTTTGGAATCTTTAAGTTTTATAATGTTTTTTTAGCTTCATAATCTCAAGGCTGAAAAATGGCACAGTAATATAAAAAAACATTTTGTTTTCTAAAATTTTTATTATTGATATATGTCAAATCAACTTATTTTGATCCAATTTATGGTATTTGCCGCACTTTTTCGAAGAGAAAATCTAATTAGATATTTAAGTCAATCGGTTTATTATTCTGAAAGTTATTTTAAAAATATTAATTAGATAACTTTTCTGTTAACAACAAAATATTAATATTTAAAAGGCCTTTAAAGGCCTTTTAAGTATTTAAATACTTGATTCGATTTTGATTTTTGAACCTGCATTTAACGTATTTTTAAGTACTAAAATATTAGAAGTCGAAAAATTATTGGTTAAAAAATCTCGCGGTTATGCCAAAAAAACAATTTTTTTCAATATTTTTCGTCTAAGATAACTCCCGAACAGATAAACCGATTTTAATGTAATTTATGCGCCAGACTCAGCTTTTTCAAAAAGAGCTGATTAGATTTTGTACTTAATCAGTACATTAATCTGGATGTTATATTTAAAAAGATACTGTTTTTTCAATAATTTTATGAAGTTTTTCCAAAATTTCCCAAAATGTTCGGGGCCTAATTGGTTTAAATTTTCAGGAAGTCTTTAAGTTGAGTAGAATCGAATCGAATGCCATCGGTAGCAGTTACACTTATGTATGTTACGTGACATGACGTAGATAATAGCGCAGCACTTACATGGATGCTGTTTATAGTTATTTTTATCATATAATAAGAAACAAGCTGATATTCTCCCAACAGAAAGAGGCAACCATTTCCAACACCAGAGATGTTAGTGGTGCGTTGTTTTACATGTGTTATCTTACCCTATAAATTGGAATACGATAGTGATAAGCACCGACGCTATTGCGGCGATATTGGTAGAGTGGCGGTACCAGACCCGGGCGATAGGTTGCAGAGCTCTACGATGTAAACATGTAAACCAACCGTTACTCTTTTATGAATTAACTAGCAGAATGACAGTCTATTTTTCAAAGCGAACCAATACGGGGAGAAAGTTTTGTTATCTTAGAGCAGAAATATAAATAAAAAATAAGTATTTTGGATGTCAAATAATATACCACTCCTAAAAGGAATAATTTTGATTCATGTCATCAGATAATAATTGAATTTAATTTAGGCTCGTATTCTGCGATAGTCAAAAAGGTCGGACCGGACGGCTTACTAATAATTACATTATCCTTGATTCAAGTAGTAAATTGACCCTTTTCTGTAATGAGAAGTATTTAAATGAATGGTTCAAGACTAAACGGATTTACGTCTAGAGACGTAATTACCCCGTCTATTTCCCGTCTTGGCCAGCGGCCCGTATGAAGAATTAGCCTTATTATATCTTTATGCAAACAGTTTGCAAACGGTGAACAATTGGGCAAGAGAAAAGGCTGTTTTATTAATTAACTGGCTAGCCAATACGTCTCAGATCATGATATTCCAGGTTCAGGGATCGAACTAATATCTTATGGAGCTTTTCTGGGATTTCACAAAAAATATGTAGTAGCTTAGAGTCTATTGGTGATGAGTTATCAACTATCCATGTTCATAGCCACAGTGTCTTTCAAAGTAAAGCTTAGAGTCTGTTGGTTATGTATTATCTAACTATAGATGTTCGCAGAAGCAGTGTTTTCCAAAGTAAAGCTTAGAGTTTGTTGGTGATGTCTTATCAAACTATCTATTTTCGCAGCCGCAGTGTCTTTTAAAGTAAAGCTTCAGAGTTTGGTGGTAATGTGTTATCAAACTGTCTATGTTCACAGCTGCAATGTCTTCCAATGTAATGCTTAGAGTCTGTTAGTGATATGTTATCAAATTACCTGTGTTCGTAGTAACAGTGTTTTGAAAAGTAAAGCTTAGAGTCTGGTGGCGAAGTGTTATCAAACTATCTATGTTCGTAGCCGCAGTATCTTCCAAAGTCAAACTTAGACTGTGTTTGTTACGTGTTATCAAACTACCTATATTCATAACCGCAGTGTTTTTCGAAGTAATATGTTTCATATAATACAAGTCTACAGTAATTTGATTTAGTTATAAAGGCATTCAATTGAAATTATTCAATTGAATGCCTTTATATATATATATATATATATATATATATATATATATATATATATATATATATATAGTTTTTCTATTAGTTTATAAGAACTGTGCGTAATTGTTTAAAAAGTAACGATAATAGATATGTTATTATGTTATTTGTGAATATCTTTGCAATAACTCTGCGTGATCCATTTTATAATTTAGCTTTAAATTTCATGAAACAATAAGTATGTAAAACCACGTGTTAAAACCACTCTGACCTCAAAAGAGCACGTAAAGCTGTCAGTCACGGTTATTTCACCAAACAACCATCAGTAAAATACAGAGATGAAATTACCACCCCTCTCGCCAACCGTTACCAAAAATATAACTGCTATGTTGGCATGCGTGTTGCTAGAATGTAAAGCCATATGCATAAGTTTACATGCGGTTCGGACAGTTAGGTAACCTCAACGTCCTCTCAGTCCTAACCGAAACACAGCAGTGACAAAAGCTGACGTTAGAGTGACAAGAAAAGATTAGCCGATGATTAAAGCCAACTGAGACGTTGCATAATTTAGGAGTTAAGGTGCTAATGACAGGTTTTTCAGCTTTTACAGGAAGACTGGTGGCCTTAAGAAGCCCCCGTCAACTACCTCCGTGGAAGGTATCTCGTTAAAGGCGAAAGAAGACTAATATGTGTCATGAACTACGACCTCTAACTGGTGGAGCTCTGCAATATCTCGACCGGCTTTGGTACTTCTGCCTTATCTATTTATTACTGCCGCAATAGCGTCGGTGTTTGTCACTATTGTGTTCCGGTTGGTTGGGTAAGGTGCTGGCAAACCTATGTCTATTGTATCCTTATCCCGCCACATAGCAACATCAATAGCATTTCTTTTCATCAGGAGAACCATGTGTCATAAAATATCCTTTTACTTATTACTTATATGACGATTTGAAAAAAAAATACGTGTTAAGCCGATTTAATTTCCATATTATTCAGAGAGAGAGACATTCAACTTGAAGCCGGGAGCTTGGATTTTATGTAAATGTATCGTTAACATGCTAAGAGGGAAGATGACTGTTTTCATTTCCTGCACGCTTTGACACTTAAGATGCCGTGTTAATGATTTGTTAGCTAAAGAATTGTGCTAAAGATTCATCATGTGGATTTTATTAATTCTTTCTCTTCATTGAAAAGTGAAATGCATCCATCAATCTTTTCAGTTCCCATTCTAGAAACTTTTTATCTGGGCATCGAGTAAATCTAATAAATTTAAATGAGCTATTTTTATGTATGCATACATGCATATTATTTAAATACGTATCTTTGTGTCAAATCCCTGACGGGGCATTTTTATATATAAGTCGGTTAGAAAGATTTTAATGAAATACTTTACTAATTTTATTACTCTCATTTCACTTGAAAGCGTAACATAATGGAGCATTGAAACTCAATTGAATTAAATAGCGAGATCGTTTTCAACCAACGAAAAAACGGAGATGAGTTTGGCATGGTCTATGTAATATTGTTAAAATTGTATATATAATTTTTGATTATGACAGTCTATTAGGCGTCCAAGGACGTGTATTAAGTTTCGTAAGTGTTTGTATCTTTATATATTTGTATCACTTATGGCATAACCGATCTAATCATATGATGAAGCCCGGATATATGAATTAGAATCCTCAGATTTAAAGGACTGAGATAGTAAAGATTGGGATCATAGGTTTCAGTGTTTTGAGTAATTTCTATTACTCGACAACACATTTCGGAAGTTTGATGTTGTTATGAACGAGAATTCTGTTTGATGATGACGAGGCAAACAAAATTGTCGAGTTATAATAACTTGTAAAAAGTTTAGTTGAACAAATTATTTCTGATTACAGATTTCCGAAGATCTGGAGAGCCGTAACAGTGCTATTGAAAATCACAGGTTGAACGTGCTAGGATATTTGAGTAATTTCTATTAATCATTGTGACAAGGATCTGAAGATGGAGTGGAAAGAATGTAGTTGGAACTCACACACGCTAAGTGCTAGGATAGTTGAGTTTTGTCTCGTTTGTTTTGTTTACATGAGCGCTAAATATTGCTCGTGGCTTTGTACAGGTCTAGCCTGTATTTGATTTCAGTTACATGTGAATGTAAGGGTTCTAAATAAATATTTTTTAGGAACCAAGTCAACCTAACATGTACCTAATATATCTTGTCAATTAACTATTAAGACTCTGGCAAAACAATATGTATTTCCCTGGGAAATAAAACCATGGCCTGGAGTCTTATTTGTCCTCTTGATTATACTGATGTCTAGAAGTTTTTTTTGTGACATCATATGACATTTTGGTAATCACAGCTATATAAAATTTGTAAAATTTACAAATGAATGTGTTCGTGCAATGTAGATTTTGTAAATTATTTGAATATTGCAAATAATGTATACAATATACATATGTTCAAAATATAATGGATTGGCGGTGAAAATTTAAAATAGTACAAAAAGCTTTCTTAAATTGAACTGAACTTAAAATGTCAGCAGTATTCATACTCTTTTTTTATATATAGCAAACAAGCAGATGGCTCTCCTGATGGAAAGGGAAACCCTCGTCTATGGACACCAAATGTGTTGCTATCTATTTAGCGGGATAGCAACGCCACATGCATAAGTCTACCGGCTACCTTACTCTCCAAACTGGAACGCGAAAATGACAAGCATTGACACTATTCCGCTAGGAATAGGTAAGGCGGTGGTACCAAATACCTGAGCGAGTCGTTGCGAAACTCTACCATCTAGTAGACACGATGGTAACGACACATGTAGCCAATCGGTCGCCTTTTATGACCTGCCTTGCAGAACGGCAGTTGATCTATTCTTCAAAGAAGTCCGGACCAACACGTGGGAGACGTTCATACTCCAAAATATTATAATCGAATTTAAACCAAGAAATAAGTTTTGAAGAAAGACTAAAAGGTAAAAAATAAATTAAATTAAAAAGTTTTTAAAAACCAAGTTTTTGTTAAATTAACTGAAAAGTGAATAATAAAAGTTTTTTAACGTACGTATACGTGTAGACATATAGGTATCAATTCTCTACACGGTAGGTGTTATATCATTATAAACATAGATATATTGAGGTATTACTCAAAGATCATAAATAGGCGTATGTTGCTAGGTTTTTCGTCTTACGTAAATATAATTGTTATAGACCTTTTTAAAATATACAATATCTACATTTAAGTTTAATAGCTTGAGGCGTTACACGATCGGTTACTGCACGTGCATGCCTCAAGCTTTGGCATTTAAATGTACAACGCGGTCACATTAACTTGACGCATCACTGGAATGTAAGGCGGGGCTTCCCTTAGCTCGTCCGGTTAATAATATAAGTATGGCCATATGGTCACCATTTTTGTTACCGATATGCGCGTAGATAATTTGGTTAGTTTTCTGTTATTGTTATATTGTTTATGGACATTATTGTTACGTTTTGTGCCAAAATATGACGTCATCAACGGCATGCGTCAAGTTAATCTGACCGCGATGTAGGTATATTTCAAAAAGGTCTATATTAATTGTATTTACGTTTGTAGAATTAACCTATCAATATTACGCCTATTTATGATGATATTATAATATCTACCATGTAGGTCATTATTTTATGTCTATATACTTTTACACATAAATTTATGACACATTCAATTTTTATTTTTTACATTTTAGTTAATTTAATAAAAGCTTGTATTTTTAAAACTTTTTTTTCATATCATAAGATAGCAAACAAGCAGATGGATCTCCTGATGGAAAGAGTCAACCATCGCCTATAGACACCAAAGATGTTAATGGTGCGTTGCTATCTTGTGGCGAGGTCTTATGCCACATGCATAAGTTTACAGGCTGCCTTACCCTCCAAACCGGAACATGACAGCGACAAGCACTGACGCTATTGCGGCAGGAATAGAAGGCGGTGGTACCAGACCCGGGCGAGACAATGCAGAACTCTACCACTCTACTGTACCATCTATACACTTATCTTAGAAAAGATTTTGAAAATAATGAACTCTGAAGAAAATCCTTGAAAAATATAGATTAAACCATAAATAAACAAGCCGTGATAATCTGTTCTACTTAGACAATTCGTTTATTCAGCGATTACGATCAGAGATGTTTTATCACGATTTTCATGCTGTATATGCAAATTAGGTCGTTAATAACTATATATATATGTGTTTTAGCACATATCCCATGATAGGGAAAAATTAAAAACTTAAAAGAGAATTTTTTTGTCGTCGTCGTTGTCTAGTCCATCCATGTCAAAAAAAATTTAAGTTTTTTTAGATTGTTAATATCTGTAAAATCGTAAAATATTTGGCTTATTTTAAACTTTCGACACATATAAGCGACGTTATAAGTTTGACCAATATATGTGTGTCAATCTGTCTATCAGTCTGTGGCACCGTATTTTAAAAACGTGTGAAACAGTGTCAAGGCACTTTTCGAATACTGGTTTTCTGGCGGTGGTTTTTAGTGTGTTTTATTAAAATTTATTTAGCCGTTTTAAAATTATTTTTTCAAGATGCTCCTTTCAACTTGCATAGGCCTGGTCAATACGAAATTTGATATTCTATTACTTCCATGGTATTGCAAATTTGCAATGCCATGATAATCTTGATCTGATGCTGGATTCTCGTGTATTATGCAAGATCACATTTCAAAGATCATCAGGTCTTTTCATGTTTTGCTTGCAAATAATGTAAATGAAACAAGAAAATTGTCTGAAAGAGATAGGTCGGGGTTTTATTTAATTTTTGTATTACTTTATTTATGTATATTAATATTAATATATATCATAAGATAGCTAACAAGCAGATCTTCTTCAGAGAGCTAAGAAGCAGTCTTTCCTGATGGAAAGTGATGAAGAGTGATGGAAAGAAAACTATCGCTTATAAACAGCAAAGATGTTAATATCACATTCCCTATGTTGATCCGGGCTCCTTTGAAGGATAGTTGTCTGCATAACTGTCGTTCTGCATAGGCAGGTCGTAAAAGGCAACTGATTGGCTATGCGTGTCACTACTATCCTGACTACTAGGAGGTAGAGTTCTGTAACGTCTAGCCCGGGTATTTGGTACCAACGCCATACCTATTCCTGCCTCAATAGCGTCAATGCTTGTCATTATCGTATTCTAGTTTAGAGAGCTAGGGTAGCCAGTAAACTTATGCTATTGCCATTACCATCCCGCCACACGGATAGCAATACAACATTAACATCTTTAGTGTTTTTCAAAAGAGGCCGCGACTTACGTATGGCGCTATCATAAACACAGAGCATTTTTTTCAAATCATTTTGGGTTAGTATTTAGTGCGTTCAAATAAAAAAAACCTCTTAAATAATACTAATATTAAGAGAAAAAAAAATAATTCGTTTCTAATGGTTACTGCTATGAATGACGCATCGTTGATAACAGGAACCGAAAAGAATTATTAAATTTTTACCCGACTGATTAACGGAAGTAAAGTGTGTCAGACACGCGAAAGAAGTTGCGGGGAACAGCTAGTATTCGATTGTATGAAGATATGTATGTATGTGTGTATGTATGTATGTTTGTATGCATGTATGTATGTACGTACGTACGTACGTATGTATGTATATATGCATGCATGTATGTATGTATGTGTGTGTGTATGTGGATGCGTGTGTACGTGCGTGTGCATGTGTGTTTGTACGTCTGTGTGTGTCTACGTGTACATGTACGTGTGTACGCGTACGGGTGTACGTGTACACACGTACAAGTATACGTGAACGCGTGTTCGTTAAGTGTTCGTGTATGCGTGTATGTATACGTGTACGTGTGCGTGCGTGTTTACGTGCCCGTATACCTGTGTACGTGTATGTGTACTTACATATATATGTGGGTATGTATAAATAATCATTGCTGGACAAAATACACGAATTGATCTTATTCCAAAATAAGCAAATTATTTACTTGTAGTGTGGGTGTTATTCCACTACACTAATGGTTAGGAACACATAAATAAATAATAATTATATTTTACAATAACCCAACTCAGAAATCTGTGCTCATCAGCCATCACAAACAGGTTGTCCCTTTTAGAAATCGAACCCGAACCCCATTGATTACGTAGCTATGGTAGCTAACCATTTAACTAACGGGGCGGTTCAATTCATCTTTCATCAACACATATGTATCCGGCCTTCTGTATCTGGAGGATAAAATGATGAAAAGTGATAAAGGTGTTTTGATGACCTATCATAAATGGTTTAGATCGTACCGTTGTTATGTGGAAAAAGTTAATGGAATCTGTTCGTTCGGACGTGTCCTGTCACCTTTTATTTATTTTTTCTTTTTCGGTAATTCTTATAAGTGACCGAAAATCGTAAATTTGTTTTTCCGATGGACACCAGCAGGCCTACTCTTGAAAACAATATAAATCTTTAACCAATATTGATAAAAACAATATCTTTCGAATATCGTCAAAAAACGGTACCCTTGAAACCAATATTGCCCACATTGATTCGGTACGGTAACGACCTCATTATTGGAAATATATATCATCGTTACATGTCAAGCTAGTGTTGTAAGTGGAAATTTTAAGTACCGTTTTAAACAAAATAACGAATAAAAGCAATAATGAGTAGTTCCAAAAACTTTCAAAATCCGTGTGGCGCTGTCGCCGAATCCAATAATTGAATATATAGTTGTCCAGAGTACGAAATACTTCAAAACTCATTAAATATTCATTTAAAATTGAAATCGGTTTTCACGAGTAGCCCTACAGGTATTCTCAAATTGTTGAAATATCTTTAGGGGATTATTTTATTAAAAAACGTTATTTTCTCCTTATTTTACAGTTTTAAAAGAATTAAAATACAAATTTTGATTCTTCTAAGAATTAAACTAATTGCATTGAGAACAATGCAATTATTTTGCAACTGCTAAAAAGTAGTTAGCCAATGAAATGAAAATATTTATTTGCAAGCAATATGGGTGATATGGGTGTCACAAGTTATTAAAATTAATCAAATACCAGCAAACCAATTCTATTTTTTAGAATTACTGTCAGATCGGAACGCGGTCACACACTGAGAAGATCTGGCGGAAGAAACTCAGCGGGCTTGTCTTTTTTTCTCTTTTCTAAATAATTTCTAATCCATAGGTATTTCAATATATGGCCGTAAATCGTAAGTTTATTTTTTTGTTATAGCACTCACCCCGTGCTTGGGAATCTGGAAAAACCTTAAAAACAACAAAGAAAAATATCGACACGCGGGATTTGAACCTGCGACCATTTCCCTAAAGCCGGGACGCTCTTCCGCTGAGCTAGTGTCGACAGGCTCAAGGCGGCGAAATTCTTCTTTGCTATATGATCGATTACGTCGATTGTACTGATCGCTAGCTATACATATGTACGTATAACTGTAAATATAACCTACGTAATACGTTTTAATAAGAAATTAGGTAATACGTTTTAATAAGAATAGGTGAGGCGGTGGTACCATATACCCTGATGAGACGTTGCGGAATCCTACCACCACGAAGTCCCGATGGTAATGACTAATGACACGTATTGCCAATCGCCTGCCTGGCAGAATGGCAGATGGCCTATTCTTCAACAGGGGCTTGGAACAACACGGGTTTAAATGAATCCGCCTTTCAAGTTATCTTAAGTTTTTTTTATTATTGTTAAGTTGTAAGTGTAGCTTGCATTTACGCTCATATGTACAGAGTTACATTTCTTATCGATGAACTGAAATACCCCGGGAGTGTTTTTTAAGCATTGGCTTCTTATTTGGCACTAGTGGTGTGACTGATATATTAGTATTCGCTAAGATATTAGTAATATTGAAAGGATTCTTGGATTAGTAATCCGGCGAACTGTAATATGCTAATATTTCACATTCGCCTAATCTCTGTAACGGCTATCCAAAATGAATCGGTTAATATTATTCGGAATAGTTCGGATCTAGTGAAGATTGGTACCCTTCGGATTCGTGAAAATATTTGAATATTTTATACACCGCGCCTTACGTACGAATGAGACAGACGTATTTCCTGCAGTATCTTGTTCTCATCGTGTCCGCACCAGAGAGAATGGTACCGCTGAGATCTTATTTGTGTTGCTTTAAGGTCCAAATTACTGTGAAATATTAGTTAATACTGATATATTAGTTAAAATATTATAATATTTCAAAGTGAATATATTAGTATCACCTAATCTCGAGAAATATCGGTATTAACCCATCTCTATTTGGCACGATATCATACTATAACATGGCATATTTGTATTTTTTCACGATATAATATATCTACAAAGGTTTGATAATATTTTAATATTATAATATTGTAATTAATTATGAACAATTAAGAAAACGAAAATCCCACTGAGTTTCTTCCGCCGGATCTTCTCAGTGTGCCGCGTTCCGATTCGGTAATAATTTTATCCCAACATCGCGTCTATTTGTATATGAGTGGTCTGTGATATCCAAGAAGGTAATCCACAAAAAAGGTAAGTACTTGATAAATGAATGCATGTAGTATTACAATACTGCCACATGGTCTATAGCAATGCACTATTAACGACTTTGGTGACTATGGTCTATGGGCGAAGACGATGACGTCTAGTCTGCTATCAGATAAGTTTTATGACATCACCTTTTCCTAATGCTCTTTTTCCTTTACGTCTTTACGTTAAGAGAACATCTTTTTTGCTGCCTTATGATTTAAAACAAAGCAATCTATATCTATATACATATAATAAAATCGTAGGAAAGTCAAAACTGTACATTGAATATTTTTTAAAAGAATACTTGGGGCGTGATCTACAATCGATATAGAAGCCAAAAATATAGTATTTAGAATTTTTGTCTTTTTGTCTGTTTGTCTGTTTGTCTGTTTGTCTGTTTGTCTCTATGTATGTCCAGGGTAATCTCAAAAAGGACTGCATGGATTTACTTCAAATTTTGCATGAATATTATTAACAAGTCGCGTCAACATATAGGCTACATATTATCACGCTATCACCTAGGGGGAGGAGCTGTGCGGAGTAAACGAAATCCGCGCGGACGATGTCGTGGGCAACAGCTAGTAATTAATATAGACACTGTATAAATTACATGATTGATCTAACCTCAAAGTATGTATATTAATTGCTTGTGATACAGAAAAATACATCTATACATATAATAAAATCGTAGGAAAGTCAAAACTGTACACTGAATATTTTTTTAAAAGAATACTTGGGGCGTGATCTACAGTCGATACTGAAGCCAAAATATAGTTTTTAGAATTTTTGTCTGTTTGTCTGTTTGTCTGTTTGTCTGTTTGTCTGTTTGTCTGTTTGTCTGCTTGTCTGCTTGTCTGTTTATCTGTTTGTCTGTTTCTCTGTATGTATGTAGGGGGTAAACTCAAAAAGTACTGCATAGATTTACTTCAAATTTTGCATGAATATTACTAATAGGTCCGGTCAACATATAGGTCACATATTATCACGCTATCACCTACGGGGGAGGGGCTGTGCGGAGTAAATAAAGTCCGCGCAGATGAAGTCGCTGGCAACAGCTAGTATTATATAAATACTGTGCAACATACCTACGTAATCTATACATATAATAAAATCGTAGGAAAGTCAAAACTGTACATTGAATATTTTTTTAAAAGAATATTTGGGGCGTGATTTACAATCGATATCGAAGCAAAAATATAGTTTTTAGAATTTTTGGCTGTTTGTCTGTATGTATGTCCGGGGTAAACTCAAAAAGTACTGCATGGATTTACTTCAAATTTTGCTGAATATTACTAACAGGTCGGGTCAACATATAGGCTACATACTATCACGCTATCACCTAGCGGCCAGGTGCTGTGCGGAGTAAACGAAGTCCGCGCGGACGAAGTCGCTGGCAACAGCTAGTAAACAATAAAACCTAAAAATATAAACATCTATTCTCATCACACAAATATTTATCCCTATCGGGAATTGAGCCCATCGACTAATTGCAGCATGCAGCCCGCTGCATTATAAAGGTTTTTTCGAATTTCGAATTTCGAAAATCGAATCCCGCGGGATCACATAATTTTTTCGAGATAATAGTAGTCTATGTGCTATTAAAGGTCATCATTTATCTGTGTTCAAATACGTTCAAATATATTATTCAAATACGTTCAATCGTTTTTGCGTGATTGAGTAACAAACATATGGGTGGATGGCTATCCAAACATCCAAACTTTCGCATTTAGAATATTAACATAGATATTAAGAGAATTTCTTCTTTTATTTTATTTATTTATTTTTTTATTTAATCGTTTCTTGTACACAAAGGTAAATGTAACAATAACATGAACATAAAAGCATACAAAGGTCTATAATATATTCTTATGATTTGAAATAATGTTTAACATTTAAATTATAAATTGATGGTGCAATTTTATTTAAATATTCTGTCAATCAAAGACTTTTAATGCTGAAATACATTAATATTATTCTACTTTGTGCCTTACAGCTTACAAGTCAATTAATCATGCTCTTCCATTAGAATACCTACATAGCTAGCGTATCTTCCTGTTGAATTTAACCTACGTCATGTCAAACGTCAGTAACTCGTAGATCTTGACGTTTTGTGGTAAACAACTTTAAGTTTGGATAACGGTTAAGCCCCGAGTATATTATACTTAACCCATATATGGGTAAATATTAATACGTGAGGAAATAGTTTTTCTCCTCATTTAAAAATATTCAATTACAGGAACCGTGGGTATGAAATTTAGCACATTTAAAGTTTACATGGTGAAAATATGCATAAAACTAATATTTTTAAGTAAAGTGCATTAGAAATATGTTTAATTAATAAAAATAAATATAACACGCACTACATTCGTGTGACATACATAATAATATACACACATGTGTATACATGTGTGTATCTTATTCTGTATGTCACACGGACGTGCTAATGATAACATTGTTTTCAAATGTCAAAATTTGTCTTCCTTAAGTTTCTAAAACCTTTTTATGTTTTGAGGTTTTGGAAGTTTGTTTGTTTTTGATTTATAATAATATAATGCTAAACGTCGTTAGCATAGGGGTAAAAGTAAATAAGCAGATGGCTCTCCTGATGGAAAGAGGAATCATTACCTAAAGAAACCAAAGATTGTATGTTGCTATCGGTATGACGGGATGGCAATACCACAAGTCTACGGGCAGCTTACCCTCCAAACCAGAACACAACAATGACAAGCATTGACGCTATTGTGGCAGGAATAGATAAAAAGGTTGTATCGTATACCCGGGTGCAGGCGCGGATCCAGCAATCGAAAAAGGTGATGGGCACAGCGATCTGACAATCAGCCAAGTGCCAGCCGAATTATAATATTGTCAAATATGTGACAAGGTGTTGGCATAATATGACCATCTATGACTGCTAAAAAATCGTAGATGATTCGGTACGCAGCAGTGTCCACTTATTACTTTGCTGTGTTCTGAATCACGCACGATTCATTGTTTTTCTTATTAAAACAGTATAGGACTATATAATTAATATATATTATTTATATATAGTCATTATAGATATATGAGATCTCAATAGACCATGAAAGTGTGACGTGAGAAGTCTATTAGGGTTGTGGGCCTGCCCATCGTGCCCACAACGGCGGATCCGCGCCTACACGAGTGAGACATTGCGAAACTCTACCTCCTGGTGGTCATGAAGACAGTGATACGTATAGCCCATCGTTGACATTTTACGAACTGCCTGCCAAACGGCAGATGGTGTATTCTTCAAAGGGGGCCTGGACCAACACGGAGTATGTAAGCAAATCGGTTATTGCGCATATATTGCAAAATTCAAAACATCATACATACTTTTACGCTAAACAAAATTCACAAATGATGGCCTCTCATTTCTCAATCATATGAATCATATAACCAAAATAAAAACTTATGTTTTTGTGCCTACAAGCATTTAGGGTCAAGTGCTCGTAGGTGTGTACATTAAAATTATGATAGAGAGAAGTAGGATAGATGATTTGATCGTCAACATGAACTCGGATGACCACAGATACAACAATAATAAGTTAGTGAATTTTGACATTTTGACAATAACAGAACTTACTTTATGATACTTAACGTTATAACTGTAGCGATACCTCAGTAACAAAATTATTTTCAAACACTATATGTATCGCTACTCAAATAACAGAACGAAATTGTTAACGTTAAATCCGTTATAATATCGATATGTATGCGACGTTGCCGCGCTTCATGCTGTTTCGTGATTGGTTTGCTAACAAGGGTTAGAAGACAACGTCATAATACCATATACCATAACATTAATTCGTAGTCTATAATAGAACGTAATGAATAACGTTATAAAATAGTAACAAATTCTGTATAAATATCGCTACGCTTGAAAATAACGTTATGTCATGCTGCGAGCAATAACGTTACTACAAAATACTGATATTTAAATCCTTGGTTGCCATCCACACACCAAACAAATACAATTGAGCAAACTATTATAAACTATAAAGCAAATTAAATGTCAAACGCTTGTCGATATACCTAATATGTCGTGAAAAAATAGAAATACGTCATATTATGCTATTTTGTCCTGCGGAATAAATAGCTAAGGCTTAAAGAATAAAGCGATTTTATTTAATCGCTAAATATTATAACTCTGTATTTCTGGGTGCAATTGGAAGTGACACGGACAACCTAAGAAATTTGTCTTGAAAGGCGTATCCATTATAAGCCCGTGGTTGCCACTATTATAAGTTTCAGGTAGCCAAACAAATACCCTTAAAGGTATTAAATTTTGCTTGAAAAAGACTAATGGAACTACTGTTCAACACGTCTTTCGTTGATATTTCCACATAATAGCTTGGAGAAAATTTATCACAAGCCCGATGTCACCCCTTTTTAAATTTTACTAGCATAGATATTTCATGCTATTTCTAGGTGAATTTCATTATCGATTTAGGAAATATCTGAATCGCTTACGGTATACACAAATAAGGTTCTGGATTCGAATTCCAGTTTGGACAATTTGTTATAGAATAATTCACAATTTCTCTTAAAAAGGATGTTAAGGGCTGAATATGAACATATTTTGTCAACAAGCTAGCAATCTCATAATTCAATAGCGTTAAATAATCGTAAAGGAACTATATAGTCACACCTTTATTTACACATGTAGATTTTTATCGATATGGTTATGGTTAACTAAACGTGCGGCTTCTTCATAAAATGGTCAAACTATCGTAAAATAGTTACATTATCTACCGATAGAGGCGCTGGAAATCCTTTGCTTACAATGTGTCAGCATGGCGGCTCACATTATCGTGTGTTATTTAGTATTACTTTAGTACTACCCACAAAGTACTTTGTACTACGTATGCGTTCAAACTGAGAATACGATCGCGCTTATTATCAACTTCATATCACAAGTGTGAAATTAGTGATATCAATAAAATAATATATGTTCAAAAAATGTTGCTTATTTTGGAAGAACAATTAACGTGTCAATATTATATAATAATCTATCTATATATATAAAATTCTCGTGTCACAATGTTATTCTCCATACTCCTCCGAAACGGCTTGACCGATTTTGATGAAATTTCGTATGCATATTCAGTGGGTCTGAGAATCGGCCAACATCTATTTTTCATTCCCCTAAATGTTAAGGGTTGTCCACCCCTAAAATTTTTTTTTTAGTTTATGGACAATTGCCGGGTCAGCTAGTCTATATATATATATATATATATATATATATATATATATATATATATATATATATATATATATATATATATATATATATATATATAAAGTTGTGTTAGTTACACCACTTAGATATAAGTCAAGAACGACGAGTCATTTTGTTGCGATTTTTGTCTTTGTCCAGAATAGGCTAAAAAGTATTAAAATATAATATTCACCAATAAAAAACAGTAAAATATATATTATATATGTTATATATAAAAGTCGTGTTAGTTATTTTACACCTTATTTTAATACATAGTAACATTATGCAATGGCAATCTAAATAAAAAATGTACTAATTAGAATGAAAAATAACTATTTTTTCTAAGTATTTCTTTGTTAGATTTTTTTGCACACCTTACTCATCACTTATGAAGTTTTTGCAAAATGCGGAGCAATATGTCATCCTGACAGTCCTATTCTCAGTTGAAATGCTTAGTAATGGCTTGAACACTATATTGAAAGGACTTTTAATATTTCCTAGCGTTCCTAGTTTTTATAAATGTTTGTTTTTATAAATGTTTGTAGAAATATCGTATGGACATCAATTTTCACAATATGGCCAATCGTGGAACATAAAATCGGGAAACGTTAATGATTTAACGATCTAGTCAATTTTAGTTGCCCACATCATGAAATGCTATCATTTAATGAAATTCTCTAGTATTTCATGATGTGGGCAATTCTGCGATCTGGCTACGACTGAGATAAACTACACGCTGAGTACGTCTTTCCTACGGTTATATTGAGTATTAGTATTTGAGTTATTTATAGTACATAAAAATCACCACATAAATATTATTATTACCACAACATATACGGTAAAATATTACGGAAAACTGTTTTAGTGGGGGATTTAATTGTAAAATAAAAACTGAAAATAACCATACTTATTTTATTGATTACGCTATAACCATATTCCTCCTCCACCAAGACTCAAAAGGCGGAAAAGCTTTTTACAAAGTACACAGGCTTTAACAGGTAGTCCAGCTGAGAAGAGATTTATTAGATGGAAAATTAAACACCCCTCTCCAACCAACTTTGTGCCCGTTAAGGAGGAGCTGCCCCCGGGTCATGATTTGCAGTGGGCTACGTGGAAGTCACTTAACCGACTTGGGACTCTAGTAGGCTGCTGCAACCAAAATATTTACCAGTGGGGCTTCTCTTTGGATAAGCGCTGTGATTGCGGGGCCCCAATCCAATCAATGGAGCGCCTCATATTGTGTCCATTGTGTCTTAATACCTGCACGGTGGACGATCTTAACGAAGCCAGTGACGCTGCCGTAGCTGTGGCGCGGTTTTGGTCTGATAAAATATAAAGGCTGAACTTCCTGACACGAGGTGAAGAAGATTACGCTCAATTTTTCCTCAAGCCTTTTGTAGTTTAATAGTAACGTAAGGATAAAGTAAGTAAGTAAATTATTTGCTTGCGATATAAGTTATTCAAGTGTATTAATATCGGTACACTACAACACACGTGTAAATACTGACGTATCTATACATATAATAAAATCGTAGGAAAGTCAAAACTGTACATTGAATATTTTTTTAAAAGAATATTTGGGGCGTGATTTACAATCGATATCGAAGCCAAAAATATAGTTTTTAGAATTTTTGTCTGTTTGTCTGTATGTATGTCTGGGGTAAACTCAAAAAGTACTCCATGGATTTACTTCAAATTTTGCATGAATATTGCTAATAGGTCGGGTCAACATATAGGCTACATATTATCACGCTATAACCTACGGGGGAGGGGCAGTGCGGAGTAAACGAACTCCGCGCGGACGAAGTCGCTGGCAACAGCTAGTATTTAATAAACTCCCAAACCAAGAAATATAAACACCCATCACACGGTTGTTCTTGTCGGGATTCGAACGGGAGCCCCACCGATCGCGTAATCAGGATCGCTAACGTATAAAGATCGAAAGTAAGTAATTTTGTTTTTCACGTCCCGAACAACGTGAACAAAACGTTTTTCATTATTTGAACGTATTTTTGATTTTACGCTGAAAAGATCTTGAAAGCAACTCTTGACAAATGTCTCGAGACAGCTTTTAGCGGAAACGGAACGAATTCTTGTAAAATTCACGAATTCATTTTATAAATGTGAAAGTTTGAAAAACGATCGGATATATGTTACTTTTTAATATCATTATACGAAACAATCAAATATTTCTCCTGATGGAAAGAGATAACCATCGCCTTTAGGCAAACAAAGACGTTAATGCATGTGTCGGGATGGTAATACCATATGAAATAAGTCTTTTTTTGAAGCGTCCTTCCCTTATCCTCCAAACTGAAACACGACACACCAGTTCCCTTATCTACTCATATGACACCAGTCCCGGACGGGACCGAATATCAAGGATTTATAACGTTATAATATTGGTATGTTTGCGTTGTCGTGATTGTTTATGGTATATGATATTGTGACATTGTCTTCTAGCGCTAGTTAGCGAACGGCAATCACGAAACAGCATTAAACGCGGCGAACCAATAACAAAACAGCAAACATATCGATATTATAACGTTTTAAATCCTTGCCGGGTACTTGATATTTGGTACGACCGCCTTATCTATTCCTATGTTATTGATTCAGTCGTTATTTTCTGGAAATCCATTATTAGGAAGTTGAATTTAATTAAATTTGCTATTATCCGTAAACTATTTTATACCGAAATGTGATAGTACCGAAAAGAAAAACGTCGGTTTAATAAATGGATAACACACTAATGGCCCATACAAAAAAAGGACCCAGCGGCACAATTATCCACTCACATCCACTATACTTTACCCCACGTCAGCACTAAGTACAAAAGCACACAATTTATGTACTCAACGCACGTTTCACTTCATAACCGAATCATCTTCAAGAGACACGGACTCTACCTACGAAGACTATTATGCATGTGCCATTAACACTCTACCTCACGGATAGCAACCCACCATTGACATCTTTGTTGTATATAGCTGATGATAGTTACTTCTTTCCATCAAAAGAGCTATCTGCTATTTTTTATATCATAAAATAGCAAACAAGCAGATGGTTTTTCTGATGAAAAGAGAAACCATCGCCTATAGACAACAAAGATGTCAACGGTGTGTATGTGTCTGTTTGGCGGGATGGCAATGCAATATGCATAAGTCTTACCTTCCAAAATGGAACAGGAAAATGACAAACGTTGACGCTATTGAGGTAGGAATAGGTAAGGCAGTGGTACAAAATACCTGGGCGAGACGTCGCAAAACTCTACCATACCTAGTAGTCACGATGGCAGTGACATGCATAGCCAATCGGTGGCCTCTTAAGATCTGTCTGGCAGAGCCGCAAATGGTCTATTCTTTAAAGGAGCCCGGATCAGCACGAGAGCTCGTTTGCTATTTTATTACATAAAAAAATACTCAACGTAAGATTTTAACCAAAGTGTATTAGCAGAGCTGGTACGTCGACTCGACTACGGCTGCTAGTCTCGTTAATATTGTTTAGAATTCGTAAGTATAATAAATTAGGTGACAGTTGCGTAAGCTGCGGAAACGGTTGAGAAGAGTCCCTCTATCACTGGCAGCAACACATGACGCATTCGTCTTGTGATAAGTGGTTATCACCGCAACAGGGAACGATGTCACATTACGATGACAAACGTTTATGATAAAGGGAATATTTCTACATAATATATATACATACTACTATACTAGTCATACCTGTAATTTGAATATTTGTAAAATGTTTTCCTAACATTTTAACTCCAATGTGTGTGTTAATTTTAACATTATACTAATATTGCTATGTTTTGTCTTTCCAGTGGCTCACTATGTTTGGTAGGAATATAAGAAAACATCAACTAACTCTATGTATTAACGTACGGAAAACATTAAAAATCGTTTTTCTAATAATAAACATGCATACATCAACCTTGACATTGGCATAATCGCTAAAGATTTAGAGGAGCCATAACTCAGCAAAAATAAACAATAATAATATACCATATAATACAAATACCTAAATCTGTGGAATTTATCCGTATGGTTTTTTCTGATTTCATGATAAATAATCAGTTTATGACTTCGTCGTGGAAATTGTTCTAAAATAAAAGTAGCCCTTTTTCCGGGGTTTTACCCGCATAGTTCCGTGTAGTTGTTTTCGTGAAATTTATGAGATAAAAAGTATCCTGTGTCCTTTCTCGGGTTTCCAACTATCTTTGTACCAAATTTCATTCAAAACGCTTCAGTGATTTAGACGTGAAGAAAAGACAAACAGAGTTATTTTCGTATTCATTATATTAGTATGGACTTCAAATATTAAAATATTAATATAATATAAATTACGTGTCACGTTGTTTGTCCTTTTATTGGATTCCTAAGCTACTGAACCGATTTCAACGAAAATTTATAGATATCTACTGTTAATGGTGCGTTGCTATTCTTGTGATGGGGTTTAAATACCATATGCATAAGTTTACCGGCTACCTCACTCTTCAAACTGGAAGACGACGTCACTGTGACAAGCACTGGTTGTATTGTGGCAGAAACAGACCCGGGAGAGACAACGAAGAACTTTACCACGTAGTAGCCACGATGATAGTTACTCGCATAGCCAATCTTTCACTTTTTACGGACTACCTGGTAGAATGCCGGATGGTATGTTCTTCAAAGGAAGCCCGGACCAACACGGAGTTAGCAAGGATCTGAAGATTGACTCGAAGTTTGCCTTTGGAATATATGTTCAAAGTGCTAGGACAGTCAAGTTTGGGCTCGTTGATTTTGTTATGAGCACTTTCTATTATATTTTTTTATTAGAAATAACAAGTATCTGAAGATTATTCCGGAAGAGTGCCATTGGAACTCATACATATTAGGCATGGAAATTATTGTTAAATTAGATTAACTGTTACTTTGTTAACTCTGATTAATATTTAATAGTTATTTATTTACGTTATATTATATCAGTAGCCTATATATAATAAGTGGTATATGCAGTAAAAACGTGGAGCTATCAAGCTAGCGACTAAGAAAAAACGTTCTCTCGCACTGTTAATGATATTTTTAATTAGTAGTTTTAGTGATACATAAAAATAACTTTTAACAATACGTGATAATATAAATAACAGATGTCAATTGTTCAAAAATATTAGTGTAATATTTAATATGTTAATTGTTAAGTGATCCATGCCTAATACATATTGACTGAATATATCTTACTTTGTTTCATTTCACAAAATTTCATATAGAAATTTCCTTAGGAATAACCTCTGCCAGAAATATTGTTTTTCCATATTATGTTGTTATAGTAATACTAGGTGTGCCCGCGATTTTATCCGCGTGGAAAAATTTCTGAAATAAAAGTAACCAACGTTATGCGTTATTACCGTAGTTTAAAAAATAAACAGTCCCGGGTTTTACCCGCATAGTACCCGTTCTCGTGGGATTTCCGGGATACAAACTACCCTATGTCCTTTCTCAGGTCTCAACTATCTTTGTACTCAATTTCATCCAAATCAGTTAAATGGTTAAGGCGCAAAGAAGAGACAGACAGACAAACAGAGTTACTTTCGAATCCATACTATCCAAACAAATATTATAAATGGGAAAGTATGTGTGTTTGTTTGTCCGTCTTTCAAGGCAAAACGGAGCGACGAATTGACGGGTTTTTTGTAAGTGGAGATAGTTGAAGGGTTGCAGAGTGACATAGGCTACTTTTTGTCTCTTTCTAAACCCTCACTTCCTTAAAATGAATTTAACGCGAGCGAAGCCGCGGCAAGCTAGTTTATATATATATATATATATATATATATATATATATATATATATATATATATATATATATATAATATTATATGTATATAATATTGGTATGGACTATGCATAGTGTAATTATGTAACTTGTGCAGCCTAAATAAAAGAACAATATGCACAGATATTGTCGAACAACTACATAATTTATTGAGTTATTACGTAATCCGTCAGCTGTCAAAGACATCCATATTAATATGACGCGGCCGCAATCCGCATCCCCTTGCATTAATATTAATAATAATTTTACTTGAAGTTCCCGTGATAACAGCCTCTCGTCGTTCTTCATAATTAAGAAATAAAATGGTTAAAAGTTAATGCGTTAAGCAGGAAAGCATGATTGTTAATTGCATATTAGATACGCCACCGTTTAAATTAAAACACGACAGTGACAAGCATTGACGCTATTGTGACTTGTGGCAGGAAAAAGTAAGGCGGTGGTACCAAACTCAGGCGAGACGTTGTAGTAGTCTCTCCACCTAGTAGAAACTATGCTATGTTAGTATTTTAGTCGAGTGGTAACACTCTTTATTAGTAAACACTCGTTACTGTCAAAAAACCGTTTGCAATTTGGTCGAGTACAGTTCACAAATGAGTTGTGTTTCGTAAGATGAACACGACATGTGCGAACAAAACACAGCGCAATATAGCTGATAATCTCGAATAAAACAAGAGTTTTTTTTTAATATCATAAAATAGGAAACAGGCAGATAGGTCTTCTAATGGAAAGAGTCAACCATCACATATAGACACCAAAGAAGTTAATGGTGCGTTGATATCTTGTGGCGAGGTCTAATGCCATATGCAGAAGTTTATCGCCTACATTACTTTCCAAACCGGAACACGACAGTAACAGGCACTGGCGTTATTGCGGCAGGACCAGACCCGGGAGAGACAATGCCGAACTCTACCACCTAGTAACACGATGGTAGTGACTCGCATTAATAGCCAATCGGTCGCCTTTTACGACCTGCGTCGCATAACGGCAGCTGGCCTATTCTTCAAAGGAGCCCGGGACCAAGATGGGGTTCACACTAATTGTTTAGTCGGTGAGCCAGACGTAAGCGGGAAGCGTGATAGGGGGAAATATTCACCTTAGAAAAATAGAATTGAATGGATTGGCTCGACGAAATTATGCATTATTATCTACTCGACTAAATTGTTGGTAATCAGCCATTTTCCCCGTGTTGGTCCCGTGCTCCCATGAAGAATAGGCCAATTGCCGTTCTGGCAGGCAGGTCGTAAAAGGCGACTGAGTGGCTATGCGCGTCACTACCATCGTGACTACTAGGGGGTAAAGTTCATCATCGGCTCGACCGGGTCTGGTACCACCGCCTTACCTATTCCTGCCGCAATAGCGTCAGTGCTACTCACTGTCATGTTCCGGTTTGGAGGGTAAGGTAGCCGGTAAACTTATGTATGTGGCATTAGACCTCGCCATTAGATAGCAACGCAACAATAACATCTTTGGTGTCTATAGGCGATGGTTGACTTTTTCCATCAGGAGACCTATCTGCTTGTTTGCTATCTTATAAAAAAATGTTTAGTTTTTAATTACAAGGTACTCGGCTAAAATACCGGCATAGTCAGAACGAGGCTTTAGTGACAAATTTGTGTAATCGTCTTATTCTTAATCTATGTTAACATTGTTTATTATCTATATTAAGATAAAGTATGGATGTTTGGATAGATAGATGGATGGATGGATGTTTGTTACTCAATCACGCAAAAACTACTGAACAGATTTGGATATAATTTTGCCCAAAAGTAGATGTTGACCTGAAATATCAGGTAGACTATTTCTATTCTGGGAAAATGTGATGTTTCTACGGGATTCACCAAATACTCTTATGATGCAGCGGCTAATTGTTTTATATTTTCCCGAGTTCCTTTGAAGAATGGGCCAACTACCGTTCTGCCAGGCAGGTCGTAAAAGGCGACTGATTTGCTATACGAGTTACTATCATAGTGGCTACTAGGTTGTGGAGTTATGTATTGTCTCGCCCGGGCCCAGTACCACCGCCTTACCTATTCCTGCCGCAATAGCATCAGTGCTGGTCTGTCGTATTCCGGTGTGTAGGGTGAGGTAGCTGGTGAACTTATTGGCATTAGACCTCGCCACAAGATAGCAAGGCACCATTAACACCTTTGGTCTCTATAGGCGATGATTGACTCTTTCCATCAATCCATCTGCTTGTGTGCTATCTTATAAAAAAAATCTCAACAGATGGTGATTCCTTCCTACATACATACAGAACATAAGTGTTCCAGTATTAGGAAATAATGCAAGTGAGCAAAGTGACTAAACTAATGGGCGCTGCTCCTCAGTTGTAAGAATGAGCACGTAAACCTGTAGATCCTAGTTATAATCAGAAAATAACGACGTAAAGTGCCGAACGCACCTAAAGAAACTTTCACTCCAAAAAGCATCAACCTTTTTTGCCAATAAATTACAATCCCAGGTAGGATTGTAATTTAATTTAGACCTTCGCAAACAAGACAATCCTATTCTTCTTATTGTTTTTAAATCACAAAATATATATTTGTCGATTTTGATCACGTACGACTCCTTTCTTGTGTACTCAATAATTGGCACCCTTCTTATCTTTCAAGGTTCCGGCAGTATTCGTTAACGTGGCAAATTTACATAAATGTAATCTATTAGGAGGCTAAACTTTTTGCACAAGCTGCAATATTATCTTATTTTTGATAAGATAGCGAACAAGTAGAAAGTTCTCCTGGTGGAAAGAGACAACCCTCATCTCCTATAGATGTTAATAGTGCGTTGCTCGATTGCTATCCGTGTGATGTGTAATTTATTAAATTTACTTCTTACTGTTATCATTATCGTTATTGTTACCGTTACCGTTGTTGTTACCGTTACCGCTACCGTTGTTGTTACCGTTACCGTTATTGTTACCGTTACCGTTGTTGTTACCGTTACCGTTATTGCTACCGTTACCGTTATTGTTGCCAATACCGTTATTGTTACCGTTACCGTTATTGTTACCGTTACTGTTTCCCTTTCCCGTTCCCGTTCCCGTTCCCGTTTCCGTTTCCGTTTCGGTTTCGGTTTCCGTTTCCGTTCCCGTTTCCCTTTCCGTTTCCGTTCCCGTTTCCCTTTCCGTTTCCGTTCCCGTTTCCCTTTCCGTTCCCGTTCCCGTTTCCGTTTCCGTTTCCGTTTCCGTTCCCGTTCCCATTCCCGTTCCCGTTCCCGTTCCCGTTCCCGTTCACTTTCCCGTTCCCGTTCCCTTTCCCTCTCACTCTCCCTCTCCCTCTTCTTCTCCCTCTCCCTCGCCCTCGCCCTCGCCCTCGCCCTCGCCCTCGCCCTCGCCCTCGCCCTCGCCCTCGCCCTCGCCCTCGCCCTCGCCATCGCCCTCGCCCTCGCCCTCGCCCTCGCCCTCGCCCTCGCCCTTGCCCTTGCCCTTGCCCTTGCCGATACTAATACATAGAAACACGTATATAAAATATTGGAATATATTTAATAACCCTAACCTGGATCCATACAAACATTTATGCTCATCACACAAATCCTTGTCCCCATCAGGGATTGAACTCGAGCCCCGTCGATTGCCTAGGGTCGTTAACCCCTCGACCAACGGGGCGGCCTTTTTTTATTTAAATAAATAACCCGATCATCTAAAGACGATGACTGTCTCTGTCCATTAGGAACACTATCTATTATATCTAATACTAATGTCTAGGAAAATCGACCGCCCCGTTGGTCGAGTGGTTAGCGAACCTAACTGCGAATCGATGGGTTGCCGATTCGATTCCTGACAGGCACAAATATTTTTGTGACGAGCATAGATGTTTGTGTTTCTGGGTTTGGGTGTTTATTATATATGTACAGTATTTATATATGTATTTCTTTTTTTAATTAATATGGTTGACTAACACCCATAATACAAGCATATAATTTGCTTGCTTTGGGGTTAGATCAATTTGTTAAATTTGTCCATCGACATTAATGTTATTAAAATTTTGTTCCAGGGAAATGACTAAAATTAATCAAACGAACATATTATTATTGGTGAACTACCACATAATTTAGCGAGTTATAGAATATTACGTCAGCTGTCGAAGACATCCATATTAATATGACGCCGCCGCAATCCGCATCCTCTTGCATTAATATTAATTTTGGTTGAAGTTCTCGCGATAATTTACGTCTCGTTATTATACCATCATATTTATTAAACTGACCGCACCTGCGCTTATGTCATAATTGATTTCAGATAAAGAATATTTCTGCAAAGGGTTCAAGTAGAAGTGGAAAATATTCGTTCAGTTTGTAATAAACTAAGAACACGTACTGACAAGCTCATACATACATACATATTGTAACGTCCATACCCCCGAACACAGTGATACGACACATCCACGATAAGCCAACGATATTAAGTTTTATGATCTGTCAGGTGGGCAGGTTTTTAGGCAAATTTCAGAGAGTTTAATGTACTTTAAAGAAGCTACGGTAAGTAGAAGTCGTTTAACACTCGCTGCAGCGCTGAATATCTATAAAATATTAAATAAATCGTCCAGCCAAAGTCAAGATTAAACAGCGCTGAAGCCATATATATGTATACACCTAGCTATAATAGCCAATAATACACAGGGTTACTTTTAAAAGTCCGGCCAAATTTCAGAGACTGTTCAGAATCGATATGTTCGATTTATGAAAAAAAAAAACATTTCAAAAATTCAAATTTCATTTAAAAAAAAAACACTTGCATAAAATTTCTATTACACTAAATTCGAACTAAAATATTTTAGTGCCTTCAATCAAAGTAAAAGTGATCGGGAAAATGTACTTAGAGCGATAGATTACATAATAGTATCGTAATTATTATAGGTAAATGTAAAATGATACACTGCCTGCAGAATTCATTCATAAGATTCGGTGCATCCCATTCATGAATTTAGTGGGATATTCATAGATGAATATTTTCATATCATCTTGCATAAATAATAATAAATATCTGATTGACCGAGCTTTGCTCGGTTTTTCACATACCCATATCTTGGGAACCGAGCTTTTATTGGAACTGGAACCTTGATAAATCGATTCTTTGACCCGAAAAACCCCTAATTTGTGACTTTCATGAAAATCGTTGGAGCCGATTCCGAGATTCCAATTATATATATATATATATATATATATATATATATATATATATATATATATATATATATATATATATACATACTATATATATATATATATATATATATATATATATATATATATATATATATATATATATATATATATATATATATTATATACACATATGCGTTTCATTCAGCGAGCTATGGAATAGGTGATATTCATAGATTGCACTTTCGAAGAAAACAAGCGGTGTTGCGCATGCCTTTTCACTTTGCGGAATGATGATGACACTTTGCGGAACATAATATTATGTACTCGTCTATTCTCTCAATCAATCTTGTCCTAGGTCAGCGTAACTAACGCCGAAACAAATTAAAACTACCTGAATATGGTAAAGGTAACATCCTAGGCAGACAATCTCACGGGGTACTATCCTAGACGCTGGAACTAGTAGCCTAATTAAAATTGATAAGCCCAGCTCAGTGTTGGCGACGTAGCCTACTATTAGCTATTATCATTTTGAAAAAAGAAACATGTTTTTCTCTCTTAAGTCAATCTAATGTTATCTTTTCTTTCCACTTTAGAATGCGATTTGAAAGTTTTACGGGAATGGCTCCATTGCTTCCTAAATATGGTGATTGGGCGAAGTTAACGTTTGACAATCACTTTAATTAGCTGGTTTCGTCTTAGTTATATTTTGTAAATTATGAGCACTCATGTTGCTAAATCCAAATCCATTCAAATCCATAATTAAGTTTTAATAAAACGAACATTATAAGTGTATGTTTTTATATCATACTTTTTCTGATGGAAAGAGACAACCATCACCTATAGAAACCTAAGATGTTAATAGTTGCGTTGTTAACCATGTGGCGGGTTAGTAATAACCCATACCTAAGTTTACGGACAATTTTATTCTCCATATAAAAATTTAATAGTAAATTTTGCAAATGGTAAAATATCTTTGTAAATTGTAAAAATAACTTTTGTGATGTGAAGTATTTCTTATAAATATTGTAGTAAGCACATAAGATAACTGTAATGCATAAAATAGAAAAAAAGACAAGCTCGCTGAGATTCTTGCGCCGGATATTCTGTGTGTGGCAGCATTCGACTCAAAAGATTTTAATTTCATAGAATATAATATAATGATTTTAAATATTTGCACTTCATATCATGGTAAAAGATGTTGGTAATTTTAATCTAATTTATACTTTCCATCGTCGGCACTTGGTGAAACTGCATCATATTGATTCTATAATATAATAAACACTTGTACTGTTTGACAAATGTAATTTAAATTTTATTTATTACACAATCACTTTTAAACTTACAGCCAACCGGTTTCGCCTATTAATGCATCATCAGGGCTTTCACATTAACTTTTTACATTATACTATTATTATATATATAAAAGTGATTATGTAATAAATAAAATTTAAATTACATTTGTGAAACAGTGCAAGTGTTTATATTATAAAATCAGTAATTTTAATCAATTTTTAATAACTTGTGACACACATATGTAGCTAATAAATATTTTTCATTTCCTTTCAACGTAAATCTTAATAATAGCTAATAACGTTAGCTTAACTTAAGCTTTTAATAACGTTAATATACATTAAAATATGTTTTATTTAATGTTAATTAATTTTTAAGGGTCGCAAAATAACATTTACGTAATTCAAATTAATGATTACGAGAGCTTTGCTTTATAACAAATGAAAGGATTCCTCGTTTTATAGCAATAATCTGTTATTGCGGTGATTCCTTGGAGAGCATAAGGGGTTACAGTAAAATAAAAGAGCCGAACCTAAAAATCTTACAGTCACCTATTCGATTTTCTAATAAAGGCTTGTAAAATTAAAAAATAAATTAATAAGTGTTTTCATCATTATGGCGTAATGGCTTGGTGAGTGGGCGAGGTTGACATTTGATGGTTCTCTTAATTAAGTTGTTTCATCTTGCTTCCAAGTTAGCTCTCTTTTTTCGATCAATTCAAATGTACGATTACATTTGAATACATTTTAATATGAGACCCCCATGTCGGTCCCGGGCTCCTTTGAAGAATAGGCCAATTTCCGTTCTGCCAGGCAGGTCGTAAAAGGCGACCGATTGGCTTTACGAGTCACTACCATCGTGGCTACTAGGTGGTAGAGTTCTGCATTGTCTCGCCCGGGTCTGGTACCACCGCCTTATCTTTTCTTGCCGCAATAGCGTCAATGCTTGTCACTGTCGTGTTCCGGTTTGGAGGGTAAGGTAGCTGATAAACTTATGCATGTGGCATTAGACCTCGCCACAAGACAGCAACGCACCATTAACACCTTTGATGTCTATAGGCGATGGTTGACTTTTTCCATCAGGAGACCCATCTGCTTGTTTGCTGTCTAAGTTAAGTTTAAGACTTAAGACATTTATTATTATTAATATTACTTTCAAAAGCCTGCTAGCAAAAATCATTGTCCTATGTCAGAAAGCATAGTTAATAATAATGCAAATATTTAAGCCAGAAACCATATTATAGCATTCTGCGGTAAGTGATTTATGGCATTCAATTTTTCCACCTTTGCCATAAGGGATTCGGCATGAAAATATGCATGTATGTGTAAGTAAAAATATTTTATAGTTTTATTACAATACAAAGAAAGTTTTTTCGTTCGACTGTACAAAAATCTATTATTGGCTACATTGTTTTTATGTTAAAAATATAATATTTTTATGTTGTAAGCGTTTGGGCCGTTGCGTCGTCGGTGGGACAAAGCATTAGGCCAAAACGCCGGACTAGCCGACATTTGGCGGTTCTTTTAATTAAGTTTGTCTTTTAATTAAGTCTTGCTTCTAAATTAGCGCTCATTTTTCGATCCATTCAAACGAACGATTGTATTTTGATAAGAGATATAATGAATATTATTTTACAAGCATAACTAAGCTGGTTCATTAGAAGACTAAGGCTTGAACTACATTCATTAAATTTCTTTGATGTTATTCATTTGTGAATGGTAAAAAAGTAGCATTTCTATAGCTCAAATATATATGAGACCTTTACTCTATAACACTTAAGGGATTCCTCGCTTTATGGCAATTTTAATGTCGAAAATCTGTAATTACGGTGATTCCTTGAAGAGAGAGAGAGAGGGGGAGAGATAGGCCTAAGATAAAAACATCCACCTATTAGAATTTTCTAATTAAGGATTGTGTAATTAATCTAATGCTATCATCCGTATGGCGTCATGGCTTCTTCAACATGGTGAGTGGGAGAGGTTGATATTTGACGGTTCCTGTAATTAAGTTATTTTATATGGCTTCTAAGTTAGCGCGCATTTGATCCATTGAAAGGTACGATTACATTGTAAAAAGAGACATAATTAATATTATTTTACAAGCATAACTTAAGCTGGTTCATCTAAAAGACTGGCGCCACTAGGAAAGGGTAGGGCCCTTTTTCATAGTCTCCCTTTAGAATTGAGACTAATAGTGTCAAGGCTTTTTATCCCGTGAAGCTGTGAAATCCCTTAATGCACCCGGTGAAACTGTGAAGGCCGTTAAAGAGCCCGGTGAAGCTGCGAAGGCCCCAAAGGCCAGCAGTCATTCAGTCATTCCGAAAAAACAAGGTGAGTATTCTTTTCATTAAGTTCTTTTATCTTGGTTTTTAGTTGCCACTCACTTTATCTGAATTCTGATCCGTTCAAATATACGACTATATTTAATTACTAGCTGTTGCCAGCGACTTCGTCCGCGCAGACTTCGTTTACTCCGCACAGCCCCTCCCCCGTAGGTGATAGCGTGATAATATGTAGACATTATGTTGACCCGACCTATTAGTAATATTCATGTAAATTTGAAGTAAATCCATGCAGTACTTTTTGAGTTTACCCCGGACATACATACAGATAAACAGACAAACAGACAGACAGACAGACAGACAGACAGACAGACAGACAGACAGACAGACAGACAGACAGACAGACAGACAGACAGACAGACAGACAGACAGACAGACAGACAGACAGACAGACAGACAGACAGACAGACAGACAGACAGACAGACAGACAGACAGACAGACAGACAGACAGACAGACAGACAGACAGACAGACAGACAGACAGACAGACAGACAGACAGACAGACAGACAGACAGACAGACAGACAGACAGACAGACAGACAGACAGACAGACAGACAGACAGACAGACAGACAGACAGACAGACAGACAGACAGACAGACAGACAGACAGACAGACAGACAGACAGACAGACAGACAGACAGACAGACAGACAGACAGACAGACAGACAGACAGACAGACAGACAGACAGACAGACAGACAGACAGACAGACAGACAGACAGACAGACAGACAGACAGACAGACAGACAGACAGACAGACAGACAGACAGACAGACAGACAGACAGACAGACAGACAGACAGACAGACAGACAGACAGACAGACAGACAGACAGACAGACAGACAGACAGACAGACAGACAGACAGACAGACAGACAGACAGACAGACAGACAGACAGACAGACAGACAGACAGACAGACAGACAGACAGACAGACAGACAGACAGACAGACAGACAGACAGACAGACAGACAGACAGACAGACAGACAGACAGACAGACAGACAGACAGACAGACAGACAGACAGACAGACAGACAGACAGACAGACAGACAGACAGACAGACAGACAGACAGACAGACAGACAGACAGACAGACAGACAGACAGACAGACAGACAGACAGACAGACAGACAGACAGACAGACAGACAGACAGACAGACAGACAGACAGACAGACAGACAGACAGACAGACAGACAGACAGACAGACAGACAGACAGACAGACAGACAGACAGACAGACAGACAGACAGACAGACAGACAGACAGACAGACAGACAGACAGACAGACAGACAGACAGACAGACAGACAGACAGACAGACAGACAGACAGACAGACAGACAGACAGACAGACAGACAGACAGACAGACAGACAGACAGACAGACAGACAGACAGACAGACAGACAGACAGACAGACAGACAGACAGACAGACAGACAGACAGACAGACAGACAGACAGACAGACAGACAGACAGACAGACAGACAGACAGACAGACAGACAGACAGACAGACAGACAGACAGACAGACAGACAGACAGACAGACAGACAGACAGACAGACAGACAGACAGACAGACAGACAGACAGACAGACAGACAGACAGACAGACAGACAGACAGACAGACAGACAGACAGACAGACAGACAGACAGACAGACAGACAGACAGACAGACAGACAGACAGACAGACAGACAGACAGACAGACAGACAGACAGACAGACAGACAGACAGACAGACAGACAGACAGACAGACAGACAGACAGACAGACAGACAGACAGACAGACAGACAGACAGACAGACAGACAGACAGACAGACAGACAGACAGACAGACAGACAGACAGACAGACAGACAGACAGACAGACAGACAGACAGACAGACAGACAGACAGACAGACAGACAGACAGACAGACAGACAGACAGACAGACAGACAGACAGACAGACAGACAGACAGACAGACAGACAGACAGACAGACAGACAGACAGACAGACAGACAGACAGACAGACAGACAGACAGACAGACAGACAGACAGACAGACAGACAGACAGACAGACAGACAGACAGACAGACAGACAGACAGACAGACAGACAGACAGACAGACAGACAGACAGACAGACAGACAGACAGACAGACAGACAGACAGACAGACAGACAGACAGACAGACAGACAGACAGACAGACAGACAGACAGACAGACAGACAGACAGACAGACAGACAGACAGACAGACAGACAGACAGACAGACAGACAGACAGACAGACAGACAGACAGACAGACAGACAGACAGACAGACAGACAGACAGACAGACAGACAGACAGACAGACAGACAGACAGACAGACAGACAGACAGACAGACAGACAGACAGACAGACAGACAGACAGACAGACAGACAGACAGACAGACAGACAGACAGACAGACAGACAGACAGACAGACAGACAGACAGACAGACAGACAGACAGACAGACAGACAGACAGACAGACAGACAGACAGACAGACAGACAGACAGACAGACAGACAGACAGACAGACAGACAGACAGACAGACAGACAGACAGACAGACAGACAGACAGACAGACAGACAGACAGACAGACAGACAGACAGACAGACAGACAGACAGACAGACAGACAGACAGACAGACAGACAGACAGACAGACAGACAGACAGACAGACAGACAGACAGACAGACAGACAGACAGACAGACAGACAGACAGACAGACAGACAGACAGACAGACAGACAGACAGACAGACAGACAGACAGACAGACAGACAGACAGACAGACAGACAGACAGACAGACAGACAGACAGACAGACAGACAGACAGACAGACAGACAGACAGACAGACAGACAGACAGACAGACAGACAGACAGACAGACAGACAGACAGACAGACAGACAGACAGACAGACAGACAGACAGACAGACAGACAGACAGACAGACAGACAGACAGACAGACAGACAGACAGACAGACAGACAGACAGACAGACAGACAGACAGACAGACAGACAGACAGACAGACAGACAGACAGACAGACAGACAGACAGACAGACAGACAGACAGACAGACAGACAGACAGACAGACAGACAGACAGACAGACAGACAGACAGACAGACAGACAGACAGACAGACAGACAGACAGACAGACAGACAGACAGACAGACAGACAGACAGACAGACAGACAGACAGACAGACAGACAGACAGACAGACAGACAGACAGACAGACAGACAGACAGACAGACAGACAGACAGACAGACAGACAGACAGACAGACAGACAGACAGACAGACAGACAGACAGACAGACAGACAGACAGACAGACAGACAGACAGACAGACAGACAGACAGACAGACAGACAGACAGACAGACAGACAGACAGACAGACAGACAGACAGACAGACAGACAGACAGACAGACAGACAGACAGACAGACAGACAGACAGACAGACAGACAGACAGACAGACAGACAGACAGACAGACAGACAGACAGACAGACAGACAGACAGACAGACAGACAGACAGACAGACAGACAGACAGACAGACAGACAGACAGACAGACAGACAGACAGACAGACAGACAGACAGACAGACAGACAGACAGACAGACAGACAGACAGACAGACAGACAGACAGACAGACAGACAGACAGACAGACAGACAGACAGACAGACAGACAGACAGACAGACAGACAGACAGACAGACAGACAGACAGACAGACAGACAGACAGACAGACAGACAGACAGACAGACAGACAGACAGACAGACAGACAGACAGACAGACAGACAGACAGACAGACAGACAGACAGACAGACAGACAGACAGACAGACAGACAGACAGACAGACAGACAGACAGACAGACAGACAGACAGACAGACAGACAGACAGACAGACAGACAGACAGACAGACAGACAGACAGACAGACAGACAGACAGACAGACAGACAGACAGACAGACAGACAGACAGACAGACAGACAGACAGACAGACAGACAGACAGACAGACAGACAGACAGACAGACAGACAGACAGACAGACAGACAGACAGACAGACAGACAGACAGACAGACAGACAGACAGACAGACAGACAGACAGACAGACAGACAGACAGACAGACAGACAGACAGACAGACAGACAGACAGACAGACAGACAGACAGACAGACAGACAGACAGACAGACAGACAGACAGACAGACAGACAGACAGACAGACAGACAGACAGACAGACAGACAGACAGACAGACAGACAGACAGACAGACAGACAGACAGACAGACAGACAGACAGACAGACAGACAGACAGACAGACAGACAGACAGACAGACAGACAGACAGACAGACAGACAGACAGACAGACAGACAGACAGACAGACAGACAGACAGACAGACAGACAGACAGACAGACAGACAGACAGACAGACAGACAGACAGACAGACAGACAGACAGACAGACAGACAGACAGACAGACAGACAGACAGACAGACAGACAGACAGACAGACAGACAGACAGACAGACAGACAGACAGACAGACAGACAGACAGACAGACAGACAGACAGACAGACAGACAGACAGACAGACAGACAGACAGACAGACAGACAGACAGACAGACAGACAGACAGACAGACAGACAGACAGACAGACAGACAGACAGACAGACAGACAGACAGACAGACAGACAGACAGACAGACAGACAGACAGACAGACAGACAGACAGACAGACAGACAGACAGACAGACAGACAGACAGACAGACAGACAGACAGACAGACAGACAGACAGACAGACAGACAGACAGACAGACAGACAGACAGACAGACAGACAGACAGACAGACAGACAGACAGACAGACAGACAGACAGACAGACAGACAGACAGACAGACAGACAGACAGACAGACAGACAGACAGACAGACAGACAGACAGACAGACAGACAGACAGACAGACAGACAGACAGACAGACAGACAGACAGACAGACAGACAGACAGACAGACAGACAGACAGACAGACAGACAGACAGACAGACAGACAGACAGACAGACAGACAGACAGACAGACAGACAGACAGACAGACAGACAGACAGACAGACAGACAGACAGACAGACAGACAGACAGACAGACAGACAGACAGACAGACAGACAGACAGACAGACAGACAGACAGACAGACAGACAGACAGACAGACAGACAGACAGACAGACAGACAGACAGACAGACAGACAGACAGACAGACAGACAGACAGACAGACAGACAGACAGACAGACAGACAGACAGACAGACAGACAGACAGACAGACAGACAGACAGACAGACAGACAGACAGACAGACAGACAGACAGACAGACAGACAGACAGACAGACAGACAGACAGACAGACAGACAGACAGACAGACAGACAGACAGACAGACAGACAGACAGACAGACAGACAGACAGACAGACAGACAGACAGACAGACAGACAGACAGACAGACAGACAGACAGACAGACAGACAGACAGACAGACAGACAGACAGACAGACAGACAGACAGACAGACAGACAGACAGACAGACAGACAGACAGACAGACAGACAGACAGACAGACAGACAGACAGACAGACAGACAGACAGACAGACAGACAGACAGACAGACAGACAGACAGACAGACAGACAGACAGACAGACAGACAGACAGACAGACAGACAGACAGACAGACAGACAGACAGACAGACAGACAGACAGACAGACAGACAGACAGACAGACAGACAGACAGACAGACAGACAGACAGACAGACAGACAGACAGACAGACAGACAGACAGACAGACAGACAGACAGACAGACAGACAGACAGACAGACAGACAGACAGACAGACAGACAGACAGACAGACAGACAGACAGACAGACAGACAGACAGACAGACAGACAGACAGACAGACAGACAGACAGACAGACAGACAGACAGACAGACAGACAGACAGACAGACAGACAGACAGACAGACAGACAGACAGACAGACAGACAGACAGACAGACAGACAGACAGACAGACAGACAGACAGACAGACAGACAGACAGACAGACAGACAGACAGACAGACAGACAGACAGACAGACAGACAGACAGACAGACAGACAGACAGACAGACAGACAGACAGACAGACAGACAGACAGACAGACAGACAGACAGACAGACAGACAGACAGACAGACAGACAGACAGACAGACAGACAGACAGACAGACAGACAGACAGACAGACAGACAGACAGACAGACAGACAGACAGACAGACAGACAGACAGACAGACAGACAGACAGACAGACAGACAGACAGACAGACAGACAGACAGACAGACAGACAGACAGACAGACAGACAGACAGACAGACAGACAGACAGACAGACAGACAGACAGACAGACAGACAGACAGACAGACAGACAGACAGACAGACAGACAGACAGACAGACAGACAGACAGACAGACAGACAGACAGACAGACAGACAGACAGACAGACAGACAGACAGACAGACAGACAGACAGACAGACAGACAGACAGACAGACAGACAGACAGACAGACAGACAGACAGACAGACAGACAGACAGACAGACAGACAGACAGACAGACAGACAGACAGACAGACAGACAGACAGACAGACAGACAGACAGACAGACAGACAGACAGACAGACAGACAGACAGACAGACAGACAGACAGACAGACAGACAGACAGACAGACAGACAGACAGACAGACAGACAGACAGACAGACAGACAGACAGACAGACAGACAGACAGACAGACAGACAGACAGACAGACAGACAGACAGACAGACAGACAGACAGACAGACAGACAGACAGACAGACAGACAGACAGACAGACAGACAGACAGACAGACAGACAGACAGACAGACAGACAGACAGACAGACAGACAGACAGACAGACAGACAGACAGACAGACAGACAGACAGACAGACAGACAGACAGACAGACAGACAGACAGACAGACAGACAGACAGACAGACAGACAGACAGACAGACAGACAGACAGACAGACAGACAGACAGACAGACAGACAGACAGACAGACAGACAGACAGACAGACAGACAGACAGACAGACAGACAGACAGACAGACAGACAGACAGACAGACAGACAGACAGACAGACAGACAGACAGACAGACAGACAGACAGACAGACAGACAGACAGACAGACAGACAGACAGACAGACAGACAGACAGACAGACAGACAGACAGACAGACAGACAGACAGACAGACAGACAGACAGACAGACAGACAGACAGACAGACAGACAGACAGACAGACAGACAGACAGACAGACAGACAGACAGACAGACAGACAGACAGACAGACAGACAGACAGACAGACAGACAGACAGACAGACAGACAGACAGACAGACAGACAGACAGACAGACAGACAGACAGACAGACAGACAGACAGACAGACAGACAGACAGACAGACAGACAGACAGACAGACAGACAGACAGACAGACAGACAGACAGACAGACAGACAGACAGACAGACAGACAGACAGACAGACAGACAGACAGACAGACAGACAGACAGACAGACAGACAGACAGACAGACAGACAGACAGACAGACAGACAGACAGACAGACAGACAGACAGACAGACAGACAGACAGACAGACAGACAGACAGACAGACAGACAGACAGACAGACAGACAGACAGACAGACAGACAGACAGACAGACAGACAGACAGACAGACAGACAGACAGACAGACAGACAGACAGACAGACAGACAGACAGACAGACAGACAGACAGACAGACAGACAGACAGACAGACAGACAGACAGACAGACAGACAGACAGACAGACAGACAGACAGACAGACAGACAGACAGACAGACAGACAGACAGACAGACAGACAGACAGACAGACAGACAGACAGACAGACAGACAGACAGACAGACAGACAGACAGACAGACAGACAGACAGACAGACAGACAGACAGACAGACAGACAGACAGACAGACAGACAGACAGACAGACAGACAGACAGACAGACAGACAGACAGACAGACAGACAGACAGACAGACAGACAGACAGACAGACAGACAGACAGACAGACAGACAGACAGACAGACAGACAGACAGACAGACAGACAGACAGACAGACAGACAGACAGACAGACAGACAGACAGACAGACAGACAGACAGACAGACAGACAGACAGACAGACAGACAGACAGACAGACAGACAGACAGACAGACAGACAGACAGACAGACAGACAGACAGACAGACAGACAGACAGACAGACAGACAGACAGACAGACAGACAGACAGACAGACAGACAGACAGACAGACAGACAGACAGACAGACAGACAGACAGACAGACAGATAAACAGACAAACAGACAAAAATTCTTAAAACTATATTTTTGGCTTCGATATCGATTGTAGATCACGCCCCAATTATTCTTTTAAAAAAATATTCAATGTACAGTTTTGACTTTCCTACGAATTTAACGCGTGAACGCGTGTCGGCCCATGCACAATGTAGGCTTCTGTAGTTTCCCATCAAAATAATGCGAATAAAGAAGAAGGCTTTTTATTTTATCCAATTTTAACCCAATTAACGCCGACGACGGATATATCCGCGTTACAAGTTCACCGTCTCTAAAAACTTCTTCAAGTACATTTTATAGGTTGGTCGACTTACTACTCGTAAATTTGTGAAGCCTACTTAGCCATAATAGTTTTCCATTTAAATTCATTATATGCACTACTACTTACCGTGATTTTTTACACATGAAAAAACCAAACGTTTAGTCGGAAAGGTAAACTTGATTCTACTAAAAATTACCACTTTAAAGCTTTGTAATTCACAAATGAATCCCTTAATTGAAAAATTGTTTTCATAAACCCTTAATATTTTTATACCTATCCAATTTTTTTTTTCACGTACTCCAGGTACCAGTGGGGTGTGGCGTGTACAGGAGGTACTCACAAAAATATATTTTTAAGATTTTATGTTACGACTTTGTCGGCGTGATGTATGTTCGGACAAAACAACAGTTTTCTAGTACGAATATTTTCTGACTTAGACTGCGAATGGACGGACGGACTTAAAAACATGTCGTAATTATAAGGGCTAATAGTTGACTTCGGAACCCTAAATATAAATATCTATACATATAATAAAATCGTAGAAAAGTCAAAACTGTACATTGATTATTTTTTTAAAAGAATACTTGGGGCGTAATCTACAATCGATATCGAAGCCAAAAATATAGTTTTTAGAATTGTTGTCTGTTTGTCTGTTTGTCAGTATGTATGTCCGGGGTAAACTCAAAAAGTGCTGCATGGATTTACTTCAAGTTTTGCATGAATATTACTAACAGGTCGGGTCAACATAATACCTACATATCATCACGCTATCACCTACGGGGGAGGAGCAGTGCGGAGTAAACGAAGTTCGCGCGGACGAAGTCGCTGGCAACAGCTAGTATAAAATATTAGTTTACAAGCAAAATCTATCTGGTTCATTAGAAAACCAAGAGTTAACTACTCCCATAAAATTCCTTTAGTGTTAATTATTCTTTAACGGTAGGAAAATAACATTTGTTTAATTCAAATTAATGATTAGGGAAAGCTTTGTTTTATTACACATAAAAGGATTCCTCATTTTATTGCAATTTTATGTGGGAAATCTGTTATAGCGGTGGTCCCTTGGAGAGCGTAAGGACTAACGATGTAATAGAAGAGCTGAATATAAAAACGTCATATAAAAGATTATCTAATTAAGGCGTGTGTAATTAAAAAATACTTTGATTAAAAGCATGATTTTATATGAGGTGTATGAACTGACATTGTATTGGTTTCCACTATCTCACGTGGTTTGAAGGCAAAAAGACTTCGTCGACATTTATTATTTTTTATCGACTTGAACAGTAAACTGAAGAGGCTTCTGATCTGTCAACGAAGACAGCTGACGCTCTAATGCCTAAGGCATTTCTATATCCAAATTTGAAATTCTTATCGCCCCGTTGGTCGAGTGGTTAGCGACCCTGACTACGCAATCGACGGGGCTCGGGTTCGATCCCAACGGGGACAAGCATTTGTGTGATGAGCTTAAATGCTTGTATTTCCGGGTTTGGGTGTTTATTAAATACGAGTATATTATAGTATTTATATATGTATTTTTATGTATTAGTATCGTTGACTAACACCCATAACACAAGCATATAATTTGATTACTTTGGGGTTAGATCAGTAAGTGTAATTTGTAAAAAGAATATTTATTTATTATTTATATTATTATGTCCCATATTTACTTCTTCCTCTTTTAGAAAATACACTCTTCCAATACTTTTATCGCAATGATTTCTTATTAACATCTATCACTTCTGAAATTGTAAAGCTTCGGAATACTCTTTCATGGATAACAAGAATAATCCTTCTAAATTTTTATTTAAATATTCTCTCTTTCGCATTATGCAACCTCTCTTAATCTTAATGAGTTATTTTATTGAAATATTATTTAATAAATTAAGCTACAACTGTGATATTTTTACAGTATATTCTAGCTTAAATACTGTTCTCATTTGACTAGTGTTAACTGGTAGAGAATATGTAGTCCACTTCTGTGCATATCTGCAGATAATTTTTTTAATAATGAAACAGTAAATCATTGTAAACAACAATTTATAACTATACTAGCTCTTACTCGCAACACAACATCTTTTTATTCAATTGCTTAAAAAGAAGCCTATGATAGTTTTTAATAGTGTACATTTCTAATGGTCAAATAGTAATTATTAAGATCGGTCTAATAGTTTTTAAGTTTATTCGTTACATTCGGATAGTAAATTAGGAAAGGCTAAACTAGAGCAACATAGTGAAGCAATACTTCATGCCAGCCCATCGCCTCTAACTTTACAAGGCCCAAATTCGAACTCACATGGAGTACTGTCCTCATCTCTGGGCCGGAGCTCCTCAGTACCAGCTTCTTCTTCTTGATCACATTCGACGTAGAGCGGTTCCAATCGTCGACGACTAAGCTATTTCTAATCGGCTTGACTCCATGGCGTTGCGCAGATTGAGGTTCGCTCTGCATCCTTCCTTGCATACGGACATCGCGTCAAAATTTAAAGTTCATCACCACCTCGATGTCTGAAAATCCATAACATTCTGCCTCGCACTACTCCTTTGTGGAATCAATTACTGGTGTTCCCGAACGGATACGACTTGGGAACTACCACTAACTACCATCACATGCATTCCCTGCTCGTTTGCCCCCTCTACTAATATATATACATACACACATACATATATATATATATATATATATATATATATATATATATATATATATATATATATATATATATATATATATATATATATATATATATATATATATATATATATATATATATATATATATATATATATATATATATATATATATATATATATAATGTAATTTATTCATCGTGTCTCTCTGTCACTTTTTAAATTCTACTTTGGAAGGAATTCGGTTTTGTGTGTTAATTTTTGATGTTAAGAGTTTCAAATAAGCAGCTTTAAATATATGTAGAAATATAATTATATGTACTAATCATTATTTCTTTACTTTTTTATAGCAAACAAGCAGATGGGTCTCCTGATGGAAAGATATATGATCCTATAGACACCAAAGATGTTAATGGTGCGTTGCTATCTTGTGTCGAGCTCTAATGCCACACGCATAAGCTAATCGATTAGTCCGTTTTTAATTAACATTCCTTCTATTACGTTATTATGTTGGTGAATAGGAAAGCATCATAGATGGCTCAGTAGTTCAAAATGTAATCGAACTGTCGCAAACCATACATGAAACTCAAAAGTGTTGAATTTTTCCTAACACAATGACAGTTATTTAAGTAATTAATAAAGCAAAGCTAAGAATGTGCAAACATACATATTAACATTAATAGAATTAGATACACTTTAACATTAAGAGAAAAATTCCCCAGCATTTAGAAAGTGTGAAGATTAAAAAAAACTGTATTTATTACATAAGAGGAAAAAAAATTTGGATATATTAGTGTACTTATTGTTGACTAATATATCCATTAATTTTTTTAAGGCGGTTCGTAATCTAATCGTAAACATAATTGATTAAAATATGTACCTATCAACTATCAAGTGGTAAATTCTGACATAAATTCCAAAAGAATTGGTCCAATTATGAATTTTCAGGAAAATTTTATTCATGCCATCCATTGGGTAAGAAATAAAACTTTAATCATATTTACATATTATTTTGGAAAATAAACATATATTATTATTATTATATAGTAAACATTTTGTATAAATTTATTATTTAATCGTATCAATAGATGCAAAAACAGAATATAAACAGGATACAACTTCTTGTGTCCTGAAGAAAAGGAAAAAGAAGAGGCTTCCTTCAGCAGATGAATTGACCAGACTCAGATAGAATCATCAGGGTGAATATATTGTGCACAACTAGAAAGAGCGGGGTAAATAAATGATAGGAAACTAACTAACAAACGCACTACAAAAGTCTATTAAGATAATAATGATAAAAACGTGGTATCTTGTCAAGTACACACGAATTATTCTCATGTAAGAATTTGTTCCTACAAAAGTTATTTTGCAAAGTACAAGAGAACTATAAGATTATTCTCGTAGCATTATTGCTGCTATATAAATAGTACTAGCTGAGCCCGCGACTTCGTCCGCGTGGAAAAATTAAAAAAAAATAGCCTTAGTTACTCGCTATCACATCAGCTATCTTCCAGTGAAAGTCCCGTCAAAATCGGTCCAGTCGTTCCAGAGATTAGCCGGAAGAAACAGACAGACAGACAAAAATTGTAAAAAATGTTATTTTGGTATACGTACCGTGTATACATCCATATGCATTTAGTAAAAAGCGGTTATTTTAATATTACAGACACCCCAATTTTATTTATTTATATATAGATGGCGTCAACGCTTGCATTTCTCGCAGATAAAATTGCCCTTACACACATCAATTGATTTTGTTTTGGTAAATATATCATATCCGAATTCCGGGTACACTTTAAATATCAAGTCTTTAACGTTGGTTACATTTCACCTATGTAAATTTTTTTGTAGCCTAATTCAGGAACTTTCCCCTAAGTAACCACTAACCAATCAATATGATCTTGTTTGGAAAATTTGTGCTTCCTCTACCTAAATGACTGCTCATGTTGGTATACCTACAGCTTCAAGAATTAAACAGTTTTCCACAATGGGGAAGATTTAAAGGAAGATTTAATAATATCATAACTACAAATCCTTATTAAGTAGCTTTACAAATACAGTACTTACACCTACTTACTAACGAATTAGATACATATTAGGCCAAAGCGAACGATCATGTATCCCTCAACAACACCGTAAAAAAGACAAAATAGATAGAGTATTTAACTTCTACAAAGTAAAGTGATTTTTTTCAAAGAAGGAAAATCCAACGTTCCGTATCAAAGAAGTCTATTACGAAAGGAGCCGGTCACACGTCTACTTCGCGCGGGCCGCATATGTTAAAGGTATATAATTCCACTCATGTACCTTAAAAAAAACCGGCTAATTGCGAGTCGTACTCGCGCATTAAGGGTTCCGTACCATAGTCTATAAAAAAACGGCAAACAATCACGTTGGTTGAATGGGAGCCTTCTTAATATTTATTTTATTTTAATTATTTATTTTTAAAGTGAATTTATGCAAATGCAAAAGTGAGTTTATGCAAAAAAACACGTTTGTTGTATGGTGGTCACCCTTAAATATTTATTTTATTCTTTTTTTTAGTTTTAGTTATTATAGCGGCAACATAAATACCTACATCATCTGTGAAAATTTCAACTATCATGGTTTATGAGATACAGCCTGGTGACGGACAGATAGATAGACGTACAAACGCACGGACGGACAGTGGTGTCTTAGTAATGGGGTCCCGTTTTAAACTTTGAGTATGGAACCTTAAAAAGTATAGTAAAGCCAACGAACAACGAACGAACAGTCTCACAGTTCGGCTCTTCTCGGCAATGTTCGGTTCTCGTTCGGCGGTCAGAGTAGCGCACCGGATCTCGCACAGCCTTTCGATAAACACCTAAGTACTAAAAAGTATCTTCACACCCATATCCCTGAGGGGGTAGGCAGAGATACATGTGCACCCACGATTAGTCGAAGATACTTGGTCCCACAAATGTGATAGGTGGTAAGCCTATCGCCAACCGGGCACTTTCCAATCCCGGGCAACTTTGTGTTTCTCAGAAAACTGAAAAAACACTTTTATTGTGCCCGACCCGGGAATCGAACCCGGGACCTCATGTTTTCAACGCCAACGCTGGACCGCTAGACCACAGAGGCGATACCTAGGTACTATTGTTGAGTTATTTTCCTTTTACATTTTTTTTAAACTATGCATCCAAATAATATGGTATAAGAGCCAAAATTGGTCTTCCTAAGATCTTCGTGTTGATAAAGTACTTTTCGTAAGTAAGGATTAATATGCCTACGTATAATAATCCTACTGTTCAAAATTCACCTTATAATTTTCTATAATTTTTCGACTCAAAATTCCTTATTGTGTTGTTGTTATAAGAGATAGATATATAGTGTCGCGGACTTTTTTGTGCATCTACCAAAAACCAATATATTTGTAGTACATTGTACTTAAGTGTACTTAAGCATTACGCCAGCCAGCACACGCGGATACAGCCGTTCGATACCGCTTTTTCTTCCGACTTAGTTTACAAATATCAATATTTTACGCTAAGAGTAATTGTAACGTAATGCTTGAGACTTGAGAGCCTATAACTTTCCTAACTATCATTAATCATACACACAATATTTTTTTTCAATGCGACTTAAATAAGCGGCTAGCGCATTCAATGAACAAACATTAAAATTCTCGTATCACAATCATAATAAACATAAGTCTAAACCGACCTAGGTGGGAAGAGCGCTCCTTTAGGTGAACTATGCGAACTAGTTCATTGAAAATCCCGCTCTTAGTTCTTTTTATATTTCTGTTAGCGTCCACTTTACTAGACAGTGGCACTATGTGACCAACCGAGTTATTTACTTTTACTGTGCGCGCCTTGATATTTCGATAATCGATATCGACACTAAACAACTTTAAATCCCCATGGTTGACATTTTATCAAATCGTCATAACAATCGTCAACTGAAGTATTGCTGGCTAATTATCAAACGGAATTCTAATACCATTTATGTCTTATTTTACGGTAAGTTTAATTAAAATTAAAAATTTTCTCTTCTATTCCCATTTATTGTTACAAATAATTGATTATTCTTATTATATATCACGTTAATTATGACTAATTATTAATATAAATCATTTTATTTTTTCGTTTTTATTTCGATAAAAGATTTTATGTGCCATAACAAAAAAGTCAACTTTAATTGTAAAAAATCATACTTTTTAAGTATTCTAATATAATTACACATTATACTAGGAACTAGCCTAGCTGTTGACTAATCATTAATATAAATTATTTAATTTTTCATTATTTAAATAAAATATATCATATTATATAAATGGACGTGTAAAATTTTCATGTAATACTTTGTATTTTTTAAATAACAATAAGCAAAACTTACAATAATCATAACTATATTTTTTTCTTTATTTATTGTTCTTAATAAATTATATCAAATAAAGAACTAATGAACTAATAGAACGAACTAGTTCATCCTTGGATTATGAACTAAATTGAGCGCTCTGTGTAGTGACCGGTTAGGCCCAAGCCTACCAAAAATTTGTATGAAGTTAGTTTTCTTCTGCGATAGTAGTAGATGTTCTGTGGTCTAAACTCAACGATTTAATTACATGTATATGTGTTTCAATACGTTAGCGCGATCTATTTTCGTGCAGCGACATCTAGTTAATGTGCACTACGTTACGCTTTACGTTACGCTTTCTTTTGATTAATTTTATTCCCCGTGGGAACGAAATATTTTCCCGCGGTAAAAAGTAGCCTATGTCCTTTCTCGACGTGTAATCTATGTTTATGCCAAATTTCATCAAAATCGGTTCAGTGGTTTAAGCGTGAAAGCGTAACAGACAGACAGACAGACAGACAGACAGACAGACAGACAGACAGAGTTACTTTCGCATTTATAATATTAGTATGGACTAGTATGGATAGTATGGACTAGTATGGATTATGTATTTGGTTTTCATCGAGGTAGACGTCTGATCTCGCAAAAGTATAATATTGTCGTTAACTCAACAAATTCACTTTGTGCGCTTACTTTCAAATCAATATCAGTCAAATAAACTTCTGAATGTTCACAAACAAGAGTACTGTTGTATTTATGAATCCCAACAGGGACCCAGAGACCATTGCATTGATAAAACGGCACATGAATTTTGTACAAAAACGAAATGGATTCTTGTTGTTCGGATATTGGAAAACCGTTTTTATATTGACCGAAGTTTTACGACATCATGTCAGATGCTCGCGCTGTGGAGTTATAATGCGTGACCATAAATCCGCACAAACGAAACAGGATATTCTGTTGATTGTATGGCGTTAACTGTATCACAAAAAAAAATCCTTCTAGCAAGCTACCATATATCATAAGCAACACGAATATAAAAATATTTCAGTCATACTCTATAGACTAGGTTTAATATGAATCGACATGAATCCAAAAATGAGTTGCAAGACGGCAAATTTAATTTATAATTTCAAAAAAAGATAATCTGTTTAAATTATACATACATGTTTTTAAATCAATAGCAGTCAAGCAAAAATCTAAAAGTTTATGTAAAAAATTATTGTATTTTGATATCCAAGAGCGACCCGATTGGCACCGTTACATTGATAAAGTGGCTGGCGAATTATAAAAGAAAAATCGAGGAGTAGCTGTGTCATGGCCGGTTTCTGAGGTACTTTTAACAGTAGTTTATCCTTTCGTTAACACTATCGGTCCGATAACTACAGGAATTGCGTTTCTGAGCTACGCATTGTAACACAAACTCCGTTTAAACTTAGGTTAATGTAACCGGCCAAATTTGGCGGTTTATCGATTCCATAACTTTATGTAACGCTTTTTGCTCTTATAGGTAGCTTCTTTTTAATGCACATAATTATTTTAATAGTTTTGTTTGTCTGTCTATATGTTTGTACTTACATTAAAAAAACTGCTGTACGAAGTACAAACGTTGTTTTCACAGCAGCTATAAGATATTTGTTTAATATTGTCACGATAAATAATTAAATTTCATCCTTACAAAGAGGAAAAGGTCATTAGACAGCTTTTACTTGGATATTTGTTGGTTAAGGCAATTCAAGCTTATTTCTAAGCTTCTACAGAATTCCTACCTATATTTTTATATGCACAAATTCTTTTACCACTTAAAAAAAGCGTCTTCGCAAATAAAATAATTACTTTTTGTTTTCTCTCTTTCTGTAAAATTCTTACTGCGCTTTCGAGTCACCATTATAATGGTTTTATATTAACTTAAACATACCACAAGTCGATCAGGTAAATGCAAGTAACAACTAACAATATCTAAAAGAGAAATTGACGCAAAATGAAATATTCTTAATTCAAAGCAAACGACAATCATTCTTTAGATAGGTACTCAAACTAACTAGTAACTACATTACAAAATATTTGGTGACTACTCATTACTGAGTACTGACTAGTGACTAGTGACTAGTGTAAAGCTCTCTCATTTCTCTTTAATACAATGATAGTTCGCTCTCTTTCTGCTACCTGATTCGAAATCATTCTTTTCATTCAATTCCACTAATACCAAATTCATACGAAAACCTTCTTTCATGCTAGGGTATAAAGATTTAGTTTGAATGCTTTAGTGTAACTGGTATACAGACATAGTAATCGTCGTGAATTACATAGTTTCAACTAAAACCTTCTTTAAATACTTATTTATGTTAGATGAAATATTACCACAAATAAAAATAATCATACAGGGGAGCAAAATTACCAAAATAGCATTTTATTTTCTGCATTATAAACAGACCCATCTAGTGGTGGACTTAAAAATGACCTATCGGTTCAATAGCTATTGAACCGTTCGTTGTGCCTTCAGAAACCATCTACGAGATAAACGAAGTTTATCCTCTTGCTAACTTTAAACGATCAATAGTTGTTAATAGTTTAACTGACGACTTCAGAAACCGGGCATCATAGACGCAGTCATGTTGGTTTTATGTGAAGTGACCTTGTAAGGGCTTCGGGTCTGCGTTTTTTTTGCATTTTCTGAAACAGTATGGGAGGGTCAAGTTCCGCTTTTTGTACACCACGTGACAGAGAAAGAAGTGCTACCGGCTGTGTCCTCAGCAAGACCACTACCACCAGCAACACTTTTCGAATGCCGAACCACCACCAAAACCCTAAGATGACCTCTCACAGCTATGTTCCTATAAGTAACTCGTCACCCACTCCCCACAGTTAAGTTTATCGAATCGCCGGTCAAAGAAACAAGAGTAAAGGTCTATCCATTTTTACAATCAACCCTCTTTTTTTGTCTGTGTGAACGCACGACAGTATGTAAAGAGAACTGCCTCGGTCATAAATACATAATACAAAATTGTGGTCATAATAGTGTACTTTGTAATAGTGAAACTTTTGGGGCTACTTAAGTATACTAGTCAGGAAACCATATGCTTTTCCATAAATATACTATAGTACTTATCAGCTACACTATGTAGCCCGCTGCGTGATTAAATGTTTTTGTGATTTCGATAAGAAGAATGTAATTTTCCGAGGTAGAAGAATAATTTATGTGTTGAATTTGGATAAACTTTTATTTATATCATAATATAGTGGATAGTGGATCAAACAAGACTCTCTTGATGGCAATACACAACCAATGTCTTTAGATACCATGGATGTTATTGTGGCATTGCTATCCATGTGGCAGGATAGCAATGCCACGTGCAAAAAAATCGACTATCTTATTCTCCAAAAACTGACTCTATTACAGCAGGTATACGTAAGATGGTGATATCAAACTCGGGCGAGAAGCTGCAATTCTACCACTACTATAGCTGTCGCGATGATAGTGAAGTTTGACCCATGTTTGCCTTTAACAAACTGCCTGGCAGAATGGTAGATAGTATATTCTTCAAAGGGCTGGATAACAATAAAATTTTGTGCATTAGCGACCTGAACCCAAAAACTCATGATTAGCAGATAAATATATAACAACTACACTTACGAGGTGTTACCTATTTTTAAACATTTTTAATATTGTATTCTTATTCAATTCATAAAATATACGTTGTATTTTGTAAGTTTATGATATTTTTTCAGCAGTATTTTTGTTATTTATAAGTTTCTTCAATGGCATGTCTTTGAATCACGCAAACAAAACATTATGACAATCGCTAACGAATAATATATAAGAAAATTTTCCATACATACCTATATTTAGAAAGCTTTTGTGATAAAAATGTGTTTAGACTAAAAGTCATACATATATTTAGAAATCTTTTGTGATAAAAATATTTTTAGACTATTTATTTAAGATTTCAGGAAAGCTAATTCAGAATTGCAATTTTCTTAAACAAGTTGCATTCCTCTGCGAATTTAACTTCCTTGGATCTTTTTTCCTTTACTCTTATTTTTTTATTTAATATCTATACTAATATTATAAATGTGAAAGTTAATTTTGTCTGCTTGACTGTCAGTGACGTTTTCACGGCTAAACCACCGACTCCATTTTAATGAAATTTCATAAAAAATGGTTGAAGACTCGGGGTTAAACGTAGATGAATTTTTAAAAACCCCTCAGAGACTAAAATAGAGGATGAAAGTTTGTATAAAAGATTATATGTATGATTATATGGATGAGTAGAATACTAGTGGTTGTAGCTCTGATATGTTTAACAACATAATGTTATCCTAACGGATGTGATTTACTAAATAATAAGATTCACCGCTGTAATGTGTAATTAACTAGATCATCTAAATGGCAATGAGTGTGCGAAGGTAAGTAAGTTGATCGCTATGGTGTGATTAATGAGTACATCAAAATAACGAGTGTACGAAGATGACTAAGTTGACCGCTATGGTGTGATTAACGAGAACATTAAAATGACAGTGAGTGTGAAGATAAGTTGGGTGTGATCAACGAGTAAATCAAAATGACAGTGACTGCGCGAAGGTAAGTTGAGCGCTGTAGTGCAATTACCGAGTAGGTACATCAAAAGGATAATGATTGTGTGAAGATAATTAAAATTACCCCTATGATGTGATTAACGAGTTCATTAAAATAGCAATAAGTGAGTGAATATATAAGTTGACCGCTGTGGTGTGATAAACGATTTCATCAAAATGGCAGTCAGTGTGTAAAGATAAGTAAAATGTAAATATTCAAATAGCGAAACTTTTTTACAAATTGTACATTTTATTTAAATCCTTGTTGAGTCTCCTATTAGAGATATAAAGCAAGAATTTAGTATCCGAACATAGCATCACTTTAATAACAATAAAGCTTTATATCGGGTCACAAAACAAGCCGGCGATTTTATTCATTTTCATTCAACACCTTTCAGACTTCATTTTTAGGGTTCTGAAGTAAACTAGTAACCCTTATAATTTCGCTCGCAGTCTAGCTCAGAGATTCTTAGTACTAGAAAGCTGTAATTTGGCATGTGGTAACATAAAATCTTGAAAATGATTTTTTTATGGTAGCTCCTCTACATGTTGGATAAGTTTTTAAAAAAATATTGTAGGTTTGTGAAAACAATTTTTCGATTAAGGGACTCGTTTGTGAAACATTAAACCTTTAAACTGCTAATTTTAGTTAGAGACAGTGTCCTCGCTCTGCTAGCTAAATAGTTGATTTTGGAGATGGGAAAAAATTTGCGGCAGTAGTAAATATAATGAAATTAAAAGAAAAACTATCACGGCTTAGAAAAGACTTTACAAGTTATACAATAGTCGATCAACTTTTAAAATGTACCTGGAGAAGTTTTTATGGGCGGTGAACCTGTGGTGCGGATATATCTATAATTAACGTTAAATAGGTTAAATGTTCATAATATGAAACAATAAAAGCCGTCTTCTTAATCTACGTTATTGTGATGGACATCTTCCGAATCCTACATTGCACGTGGCCCGATACGCACTTAACAAACTAATTATTATTTTTTATGGCGATGGCAATTAAAATATTTGGTTCTCCCGTTTTTTGGTTTAATTTATTTACAGAAGCACACCTTTCAGACTTCGGTTTAATTCATTTTGATTTGACAATACGTTTTTCAGACTTCGGTTTAATTAATTTTTATTTAACAATAAGTGGTCCAGCGTTGGCGTTGACCACATGAGGTCCCGGGTTCGATTCCCGGGTCGAGCACATAAAAAAAGTGTTTTTTCAGTTTTCTTAAAAACACAATGTTGCCCGGGATTGGAAATTGTTGTGGGACCAAGAATCTTTGGCTAATCGTGGGTGCACTTGTTGTACTTCTGCCTACCCCTTCAGGGATATGGGCGTGAAGATACTTTTTTTTTAACAATACGTGTTTCAGATTTCGGTTTAATTAATTTTCATTTAACATCACGTCTATTAGACTTCGGTTTTATTAATTTTTATTCAACAAAACATTTTTTAATTTTAACATACAATCTTGTTACAAACTTTCTTTTATTAATTTTTGTGATAAGATACAATTAAAATGTTTGATTTCTATACACAATGGTTACCTCAATTTGTCGTAAAGAGCTATTTGCTCAGATGCTTAACTAAGAAGATTGTTATATCAGCTTAACTTAAACTTTGGGATTTATTTTTTGTCGTAACAACGTGGCATTTAATATGATTACTACATCTCTACTTAATAAAATAATTTTGTGAATAAATTGCAAATATGCAATCCCCAGGAAAACTAGAGTTAGAGGAAAATATATCTAGTCAATATTTCCGCAAAAATACATTTTGTGAGAGAGTTACAGAGTAATGCAATACTCTAGAGTGTACTACAATTGATATATTTATTCTTAAAACTGCTCAGAATATAAAATATAAAATAATATAAAAACCATTTTGAAATTTCCCACGAGAATATAAAATGTGAAATACAGTTAGTGAATTTCAAAGCTCCACCATGTTGTCGTTATGTGGCGTTAAACTAGACTTGGAAGTAAAATTTCAAATTGAAGAAATTTTCAACTGGCATTGCTACTTTCAACGTGCGATAGATGAAAATAATGTTTTATTTATTCATTCATTCTTCTTTAAAATCTTTTTGATTTAAGAAGAAATTCATATTTGATTATACATGTTGTATTTCTTTTATCCGACTGCACTAAAGGAAGGTTATGTTTTTAATTTTTTGTCGAGTAGCTGTCTTTAATAAAACTGACTGCACTGTAGGTACTAAGCCGTTCATTTTGTCCTAAAAGCGGTCATTATCGTTATTAACAGCTACGTATACTGAAATTTGGTATTACTTCGGTCGTTCATTTAAAAAGAGCCTAATAAATCCCATAAATGTGAGTAGTTTGTGGCTAAATATTTAGCCAGACACGACCCAGAAAAGCCAAACTTGTCCGGCTAAGACCGGACGATTGCGTTTTTTAATGTATTTTTTTTTATCATAATATAGCAAACAAGCAGATGGGTCCCCTGATGGTAAGAGTCAACCATCGCCGATAGACACCAAAGATGTTAACGGCGCGTTGCTATTTTATGGCGAGGTCTAATGTCACATGCATAAGTTTACCAGCTACATCACCCTCCAAACCGAAACACGACAGTGACAAGCACTGACGCTATAGCGGCAGAAATAGGTAAGGCGGTGGTACCAGACCCAGGTGAGACAATGCGGAGCTCTACCACGGTAGTGACTAGTGTTTCTCATAGTAGTATCGCAGGCAGTACTTATCTATTTATAACTAGCTGTTGCCTGCGACTTCGTCCGCGCTGACTTTGTTTACTCCGCATAGCTCCTCCCCCGTAGGTGACAGCGTGATAATATGTAGACTATATGTTGACCTGACCTATTAGTAATATTCATGCAAAATTTAAAGTAAATCCATGTAGTACTTTTTGAGTTTATCCCAGACATACATACAGACAAATAGACAAACAGACGAACAAACGAACAGACGAACAGACGAACAGACGAATAGACGAACAGACGAACAGACGAACAAACAAACAGACAAAAATTCTAAAATTTTTGGCTTCGATATCGATTGTAGATTACGCCCCAAGTATTCTTTTAAAAAAATATTCAATGTACGTATTGACTTTCCTACGATTTTATTACATGTAATAGATAATTACTTATTTATAAAATTCAAGTTTACAAGTGCTTTCAATTAATCGAAATAGCTTAACCGATTGTGATGTTTTTGTAATTACAAGATCAGGAGATTAACTGTATAACTGGATCTTTAGTTCATAACTCTATAACTGGATCCGGTAGATGGCCCCACTTACAAGATCCACATTAAAAAATAGGATAGGTACCGTTTTCTGACCGAATTATCTCCGATATACATCATTAACATGCTTTGAAATAAATCCCCTTGTGAAAAATGCTTTAAATTAGGTGAAAAAATACATATAAATACATACTGGGACATTGATATAAAAAACTCAAGATACACAATCAGTGTCTCAAAAACGTCCTAAAAAAAGCGCATAATTTAAAATTGTGCGCTCATTTCAAATAGAATCGCGTCGGCCGCGACACTGTCAATTTTATTTCTTTTTGTACATTGCTTTGTAAAAACAACTATAAATCTTGCGCTTAAGGTTGGATATTCAAAGACATATGTTTTTGCTATTTCTATGAAATTAGGAACACTTTTGAGTGTCAGTTTTGTTCGGGACTGTGCATCTTGCGTTTTTTATATCAATGATATTGAATCAATTACATAAATCACCTCTGTAGTCTAGTGGTCCGGTGTCGGTGTTGACCACATGAGGCCCAGGGTTTGATTCCCGACTCGGGAAATTCAAAATATGTTTTTTCAGTTTTCTGTTAAAAACAACGTTGCCCGGAATTGCCATTCCAATTGCCATAATTTCTTCAATGCCATAAACCTTTGAATTGTATTAATGCCTCGTATTAAATATTGGCTTATTTCCAATCAATGAACAAAAGAGCATCTTAAGACTCGACAGTAATTTGAAAGCGATTAATTTGTCTGGCTTTGTACAATTACACAGACGAGACAAGCGAACTATCTGTTTTTAATTAAAGTGTCTCCTAGAGTATTTGAATGGTTTTTATAAATTAGTTTATTTAAATCTGACAGCAATCTGGGGAAAAAAGAACTTGAGATCTAATGTAATGAGCCTAATCAGCAAATTTCGGGGCTAGTCGATTTAGTTAAATTCAATGACGAGTAGGTTAAATAAAAATAAACTATAAATAAAAAAATATGGCTCATCACATTTATATAGTTATATAACAATAAACTTGACACAGTTTTAAAGCCAATTTACAAAATCACCCAACTGAAATTCAGGTATTTTCTAATCGATGCGAGAGCTGGACGTCGTCGTCCATATAATGCACCAAGTGGTGGTAAAATGAAAATTGAAAACAGTATTGATGCTTTTAATATTTTAATTATTACTACGTGGTTTTAATTTTGGCACACGGATGTAGCGGATTTTATACTATTCTCTTTTATTTATTTTTGAAACAAAAAATAAATGAACATTATTTAAGTGAGTGTGTGCATAAGAATAGAATATAGTTTTATTTTATGCCAATTTTTATTGGAAAAAGTGATTATTTGATAACAAAAAACCCAGTTAATATTTCGTTAATTTTCGTTGAAATAGGAATATTTAATTAATTAGTTATAGTTATAGATCTTTTAGGAAAAAAGTAATCCATTCAGGCACAATTGTTGGATGTTTCTGGTAATTTAGTATTTTTTCTAATTAAGTTTGTTGATTCTAGCAGTAGCAATACCTTTTGGAAAAATAGCTTCCTTGCGTAATTGTCGAAACTTGATTTCGGAGAACATATATTATAAGAAATACAATTGATGATTAAAAAATCTGTTTCATTGAGACGATATTAAAAAGATTAAACTATCTAATGGTACCATTTAATTAAGTAAAAGTTACCTTATAATATAAAAAAATTAGGAGTTGGAAATATTTGTTTCTCGTCAAAAGTTGGTCTAAAGTTTAAACTGCCTCTTAACTTTAAATTTAGTACTACTTACCACGTAATCATTTGTAGCTGGTAAACTTAGTCATAAACTTCATACATGTTAATAGGAGAGGGTTATCTTTTACATCAGGATAACTGTCTATTTTTGCGAAAGTCTACATATGTTAATAGCGTATTTTATAACCGTATATTTATGACTTGATGAATAAAACTGTAAAGTTTTATATTGAATTTGAATTAGTTATTGCAAACTACATCTGAGTAAACTTAGAAATCTGCACTGCATTAGTAAGTATTCATTTGTAGATGCCCATTCACAGCAGATCTCAGTAAACTGTTAAAATGTGCTGTGAGCAAAAGTAGCATTCAATGTCGTATAGCTCGTATGTTCACCAAAATTTAATATCATGTTTATCCCAATATATCATGTAATAGATTAAATTTCACTAATTTTTTTCCACACAATTTCTTATCTAAGTACTATTTCGTCTGCACTGGGGCACACACCGCCGCGCTGGGGCTTATCTTGTCAGAGTTGCGGTAAATTCTGCACAGTCTTCGGTTTAAACCCTATCATAATACATCATCGTTTAGAGGTAATTGCTTAATGACGTGAAAATTTAAAATCGTGCCTTTAGATTTGGTACCTACTAGTACTTATACATTTATAGATGTAAGTCAATGTTTATAGAAGATAAAATATTATTAGTCATTTAGAGTCAAAAAAAATTATAAAATTACAAGAACCTCATAATATGAAGAGGCATTTTTACGTTCTTACATACTTTTCTTGATAACAATTGGCTTTATTTTTGAAAGATTTTTTTTTCGGCAGAGAGAGCCGAGTACTATATGTCATGGGCCTTTTTTTCGATTTAATTTTATTCAATTTAAATTAATCATTTAGACCCTTTTATTTCCTTAACAAAAATGTATTACGACAATATGATTACAGTGCATGTTTTTTATTTATTAAGAAGTCAAAACAATTCGTTTCGTTTCGTATTTCGTATTTATTAAGAAGTCAAAACAATTCGTTTCGTTCCATCCGGGTGTCTCTTGACACCCGGATGGAACGAATTTCTTTTCGATTAATTAGTGAAGGAATTGTAATAAAATTTTAATTTTTTTTAAAAAAATTGCTTTCTATAAGAGAGAGAGAGAGAGAGAGAGATAGAGAGAGAGAGAAACATGCGCATGCCGCACAGCTTACAATAGTTTACTATAGCAAAAATTGTCGTGACAACTTTTCATACGAATTTTTCCGTCTAGCCCCCTTTCACAACGCGCGATAAGGACACTTCGTTCCAACAATATATATTTTGTTTATTTTTATTAAAGTGAGTATTAGAAGATGTTTTTTTAATAAGTTTAATTTGTCCAGTGGTATTTATTATTATTATTTTTAAACGTACAATGTACTTTGCACCTATACATGCTTCTTCGGAGATACGAGCGTTACGGTATTTATTTTTTAAATTATAGAATTATAATAAAAAAAACCTGTAAACAGGTTGACCCTACAAGTAATCCTTAAACTTCCCGCTAAATTAAGTTATTTTATTTTTAAAGGAGCAAAAGATATACCTAAACATAATTTTTTCAGAATTTAAAAATCTAAAATAAGTTAATAATAAATAAATATATTTTGACCCCCGTTGGTCGAGTGGTTAGCGACCCCCGACGGTGACAAGCATTTGTGTGATGAGCATAAATGTTTGTATTTCTGGGTTTGGGTATTTATTAAATATATTCTAGTATTTATATACCTATGTATTTCTGTGTATAAGTATCGTTGACTAACACCCATAGCACACACAAATAATTTGCTTAACTTGGAGTTAGATCAGTACGTGTAATTTGTCTCGTGAATATGTATTTATTTTATTTACTATATTTTGATTTTTGAAAAGATGTATATTTTTAAAACGATGATTAATTTTGATCTTTTGTATGATATTTAACTTTTTTAAAGTTCTAAAATGGAGTCTTAACTACAAAATAAATTGATTAAAAAATGTCGAAGTAATGTCAAATAAAATTTTTTTCGAAAATTTCCTCATTGACAGATCCCGAATAAATCAACCGATTATGATCCAATTAACAGTATTTTACGCAGTTTTTTTTGGAAATAAGTCAGTTAGAATTTTAAGTCTGCAAGTTATTTTAATAAAAATATAAAGTAAGTTTGTCGTAAACAACATAACTTTAATATTTGAAAAGTTGGTTACAGTTTTTGAGAACTTGATTTGATTTTGATTTTTAAAACGAAATTTGACGTTGTTATTTAAGTAATATAATATTGTGGAACGGCAAAAATCGATTGGTTGAAAAATCTCGAAGTTATGTCAAAAACACTGTTTTCAAAATTTTTCGTCAACGATTTCTTCCTAACGAATAATTTGATTTTAATGCAATTTACGGCATTGCGGAATTAATTGTTTGATGTAGATTGTTGAGGAAAAGCGCTGATTGGATTTTGTAATTAACCTGAAAATTATTTAAAAAAATAAGGTTTTGCCAAAAAAAAAATCAGATTTATTCTCAATTTTCAAAATCTCCTGAGCCGAATCGATTCAGATTTTTAGGAAATCTAAGTTTGGCAAAACCCAATCGAATGCCATCAACCGCGTTTCAATCGGTTCATAAGTTATGAGATGGTCACATACACACATAAACACGCATACATATATACATACATACTGACGTCATCTTGAAAATAGTCGAAAAAGGTTCCTAGCGCCTTAAAACGTGGAGATCTGGTGAAACATCGTTTTTTGAAATTCGGGTCAAAATCAGTGACTTCCTTATCTACATACATACGAAGCGGGAAGTTAAAAAATTCAATACAAATGTTCAAAGTTTTTCATCTTCAGAATTCGGTCCAAATCCATATTTTCAAACTTCAATTTACTATGACTTACGACCCAAAGTCTTAATTATCAAACAAATGGAAATGGGTTATGGGACTGGAGGTTAAGGTAGCGGGTAACCTTGTTATACACATGACATGTGAAAACACAATGTTAGTTGAATGCGATACTTCAAATACCCAGTCAAGATTCCTGCAAAAATACGTCACTGTAATTCACATTGCTTTGTTCTAGAATGTACAATAGTGAATGTTCTACAGTGGACAATAGCTGTTTACTCTATAAGTTTCTAAGAATATGAAACATAAATTGAAAAATGGAAAAACTATTTTGGAATTTCCCACGAGAATGTAATACATGAAATACAGTGAGTAAATTTCAAAGTTCCGCCACGTTGTCGTTATATAGCGCTAAACTTGACTTGGAAGTAAACATTCAAATTGAACAAATTTTCAACTAGCCACTTTCAACGCAGAAAAAGGCAACTGAAATATTTAATGCATTAGTCTCCGTCAGTGTTCCTTTGGTGATAAGAAGAAAAATTTATTTATATGCTAACTAGCTGCATCGTGCAGTCCGCTGCATTATGAGTGTTTTTGGCAAATCCCGCGTAATCACCTAATTTTCCGGAGTTATAAATAGCCTATATGCTACTCTAGGTCATCATCTACATGTGTGCCAAATTTCATTCAAATGCGTTCAGTAGTTTTTGCGTGATTGAGTAACAAACATCCATCCATCCAAACATCCAAACTTTCGCATTTATAATATTACTAGCAAAAAGCAGAGCTTTGTAAAGGGCTCGCAAAGTTATAATATACAATAAAATAATATAATAATAATCAGAAATCAGAAGTACTTTATTCAATAAATCTTTTTACAAGTTATTTTGACACGTCAACATATTTTTATAAAAAACTACTACGGAGACGCGGCTACTACCTAGTAATATTGTAAGGAAAGTATTTTTAAGAGAATTACGTCTTTTAATGTATGGACTTTATTTATAATTATCTAACCTAAAAAAATCCAGCCTATTTTCACCCAAACATTATATTCGCATCAAAGGCGTCGTCAGGCTTTGGTCTAGGGGGGCGTAACAAAATATTCGGCTAATCGTGGATGCACAAGTTGTACCTCTGCTTACCCCTTCGGGGATATGGGCATGAATATACTTTTTTTAGGTTTTTACCCTCGGGCTAAGATTGGAAATTGATAATTTTAATCAAAATAATAATAATCAATTAATACACATGTACTGTTTCACAATAATCATATTGTGAAAATCTGTAAACGGTTGACCTTGCAGGCCATTCCTGCAACTTCAAAAAGAGTAAAAACTATAAGCATAGATTTTTCAGTTCTAAGAAATATTGAAATGTCTCAATTGCCAAGTCACAAAAAACAGCAAGAAAACACTGACTTACTTTACTTACTTACTAAATCAGTAACTTCCTTACTTAGTTAAAAAGTACACGTGTATTAATAGATTAATATTGTATTAAAATGGAGTGAATGAAAATGAATTCAATGAATTAAAACTACCACGCCTAAGCTCAAACCTAAAAGTGCGATATTTTTTCAGTAAAATTTACCACAAAAGGGCATAGATCGTCGCTTAGTGTAGCTTTGTAGCATTTTAATTCATTAGTTTTATAATAGATGGCGTTGGCGTGGAGTAACAAAATTTTAATACAACATGTATCTTATATTTTTTTAATGTTTATAAAATGGTATTTTAATGTTAGAACATATCTCGACATGAATTTAAACTACCACGTCAAAGCTCAAACCTAAAAGTGCGATACTTTTCCAGTAAAATGTACCACAAAAGTGCATAGAAAGTCGCCTAGTGTAGGGCTCGCTTCGTTCGCCCTATCAAATAAACAAAAGAAACTAATTATTATTGGAACTTTAAAAGAATCACTTAGTAACAAAAGGAGTTTATTATACAGTGAGTTACAAAACCCCTATTCGACATACTAAGGCATTATTTGGAAGCTTAATATAACTATAATATTATATGTGTCATTATTTTTGGGTATTGATAGATTAATTTTCTCGATCAAAATAATTAATCTTAGATAGAAATTAGAAATCAGAAGAACTTTATTCAATAAAACTATTTACAAGTTATTTTGACACGTCAACACTCTTCAAAACTACCACCGGATCGGAACGCGGCCACTCTACGTACTACAAATTTTTAAACACCGTGAGTTTTAGTCTCGTGTAGTCGGAGTACTTTTGAAGAATAGACCAACTGCCGTTCTGCTAGACATGTCGTAAGAGACGACCGATCGGTTATACGTGTCACTACTATCGTGACTGCTAAGTGAAAGAGTTCTGCAATGTCTCGCCCGGGTTATTTGGTACCACCGCCTCAACTATTTCTGCCGCAATAGCGTCAATGCTTGTCATTGTCGTGTTCCAGTTTGAAGGCGGCAGACTTATGCAAGTGGCAATGCCATCCAGCCATACGGATAGTAACGCATCATTAAAATCTTTCGCGATCGTATCTCTTTCCATCAGGAGAGCCAATTGCTTGTTTGCTATCTTATGATATAAAAAATATTACCTATGGCAACCCTAAATGTGACTTTTGTTATTCTTATAAAAAAGCTGCGCTTCCTACGGCCTGGCTACGGGAAATTCACGCCCACGATTTTTCACGCGGCGCGAACGATGAAGCGTCTGGCGTCTGAAACAAATATATGAGAGAGTACTAAGCATGTCACGCGACGCGGCGATCGGCGGGGTGGCGGACGAATTCAGCTGAACGAACCGCTCGCCGTGTCCCCCACCACGTTCCCACCCGCGCGCATTGAAACAAATTTTTGAATCAGCACAACGCATGCTACGACTTTGGGCGGCGGCTGCGGCGAATAGTCTAGGAACCAAAATGGTTATGTTTTAATTGCCGAGAAATACACTATGAACATTTTAACTTTAATTTCCAAATACTTACTAGGCCAGCAACTTGTAAGTCTGGTATCACATCATAAGTATAAACAAAGTCCAGGACACAATTTTTCTTTCTTCCCACAATTTTGAATATTCAAAAGAATATGATTGTTGTAGTGTCGCCAAAAAATCGGTAGTTTTAATCTAGAAACGCCATAATGTCGATAGTATCGACAGTATTGAAATAAAGTTGACTATCGATAGTTCTAATAGTATCGATACTATCGATAGTAATTGTGATTAATGCAATATTAAATAGCAATACTATCGACAGTATCGACACTTTTGATAGTATATTTTTAAATCATGAATATTATCGATATTATCGATTGCATTGCTGTTGGTTGATAGTATTAAACCCTAATAAATTAAATAATAATGAATATCAATCGGTAACACTATAAATGAAAGGTTTCTAGTTTTGACACTCATTCTAAAAAAATGTCTTGATATAGTATGCATTTCTCATATATCTTGTGAAATTCAACGTCTATACTATACCCCAGTTCTTATTTAAATCATGTACTACACATTGTCTTCCAAATAGTAAGTACTGAAGTACAAAACTACTCCCCTCCCCACAAAATCGAGATAAAGTTGAAAAAAGTCATCTCGTTCTCGAACTATCTGGTCATGGTGGAAAACGCAAGTTTCCGTGGCCTAAAAATCCGCGCCTCGCGAATTTCGTCTCACCCGCCGCGTCACCGTTTCACGTGGCCGGGCGGTTATACTTTAAACAGAGATATAACGGCGATAAACTCCGACGCTGCTGCGACAGAATAGGTAACGCAAATATAAATAGGTAAGGTAAATCAAACCAAACCCGGGCGAAATGTTATAGAACTATACAACTCAAGTAGTCACGATGTTAGAGAGACATATAATCCATATCACTTCTACTCATATACTAACAAATATAACAAATAAAACAGGAGGACCACAGATCTGAAGGCATGTTTTCTACGTGCTTATTGAACGCTATCACTGCCTCTTCGGAGTTGGTAAAAGTAAAACCTCGCAGCAAATCTTTGATTTTGGGGTAAATACAAAAATCACAGGTTGCTAGGTCAGGGCTATGCGCAGGATGATGGAGGAGATGTACTTTTTCGGAAGCTAAAAATGACTTTGTTTTGTTGGCCGTGTGTGAAGAAGCGTTATCATGGTGTAGGAGAATTATTGATATAAAAAACCCAAGATGCACAGTCCCGAACAAAACTGACACTCAAAACTGTCCCTATCATTTAAGTAGTTATAGCAAAAACATATGTCTTTGCATATCCAACCATAAACGCAAGAGCTATAGTTGTTTTTACAAAGCAATGTACAAAACGAAATAAAATTGACTTCCATCAAATAGAATCGACCAACGCGATTCTATTTGAAATGAGCGCACAATTTAAAATTGTGCACTCATTTTTGGAGGACGTTTGGAGACACTGATTGTGTATCTTGGATTTTTTATATCAATGAGGAGAATGCAACTTTTAGGTCGTCTTTCGCGAACTTTTTCTAACACCCTGGGTAAACAAATGGTAGAATACCACTCGGCATTAACACTCTTTTGATTTTCAAGTGGAATTGTGCAGGTGGGACCCGTAGCTGAGAAAAAAAACGCGATCATTTTTTTACCAAAGTTTCTCGCCTGTCTCACTTTTGTTGGCCTGTTCTCATTTTCAAACAACCATTCACAAGTATGCTGTTTTTTTTCGGGTTCAAAACAATAAATCCACGTTTCGTCTCCTGTGACAATATTATAAACAGCATTAGAATGTCCGTGGTCGTACTTCAGTAGCATCTGTGAGCACCATTCCACGCGAGCCCGTTTCTGCTCCGCTGTCAGTTCATGAGGGATCCAACGACAACAAAGTTTCCGAACTTACAATTCTTCGTGTAAAATTTTCTGAATTTGGCTCATACCAATCCCTAACAGTCCTTGAATTGTCTCATAGGTACTCCGGGGGTTTTCTTCAATTAACCGCTTAACAGTAGCCACATTATTTTCATTGACGGCAGTTGAAGGCCGCCCTTCACGAAATTCGTCATGTAAAGAAACTCGACCTCTCTCAAATTCAGCAAACCATCGCCTCACGGTGCCTAAACAAGGTGCTTCTCTCCCAAAAGTATTTTGAAGAAGAGCGGCACAGTCTTGCGGAGAAAGAGAACTTTTAAAATCATAAAAAAACATTGCTCTAAAATCTTTTCGACTTAATTCCATTTTCGTTGCGTACGTAGAACTTTGATGTGTGATAAAAAAACAATTGAGATATCATTTCCCGCCAATTGTTTTTTTTATTACTAAGAAGGTTGCAACGTTTTATAAATATAACATTCGAAATTCAAATAGTTCCGATTAGCTAGAAGTGCAAAACTTTTAGTGTGCCCCATGTATGTTCATTATGGGCGGGTCAGTTAGTAATAAACAAAATGATAAATTTAATCATGAAATTTTCAGCAACAAGTTATTTATTAATGCAACTTGTTAAGCGCTGACTTATTTCCAGACCATGACAGATAATAATCTTGAAGACTCGAGGGTAATTTGAAAGCAATTACTTCGTCTGGTCCTTATGCATTACACAAAAGAGTCAAGTGGGTTATCTGTTTTTATGAAAGTTCTTCAGTACCTCCTAACGTGATCTTAAAAACCACTTTTATTCATATTTAATAGGACAGAAATTTTTTTCAATTTCTTTAGTCTCCAATATTTCTAACCTTATATTTTGTTGTAAGTTCGGGTGATTTCAATGTCAATATTGACAATACATATTGATTAATAGCGGGATTTTTGAAGTATTAAAAATAATTATATTTTTTATAATTATTGAAAAGCAAACAAATAAGTTGTTCGTCAGATGATAACAAATAATCATCTCATCTCACAGGACTATTTCACTGACACTATTTCAACAAGAAAAAGTAAGGTAGTGGCACAAACCCGGATGAGACATGGCCACCTATTACTAATGATAGTGACAGCTTTTGCCAGTCATTCGTCTAGCAAGAAAGCAGACGACTATTTTGCAAAAAAGCCTCAGATTAACGCGGCGACTTTTAAGCAAAAAATCCGTGTATTAATAATTTAATGGCCGGCATAAGATACATTATTTTATATAATCCAATATCAAACATAATTGATTCCTTATTACTTTATTCACTCTGTTCTTCCTACTTAAGGAACTCGACGAAAAGATCTGAATGTACATGATTCATTTCTTTTCATCAAGTAATTCCATGTCCATCATTTGATTACTACAAAAGCGGTTGATTTTTACTTAATTAAATTCTAAATCTATTAGTAGGTACAACACATAATATTCTATCAGTTGCTTTTGTAAATTTAGCATTTCCTGATTAATTCATATTGCTCTGCTGATCTGCTGTCACTGCAGCTTAAGTGCAGCAATAAGTTTTCAATTTTATATATCAATAACATACCACTGTATGTTAGTTATGTAAAAATTAAAACTCATTTATTTGGCGTTAGCTACTTTCTAATAATAATTCTTAATAATAATGCTTATTTTATGTGTGAGTATGGCGATCGCGGTATTGATACAAATGTTTGTACTTGCCAATTCCGCTTGTTCTATGTTCTATGACTGGCAGGGGTCGCGACGAGCAAGCTTCTTTGTTTGAGCAAGTGTTGGATCATAATATTATTTATTGAAAATGTTATCTATAAACTTAACATTTTATAAATTAGTATTTGAACTGAAAATCGTACCATTATATTTTTGCAAAACGTTGTGATTGATAATTTGATGCTGTAGTTACTCGACTTCGAAGTCTAGCTTAAGAAAAATTTTTGCATTGTCTCGCCCGGGTCTAGTACCACCACCTTACTTATCCCTGTCGCAATAGCGTCAGTGCTTGTCACTGTCGTGTTCCGGTTTGGAGGGTAAAGTAACCGGTAAACTTATGCATGTGGCGTTAAATCTCGCCACAAGATAGCAATGCACCATTAACTTCTTTGGTGTATAGACACCTATAGAAGCAATGGATGAATGACTCTTTCCTTTAGGAGACCCATCTGCTTGTTTGCTATCTTATGATATTAAAATAAAAAAACAATCATGCCTATTGATTTTGCGCGCCAAAAGAGAAAGATTCTCCTATTGGTCCGGTTCCCTTTGAAGAACAGACCATCAGCCATGTAGCCAAGCAGTTCATAAATGGATTGGCTGTAAGTGTCACACTCTGACTATTAGGTGATAGAATTTTGCAACTTCTCGTCCGGGTATAGGTACCACCGCCATTACCTATTCCTGCCGTAATAGCGTCAATGCATGTCATTGTCGTGTTTAGAAGTTGAAGTAGCTAATAGACACGTGACATCACTATTCCGCCACAAGGATATACTACTGCACTAATAACATTTTTGTTTTTTTATATTATAAGATAGCAAAGAAGCAGATGGGTCTCCTGATGGAAAGAGTCATCCATCGCCTATAGACACCAAGGATGTTAATGGTGCGTAGCTATCTTGTGGCGAGGTCTAATGCCACATGCATAAGTTTACTGGCTACCTAACCTTCCAAACCGGAACACAACATTGTCAAGCACTGACGCTATTGCGGCTGAAATAGGTAAGGCGGTGGTACCAGACCCGGGTGAGACAATGCGGAACTCTACCACTTAGTAGTCACGATGTTAGTGACTCGCATAGCCAATAGGTCGCCTTTTATAACCTGCCTGGCAGAATGGCAGTTGGTCTATTTTTCAAAGGAGCCCGGCACCAACATGGAGGATTAAAAGCATTTATATCTGTATAAAACAAATGCTTTTAATAAGAGCAACTAGTTATTGATACTTAGCTGTAGCGTGCAGCCTGCTGCATTATAAAAAGTTTTTGACGAATCCCGCGGGATCATCTAACTTTTCCGGGATAAAAATTAGCCTATGTGCTATTTCAGGTCATTATCTACCTGCTAAATTTCATCCAAATCTGTTCAGTAATTTTTGCGTGAAAAAATATCAATCCATCCATCCATACATACATCCAAACTTAAGCATTTATAATATTAATATAGATTCGAGAAATTAGATTGTCACTTATAATAGTTCTACATAGATTCAAGAGGTATATTGCGGAAATTTATATCCAAAGACGATTTTCACTCAAAATGCATTACTATTTAACTTTTATAAAGGGAAGAGAAGATTCGAGTCTCCTGAGGATGCTTCGGCTACGAAGTGAAATGTGCGTTAAGTAAATAAACTACCCGCATTTCTATTTGTGCTATCAACGTGAGAATATTATGCCGCTGGGGCCCCTTAATTTCTAGACTTTCACTAAGTTTGTTTTATTTCTCACACTTTACTTCAATACTTTTTATAAAGATAATAATCGCCTTTGTAGTCTAGTGGTTTCTTGTTGGAGTTGACGGTTAGACAATTCAAAACATGTTTTTCAATTTCTGACAAAAGCAACTTTGCCTAGGATTGGAAAAAGTGTCCAGTTGGCGATAGGCTGGCCAATGGCCACCTATTATATTGTACTTTGTGGGATTAAGTATCTTCGGCTTATCGTGGGTACACTTGTTGTATCTCTGCCTACCTCTTCGGGGATACGGTCGTGAAGATACTTTTATTTAAGATTAGGTTTATTAGAAATCAGATCTGATTCCGCAAAAGGTTGAACATTCTGTTCACCATAATTTCCTCTTTGGAATAAATAGTTTGTTGATCGATAAGAAAAAGGTCATTCCATCCTCGCATTATTTATAATTTTTAACGAATTTACAATATAGAACAATGTTTACAACAACTAAAGCAAAAAGCTTTAGATGCTTTTGCGAGGTACTTGAGTGACACACAGACCCCTGAATACCAGTGAATTTTAAGATTTTTCTAAATAAACAAATACTTCACCTGACTCATGAATAATTTAAGCCCAACAGATTATAAATCAACGAGACACCCTTTCTTTAAATACATAATTTAAAAAATTTGATGTTGAATAAATATCCGTAGCGTGCACAACTCAAAAGTATTCCTGTTTTATTTGCAGTGTCAATCTTCAAAATTGAAATGAGACGAAAATTTAATATAATATATGAATGCTAAAAATTCATTGGGAAGTCTTATCTTAGAGCCATAGGTACATTATTTAATGGATAAGGTATGTACTGTATATAAAGTGTGCATGTGGGTTTGGAATAGTCAAAGACCAGACAAATACTAATAAACACGGTGTTGGGCGAGGAAGGTGTAGCCGCTCGTATAAGCAACATGGTGGTGGTACTAATTATCACAGGTGACACGTTGCAGAACTCTATTTATTTATTTAAACTTTATTGTACACCAAAAATATACAATTTCGTACAAAAGGCGAGCTTAATGCCTCTTGGCATTATCCAATAGGGTATCCAATATCCTTTGGGTCAACAGAATGTAGCTGTGAAGGTGCCACTAAGCAACTTAGATAACATGAAATTAATATATATTATAATATACATACATCCATATTACAATATTTATATACATACAATATACATACATACATATACTTACTTAGACATAAAATACATATATATTTGTACAAACATACACATTCGTCTAACTACTCTACATCTTAGAAGAACTTTACCAACTAGTAAGAACTCAGTAATCATAATGATACCTACTAACATGTATAGACTACTATCGCCTTTTTCGCCTATCGCATTCATGCATCTTTTTTTGTATCTACATATTATAAGAAAAAAAAACATTATTAAGACCTTTTTGGAATGTGTCCGATATCGGTTAATAAGAAAAGAACTGTTAAATAAACTAAAAGTCAACAAAAATGACATTGGACAGTTTCACAGTATTTCTTCATCTGAGCTGATCTGAGCTGGGCTGACTTAGCCCAGCTCAGATGAAGCCAAAATACATTTTTCATTTGTAAATCGTCTCATTAGTAGTTGAAGATAATAATTGTATAGTATTATAGATCGTATTGTAATAGGATACGATGGAACTGGCGTACACATGGTGTAAAAGATTCTTAAATAAAAATAATTAAAAAAAGAGACCTCGTTGTGTCTATAGAAATTTATCTATGCACAGAGACATACTTTCAGGATTAGATGCATAAAACTTTAAATAAAGTTGTACATTGGCTTTGACTTGTTTATTACAAACTACGAATACATCCTCGTGGAATATACGCCTTGACATGCAAATCGACTTGTGTTAGTGTTTTTCACTGCAGAGCATCTGATATATACATTTAAATACAGTCCTTTGTACTCGCCGGTTTGTGAAAGCTATTAGAAGTTTGAATGTTCAGTTAATAGTTAACTAATTTGTAAGCGTCATTCTTAACTGTAAATTTGATGTATGTTTGTCAACATAATTGCTCATTTAAAATTGCGCAATAAAAGAAAAATGTTAAAATTTACCCGCAAAATATATATTTTTTTATATCATAAGATAGCAAACAAGCAGATGGGTCACCTGATGGAAAGAGTCAACCATCGTCAGTAGACACAAAAGATGTTAATGGTGCGTTGCTATCTTGTGGAAAGCTAACGCCACATTAATAAGTTTACTGGCTACCTTACCCTCCAAACCGGAACACGACAGCGACAAGCACTGATGCTATTGCAGCAGGAATAGGTAAGGCGGTGGTATCAGACCCGGGCGAGACAATGCAGAATTCCACCACCTAGTAGCCACGATGTTAGTGATTAGCATAGCCAATCGGTCGCCTTTTACGACCTGCCTGGCAGAACGGCAGTTGGTCTATTCTTCAAAGGAGCCCGGAACACACACGGGGAAATATTCTAAAATCTAATGTTATGCATGCATCTCGTCTCTACATAATAAGTTATTCTTTTCTGAGACAAAATTAATAAGCTTTCCAAAGATATGATTGTGATGACTTTTACCAATAAAATAAATTAATAAAAATATATTAAAACAAAACTATGTATTAAAGGGTAAAATAAAACTGTGTAAGTGCATTAATTTTTTTTAGATCATTTAAAAAGCAAAAAAGCTTCGGATTAATTGCTCTTCATACAAATATCATAATTTATTGTAACATGAAATATTTTTTAAATTATACTTCTTTTGGTGCGCTGGGGAAAAATTATGAAAGTATTTCTTTACGACGCGCGCGCACACCGTCACGAAAAACCGACGCCATGAAATTAGTTAGTCAACATTTTAGTTTTTCAAAAAAGTGTGTCCATTTTTTAAATTATGTACAAATAATTATTTTATGATATTTAAATAAAATTTATTTAACTAGATAATGCGTTATAATAAAACTTTTTTCAATGTATTAAATCACTTTTTTGTATTATAAGTGTCGATTTTTCCATAAATATAAGTTAACGCGAAGGATACAATTTTTAGAAAGTTTTTTTTATCGATAGGAAAGCGCTTGACCACGATCTCGCCTGATGGTATGCTAAGATGTGGTCCTAGATGGAATGCGCTTTTCTAGAAGGTACATGTTCATTCTTGTCTTGAAAATCCCTAAATTGTACTCGTCAGGAACACAGACTCACGAAGCATGTTCCAGTCCCTTGCGGTTCGAATGAAGAATGTGGAGTCGAACCTCTTTGTCCGGGTACGTGGGACGTCCACCATATGGCGATGCCTAGAATCTGTGCGCTTCGACGATAAATAAAAAAAAAGATTTTTGTCTTGTTATGCAAAAGAGCCATAATTTCTTACGTGCGTACATAGGTACACACAGACGTTTTTCTGTAAGTTGATTAATATAATACATTAAATATTTATAAAAAAGACAAGCTTGCCGAGTTTTTTTCCGCCGGATCCACCGTGATAAATTTAAATATTCTTTCAACGTAGTGTAACTTCAACAAGTGATTTCCCATTTCCTGTATCTCCGAAACCCTGCATCATATCCTCATCAAATTAAAATGAAACTACACGGAAAATATACTTTCTTAAACAAAACAAAAAAATTTCGAAATTGGTTCATAAATGACTGATTTCTGAGGTAAAATACCGTTGCACCTCCGCTTACTTATATGGTACGTTAGCATGAGTGTATTAAATTTACTTTACGTGACGGTATCTTTTCTTACAACAAAACAGAAGTACAATTATAACATATTTTTTAATTCAATTAAAAAATATAATCTAACTGCACCCAGCAGTCGTTATCGAAAGAAAGTACAACGTTTGCCGGGTCAGCTAGTAGAAGATAAAAACTTTGTATAATATTCTGCGTGTTTTGTTAAGTTTAGAACGTTTTCAAAGTTAGTATATCGTTTTGACATGATTGAGCGACTAAAACACCGTACTGGACCCTTCCTTTAAAGAATAGACGATTAGCCGTTCTGCCAGGCACTTCCTAAGAGGCCGATCGGTTGTGCGAGTCACTACCACCGTGGTTACTAGGTGGTAGAGTCCTGTATTGACTCGCCTTTATTTGGTACCACCGCCTTACCTATTTCTGTAGCAATAGCATTATTGCTTGTCACTTTCGTGCTTCAGTTCGCAACAAGAATAACAAAACGCACCATGAACATCTTTGGTGTCTATAGGCGATGGTTGACTCTTTCCACCAGGAGACCCATCTGCTTGTTTGCTATCTTATGATATAAAAAAAAATGTCAAAGGTATTATTTGGTATTTTAGTACACATGTTTATTGGATATTGAGAGACCAATTTTCCCAACCAAAATAATTAATCTTACACTACTTTTAAACATATCTTGTGGCAACCCAGTTATATGGTCGCACAAGAAAACGACTTTTTTTAGTAATGTTGTATACGGGTGTAAAGAAATTTTTATTTTGTTATACATGCAAATGTTCGATAGTTAATAATAAAGCCTAACCAGAAAAAAACAATAGAAAGACAAAAAACCACTTGTTTCGACAACGCGTTGAGCTGGCAGGTTTAGGAGACCTAGCTCATTGGGGCTGGCTATTGCGGACTGGTAACTCGGTGGAAAGAGGCAGGGCAATAGTAGCGCCCCGTCGGTGGTTTATTAGTGATTATTTAGGAACACCGGCACCCCTCGCGTGGCTTCAACTGCCAACGTGGAGTAGAGAGGGATAATTCTGCTGTCTTTCTGGAACACAGCAGGGAAAAAATAACACTCTTCTGTACCACTGAAGTAATCCAGCCGCTACAATGCTCCGCAGGATAATTCAGTTTCTTTAAATACTTTCCTAGAAATAAAAAATTAAATATAAATGTTCACGACCCAGGATAGAATATTTTCTATTTACTTAAACATTTCGTCAATTTTCCAAAACGTGCCAAACTGTCATGGCCCTTTGAGTGACGATATCCGATTGACTTGCTCTGATTGACATTAAACGTCACGGTAATTTGATAATTTTTAATCTTAAAAATATTAATGATCTCATCAAATTAATAAGATTTATTTAACTAAAAATATTATCATATTTAATTTTTGTGTGGAAACATAGGTGCGTTAGACGATTTTTGCTAAGAGACAATTTTATGGGTTCACATCAGCAACATGCTAATGTTTAATGTAAAATTATCTAATTTTATTTTTTAATATATCAATTAATTTGAAAATTCAAAATAGTCTTAAGGTTTTTTCTGTCGGCAGTCCTCATGACTGCGACCGATTTTTTATTTTATTGAAAATTAATGCATTAACATGTACAGAGGTTGACTTATGCTACGTGACATTCTTTACCAGTCAACTTTCTCAGTATTTTTATCAGTATCGTCACGCAAATCCCTTGAGGGGTAGGGAGAGTGAACCGAATGTCTATATAATATATATATAAATATCATAATGATATATATTTTCCAGTTTACATTCACCTGTTTGTCGGCTAGCGAGAAGAGCGGTGATCTCTATTGTCGTATTTTAGCGACCTGATGCGATTACCTATCGACTACTTTAGCAATAACCGGGACTAACGGCTTTTCGTGCATATCATAGGCACGGGAGTAGTAACACACCTCTCGCCATATTCTAAGCTACTGCGATTTTGGATTTTTGAGAAAAACCTCGAAATACCTCAATAATACTTTTACTCGACCTGGGGATTGAACCCGGGACCTCATGCTTTGAGCCAAATAGACCGCCGCTGCCCGGTTGGTCAAGTGGTTAGCGACCCTGACGACGCAATCGACTGGGCTCGGTTTCGATCCCCGACGGGGACAAGCATTTGTGTGATGAGCATAAATGTTTGTATTTCCGGGTTTGTGTGTTTATTATATATATTCTAGTATTTATATATGTATTTCTATGTATTAGTATCGTTGACTAACGGCCATAACACAAGCAAATAATTTGCTTACTTTGGGGTTAGATCAGTAAGTGTAATTTGTCCCGTGAATATTTATATTTACATTTAAAAAGGCCTAGACCATGATTATCATTTATTCAATTCAATAAAACTAATAATTCAAATATTTTGAACTTGATTTATCATATGACAAAAAACAAATGGTAATATTTTTCCTACGGTCGACTACCCTGCAGTCAATTAGAAAAAAATACTATTGTTTTATTATCGTCATAAATTTTATATGTGATAAGGGCTTTTGATGTTTTCCGCGAAAGGTTATTCATTTTGTTGCCTTTGTAATAATCGCGTCGCTGAACGACAATGTAATGGCCGTCATAAACAATATTAAGGACAAAAAACATACAATGGATTTGAGGTGCTTTTTATTAAGAAATTTCATAAACACAGTAATTTTTTCTGATTATATAAGGGGAAAAATGATAATTTTTACTATACATTTTGCTCTGGTCTCTATTATGTTGTGTGGTTAAAGTACTCGTACAGAAACAATGCATTTATTTTAAGCAAAATTTACGTATTTATTATTTCTTGATATAGGTAGTTCACGTCAAATATATAAATAGGACACAATATATAATAATACTGTAACTATACATATCTAGACTATAATATATAATACTATCCAATTCAATGAAAATTAATACAGCCAATATGGCGTGACTGAGTAAAAACATCCAAATTTTAAAACATCTTAACAAACTTTCACGTTTATACCATTTTTGAAAAAATAAATCTATTATATCTTCAACCCCCTGTTTTTACATCTTGGGGTAGCAAACAAGCTTATGACTCTCCTGATGAAAACGTACAACCGTCGCCTAGACACCAAAGATTTTAATGGCGTATTGCTGCTCATGTGTCAGAGATGGAATGCGAAATGAATAAGTTTACCAGCTCCCTTCATTCCCAAACTGGAATATGACATGTATACTTTTAAGCTTTCGCGGCTTTTTTGAACTGAATTATCAATAATTAACGGTATATTACCGCGATTATGTGATGTATTGTTTTCCCAATATTTCTTTGGAATATGACAGTAACAAACACCGACGCTTTTGCAGTAAGATAGATAATGGGCTGGTACCAAAACCCAGGCGAGACGTTGTAGAATTCTACCACCAAGTTAATATTCACGATGATAGTCACACGTATTAGCCTTCTCGCCATTCCCGAGATGCCTAGGAGTAAGGCAGTTGATCTATTCTTGAAACGGACCCGAAAATATGGGAAAAATCTTTAAAATATGAAAAATATGTTTTCAGTGCTTGAGATAAACGCTAATATGGCAGGTGAATAGCAGAAAGAAGGTGGTATAGTTAAACTGACCATATTTTTTATCTTAAAACGAGAAATTATAGAAATTGATGTGAACTACGCAAGCAATAAAATATAGTAGTAACATCTTAAGGATAATATATTTATTTTTACAATCTGAAAAATTGTTCATCTGTTTTAAATTAAATCAGTTTTATGAAATAATTAATTTTCTTATAGAAAATCAAACTTTTTAGCATGATTTTTGTGTTAGGCCCATGTCTAATCGAATATTTGTCAAACTAAAGGACCGCTTTAAATTAAAGCCGACTAGTTGGTAGAATTTGTGAATAATATTCTAATGTCATTTCTAAGTCGAGGCATTCAATAAATATTCCCTAAAATACCCTTAAACGAAATTCTACCCCATGAAGGAACCAGTGTGATGATATCGACATTTAATATAGTGTATGGCCACGTTTCCGATCCGGTAGTAGTTTAAAAAAAAAATTGACACGTCAAAATAACTTTTAATTGAATAAAGTACTTCTGATTTCTTATTTCTAAATTTTTGATTTTGCAGGAGAGCCAAAATTAAATAATATTTTCACAAAAAAATATAAAACTAAAACTACTTGACGATTTATATTTATTAATACTAGCATAATTAAATTTGTACGCAAAATATCTATTATTTATTTTAATTTTAAAAAACGTGAAAATATTTGGAAATAAATGTCATTTAATATAAAATGTCCTATTTTTAAACAACAAAAAGGGTTTTGACTGATCTAAACTAATTCATAAATATAAGGAAAAAAGCGCGGTTAAAACGACCTTAAGTTAAACAAGTGAACTATCTTAGTACTGGAATAATAACAAAAGTTTTTTTTGTATCTTAAGATAGCAAACAAGCAGATGGGTCTCTTGATGTGGAAAGAGTCATTCATCGCCTATATACATCAAAGGTGTTAATGGTGCGTTGCTATCTTGTGGCGAGGTCTAATGTCTCATGCATAAGTTTACCGGCTACCTTACCCTCCAAACCGGAACACGGCAGTGACAAGCACTGACGCTATTGCGGCAGGAATAGGTAAGGCGGTGGTACCAGGCCCGGGCGAGACAATGCAGAACTCTACCACCTAGTAGCCTCGATGTTAGTGACTTGCATAGCCAATCAGTCGCCTTTTACGACATGCCTGGCAGAACGGCAGTTGGTCTATTCTTATATATTATATAAATATAAATATAAATTTTTCTTTATTTTTTTTTAAAGTTTTTCAAGTTTTCCCAAGTACGGAGTGAGTTTTAGCACTCAATATAATAACATAATATGAAAAATTATTTGATTATTTGATAATTATTGAATGATCGAATACTGTCTAAAGGTGATATCCAGAGTCTTCGCAATCGGCGTGTGTGTATGAAGAAAGCGATGAATTTGGAGGAAGCGAGACAAGCCTACAAGGATTGTGATGTATGGTACTCGGTTCTCGCTGCTTACTCCGTAAGAGATCTGGTGTGAAGATATGTATGTATGTTTGATAAATTATAAAAATCAGTTATTACAGTCGCAACATGATACATTTTCCTTTTGCTTTTAGTTTCCAAAAGTTAACACATATCTCGTGGGATCCGAAATATATTTTGCTACGTAAATATTTATGGCCACAACTTTTTATGGTATGCTTCATGTTTTGTAATATGCATATTGAATCCAAATGTATTTGCAAAGGGAAAAACATTCTTTGTTTTGAATATTAAATAATTTATTGAGATATGTTCTTAGAAATTTGGTTATTTGGCGCTACTGCCTTCCTTATTATATCTTCTATATTAGCTAGCGACCGGTCGTGCTCCGCGTTACACACGCAGCAAATATTAGTTATTAATTAATTAATATTATCGTAAATCGAGCGGCACATTGCCGCTGCACGTGACCATGGCGCTCGTGGCCAACGAGTTGCTGGCGTTTATCCAGCATGCCATCGACACCATGGACGAGGTCAGCATCATACAGATCTGCAAGTCTTCCTTTACCAGTGAGGAGATTTGCAAGGGTAAGCAGCTGCTGTATGAGACGCTCGGCCAGAGCGCAAACATGCCATCGCGAAGAAGAGATGGTACGGAAAGTAGCGTGCAGGACGTCATCTCCCTGCTGAAGCAGACGGATCCGGATGAGGTGCCGACTTTTGTGGTGAAAGAGTTACACAAGCTGCCGCCCGTGACGCTGGACCACGTCGACGTCGTCTGCCTACTGAAGGACATCGGGTTCCTCAAGGAAGAGCTGACCGTAGTTAAGGGTAGACTGCTAGCGTCAGAGTTTACCATCAATGATCTACGAATTGAATTATCGCATTTAAAAAGTGTTAATTCAATATGTAGGTCACCTGATGCCGCGTACGTCACCCGTCGCCGAGGCGCGCAAGCGGTCACGTTTAGCCCGTCAGCACTATCCGATGGAGCAACGAACACCGCCGCTGCCGGCCCCGTCCGCCTTCCCCTCCCGGTTGCGCCGACGCCGAGTCCACAGGCGACTCAGCAAAACTTTGCGACTGTTGCTGGTCGCCCCGCACCTCCCCCGCGGGCGAATAAAAATGGGGACAATGACAGTCGCAAGGCTACGAAGAGTCACAAGACTAAGGAGAGCCGGAAGGTCACAAACAATAAGGTGGAGTCTTGTCGACCTGGCAAGGATGAGAGCAGGAGGTGCGATGAGGAGGGCTTCACACTAGTGGAGAGAAGAAGAAAGAAGAAGCCCACCGCCCGCAACAATCGCGGCACCGCGCCATATGTACCCGAGCTGCGTCTGCGGAGCGAGGTCCCCGCAACGCCCTTGTACATATCTCGTCTGCACTGGTCCATGAATGTCGAGGACGTCGTGGACTACATCAATAAGAAGACGTCTCTCCACTTGAGGGTCGAGCGTCTGCAGTTTCGCCACAAGGTTAACTTTAGTTCTTTTGTGGTGAGAGTACCGACGCATCTCCTGTCGACCTTTGAAGTGGGGGAATTCTGGCCGACTGGTGTAGTCTACCGAAGGTTCCGGGGGAGACTCCGGAATGAAGTGCGTGTTACGTCGCCGTCAATACGTGACAAAGTGTAGTTTTTAAGTATATTATATTAATACGTATGTTAGTCTATGAGGTATTTATAATATGGGCCATGTTGCCTGAATTAAATGATTATTATTATTATTATTATTTCTGTCGAAATAAATTCATTGCTTGTCACTGTCGTGTTTCAATTTGGAGGATAAGGTAGCCGATAAACTTATGTATATGGCTTTGCATCTCCGCCACGTAGATGAAAAGGTATTATTTAAATCTTTGGTGTCTAGAGGCGATAATTACCTCTTGTTAGCTGGACAGCCATCTGCTAGTTTTCTTTCCTATAACATTAATAATAATAGGCCAAGTGCGTGTCAGGCCATGCGCAATATAGGGTTTCGTTGTTGCTTATCACAATAATTTGAAATATGAAGAGGGCTTTCTACCTAAATTCTAACCTAATAAATGTCAATGAGAGATATATTTTTACTGTAAAAACTTCGTTAAGTACGTTTACGAGTATAAGTTGGTCGAATATTATTCGTAAACTTATAAAACCTCCTTAGCCGTGATAGTTTTTCTTTTAAAATCGTATAAATCGTAAATATATAGCACTACTGTCAATTTTTTCACATATCCAAAATCAACCGTTTTGCTGGGAGAGGAACACTTGACTCTAAAAAAACTAGCATTTTATGTAAAGCTCATTGATATAAAATACCCAAGATACACAGTTCCAAACAAAACTGACATTCAAAACTGTCGCTAATTAAGTCTAAAAAGTTTATAGTTGTGGCACAAACGTGTTTTTTCATATTCAACCTTAAGCGCAAGATTTAAAGTTGTTTTAAAAAAGCAATGTACAAAAAGCAATAAAATTTTTGACTTAAGTTAACCGGTAGGACACGGTATCAGTGGAGTCGAATATAAATATTTTTATGCATTGACTTAGGTAGTATTTTATGGGTTTGTAAATTTTACATAAAAAAAATCTGACCGAAAATCTGTTTTTGCGTAGAACATTTATATATCAATAAAGCAAATAATGAACATTGTAGGTTATTGGTTCTATTACACAGAACCTAAATATATCGGCAAACTGTGGGTGTATAGCCATGTAGTATTTGACGTTTGATATTAATGTATTTAGTTTGCATAGTCTAATAGATTTAGAATATATTGAAATAGGAAATTTACTGCAATGGTGACTATGACTACGTTATTAAGTTCATAGATTCTTACATTTTTCTTCAGACTTATTATATTATGTATCGACAACATAGTAGGAAACGCATTAATTTCCTAGAACTAACTTTAGCTTTTCGTAGAATTCTTATTTTGAATTAGATTTCAGTTTTTATGTAGGTTATTTTTTGCAGTATTAGGTTAACGAACATTTATTTAGTTATAGTATTTGCAGGCGTACGAGCGAATATTGCCTATAGACATTTGCAATACGAAAGGTTAGCTGCCGGCTTTTGAAAATTTTATTGACCCTCCTGTTAAAAATTCCAATATCAAGGCTGGTCGGAAAAACTGAGTGAGGTAAGCTGATCCAGAGTTTGTCTGTTTGTATAAAGAAGGTACAAGCAAATTAAACTGGATGTAATCTCTCACTACGGCGTAAGCCAAATTCGGCAAAAGAGTACGGCAAAAATAATGACTTACCTACGTATTTCTGTGTTTTCCAAAATACAACCTCTTAGAGGGTAAAATAGGGGATGAATGTTTTATATAATTTCACAAGTAAAACGCTTAGGGCTAAAAACTTAAAATTTCGCAAACGTATTCTTATGATGTAGGGATCCACTAATGAATGATTTTTCAAAATTCAATTCCGATGGGCATTAAATAGGGTATAAAATTTGTATGAAAATTTTTATTCCTTGGACATATTTGCATGAAATTTCGCACGAATTGACAAAAAATTAAAAAAGTGTTTTTTCGACATAACTTATCATTTTTCGGCTTTCAACAATATTTAAATCAAAATTACACTTATAAATTATTTCGTATTTTAAAATAACTTTCAGGCTAATATACCGATATATTTTAAAATCTTATTACCTTGCTCCTCTGCTTAAAATACTGCGTCAAATACTGCAAATCGGATTAAATCGGTTGTTCGTTCGGGATTTATCAATAACGGAAACTTCTGAAAAAAGCTTTTTTTACATGTTTTCGACATTTTTAACATAATAAAACAATTTAGAGCAAATTGTGTTGACTGTTATTCGAAAGATCAAACTCGTTAATCATTTTGAAATAATATACATCTTTTCAAATATTGAACAAAGTATCATTTAAAAAAAACTTTGGATTTTTGAACTTTTCGGACTCAAAAGTCTATGCTTTAGGCATAGTTTTTTTCTTTGAGCTTAAAATACCTCATTTTAGCGGGAAGTTTCAGGTGAACTTTAGGGTCAACCAGCTTATAGACTTTTTTAATATAAATACATTAGTTGGTTACATAGGTGTGTTATATACATAGCAATCGTAATAGATAGATATATTTAGTTTGGAGTATAGTTTAGTACATATAATATTATTGCCAAAGATAATTTTAGTTCAGATATTGTAACGCCGCCCAGCGTACTACGTGCCGGACGTGTTACTTTGCCGACGATATCCCTTTTTTATTCAGGGAACCTTCTTGGTACTCGCTTGGCTGCTCGAGGTACTAATTCGTAGCAGGACCTTTTGGGATTCTTTTAAGAAATTAGACTTTTCGTATATATCTTCGTTTATTTTCAGAGACGTCTATCTTACGTCAAATCTTAAAAGATACTCCTATTCTAAAAACAATTTATTCTTTCTCTACATACTAAACAATTCTACATTTGAAAGTCGACAAAATGGCCAGTTCGTATGTAACACCATAAAGGTGTTACATCAGCTACCCCCCAAGGTGGGAGCAGCTGAAACTGGATGGGCATTTGTCTACCTTCATATGGTCTACCTATCCTTATCCTGATTGCCCTACCTACGAGGGGAAGGTACATTTTGGTGGGACTGTCTTTTCCTAAAAGATAGTTTGCCCCATGTGTGGTTCTGTTCATTTACCACCACACCATGGCACAAACTTTGGTCTCCCAAAACCCCTCTAAAAGACAGACCACAGTCCCCTCACCTAACCTATCCTACCGCAAACATTTTTATTTTATTACAATTTAGCCTGAAGGGCTCTAGCTGTATAAGAGATAATAAGAGATGGAAAGGCATAACAATTCAAACTTCTTTTCTCTGGTGGACCAAAAGAAAAAAGATTGAAGTATTACTTCCTCTCAACATCGAGCTCGCCCCAATATATACATACCACGATCATAAATATTCCTTACTATGAATCATATTAATACCATCATTATAATATCTCCCATAACTATCCGAGTTCATGTATATCCTATACAGATATCCTTTGTGTCGACTATGTCGTACTACAAAGTTGAACTCTCCTTCAAAAGACTTTCAACCCTTAACCTATACTGACTCTTACGACTTCATACTAAGGCGGCTCTGCCCCTAGTATACATTGTATTCATAAGTTTATTATTAAATAGAAGAACTTGAGAGGAATACATGAAATATGACATTTCTTCATTTAATATTCTTTTGTTCATCTTTTTTCTTTTAGCTTCGGTCCATCATCACAGCAATGGTTGAGCCCGTCATATTACATGAAACAAATACAAGTATTAGTATTCTCATACATAAGCCCAAACAAAAGTAATGGTCTAACATGTAACAATTATTTATTACAATGAATGGCTATAAGTACACTATATATATCTTTTTTACATACGTACATGAAATGCTTTCAACCTATTTATATGTACAATATCTCTATATCTCCTATTGCTTAACTTCGTAATTACATAATTTACATTAGATATTCTTTCCACTATTCTGTACGGCCCTTTATATAACCTACATAATTTCAAACTTCTATGGTCCACCCGTCTTGGTGTATAAACTAATACTAATTGTCCCGGTGAAAAGTCCTTTACCTTAGCCCTTTTGTCGAAATATCTCTTTTGCCTAACCTGTGCCCTCCTAATGTTTTGCACTGCCTTCTGAACTAACGCACCTTGTAAATTATGTCTCTCGGCATAATTTACTTCTTGGTTTTGACTATCCCTATTTACCCCCATGTCGCTTTGGAATATCGGTTCCCTAGCGTACATCATCATATATGGTGAAACTTTAGTGGTTGATTGTTTGCTAGTGTTATATGCATGACATACTAATGGCACAAATCTACACCAGTCCCGTTGGTCCCTGGCAACATACATCGATAACATTTGAACCAGTGTTTTATTGAACCGCTCTACTAACCCGTTCGTTTCTGGCCTAAACGCCGTACTAAATCGCGACTTTGCCCCAAATCGATTTACAGTCTCTTTTACTAGGTGTGACGTGAACACTGCTACCCTATCAGAAATTACTTCCTTAACACCTCCGTATCTACAAAACACCTCCTCAATCAGAAATTCACTCACTTTCTCTGCCGTAACTCTTTGTACCGCCCTACATATCGCATACTTCGACACATATTCAACACATACTATAATATATTTATTTCCATTTAAAGATTTTCTAAAAGGCCCTAAAATATCGATTCCTACCTTTTGCATCATATGGGTCACAGTTATAGGTTGTAGTTCAGCTACTTGTTTGACCTTTTTTCTTTCTTGACACAACTTACACGTTTTTACATACTTCTCAATCTCCCTCTCAGCATTTTCGCAATAATAACTGTTTCGGAATTTACACAACGTTTTTGCCAAACCCAAGTGACCCCCTGACCATGGGTCGTCATGCAGTTCCTGTAAGGTCTCACATAACAAACCCTTTGGTATAACTACAAGATCTTTCATAACATGTCCACGCTTTACTCTCTTACACAAAACCCCTTCTTTCAAAACATACCCCTTATATATATTCCGGTATCGCTCATCCTTACTCGGGATAACCAACGCCTACATGACTCATCCATCCCTTGCTCTTCTTGGACCTTAACTACCTCTAATTTATATACTTCTAAACCATCCTCTTGTTCTTTCTGAGCATTCTCAGCTGTACTCTCCACACTCAACGGGTTTCTACTTAAAAAGTCGGCAACCACATTCTCTCTGCCTGTACAATGCACGATATCGAAATCATATGCTTGTATGCTCAGTGACCATCTCGCCAACCTTCCATTCATATCCTTCCTATCTCTAAGCCAACATAACGCCTTGTGATCGGTTACGACTTGGAACTTCAATCCCCATAAAAAATGCCTAAAATAATTTAACGCCCACACCAGACCTAAACATTCTTTCTCAGTAGTGGAATATTTCTTTTCTGCCTCACTCAACTTCCTCGACGCATAAGATATCGGATGCATCTCTATTTTCCCCTGCATTAAACAACATCCCAGAGCTTCTCCACTAGCATCTATATACAACCTAGTTAAAACATCCTTATCACTAGAATAATGACTTAAAATAGGCGGGTTACACATTCGATCTATGATAATGGAAAACGCGTTTTGATGTTCCGAGGACCAACAAAACTTCGACCCCTTCTTTAGTAATTTCGTTAAGGGTAGAGCAATTTTGGCAAAATTATTAATGAACTTACGGTAATAGGAGAATACTCCCAGTACCGATTTTACCTGTTTTGCATTTGTTGGTGCAGGCATTTCTTTTATCGCCTTTAATTTCTTGCTATCTGGTCGAATACCAACCCCCGATATTTCATGCCCTAATACACTTATCTTTCCATACCCAAAACTACATTTATTTGGTTTAAGCGTAAGATTCGCTTCCTTAAGGCGCATTAACACCTTTTCTAATGCTTCCTTAAATTCTGTGAAAGTTTTCCCCCATATTAATATATTATCAACATAACAGATGGCATTCTTGTATTTGACATCCCCTAACACCTTATCCATTGTACGTTGAAATACTGCTTGACTTGTTTTTAAGCCAAAAGGTAACACGTTAAACTCATACAATCCTGACGGTGTGATAAATGCCGTTTTATGCCTATCACTTTCCGAAATCATAAGTTGCCAATAGCCAGAATTTAAATCTAAATCAGCGAAATAGTGGGCACCTGAAAGATATATTAAAATGTCCTCTATAATGGGCAATGGATAGCTATCTGTCACCACCTTTTTATTCAACTTACGATAGTCCACACAGAATCTCCATGTGTTATCATACTTCCGCACCAACACTACTGGGGAAGCATAAGAGCTTTTAGATTCGCGAATGACACCGTTGTCTAACATTTCTCTCACTTGTGTATTGATTATTTCCAGTTGCTTAGGTGAAACACGATATGGCGGGTGGTGTACTGCTACCTGGTCTACCGTTTTTATTTCTACTTCTGTTATTTTACACCTACCTAATTCTGTAGGCCTAAATGCGAAACATTTCCTATACTTACTAAACAGATTTCGTAACATATTCTTTTGCTTTTTACATAATTCCGGATTAATGTTAATTTCATCCATTTCGCATTCATATCTACAATTTACGTGCGGATATAATTTATCGTCGTTTTTCTCTACATAATTCACATAATACATGTAATCCGTTTTTAACAAATTATATGATTTATTTACATCAGTGACATTACTATTTATAACGTTTCTATGGTAGCCGTCCATACTGGAACGATCATCATTGTTTCGTAGCAATGAGGTATTAATGAAATCTACATAGCAACGCTGTTTAAGACATATGAAATTCTTTGAAAAGTCTATTACAGCATCATATTTTTTCAGAAAGTCTCGACCTAATATAAGTTTAGTTTTAATATTCTCTATTATTAACATTTCATTCGCAAAAATACTGTTATCTATCATTAAATTTACACACGTCTTTCCTATCACATTTAGTAACGATCCTCCTAGCGATTTTACAAAATGCCTATTGGGTGCATCATCTTTGAATGTTATTTTTAGATGTTCCGCGAGATCATTTGACATGCACGATATATCTGCTCCCGTATCGATTAACGCCGAACACGAATGACCCTTAATTATGACCTGTATAAATGGACTGGACAAACCTTTGCTTTCTGCCGGGAGATCTTCATCTGTTTGGGACGCAGCTCTCATCTCCCGCGTTTCATTCATTGGCGGCGTCCCTGTACGTTTGGGTGTTTCGGTGACATCGGGCTGCGTCTGAAATCATTACGTGTGTTTGAGGCCGTTCTTTCATAATGTCTCGGCCTTAAATTATACCGGGGCGTGTGAAAAACTTCCGACGGCTGTGGACGTTCTGCCTGCGAGCGTATGGGCGTCCTGGGCAGGATGTCTGGTTCCTCCCTGAATTTCACCTTCTGTTGTACCCCCATTGGCGGTTGTAAAGGAAGGTTACTCGCTCTCGATTGACCCCCAAAGACCTCGTTGTATTGAATGATTGTGTTTCGTAATTCTTCTCGTGACGAATACACTCTCATCCCCAGTTTTTCTTTTAGCGAGGGTAACATCGTTTTGATAAATTGTTTTACAAAAATTACGTCTGAAATTTCAGCTTTGGCTGCGGTGTCGCTGAGTCTGTAAAAATAGGTTAATAGTTCCTCATCACGGCCTTGCTTAGATACATAAAATCGTTCCACATAATTTATTGAAACGGGGAATTCGTTTTCAATTTTTCTACATAATTCATCGAAATTGGCCGTGTCGGTATATATCATTTTATAAAATGCTAATGCCGGACCGTCGAGATATAGTCCCAGAAGTAACGGTAGGCTCCCCATGTCCCATTTATTTATCGCCGCGACCGTTTTGAAATCTTTAATAAACTCAGCGAACGCCAAGTTTTGCGTTCCGTTGAAGCGCTTGATGGCCTCCATCTCAACTCTTACCCTCTGACACCAATACTTAGCTCTCCTGGTTTTTCTAGCGTGGTGATTGCGCGTAGCGCCTGAACGTGGGGACTTCCGTAGCCACTTCACACAGCGACTTCCCGCAGCGACTTCCCGCAGCGACTTCACACAGCAACTTCCCACAGCAACTGCACACCGCGACTGCACGGCGCCTCCGCCAAATTGTAACGCCGCCCAGCGTACTACGTGCCGGACGTGTTACTTTGCCGACGATATCCCTTTTTTATTCAGGGAACCTTCTTGGTACTCGCTTGGCTGCTCGAGGTACTAATTCGTAGCAGGACCTTTTGGGATTCTTTTAAGAAATTAGACTTTTCGTATATATCTTCGTTTATTTTCAGAGACGTCTATCTTACGTCAAATCTTAAAAGATACTCCTATTCTAAAAACAATTTATTCTTTCTCTACATACTAAACAATTCTACATTTGAAAGTCGACAAAATGGCCAGTTCGTATGTAACACCATAAAGGTGTTACAATATTTTCTGTTAATTATAAATTTATTTTATAATTATTAGGTTAGTTTGTTCAAGAGGTGTGTTACCAATAGGTATTTTTAAATTGAGATATAGTTAGTTATAATATTAGGTATAGAAAATTTAGAAGTTATAGGAAGTTTAGATCGTAAGTTTTTTACTTAAATTTTAATAACAAAAATGTCTTATATAAATAATTAAGATGGATATGTAAATATTATTTTTTTAAAGTACTAGCGGCCCACCCGCCCACCGAGATTTTTAATAAAATAAAGAAAGGTTAAATAAGTTCTAAAGTAAATATGCGCGAGCAAAGCCGCGGGTAACAGCTAGTATGCAAATAAAACAACTCGGATATATAAATAGTCACTTAAAATGTATACGAGACTAGCTGCAGACCTCTGCATTAGGATAAAAGAATTCTTTGTACTATTCCAGTTCATCTTATCCGAGTCCGAGTCCAAATCCAAATTGGTACAGCCATTTTTTACGTGAGTGATTATCAAACATCCAAACATACAAACTTTAACATTTATAATATGTATAGTATAAGATATCCGCAATCAATAACAACATTTTATCAAAATTAAATTATTAAATTAAAAAAACATTCTTAACGCAACCTGTTCCTACCACTTAAGAAAGCTTTATCAACAACACGTGTAAACAGAACAAAATTCGATGCTACTTATGATTTCCTATTGTTATATTAAAAGTTTCGTAATATATCTCCAAGGTTTCATATTCCAAATAATTGTGATTCTTACGATGAATCACAATTATATATTGTTATTTTATATTCGTACAAGTAGAATAAAAAGAAACACCTAACTTGGTCCTCAAAATAAGTAATCAATATAATCAAACATTTTAAAATCATCAAATTGATGTCTTCTTCTCTTTTGGCAGTTGGTTAACAACTATAAAAGGTATTCAAAATTATTAATGAAAAAAAAATTAATCTTCTTAATAAAAAAATTAACTTATTAATGAAAAAGAATCGACTCCACTAATAATAACAGGATCAATTTGTATTATTCGACTAAATTAAAAGGAGGTTGTAATGCATTGTCCTTTTACTGAAAAAGTGACCACTGAAATTTTGTCGTATTATATTTGGAGCGTCGAGTAAATTTTTAAGACAAATAAAATAAAAAACATACATGACACCCTATATTTAGTCACATAAACAACAAAAATATATTGATAAACTCTTATCCTTACCGAAAATACAATATCTTATATTTTTTTAACGTTCATGATGTTGTATTTTACAATTTATCAGAGAATAATTCTGTATTTTTGACGTGCGGGCAATGACGTGAGTGACGGGATTCTATTTGAAGAGAGTGCACAATTTGAAATTGTGCACTCATTCTTAGAGGACGTTTTGAGACACTGATTGTGTATTTTGGGTTTTTATATATCAATGGTAAAGCTAAATATTTCACAAAAAGACCTTTTTAATCAAAAACTTTTTTCACAAACCCGAATATTTTTAACTGCCTATTGAACGATACCCTACACTTTGGAGTGCGGAAAGAAATAAACGTCCCCACTTTTTAGGTGTATAGGAGATACCCAAAAAAATATTTTTCAAGATTTTACTTTACCACTTTATTGGGGTGACTAATATGTATATTCGAACTTAAATTATAGCTTTCTCGTACGAATAATCTCTGAGCTAGGCTGTGGACGGACCGATAGACGGACGGACATACGGACGGGCAATTCAAAACTATAAGGGTTCTTAGTTGACTTCGGAACCCTAAAACTGGCTTATTAACAAACATTCAATTGATTATTGTAAACACGAAATTAAATCGTAAACAATCATAAATATCTTTTATGGATCTTTGTTTATCGTATATATAAGATTTAACGTTATTTATAACGTTAAGCGCTCAGCTTCAACTTTCACTCCACTAAATTTAGATTTACATTAACAGATATATAGAATAAAAAAATGTTTTATTTAAATAAATATATTTACTAATATATTATTTAATTTTTAATGTCCTAAATTCAAATATAAAATAGAAACATATTTGATATATGTACCTTACCACGATCTCTTATACCTTTCTGCCAAAATTCGTCCTCCTAAGCCCAAGCCCATATTTTCTTCGCGTCGTAGTTTTAAAAATATTAACATTGACAATCTGAAATATGACCTTTCTTTAATTAACTGGTCTCCTTTATTTGACTCCACTAACATTGATTCCAAAATAGATATTTTTAATTTTGAAATAATTAGACTTTTTCATAAGCACGCACCTTTGACCCGAATCAAAATAAAACGTAATCCTGCTCCTTGGCTTTCGAGTGAAATTAAGACCGTCATGACAAAACGCAATAGAGCAAAATCATGGTATAAGAAACACCCAACCAATGCAAATCTGATTAAATATAAATCTCTACGCAACCTTTGCTCACGTTTGTGCCGGGATGCTCGTCGTCAGTATATAAATGATAAAATTGAGTCTACTAGTCCTAACAATATGTGGCAATTTCTGAAAACTCTTGGAGTCGGTAAATCAGCGACTGAGTGTGAATCCAGTGTCGATGTGAACTCGCTTAATACTCATTTTTCCTCTCCCCCTGTCGCTCTGGATCCGCAGACTAAATCTAAAACGTTGTTATTTTTATCACAGAAACCCACTCCTCATTGTTCGACCTTTCACTTTACACCAGTGACGGAGTCTGAGGTCGCCAAACACGTACAAAGTATCACGTCCTCGGCGGTGGGTAATGACAACATTAGTTCTAGAATGGTCAGTCTTCTCGTTCCTGATTTACTCCCAATCCTAACTCATATATTTAATTCTTCTCTTTCATCCTGCACTTTTCCATCAGCGTGGAAGTCTGCTCTCGTTTTACCTCTGCCTAAACATACCTCACCAACTGATTTTTCTCATTTTCGTCCCATATCTATTTTACCCTTTTTATCTAAAGTTTTGGAACATATTGCCCACAAACAACTGTCTAAATTTCTATTGAGTTTTAACCTGTTAAGTCCTTTTCAATCTGGTTTCCGGCCAGGACACAGCACGGTTACTGCGTTGGTGAAAGTAACTGATGACATACGTCTTGCCATGGGCAATAAACTTGTTACTTTACTGGTCCTTTTAGATTTTAGCAATGCTTTCAACTCATGTGGACTTTGATGTTCTGCTCGGTGTCCTTGCTTCATTGAATCTGTCATCAGATACCATTTTGTGGTTTGAAAGTTATCTCAAAGACCGATCGCAGTGTGTTCGCCTTAACAATGTTTCATCTGAGTACCGGAAGTTGATTTCTGGCGTCCCTCAGGGTGGAGTTCTGTCTCCTCTCCTATTTTCCGCTTTTATCAATATCGTCACTGGAGTAATTTCCTCACATTATCATTTATATGCTGACGATTTACAACTCTATTCTCATTTTTCAGCTTCTAACGTCACTGATGCCATAGCCGCTATGAATCATGATCTCACCCGTATTCAAGAGTGGGCAAAGTGCTTTGGCTTATTAGTTAATCCTGGTAAATCACAATCGATACTTATAGGTAGTCGTGCATCACTGTCAATCTTAAGAAATATGAATATCCCTCCATTACTTTATAATAACAGTATCATTCCTTTTAGCAAGACAGTTAAAAATCTGGGACTCATCATTAGTGATGACTTTTCCTGGTCAGCTCATATATCCGAGGTGTGCAAAAAAGTTCACCACAGCTTTCATTCACTTAAATGATTACAAAGATTTCTCCCTCTAAAAACCAAAATATCATTAGTCCAATCTCTCATTTTCCCCATAATTGATTATGCGGATGTATGCTACCCGGATATAACTGAAGAGGGCCTCAATAAACTTGAACGTTTACAAAATGTTTGCATACGCTTCATATTCGGTCTTAAGAAGTATGACCATGTCTCTATTTTCAGAACTCAACTTAAGTGGCTTTCGATTCGAGCGCGCAGGAACTTACATTCACTTAGTCTCCTCTATAATATTTTGTTTAATAATATTTCACCCGAATATCTACGAGAGCGCTTCAGTTTTCTATATCCCTTTGACTCTGATCGTAGATCTCAAGTCAGGGGTATATTAAAATTCCCTTCGGAAACTTCGAATTGCTACAGTCATTCCTTCTCTTTCAACACTGTCAAACTGTGGAATACCCTTCCTTTAAATATACGCAGTAGCAATTCGCTTCATACATTTAAGAAAGCAGTAAGAGAGCATTACTTTTCACGATAATTTGAAAGGCATTAGCTATAAGTAAGGTATAGATTAATATCATTTATTTTTATTTATTTTTGTTTTTTGTATTATATAATTTTAATTGTAAGTTATGCACTTGTACACTGTGCTCTACTTTTATTAGTGCATTCTCGCTTCTCGGGTCTGCTGGTAGACATCTCTTTCAGAGATAAGCACGCCCTTTGTACATGTTTTATATTAATTTTTCAAAAGATGTATTTTGTGTACAATAAAGTGTGAAATAAATAAATAAATAAATGTATTTAGACCAGGTTGCTATTCTATGATGTAAAATTTTTTTTGAGCAATAGCCTTTCTTATTTCCTCACCGGTTGCAGCTATTTTGCTACGAAGGCAACATAGCTCAAATATGACATCCACAGCAGGCAAGTCCGGATTAAGATAATTTCATGTGCGATAGCAGCTCTGTAGCGATTTGACAAACGTGAGACTGGTGTAATCGAGTCATCGTCATTGTGACGAGACGAATTTCCATCTATGCAAAAGCGTTGAGAAAATACAAGTGACTTGACATGACGATTGCCCACTGGTCAAAACTCAGCCGTAATTCTGTTTACATAAAAGCACCAATTATTTAACATTTATTATACCAATAATTGTTAAATAATTTGTTTTTTATCTATTTTAAGATAACAAAAATTTTGAGGTATCTTAGGGACACCGGGTTAGAACCAAATTACTTTCGCACCCATTTTCTGTCGCTGTACTCAAATGTGTACAGTCACGTTTGAAAAATATTTAAATCTGTAGACAAAATATGTTTCTATTTTTATAAAATCATAGAGGCTTATTTTTAAAGTTATGCCAATTAAGAAATTGAAATATTTGTTTCAATTTAGGTCATTTTGATTATCCGAAGTACGAAGTATACACTAGTGCAAACGTTAGTCGATTATTTTATTATTTTTTCCACAATTTTGACCGTAAATGTTGTTATCAATAATTATTATGATGCGATATAATGTAGTTTATGATGTGAGTTAGAGGGCTGGAAGAAATAATATAACTTACGAGTTTTATATTATGACTAGCTGTTACCAGAGACTTCGTCCGCGCGGACTTGGTTTACTCCGCACAGCTCCTCCCCCGTAGATAATAGTGTGATAATATGTAGCCGATATGTTAACCCGACCTATTAGTAATATTCATGCAAAATTTGAAGTAAATCCATGCAGTGCTTTTTGAGTTTACCCTGGACATACATACCGACAAACAGACAAAAATTCTAAAAATTTTTGGCTTCGATATCGATTGTAGATCGCGCCCCAAATATTCTTTTAAAAAAATATTCAATATACAGTTTTGACCTTCCTACGATTTTATTATATGTATAGATTTTCATTGCTGTACTCAGTTGAGTACACTGGCCATTTAAATGTACAAAATATAATGTAACGTTTTTGTTGGCAACCATTAGTCTCAAACAATTCAACGTTACTATCAACTTCAGAGGACTTGAATAAGTAGTTGAGACAATTTCATAAGATATTGATGATGACCGTGAGTACAAAATACGGATAATACCAGCTGATTCGAACGTGTTCAATGATGAGACGCTGATGAAAACATGAAGACATTCATTACTATGAGACCTAATTGGCAATATTGAGGTTTTATTTGAAGGAAGACACCCTCAGAGACATCCTAATTGCTTTTTCAAATGAAATAAGGATGTCTAATCGACAGATTAGAATTCCAGAGATGACAAACCGTTGACTACAGTACGAGTTCGTCGGCAACGAGGAACTAATCAGAAACTACTAAGCCCTGTCTAGAAGATAGAGAGGTAGAAACGCACCGAGAAATGTTTGTTGATTTCTACTAAATAGTTGAAAAAAAGGCCGAGCCTCAATCAAAAAAAGGCTGAGCTTGAGGCCTCAATTCAAATACAGATGTGTAAAAAATATAGAACTCTTGTTAGTTAGATGGAAAAAAAATTGTAAGTGGTTGACCCTGCGGCCATCCCTAAAATTTTCCGCTAAAGCTCGAAAGAGTAAAAATTATAAGTATGGATTTTTTCAGTTCAAACATTTATTTTGTTAAAAATGGCAGTATATTGATTTTTGAAAAGCTGTATATTTTGGAAACGATGACCGATTTTGACCTTTCGAATACCATTCAATTTAATTTTTGAGATTTAAAAAATTAAGCTTAATCGATAAGTTGAAAAATTTCGAAACAGTGCTAAACAACATTTTTTTCATAAATTTTCGTCATAGATAAACCCCAAAAAAATTGACCAATTTTGATCTAATTTACGGTATTTCACGCAGTTTTAAAAGGAGAAATGCTCATAAAATTTTAAGTCAATCGTTATATTAGCATGAAAGTTATTTCAAAAATACAATGTTTGCTACAATCAACGTAATTTTAATATTTGAAAAGCTGTAACTTTTGAAAATTAGATTCGATTTTGATTTTTGAAACGGTATTCGACGTAGTTTTTTTAGTACTAAATTTGTTTTTATGTAGTTAAATGGATGACAGAGTATGTAATGTTTTTTTATTTCTCTATTTTTTAAATTATTAATCATGGATCTCTTTATCTGAGCAAAAAAGTGCAAAATAAAAATGATTTAACCTTTTTACCTCCATACACGTATGAAATGTATGTACATATCCACAAAACGCAACCTTTCCTTTGCGCATTTTCCATTGTTATTCAAACGTTGTACTGTCTCCTTCGGACAAAAGAGTCAAATGTAACGCCATGATTTGTGACTTCCTGTAATTTTGCTTTCAGACAAATGTTAATGCTGTAGTTTTACGTAATGTAACAAATGTAAGATTTTACGATGTTTGATCCTAAATATACACTGTATCTACTTTGCGGAAGTAAGCAAAGCAAAGCAGACTACATGGTAGTTACTACCTATAGTGTTGATATATATATAGCAGTAACCTATTTGACTATATTATAAATAAACAAAAACGTCCATAAATTTTCTCAGAATCATATAAAATACCGAATTTAATTATATCAGTTACGACGATAATATTATTTTGAAAATATATCACGCGTTTCTGTAAAAATAAAAGACTTCCTCGTAATAGCCTCTAGGCAATTAGATGGCAGATTTCGCAATTCAATGTTTTGTAATCAAGTAGTCAAGCTTACCAAAACCTTAAGCTTTCATCAAAATAATTTACTGGAAAGTTGAATTAGAATGCAAGATTTATAAATTTACTTGCAAATATACTAAGCTAATAAAACGCCGTAAAAGGGTTCGTTATTAAAATTCCCAAAGAGCATTAGAACAAAGTATTCATGAATTTAAACTTGAGCATTCAAATATAACGTTAATTTATGCAAAACGTGTCAGGTATAGTAATTTTTGGTAAAACATTTCATGACAAAAGAGGACGGCCACTTATTGCGAACGAGTCGAGGTATTATTTTGATAGCTTCCTAAGTCTAGTAGTTACCCTGTTTGGCTTCAGAAAGAAGTTTTGTTCTTGAATACAAATGGGGATTCGCACAACAATTTATTGTGTTAGATTACTTAAAATTTGTTTATTGAAAATCGAAACCATAGCGAATGACCATGTTTCTGAAAGCTTGAAAGCGGTTGGAAATTTGTGTAGGTAATTTTTGATAATTTTTTATCTTATTTTATATAATTTGATTTACTGTAAACAAGAGTGCTTTTTCTATAAAAAATATTAAAGTTTAAGGAAATACACTGACCATAAGGTATTAAAATATTCGGCGAGTTCGACAATTCTGCGAGTGCAATGAGATACGAGTATTTATATTTATTTATTTTATTTATTTATTTATTTTTCCAAAACTTAGCCTAAGGTTTTTACAGTTTTTTTCATCTGCCAAACTGCATCGCATTTGTCGGCAGTAGTTCTCGTTTAATAGTGTATACGTTACAGTAATTTTTCCGTCTAGTTTTATTTCATAATACTTAAACAACACACATATCAAAATCCGCTCAGCCGTTCCGGAGTTTGCAGCAGGCATAATAACTTACACTGCTTTCTTCACATTACTACATAGTTTATATTGAACTTACAAGGATCTTACATATTGTTACGTACCTCGGATTCGTGATTGTAAGAAAACACCACTTATATTAAATCCGTGTATTTACACAACACAACACAACGTAATACTAAAATACACTTTACACCTTAGTCACTAGCTGTACTATCACTGAACTTAGAACACTACACAATAAAACACTTCTCGCTTCGCACTGGTCACTTGATGTATCCCTTTCGATCGCTTGACAAAAACTGCCTTGTGTTTGTCAACACTTCTCTATTTATAGGCAGGGTAAAGTCCTAGCTGGATCCAGAAAAATCTAAATGTATCGGGAAACAATGAATCACTTCTTATCGTAAACATGTTATGAGTCATAAATCCTAGTACACGCTACTTTCCACCTTATGCCGTATCCCACAATGTCCATTATGGCATAGCCCAGGTCAACTATTTGTTTGTCAACAGGAGTAGCTATCTCTTTCTTTTATTTCTAGATAGTTACCGCGCGCGCGCTCTAACTCTACACGCTTCTAGATTATTCGTAACAATATTAACATTACATTTTACATCTTAACTTTACATATATAACTACAATTATTACTCTTTTCGTTTTTATCGCTATCATAATCATTATGGGCACAATGACAAGTAGTGTTTTTTAATATATTCTTTTAAATGATTTTTTGAGCTGACACTTTTAATCAAGTGTTGTGGCAGTTCATTATATAACGTTGGTACAATCCACCGCCTCGTACGCTTACCAAAGTAATTATTTATTTTAGGAATCACGTATTTTCTTTTATTAGACTGTCGAGTTGGGTATCCATAGTCTCACTGTACTTTATACTCCTTGCTTTCATATTGTTCTGTAATTATCTTTATTTTAAATTTTTTGTCTATTGGTACAATTTTACAAATTTTAAATAGTTTTCCATAATCTCCATTACACTCTTTTTTTGATTTCGTATCGATTAATATTTTTAATAATCTTAATTGTATTGCTTTAATTTCGTTTACATACGTCGGAAACGCCAGACCATAGATCCCCAACCCGTATTCTATAGTTGCTTCTGCGAGTGCGTAGTACAACATATACAATATGCCTCTATATGTCATGGTTTGTAGATGATACAGCTTAACCAGTACATTACGTATTTTTTTACAAATTTTGTCAACATGTAAGTTCCATACGAAGTTTCTTTCTATTGTCAGTCCCAGATACTTGTATTATTTAACTTGTTCCAGATGTACACACCCACACTGATCTAAGTTAGTGTTTTTGTGTAAGCAATAGTATGTGTGACCTTTGATTAAGATGTCTGAGTTTTTCAATTTATTGTATGGTGATGATATTAACATACATTTGGTTTTGCTTATATTTATTACAATGCCATTGTCATGTGCCCATTTTATAATATTATTCAAATCTTTTTGCACTACTTTTTGTACAAAATTTAAATCTTTTTTTAGAACAATTCTTCTTAAAAGACATTCGCGACGACCATCCACGCAGCTACGCGTGCCTATACAGGTCCCATAGCGGGAATACTGAAGTTGACCGGCTCATTGAGCGCTTACAAACGGCTGTGGATTCCGTGTTAGAGCAGACCCCCTCCGCAGAGATCGTGATCTTGGGCGATTTTAATGCCCACCACACCGAATGACTTTGTTCTCGCACCACCGATCATGCGGGGAGGTCTGTTCACGATTTTGCCTTGGCGTATGGTCTAACACAATTGGTAACCTCACCTACGCGTGTTCCTGATGTGGATGGCCATACGCCTTCACTGTTGGATCTCTTGCTGACCTCTGACCCGGATCGTTATCAGGTATCGGTGGATGCTCCACTTGGCGCGTCAGACCACTGCCTAAACCGGAGCAAAGTGCCGGTCACGCGCCCATCACGGCCTCCCTTTGCAGGCTGTCGTCGCGTTTGGCACTATAGGTCAGCAGATTGGGACGGGATGCGGTCTTTCTTTGCATCGTACCCATGGGGGCGGTTGTGCTTCTCGCTGGATGATCCGAATGTTGTCGCTGACTCTGTCGCTGATGTGGTGCTGCAGGGCATGGAACTTTTCATTCCGTTTTCTGCGGTGCCCATCAGTGGCAAGTCTCAGCCTTGGTTTGGTCGCCACTGCAAAGCGGCTTTACACCGAAAGCAGGAATGCTACCGAGCTTGGGCTGCTGCGTCGGCATCTCGTGATGTAAAAACTAGCGCATTACGAAAGGAGTACAACTCTTCCTCGAGATTCTTCAAAAGAGCTATCGCCAGGGCAAAAGCGGAACACATTGGCAGAATTGGTGAGAAATTAGTTCGCCTTCCTTCTGGCACTCGTGCGTTCTGGTCTCTCACCAAGGCTGTCTTAGGGAATTTCTTCCAGTCTTCATTTCCATCCTTGCACAGAGACGATGACTCTCTGGCCCATACCGCAAAGGAGAAAACCGATCTTCTGGGCTCGTTCTTTGCGGCCAATTCGACTCTGGATGACCGAGGGGACACACCGCCTACCATCCCGCAGTGTGATAGTTCCATGCCAGAACCGCAGTTTCGGCAGTCAGCTGTGCGTAAAGCACTTCTTTCTTTGCACATCCACAAGTTGAGTGGGCCTGATGGCATCCCTCCTGTTGTGCTTAAAGTATGTGCTCCAGAGTTGGTGCCAGTATTACGCTCCTATTCCGGCTCTCCTATTCACTCGGCGTGGTACCGAATTCTTGGGAAACAGCGTTAGTGCATCCCATTCCTAAAAAAGGAGATCGCTCTAATCCGTCAAACTATCGGCCAATAGCCATAACCTCCTTGTTCTCCAAAGTCATGGAGACACTTATAAACTGTCAGCTCCTGAAGTATTTAGAAGAGCACCAGCTGATTAGTGACCATCAGTACGGTTTCCGTCGTGGCCGCTCAGCTGGTGATCTTTTAGTATACCTGACACATCGTTGGGCGGAGGCAGTTGAGTCCAAGGGGGAGGCATTGGCAGTTAGTTTAGACATAGCGAAGGCCTTCGATCTGGTATGGCATAAAGCGCTTCTCTCAAAGCTGTGTTCCTATGGGCTTCCCGAGAAACTATGCAAGTGGATCACCAATTTTTTGGCTGATCGGAGCATTAAGGTCGTAGTCGACGGTGCATGCTCCGATCTTAAACCTGTCGATGCTGGTGTTCCCCAAGGCTGCGTGCTATCACCGACACTGCTTCTTCTGCATATCAATGATATGTTGCGAATTAGTAACATACATTGCTATGCGGACGACAGTACTGTTGATGCTACATACTCCGGCCGTAGCGGTATTTCTCGGGAACACGTCGAAGAGGGCCGGATCAAGCTCGTGTCTGAACTCGAGAATCAACTAACTGATGTCTCAGAATGGGGTCGTCAAAACCTTATTACATTTAACCCCAAAAAGACGCAGCTCTGTGCGTTCACCGCAAAAAAAAACACCCTTTGTCGTATCACCTCGGTTCGAAAACACTCTCCTGACAGCCTCAGCTAATATTGGAATTCTGGGAGTCGACATATCGAACAACGTTCAGTTCCGCGGTCATTTGGAAGGGAAGGCTAAACTAGCCTCCAAAAAGCTTGGTGTACTCAGTAGAGCAAAGCAGTACTTCATGCCAGCCCATCGCCTCCAACTTTACAAGGCCCAAATTCGATCTCACATGGAGTACTGTTCTCACCTCTGGGCCGGAGCTCCTCAGTACCAGCTTTTTCCTCTTGATCGCATTCAACGTAGAGCGGTTCGAATCGTCGACGACCAGGCTATTTCTAATCGGCTTGACTCTTTGGCGTTTCGCAGAGATGTAGGCTCGCTCTGCATCTTTTACCGTATTTATCATGGGGAGTGTTCCGACGAGTTGTTCGGACTAATGCCTGCCGCTAAATTCCACCATCAGACATCGCGTCAAAATTTAAAGTTCCATCCTCACCACCTCGATGTCTGGAAATCCACAACCGTGCGCTTTTGTCGACACTTTTTGCCTCGCATTACTCCTTTGTGGAATCTATTACCCTCGGGGGTGTTTCCGAATGGATACGACTTAGGGACCTTCAAGAAACGAGCTTATTCATTCTTAAAAGGCCGGCAATGTAGCTGCAATAGCCCCGGTATTGCGGATGTCCATGGGCGGCGGTGATCACTTACCATCAGGTGCCCCCTCTACTATAAAAAAAAATAATTAAGTTTCACTAATTATAAAAGACTAGCTATTATTGAAATTTTTAAGTTTCATAAAAGTCAGTACCTACACTAAATTTAATTAAAAGGCTATTTTTTTAATTCAATAAATTTAAGTTTCACGAAGACAGTTCTTAGCGCGGACGTTAGCAGCATCGCCGTTAGTAACTTGATTATTGAATTTGACTTTTAGAGATTTATCATAGGAGAACTTTGGCAGCTCATATTTAAATTCAACTTTCCCTTAGCGCGAGCGTTATTACCTCAAATTTATTCATATATATATATATATATATATATATACTTGGAAACTCACATCTACTGATCGTGTGTTAACACTCCCATATTTGACCCCTCCCATAGTTCAATTCACATAATATTAATTATTTGGGATATTTGTGTATCAAAGATGTTTATCGCCATTGAAATTTTTGATAATTATAATAAAATCACTTTAGCTTTTGCGTTTTACAGCGTTTTATTAATTGTTAATATTATGGGATTTTTTGATCAAAAGATAACAAACAAGTAGATGGTTTTCCAATGTTAAGAGACAACCATCGCCTATAGATACCAAAGATGTTATTGGATCGTTGTTCTTCGTCTGGCGGAATGATAGTGCTACGTGTATAAGTTTACCAACTAACTTACCGTTCAAACCGGAACACGGCAGTGACAAACATTGGCGCTATTGCGGCAACAATACAGGAATAGGAAAAGTGGTGGCCCCAAACTAAATATTTTTTTGCTTTCAAAAGTTTTTTGATTTTTTTATAAAAAGTGATTAATGTAATCTATATCTACACATAAAGTAAAATCGTAGGAAAGTCAAAACTGTATATTGAATATTTTTAACTTCCCGCTACATAGCTTACGTACATTACGTACTACGTGTACGTAATGTACGTAGATAGGAAGTTACTGAATTCGGCCCAATTTTCGAAAATCGAGTTTCCACTGGATCTCACCGTTTTGAGGTCCTAGGAATCTTTTCCGACTATTTCGTCTGTATGTATGTATGTATGTATGTATGTATGTATGTATGTATGTATGTATGTATGTATGTGTGTGTGTGTGTGTGTGAGTGAGTGTGTGTATGCGTGTATGTAAACATCTCATAACTTTTGAACGGCTGGACCGATCGAAACGCGGTTGATGGCATTCGATTGAATTCTGCTCAACTTAGACTTCCTGAAAATTTGAACCAAGTCGGCGTAGGAGATTTTGAGAAATTTTGAAAAAACCCCAAACATGATTTTGGCGAAACAGTATTTTTTTAACATAACTTCCAGATTAATGTAACGATTAAGTACAAAAATTAATCAACTCTATTCCTCAAAAAACTACTTCTAATGCATAAATGACCGCCCCGTTGGTCGAGTGGTTAGCGGCTCTGACTACGCAATCGACGGGGCTAGGGTTCAATCCCCGACGGGGACAAGCATTTGCGTGATGAGCATAAATGTTTGTATTTCCGGGTTTGGGTGTTTATTAAATATATTCCAATATTTATATATGTATTTCTATGTATTAGTATCGTTGACTAACACCCATTACACAAGCAAATAATTTGCTTACTTTGGGGTTAGATCAGTAAGTGTAATTTGTCCTGTGAATATTATTATTATTATAAATTGTATCAAAATCGGTTTATCCGTTTGGGAGAAATCTTTGACGAAAAATTTAAAAAAAAGTGTTTTTTCGACATAACATTTTTTGGTATTCTACAATATTTTAGTACTAAAAAAATACGTCAGATGGCATTTCAAGAATAAAAGTCGAATCTAATTTTCAAAACTTATAGCTTTTCAAATAATAAAATTACGTCATTTTTAGCATATTTATTTTATATCTTTAAAATAATTTTCAGGCTAATACACCGATTGACTTAAAAATCTTAACCAGCTTTTTTCCTTTAAAAACTGCGTCAAATACCGTTAATTGGATCAAAATCAGTCAATTTGCTTAGGATTTATTAATGATGAAAATATTTGATAAAAATGTTTTTTGACATTGCTACAACATTTTTCAACCTATCGATTATTAAGCCAATGCAATATTTCAGATCTCAAAAATTGAGTTCAATGTCATTCGAAAGATCAAATTCAATCAGCGTTTCCAAAATATACAACTTTTCAAAAATCAATATACTGCCATTTTAAAAAAATAGATGTCTGAACTGAAAAAATCTATATTTATTGTTTTTACTCTTTTGAGCTTAAAATAGCTTAATTTACGGGAAGTTCCAGGGATGGCCTGTAGTCACCGCCCACACATTTTTTTAAAAGAATACTTCGGGCGTGATCTACAATCGATATCGAAGCCAAAAATATAGTTTTCAGAATTTTTGTCTGTTTGTCTGTATGTATGTCTGGGGTAAACTCATAAAGTACTGCATGGATTTACTTCAAATTTTGCATGAATATTACTAATAGGTTGGGTCAACATATAGGCTACATATTATCACGCTATCACCTACGGGGGAGGAGCTGTGCGGAGTAAACGAAGTCGCGGGCAACAGCTAGGTATTATTATAAATATTTGTCATGGTTTAAACTATTAATACTAAAAACCTTAACGTGGCTATTGCTGTAATTATCAGAAGCTGCAGCGTGCGACCTGCTGCATTATAAAAGTTTTGGCTATTCCCTCGGGATAATTTGATATTTCCGAGATAAAAGTAGACTATGCGCTACTCTAGGTCATAATATACCCGTGTACCAAATTTTATTTAAATCTGTTCAGTAGTTTATGAGTGATTGAGTAACAAACATCCATCCAAACTTTCGCATTTATGATATTAATATAGATTTAATTTAATTAGCCAATTGATTCTGTAATTAAAACTGTGATTTTAATGTTAAGTAAATTCAAATTTTGAATAGGTAATTGCTATGATTATTACATTACAATCTATACATATAATAAAATCGTAGGAAAGTCAAAACTGTACATTGAATATTTTTTTAAAAGAATACTTGGGGCGTGATCTACAATCAATATCGAAGTCAAAAATATAGTTTTTAGAATTTTTGTCTGTTTGTCTGTTTGTCTGTATGCATGTCCGGGGTAAACTCAAAAAGTACTTCAAATTTTGCATGAATATTACTAATAGGTCGGGTCAACATATAGGCTACATATTATCACGCTATCATCTACGGGGTAGTGAACGAAGTCCGCGCGGACGAAGTTGCGGGCAACAGCTAATTATAAATAAATATATTATTCTATCTGTTATTTGATTTTCCTTCAATCTGTACTGAAAAAATCAGTGTGGCGAATTTACACATATTTTTATGTCATTTTTGTGCGGCAAATTTTTACTATTGTGGCGAATTTACAACAACCCGATTTAACAGTCAATTACACAAAAAGGAGCAAAATAGATTTAAATCACCCCAGTACAGATTTTACATAACCCAGATTAACCTGTAAAATATATTTCATTCCGGAAAAATACAGTTACAAAGAAATATTAAAAAAGGATTATACAGAGTAAAAAGCTGTTTAATAAATGACTTTTAGGGACGCATGTGATTGCTGACAAACATATAATACTTAAATATATTTTATCAATATGCCAATTGCCAACACAGCATTAGGTATGCTCATCACACAAATGTTTTCTGTAACCACTCGACTAAATAAAGCGAAGCAAGTTTGATTTAAATGTTCGCCTGAACGGGTTGTTGCTTAATATACTTAGCTATGTACATATATTTCGGATGTTATCCTTTCCATTTCAGCAATGTGTGCAGTGCACTTGGATGCATAAATGCATTCAAATTACATACGTCCAGCAGAATGTACTTTGCAATGTACATCACGTGTTTACTATTTAAAAAGCGTTTGTGCTGCTGAAGGATTTATTCATATGAACCTGAACACCTGAATAAATAATGTTTTATTCAGGTAATTTAGTTATAGTATGACTTAAGGGTCAAAGTGAAAATAACATTAATTTATTAATGAATCATCACACGGCCACATGCTGAGAAAATCTAGCGGAAAAAAACCCATCTCTATATTCTGTGCTTCGGGTATTGTTTGCTTTTTATCTTAGATAGATTACAATTTCAACTAACTTATTTATTTAAAGTATTGCCAACGAAGCACGCATAACAAATATTAACATACTATTATTATGCCTTGAATATTTTATTATTACATTTATCATATCATATTATATCTAGTAGGTACTTGTTTAATTACACTTATACACAGGTAAATGCGTTATCGGAAAAAATTAAATCAATAAGTATATTATACTAGGTGCAGCGTGCAGCCCGCTGCATTATAATAGTTTTTGGTGAATCCCGCGGGATCACTTAATTTTTCCGGGATATAAAGTAGCCTATGTGCTATTCCAGGTTATAATCTACCAGTGTACCAAATTTCATTCAAATCCGTTCAGTAGTTTTTGCGTAATTGAGTAACAAACATCCAAACTTTTGCATTTATAGTATTAATATTGATTAATCAAATAGAATATTTTTTTATTTTATGCAAGAATAATGTTTCTTTTCGATACAAACAACTTAATTACTTAAAGTTACTGAATAAATATTTTTGTATTCATATTTTGTAGTATAATATCGCAAGTTAAATGTTGTCTCAATTAAAGACAATAACGACATTCTTAAGTAAAAAAAATCGGTATACAATTAGGAAATCATACATCAATCAGGTCAGATTAACTACTTATTTATAATAGTTGGTGAATGGTGATTAAATGAGGATTTACTCGAGCATTGTGAGGAGCTATTGTTTTTTTAGATTAGATGATAGGAAAATAAAAGGTTATATTATAATGTTTTTATTACAATGGTGGGTAAAGCACATACAGATAAAAAAATGTAAAAAAGAGGCGCATCAGATTAAGGTGTGGTGGGTTAATTGCGACCTAAAACGTAGAAAATGTTACAATTTGAGTGTAGCGTAAGAGAGTAGGGGATCACAAAGTTGTAAAGAAAACGTTGTCTTGACATCATCGAGCACTTCTGAATTTTATTTTATTTGGAAGAAAATTATGTAAGAGTTATTGGATATTATTTAGTTATTTTTGGATTAAATCAGTCAGTTTATATTTTTTCAAAGGCATGGTTTGGTAGTTTAATACAAATATATTTATGTCACTATTTCATGAATATTGATGCATACATTTTTAAAATATTTGGTCGAATTTAGGGGAAGTTGCTCAATTTCAGTACTAAAATAAGCATTTTCAACTACGATTTTTCTTATTTTAATAAAAATAATTATTTTATTATTTTTTTGATAATGTCGTTGACCTACCTATATACCTCTTTTGGATCGGACAGGGTTTTCTTTACACACTGTATAGCTTTAGCTGGCTTTTTTTGGTGAATCCCAAGGGGAACAACTTACTCTTCCGGGATAAAACGTACTATATATGCTGTTATAGTTCATCAAAAGTGTGCAACCAATTTCATCCAAATCGGTTTGGTCGTTTTTGCCATAAGTAGAGTAAGAAAAATCCATCCATCTATTCAACATACTTTTGTATTTATAATACTAGCTGCAAAAAATACTTTTGTATTTATAATGCTAGCTGTGTTATAAAAGTTTTTGGCTAATCCCGCGGGAACAGCTCATTTTTCCGAAATAAAAGTAGCCTATGTGCTATTCCATGTTATCATCTACCTGTGTGCCAAATTTTATTTGAATCCGTTTGGTGGTTTTGGCGTGATTTAGTAACAAACATCCATTCATCCTAACATCCAAACTTTCGCATTTATTATATTGATGATACAACCTGCTGCATTATAATAGTTTTTGGTGGATCCCACGGGATCAACTTATTTTCCAGGATAAAAGTACTCTGTGTGCTATTCTAGGTTATTATCGACATGGGTTATAATCGATTCGATTGTTTTTGCGTGAAAGAGTAACAAACATCCATCCATCAATCCAAACATACTTTTGCATTTATAATATTAAGTAGGATAGGAGATAGATAGTATACAAGCAAAAAGCTTTTCAGATAAAAAGTGAAACTGTTGGCTATAGACACCAAAGATGTCAGTTGCACGTTGCTATCCGAGTGGTTAGATGGCAATCAAATATACATGTCACCGGCTGCCAAACCTTTCAAACTGAAACACGACAATGCTTGTCATTGTCGTGTATTATTGTGGCAGGAATAGGTAAGGTGGTGGTACCAAACCCGGGCAATACGTTGGGGAACTCTACTACCCGGTAATTACGATGACAGTGTCACGTATAGCCAATCGTTGGCCTTTTACCAACTGCTTGTCAGAATGGCAGATTATATTATTCAAAGGGGACACGGACCAACACGGAAAAGTATTTAGATAAAATTTGACAAAAGATTATTTTTTTTATATCATAAGATAGCAAACAAGCATATTGTCTTTTGATGGAAAAAGTCAATCATCGCCTATATACATCAAAGATGTTAATGGTGCTTTGCTATCTTGTGGCGAGGTCTAATGCCACATGCATAAGTTTACCGGCTACCTTACCCGCCAAACCGGAACACGACAGTAACAAGCACTGACGCTATTGCGGCAGGAATAGGTAAGGCGGTGGTACCAGATCTGGGCGAGACAATCTAGAATTCTACCAACTAGTAGCCACGATGGTAGGTACTTGCATAGCCAGTCGGTCGCCTTTTACGACCTGCCTGGCAGAACGGCAGTTGGTCTATTCTACAAAGGAGCCCGGGACCAGCACGGGGGATTTGGATCACATCATGTATTTTTTACATACATATGACATAGATTAATTACTTTTAACCGAGGAAAACCTCCAGAGCACATTTATACAAGAAAATTTCAAGAAGGAAATAACTAGCGACTCATAATAAAAAGTAAAAACATTATTTTGTCCTTTAAACTGAACTTTTGATACCATAAATTTGCCTCTCAGAGGTTTAGGCAAAGAATATTTATGTAAACACTTAAACAAAGAATATTGTATCGATATCGATAAAAAGCATAATAGTCATGACATTATACACACTATAGAAACGTAGAATGAACTCGATAGTTCGGAGAACTTCGAAGCGATCACACGTGCCCTCGCACCTCAGCTACAAGCTTATAGTTGACAGCACTGTTTCTTTTACCACGCGGTTACATATGCCGGGCTAGGGCGAAGTATCGCGCTAGCACGATGTATCGGCCTATCGTGGAAAAGCATCGCAAAGGGGCTTGACGCGTCAATGCAGCTGTGGGCGTCAAACTGTGGTCCGCAGGTGATATTTGTGCGGCTCACAACATATAAACAGTAATATAATTACGATAAACAACACTAATAATAGCAAACTATAATTTACCCGCACCTATGTTTAGCTTACTTCATGTAGAAGCCGTATTTTGATATTAACTTTGTGTAGCGACGTATGCTATTTTATTTTGTTCTATAATAGAAAAAATTAGCATACGACGATATGACCTTTCATGTTTATGAGGGAGTATCATAATAAGTTCGCGATCTTTGAGCGAATGAAATACAGTAAATATTAGTATAAAATTAAAGAATTTAATGAATGAATTTTAATGAATTAACAATTCGAGAAGAAAAAATTTAAGGAATTTTACAAAATGCTGTTTGTTTTATAGTGGGCCGCAGAAATATCATCAACAGATCGCACAAATATAAGCTGCGGGCCGCGGTTTGATGATTAGTGATATCATGACGTCATTATGACGTAAGCAGTTATCGCGATGTAGTTCGTGACAGCATCGTGCTAGCGCGATACTCGCCGTATTCCGATATATGTAACCACGCCATTAGTTAGATTTGCGTGAATTCCTTCTCTATAGGGTTAAGTACTCGTCGCCAAAACCATTCATTTTATTTTATTCGAACTCGTCCATGAATTTCAAAGACACTTAATACCTCCTTACACTTCAATGTCGAACTTAAATACGTAGATAAGAAATCTTTCAATGTAAATAGTAGGAACTGAGAAATTCTATCAGACACGCAAAGGCGTTACTTGGTAAGGTCACCGCTGACGTCATTGGCACAACGAGCTTTTTACTTTGCACAATATAACACACTTCATTTACACGATGATACACTCATTCAATTTTTATTTCTATTTGTTATGAAAGTATATACGTACCTACATTTTTTTTATAATATAAGATAGCAAACAAGCAGATGGGTGTCCTGATGGAAAGAGTCAACCATCGCCTATAGACACCAAAGGTGTTAATGGTGCGTTGCTATCTTGTGGCGAGGTCTTATGCCACAAGCATAAGTTTACCGGCTACCTTAGCCTCCAAACCGGAACACGGCAGCGGCAAGCCCTGACGCTATTGCGGCAGGAATAAGTAAGGCGGTGGTACCAGCCCCGGGCGAGACAATGCAGGACTCTACCACCTAGTAGCCACGATGTTAGTGACTCGTATAACCAATCGGTCGCCTTTTACGACCTGCCTGGCAGACCAGCAGTTGGCCTATTCTTCGAAGGAGCCCGGGACTAACACGGGGGATACATAAGCAAAATAAGAAATATTGATCGCCCCGTCGCGTCGGTCGAGTAATTAGCGAAACTCATTAAAAAACGATGAGCCTCGGGTTCAATGCCCGTCAGGGATAAACATAGAATATGTTTGTTTTCTGGGTTTGGGTGTTCATTATGTATATTACGGTATTTATAGATTTATTTCTATGTATTTTTCGCCGTGTTGGTCCCGGCCTCCTTTGAAGAATAGGCCAACTGCCGCTCTGCCAGGCAGGTCGTAAAAGGCGACCGATTGGCTATCGAGTCACTACCATCATGGCTACTAGGTGGTAGAGTTCTGCATTGTCTCGCCCGGGTCTGATACCACCGCCTTACCTATTCCTGCCGCAATAGCGTCAGTGCTTGTCGCTGTCGTGTTCTGGTTTGGAGGGTAAGGTAGCCGGTAAACTTATGCATGTATCATTAGACCTCGCCACAAGATAGCAACGCACCATTAAGGTCTTTGGTGTCAATAGGTGATGGTTGACTCTTTCCATCAGGAGACTCATCTGCTTGTTTGCTATCTTATGATATATAAAAAAAAAGTATAATAATAATAAATATCACTGGACAAATTACACGAATTGATCTGACCCCAAAATAAGCAAATTATATGCTTGTAGTGTGGGTATCAGTCAACGATACTAATACATAGAAATACATATATAAATACTCTAATATATTTAATAAACACCCAAAACCAGAAATACAAACATCTGTGCTCATCACACAAATGCCTGTCCCTGCCGGGAATCGAACCCGGACCCCATTGATTGCGTAGTTAGGGTCACTAACCACTCGACCAACGGGACGGTCAAAGACTATTAGTATAAGTATCGTTGACTAAAACCCATAACACAAGCAAGTATTTTGCTTATTTTTGGACTAGATTAATTTCGTGTTGCTTGTCCTATATTATTGTTATTATTGATTCCATGTTATCGAATCGTTAGCCTATTCAATTCAGATTACAAATTCGATGCTAGTCGTTGTCGTGTTCTAGCTTGGAGATAAAGTAGCCGATAAACTTATGTATGTGGCGCTAAGACCCCGAAATAAAATATTTTATGTCTATAGTCGATGGTTATCTCTTTTCATCCAATGAAATAAAAAATAACATCATTTCTGTATCAAAAAAACGTGTCTGTAAGCAAGTTTAGTTTAGGATGGGATAAGACTAGTACATATGTTTCTAAGGAAAAAAAGCCCCTTAGAAAACTATTCAAAAAAATGTTGTCAGAAGACGGTTTTTTTTACACGCTTTTTATTAGCTTTACCTGTATGTTTGTATGTTTGTAACTGACTTCTTTGGGCGCGATTTTGACCCACTTTAAACGGCCAGATTTCGTTCAAACTTTGTAGATTTATCGAGGACCGATGACAATACACTAATTTGATAAAATTATTCCATTTTTCAATTTGCAAAATATGATTTTTGTTAATTTATATATTTTTCATCTATAGTCGATAAGGTAAGAAACTTAATTAAAAAATTTTATAATTTTTCTCTACAGTCGATGAGACAGGACTTGATGTTAATTTTAATTTCTAATAATTATCTTTAGCCGATTTCTCTAATATTGATAATTTTTTGAATACAAAGGAGAATTTTAATTCTACAAAACAAATAATAGTTTTAAAAAACTAAAAAATCACGCTTTTATAAATAAACCAAAGTAAAAAGTAGAAAATAAATAATAGTCTTACAAAAACTAAAAACACGCTTTTTATAGAAAACCAAAATAAAAAAATAAAAAATAAATTTTAATGAATTTAAATTTAAAAAAAATAGTGTTAAAAATTTCAATAAATATAAATTAAGAAGAGTGTTAAAAAAATTCAATAAATACAAATTAATAATAGTGTAAATAAAAAAGTGTATTTTATTTTAAACAAAGGGTGGGGTGCTTTTTAAGATATTATCAAAAAGATAATCCTTCTGCTCTGTTACGTTTTCATGTAGCGTTGCAGTAGTGATGTATTTGAGTAAGAATGCGAAATTAGGTTGCGTGAGTATGGTAAGGAAGGAATAGTAAGGAACATCGTAAGTGCATGCTGGTAAGTTAGTTGCACTTCGTAAAAGTGGCCGATGTAGTGTGTCGCTCGATCAGTTACCGAAGCGGAAACTAAGTTTCAGCTCCATGGACAGTGGTGATTACCCAGTTGCAGCAACTGAAATTTCGTCGTCTTAAAGTACGCGAGTTTGTGTGTGAACGAGTAAGGTGCGTTTAGTGTGGAATTAGGTAGAATAAATGTACATAATATTTATAGATATTGATATATCACCATCCATGTTAATTTTACATGGATATATATAGATATACAGTCTTGTAGTTTTAATTTTTATTAATTGTAATTAAACGACACTGAATTTATTAGTCATTCGCATTCGGTGACCTACAATTGTCGATTAGAATTAAAAAAATTAACTCAAATAATCGATTTTTTCACAATTTACAGTGTTTCCGGAGTTTCATACATGACGGCCAGTAAAATTTTTTGACCTATTTTGATGTTTTTTTTCCATTTCTATTGCACTAAATCAATTTTTAAAAAGTATATAATTAATCTCCATTAAATTATCTCGACAATAGTATGCAAAATATCTTGATTCCGTTAACTAACAAGGCAACAATAATACTAAAAATACTTGACAAAATGAGGCGAAAAATGAGGCATCATGAGCCGTGCAATAGTTTGTGCAAAAAAACAAGCTATTATAAATAAACCAAACTAAAAAGTAGAAAATACATATTAGTTAAGAAAAACTAAAAACACGCTTTTTATAAAAAATCAAACTAAAAAATAGAAAATAAATTTTAATAAATTTAAATTAAGAATAGTGTAAAAAATTTAATAAATATAAATTAATAATAATGAGAATTAAAAAAAATATTTTATTTTTAAAAAAGCGTGGGGTGCTTTTTAAGATATTATCAAAATGATAATCACTCTACTCATACCTGTCAATAAAATATTTATAACTATTGACACCATGCACCCCACGCTTTTTTTTTAAAATAAAATATATTTTTTTTATTCACACTATTATTAATTTATATTTATTGAAATTTTTAACACTATTCTTAATTTAAATTTATTAAAATTTATTTTCTATTTTTTAGTTTGGTTTTTTATAAAAACCGTGTTTTTAGTTTTTTAAACTATTATTTTTCCATCATAAATGTCATCTGCTTGTTTACTATGCTGTTATACAGAAAATATAAGACTTACCGGCACGAAAATCGCCCCTATGCAAAATTGTTGCAATTTCTTTATACTCCAGTAAAATAAAGTTTTGAAACAAAATATGTCACTTTTCTTAGCATTTTGGACATAATAGAGTTATTTAGTATATAAAAACGATAATTTAAGGTTTTTGATCGGTAGCCAGTTAAATAAAATGCGTAAAACTTATAATTTTTACGCCGAAAAGATTATATGATTTTTTCTCCTCCGGTCAAAAATTTATCCATTGTTATCAATAACAAAAAAGTCGCTTATTTCTAATAGCAACATTTTTTAAAAAGTTATGTTTTTCTCTTAAATTTAAAAACCCCTCTGACTCGGTTTATTTTGACCGTAAGGGGAAAAATTTATATACACTTCTTGATGTTAAATTATACCGTTTTTGAGTAATAGCAAAAACACTTTTTAATTTTTTTTTAACTCTTTTAACTCTTTCAGATATAATTTTTATATAATTAAGATTGCAATCTAGAATGCCAAGAAGAGTAAAATATTATGATTTAAAATTTTATTTTATGGAGTATTAATAGCCAAATGGCAAACAAATATTATATTCTAAGTTAAAAGCAAATTAAAGCTTTTGCTAATAAACTTATATGTTAAAAAAAGAAAGAAAAAAGTGATAGTGATTGGTCATTTGAATCCATTGAAAGGGAATAATAACTCAGTATTTGTTGAGGCTTGGTGAACCTCAAAACTGGTTTGAAAACCAGTTTTCAGTATGCTCTATTTATTTGACAGCACTTAAGTATTTTTTATTTATTTATTTACTTAAACTCTTTATTGCACAAAATATACAAAAGGCTAACTTAACGTCTAAAGACATTTTCTACTAGTTAACCCTGCTCTTGTAGAAATAATTGTCGTAGTGGGTAGCGCACAAGAAAAGTCTTATGGAACACTTGTAAATAGTTTTTTATAAAGAAAAGAGATTAAATACATTTAGTTATCTTAACTTACGGGCAGACCAATCAATGTATATACAATATACATGTATACTTATATAATATAAAAATAAATAAGTGCATATAACCATATGTCTATACGTATAAAAGTAAATATATATACAACATATAAATAATACTACGTACAAATACAATAGGATAATATAAAAATAATGATAATAAAAGAATACTTACCAGTAGTGATTTAGATTTATTTTGAATATTCAACAGTACCTACTAATGAGCAATTATTTTTTTTTCAAAAGAAAGTACTATAAAGATTGTCTGTTAAAATGTCAAAGTTATCAGTTTTGTGATTCAGAAGCTACAGACATTACAAGTTTATAAGGTTTCCGGGTGGCAAATCCAGTTAAACGTGACACCCGGAATGTATAGAAACTTGTGAACGAACGGCCCATTATAAGATTAAAGAGTGTTTGTTCAGTATCGATTAAAGATTGCTATCCAAAAAAAAAATATTAAAATATCTTCAAAGTACGGAATTCGACCTCTTACAGTTTTATTATATGTATGTATAGATAAAGTTTTAAATTGCTATTTTTTGTTACAATCAAGTGTCCCCCGCTGCCAATTGAACAGCTGCTTTTGGATGTGTGGAAAAAAATCACGGTAGCGGCACCTATAAATAATGAATTTGAAAGGAAAATTATCATAGCTAAATTGGCTTTACACTTTTACTTTTTTTTTATATCATAAGATAGCAAACAAGCAGATGGGTCTCCTGGTGGAAAGAGTCAACCATCGCTTATAGACACCAAAGATGTTAATGGTGCGTTGCTATCTTGTGGCGAGGTCTAATGCCACATGCATAAGTTTACCGGCTACCTTACCCTCCAAACCGGAACACGACAGTGACTAGCACTGACGCTATTGCGGCAGGAATAGGTAAGGTGGTGGTACCAGGCCCGGTCGAGCCGATGCAGAACTCTGCCACCTAGTAGTCACGATGGTAGTGACACGCATAGCCACTCGGTCGACTTTTACGACCTGCCTGGCAGAACGGCAGTTGGCCTATTTTTCAAAGGAGACGGAACCAACACGGGAAAGTTTTTGAGTAATAGTCGACCAATTCCTAAAAAGTACTTGGAGAAATATTTACAAGTGTCATCACTTATGTGAACAGGCGGCGAATATATCCGTTCACTGGCGTTAAATAGGTTAAAATTTCATAGTACGAAACAATAAAAAATCCTTTTCTTAATCCGCCCCTTAATCGCGAGTGGCTTGACAGGCACTTGGCCAGTTACTTAAATATTGTTAGCATACACAATTTATGAATATAAACCAAAATATTCCACTTTCTGTATTTTTTAGGGTTATTAAATACGTGCTAACGCATAAATAAACATACGTGACCCACATCATTGCCAACAGAACCTATTTAATACTTTGACGACTGTTTAATTATTAAAAGGATTGACACTGCTTCGTATAAAATTCCATCCCTCACTTGATCCCGAACGTTCGGATCAAGGCTGCTTTATAAATATGTCAGCTTAAAGATATAATCGATTGAAAACGCTAAGAATTTAATTGAAATATTTATATTTCAATAAAAATACTCGACATTTCTAATCGTATCACGTTCGGGGTTGAGGATATAAATCCAAGTTCGAAAAGTAATAAACCAAGATATAAACGAAGTACTGCCATTTCTGATTATCTAACAGAACAAACAATGCGAATACTTGTATTTTCACAACTATAACTTTGAAGCCAAATCTGTGGAGTAAGCAGAGAATGGACGGCCCATTCAGGTTTGTGATTTTGGTTTCTTTATTGAAATATGTATTTAAATATAACTTTCACGCTAATTCGTATAGTTTTACTCGTGTGAAAAGGATCGCCAGTTATTTTGAAATAAAGTATAGCTAACGTAATTTACTGATTATAAAGTTAATATATTCGTTCATATATATCTAAGTGAAGAAATTATTAACGTTGCTCTGAAGTTTTTGAAAATATCCAACAAACTTGCTTAATTGCAAATCTTTCTTACATAAAAATAAAATTTCAACGCTCGATTTCGACTTGTTAAAACTTCATTTATAGGGTTCAGAAGTAGGTAAATTAGGAACCATTATAATTTCGCTATATCCGTCAGTCCGCAGTCTAGCTCAGAGATCCTTCCATCAGAGATCCAGAGTAAGCTGTAATTTAGTATAAATATACATATTAGTCACCACAACAAAGTGGTAACATAAAATATTAAACTATAAGGGTTTCCCTTATAGTTTTCATCATCATGTCCGTCCGTTCACCCGTCCACAGACTAGCTCAGAAACTCTGAGATTCAGATTCAAACGAGAAGCTGTAATTTAATCCGAACATACATATTAGTCAGGCCGAAAAAAGGATGATCTTGAAAAATATTTTTTTAGGGTACCTCCAGTACATGTAAAGTGGAAATGTTAATTGTTTTTTCGGGTACCTCATAGTTTTTTTTATATAATGAGCTGGCCGACGAGCAAACGAGCCGCCTGATGGGAAGCGGTCACCGACGCTCATGGACATCCACAGCATAAGAGGAGATGCGTTGCCGACTCTTAAGAACGTCATTAATCCTTGAAAAACTTTAAAAAAAACAAAGAAAAATATCGTGGCACGCGTAATTTATTCAGCGTACTCCGAAACAGCAGCATTGTATCATTCGGGAGGGACACTGGAACCACTACCAGAACACCCCACAAGGTTATTAGCGGAAGAAGAATTCAGGCGAATTTTATATAGAATTAGCCTAGATTCTTCTTCGTGTTCTTTTTTATATAAAAAAAAACAAGTTTAGAAATCTACCACCTTTATTATTACGGCCACTTGTTAGCAACAACTAGTATTTTTTCCCGGTGTTGATCCCGAGCTCTTTTGAAGAATAGGCCAACTGCCGTTCTGCTAGGCAGGTCGTAAAAAACCGACCGATTGGCTATGCGAGTCACTACCATTGTGACTACTAGGTAGTAGAATTCTACATTGTCTCGCTCGGGTCTGGTATCACCGCCTTACCTAATCCTTCCGCAAAAGCGTCAGTTCTTGTCACTGTCGTGTTCCGGTTTGGAGGGTAAGGTAGTCGGTAAACTTATGAATGTGGCATTAGACTTCGCCATAAGATAGGAATGCACTATTAACATCTTTGGTGTCTTTAGGCGATGGCTGACTCTTTCCATCAGGAAACCCATCTGCTTGTTTACTATCTTGTGATATAAAATAACAAGAGGTACGTGTAGGACAGATAACGGTTTTTACCTACGGACGTGAGTGGCACCCTACAGTGTACAGTACAGTGGCACCATACACAAAGTGTGGGATATAGCTGGATAGGTTTTAAGAAATATTGTAGGTTTGTGAAAACAAATTTTTCGATTAAGGGACTTATTACGTTAATTAAATGACAGTCACACATCGGTTAATAAATGTGTTTATTAAACTGTTATTTTACTAGGGAATACCTTAAGCTTATATACTAATTATTCACGTGTATGGCACGTAATAGAATGTGGTGTGATAACATATCTTAGCGCGAACGTGTTGTATCGTATCTATTACAGAGTCGTTTGTGAAATTAATATTTAAAGTGCTAATTTTTGTTAGAGTCAAGTCATCTGCTAGCTAAACGGTTGTTTTAGGGATAGGAAAAAATTCACGGAAGTAGTAAATGTAATGAAATTAAAAGAAAAACTATCATGGCTTAGAAAGCTTTACACGTTTTTGAGGCGGTGAACGCATGGTGCGAATATATCCGTTATTGGCGTTAAATAGGTTAAATGTTCATAATATGAAATAACAAAAGCCCTCTTCTTAGTTTGTATTATTATGATGGACAACTTCGAAATCCTACATTGCGACATGCACTTCACGAATTTTTACTATGCTATGATGTTTAACCCAACTTGTATTGTTTTACTATACAGTGTCGAAAACGTTATTCACTTAATACAATATCTTGGGAATAGTATTTTTAGCTCGAGCACAACAAAAAATATCTGTAAACCGGTTGACCATGCAGGCCATCTTTAAAACTTTCCGCTAAATTAATGTATTTTAAGCTCAACAAAAACTATACTTACCCAAGCATAGATCTTTTTAGGGTTCAAAAATCTTACAAATGACAGTAATTAATTTTTAAAAAGCTGTATTTTTGAAACAATGATCGAGTTTGATCTTTCGAATGGAATTCAACGCAATTTTTGAGCTCTAAAATGTTTTCATAGCTACATAACCTATAAAAAATTTATTACAGTTAAAGTTCACATTGCAGAAAACGTCAGAAACCTTATATTTACCTTGCTTGACGCTATTGTGGCGGGAATAGTTTAGATGGTGGTACCAGACCCGGGCGAGACAATGCAGAATTCTCTACCTGGTAGAACGGCAGCTGGTCTTTTCTTCAAAGGGGGCCCGGATCAACACAGGGGTCTTTTAATAACAAGCAAATTCTTTTGTGATGACCAAGATTCGTATTCTTTCGGAAACTTTATCAACACTGGTCTAGCAGATAGATAGTGCGGGATAAAAGATATTTCGAAACACTCTAAATAATATATTTCCAGACATCGAGTTATTGAAACTGAAATTTAATTTTCAAGAGATAACTGTGTGAAATTTGAAGCAACGTCTCTATTGATGAATAGGAATTAATCCAAACAATTTCTGGAAACTTATCCCTGATAGATATGCAACTATCTTTGTACAGCATTAATTTACATATGGCATTGTACAAGATACGATAGCTTTGGTACTTCAAAGTCAGTTATATTACTAAGTAATTTGTAAACAATTAACGTAGTAACAGAATTTATATCTACTATCAAATTACAAAGGTTTCAAATAATTGAATCGAATAATGTATCAAACAGATAACGACGTAAGATGTTGTTACAGAGTTGTTGACTTTTAATTGTAATTTGTAAAGTTTTCTCTCGGCTTTCATTGATTTCAGAGTTTAGTATATCAATTAAAGTTAACAAATTGATGATACAGTGTTGTTAGAAGAAATTTAAGCTTGTGTGTTTTTGTAGTACTTGTAAGTACGATTACAGGGGCCAGTGCCTTTGCTTTGAGCTCAAGAGTGGACCAAAATAAAAGTGGACTGTATATTGTAAGTTAGTATATTACACAATACAAAGGTAGCCCAAAATTTTGTTTGAATCCTTATTTAAAAAAATTAAACTGCTGATTTTTCGATTCGATTTGCTATTGCGCTAACCAAGGTAGGTTATTGACAAAATTGTAGTGGATAAATGTCATGTTGCAGATATTGTACATTTAATGATGATGATGATGAATTATTTTTAACATTGTGGTCGATTAATGTAATATTGCATATATTGCAAACGAATTAAAGTACAATTCTATGCTTAACAGTGAGACTTAATCAATGTTATTCCTCTGTTTTTAGGGAAAATGCCATGAACTTGCAACATTGCTACAGTTTTTTTTGTATGCGTACGACCTTCAGAGAAGAAGAAACGTTCAAAGTCAAATGTTAAAGTTGTTACTGTAGATTATCCTTAGGAGATAGATATATAGCAACGTAGACGTTTTTGCAGATATTTTTACGATGTACAATTCCGTAGTATATTATTTTGGTATATATCGCAAAGTTTACCTAGCGTTCGCAATGTAAGTGCACAAAAATATGTTTTTCACGGCAAATCTTTTAAATTTTCAGCTTTTATCTATTATAATATACATAAATTTATACATATAAACTTTTGTCAAAAATTAATCTGTTTATCGATGAAAACCATATTAAATCGTTTGTGTAGTTTTAAAGATCTAAGCGTACGTACAACGGAAGCAACTTTGCTTTAAACTATGTAAAGATTATGACGTGTTGTAACTAATGTAAAAAAATCTGTAAGCCGGTTAACCCTGCAGGCCATCCCTAAAACTATCCGCTAAATTACGGTATTTTAAACTCAAAGAAGCAAGAAAAGCCACGCAAAAACCTACGCATAGGTTTTTGAGCTCGAAGAGTGCAGAAATCTAAAGTTTGTAAAAATGATAGTATTTCAATTTTGGAAAATATGAATATTTTCAAAACAGTAATCGATTTTGATCATTCAAATGCCATTCAACGCAATTTTTGAGCGCTACATTTTTTGTATTTCTTTGTATATTCGTATGTCCGTATATCCGTATGTCCGTATGTTCCGTCCGTATGTTCGTCTGTTCGTATGTTCTGACGCTAATTATTTTTTTTATAGAAATACGTAACTCTTGCATATTGATAACAAAGATGTTAACAGTATCTCGCCTTTCATGTATTAGAGACATTTGTAGTGCCAAAGAATAAGTTTACCGACTACCGTTGTCTCCAAACTGAAACAAAACAGTAATAAGTTTTTAAAGTTAAAATTATTAAACAAGAATAGGTAAAGTGAAGTAAAAAACTACCTTACCCTCCAAACTGGAATACGAAAGCGGCAATGACGAAAATAATTGAGGCAGTGATACCAATGATGAGAAAGCGTATGCTCCGTTGGTTTGGACATGTAGAAAGAATGGTAGATGAAAGGTTAACAATACAATGCGAATGTGGAAGGATGTTTAGGGAAGACTAAGACTGACGTACTGATCGGACTGATCTAGTACTGTTCAAGGTACATCCATACTGAAGGTAGTGTCAAAAGTCTTGGCACTCTGTTCTCTCTGTCTAAATATTAAGGAATCTGGCTTCAAGATATGTATATATGTGGAGGTGTCAAATACCTGGATGAGATGTTGTGTAACTCTACCACCTGGTCACGATGGTTGTGATACGTATAATCTCTCGCTTTTCATGAACTACCAAGCAGAAGAGAAAGAGTTTATTCTTAAAAAGGGGGCCAAGACTACCACAGGTTTTTCTTAATACTAATAAAGCTGTAAACGCGAGGGTATTGATTACAAAACGAAGAAAAATTTCACCATCTTAAACAGGTCAACAAAAGCTCAGTTGGTTAGAGCACGCCGGTCAGAGGCAAGGTCGGATATTCAAATTATGACGCGTTGAAACTTGTTATCTTAATTTTTTTGAAGCTGTAAGCAGCATTATTATACATTTATTTCGCGCTTTGGTACCGAAAATCTAAAAGTACCTAACTTGAATTTCGCCCTTGATAGGCGTTTATATTGCAGTTTCACAAAGGCGATACTTTACAAAGTCTAGCTGACGGAGATGTAGGCATGAATTAAAAATGGCAGCCGGGAACAAAGCTATCGCTTGTTATATACTTTTTAGTTTTTCACATTTTCATAACCGTAATTCCCTTTGATAAAGTTTGAAAGTCGCTTAGAAACCGTGATAATATAACACTAAATTAAATGTAAAACCTCTTTTATTCACCCTCTTCCCCCACTAGATAAGCGAATTGGAGAGGAAAACGTATTAATTTATGGTACGGAAATGGTTTCCTTGCATAAATTGATGCTAAAACATGACGGTATTGTGTGCTTTAGTTAAATGATCCCCTTTAAAAAGAAGAAAAAATCTTTGTGTTTGATTTTAGTGACTAGTGTATTTGTTTCTTTTTATATTCTGCCAGACAAGTTTTTAAAGACCAATCAACACGGGGGAAATTTTCTTATTCCTCATTCAAATCGTAAGAACAATCCCTGCGAAAAAAAAGCCTCCTTATTCTAAGGGCTTACACTGGACTTTGATATGTTAAAAATTCAAGGCTTTTCTTTTTATATCTATGCAGTTAAATTGCTACCATTGCAGACAAAATAGTAACGCAATAAAGTAATGAGTGTTGAATAATTCACGTGGGCATCAAATATACAACGGGAACGTCAAGGCTTCGCCTTGTGTACATTGAAACAGTATCCCCATTGAAAACCGCTACAGCACATAATATATTAAATGGCTCCTACTAGGGCGTCTTGGAAATGACGCAGGCTGTATTTCGGGTGGTTCACGTAGTACTCGAGACTAATAGACGCCCACATCCTCGATCGCGTGAGTTTACTTAATCATAACTAAAATTAAATCTGATGTATTAATCTGATGTAAATGTTAAAAACAAGATTTTTATATAATAGGTAATATAGCAAACATGCAGAAAGCTCTCCTAATGGAAAGTGATAACGATTGCGTATAGATACCAAATATGTCAATAGTAGGACCAACTTAAAAAAGGGAAGTTCTAAATACTTTGTATTTTTTTAGTCTTAGGCTTATTTAGACGCTTTCTTGCAAGGTATTGGTAATTGAACTCTGTTGAAGCAGTTCAAACGACCTTTAAAAGTTTTATTGATTCTCCCAAAATTTATTTAGCCTAAGAATCTATAAACCATCCACAAAATGGCAAGATTACATGTTATGTTTTATATATGCACCAATAAAACACGAATAATTTCTACTGACAGTTATTTGTTCGGCGGTGGGACAGAAATTGCGCGGCGTGCCTTTGCTCATCCCAACCAGACAATCGTACACGTCATGAGTAGGCTTGTCTATTTATTATGCATAAATTACAGTACATATATCACACTTTGTTTCAATATATAATTTTGTATCTTTTCGTTTCGCTTGTTCCATATAAAAAGCGCCAGTGTCACATGAAATGAGATACTAAATTAATGACATTAATAGAAATTAATTGCAAGGACATACATCGTAACCAACTTGGTTCGCAGGAATTCCTAAACTTTTATCTGTATGTTTTCTATTCTTGATTTTTGTTGTAAATAATCTGAAAAGTGCGAAGCAGGTAAACATAAAAATTAATTTGGCCTGTGAACAAAATAAAATAAAAATTATTGTACAAACTTAAATTATTTTAAAGTGAAACGTTTTTAAAATCGTTGTATGTAAATTGAAACTCGAAACAAATGGTAAAAATAAAAAGCAAAAGCAAAACACATCCATAGGATTTAAGCTGCAAGAGAATAAAATATTACACATTACTTTATATTAGTCAAGGAAATTTCCTTTTATTGCGAGGCTTCGTGGCTCCACTCGTAGTTTTTTTTTTCAAATTATTTAAACGCCGGAAAATTGAAAATTGAACTGAGTTCCTTTTTTCTGTATCTTTGCAATCCTGCATCAGATCTTCACCAAATTAAAATGAGACCACACGGGAAGAATAGGATATCTGGATTTGAAAATATTGTATATTAAACAATGTACGTATGTGTATCTAGATCTTGACGAGTCGAACTGAGAGAAAAGCCGTTGTATATTGAGCATATTATTTATCGAGATTTAATACTTTTTTAGTTGTTTGTTGCTTAAGAGTAATTAACTGATAGTTTTTGTTTAGTCCACTTCTACCATGTATAAACTATACACACACACTCACACACGCATACACACTTTTTTGTATGAATTGTGTGTGTTGATTAAATTGCCTTTTATTATGTATAAATTCATATGTAATATGTCTTAATGTCTCTAATAAATGTTTATTTATTTATTTGACTATCTTTGGGTTTTGAAAATATAAAAAAATTACAGTTTTCGTAATTTATTTTAAGAGCTCCATAAAGTAATATTTTTATCACACAAAGTCCCTGCACAGCTTTTAGTTAATCCAGTTTAAGTTACAAAGTAATATTTTAAAGTTATTGTGAAAACCGAAGTAAGTTTTGTCGTTTACGAGGATATAAGTTAAACTGAGACAGCCATAAACAGTTGTTTTAAATCCCACCCCGGAAAAACGATCCGCTTTCTTAGTCATAACTGAGAAACTTTGATTTATTTCCTTATAAAACTTTTCTATCGTACGGTCTTGTTAATAAACAAGATTGATCGTGTGCGCTGATCTACACGCATACGGAAATCGATATTTGTTAAATTTATTTCTGAAAACATTATGATATTTTTAAGGTTTCCGAAGTCAACTAGGAACCATCGTAGTTTCACTATCTCCATCCGACCGTCGCGTTCGTCCGCAGCCTAGCTCAGAAATATTTTGTATTAGAAAGCAGTAATTTGGCTCTAATATATACATATGGTGGGGACATTTACACGTAAAGTGAGGATTTTTTTGAAGTGAAAGCTGCTTTAGCTGCGTTAGATGATCTTTGACAGAGGAAAGTGGAAAGTGGATACCGAGTCCTCTCCATAAGTATATATATATATATATATATATATATATATATATATATATATATATATATATATATATATATATATATATATATATATATATATATATATATATATACTTCTGGAGAGGACTCGGTACTCGATTCTCGTTAAAATGAAATAATAAAATTAGGGGCTTAATTTTTAACCAATATTTCTCTAAAAATAAGTGAAATGTGGATATTATACACATACCGATACAAACAAAGTAGTCAAACATATAACACCCTTGTTTTGCGCCGGGAGATAAACAACATTTTATATATCCAAAGTCGCGGGCGGTATTCAGTAGCTAAAAATTCCATGCGTTAAACGTAAACTTGTCAATATGATATACGACGCTGTCGTTATTGACAGGCAAGTTATGGATTACAGTATTTTTAATCAGCACCTTTACCGAAGATACGCTTTCGTTAGGGAAATTTCCAAAAAAAACTCCATTTCCGAACGCTTGCTTTTATCATTACCTGTGTGCCAAATTCATCCAAATCTGTCCAGCATTTTTCGCGTGATTGAGTAATGGTTGTGCCCTTGCCCCACTTGCGTCTATCATCCCGAAGTAATATGCGACGAAGCTTTGCACAATTTGACGCTAAAAATTATCGCGATAGAAGCTGTGATCATATTAGCAGCAACGATATTTCGCAGGAACCATTGCGCAATAATCCAAGATGGCTGATATCATTTTCAAACGTGAACTATGTGTGACGACTATCTTTACTTTTAACTATTAATTACTGTTTTTGTGACTTTTAACTATTAATTACTGTTTTTTATGACTTTTAACTATTAATTACTGTTTAATTGTGCTAACAATCAATTACTAAAATATTTTTTGTAACTTATATTTTTTGGGTTCCCGTATGATAGGCTTAGCTTGCCATTTCATCGGTTAACTCCATTTTACATAACTACTCGCATACGTCTGAACTGACTGCAAACAACGGCTGAAATTAACGCTAGTCTAACCACGCAGCGTGACACGTTAGCGCGCTAAAACCCTTTGACGTACCGACAGCCATGTGATTATGTACACGCAGTCCGTATGTTAGCGACGATAGCCGATAATACGTTACTATGCGTTAAAATAAGAATAGAACTGTCAGGATGACATATTGTTCCGCATTTTGCAAAAACTTCGTAAGTGAGTAAGTAAGTAAGTGATGAGTAAGGTGTGCAAAAAAATTCTAACAAAGAAACACTTTTAAAAAAATCATTCCAATTGGTATATTTTTTATTTAGATTCCCATCAGATTATGTAACCATTAGTTAAAATAAACCATGTGTTCATCTTAAATAATATATATATATATATATATATATATATATATATATATATATATATATATATATATATATATATATATATATATATATATATATGTATATATATAAAATAGTAAAAAGCATCAGTTTAGCTTTTCATCTATAAATTATATAAAGATGTCGTGTCATTTACACCACGTACAAGTCAAAAACGACGGGGCCAATTTTGTTGCGATTTTTGTGGGTTTGGGTTGTCTTTGTTTAAAATAGGCAAAAAAGTATTAAAATATAATATGCATCAATAAAAAACAGTAAAATATATCAGTCTAGTCATTCATCTAAAATAATACACACACACACATATATATATATATATATATATATATATATATATATATATATACATATATATATATATATATATATATATATATATATATATATATATATATATATATATATATATATGTGTGTGTGTATTATTTTAGATGAATGACTAGACTGATATATTTTACTGTTTTTTATTGATGCATATTATATTTTAATACTTTTTTGCCTATTTTAAACAAAGACAACCCAAACCCACAAAAATCGCAACAAAATTGGCCCCGTCGTTTTTGACTTGTACGTGGTGTAAATGACACGACATCTTTATATAATTTATAGATGAAAAGCTAAACTGATGCTTTTTACTATTTTTTATTGTTATAAATAATATTATTAAAACGTTATTTGTTTTTTAATAAATCAGCAATGTTTTTTGAACAAAGATTTTTTGCTGACATTACTAATTTGACACTTGTGGTATGAAGTTGATAACAAGCGCGATACTATTCTTAGTTGGAACGCATAGTGCATCTATATGTATCGTGTCATTGCACGAAGCTTTGTGATGATAGATGCAAGTGCAGCCACAGCATAACAAACATCCATCGATCGAAACATCCAAACTTTCGCATTTTTAATATTGATTAATTTAATTAATTAATTAAATTAATTACTTTAATTAATTAATTTAATTAATTTAATTAATTAATGTTTAATATATATTTGTTTACTTTGGGCTTAAATCAAATTGTGAAATTTGTCCAGTGAACATGTTAATTAAAATGTAAATATATCTCTCCATGACGTAAGCCTACGTTAAGGGTTAAGTGAGGTTTGACAGTTTTGGATAGTTCAAGGCGGGCAAAATTCATGTGTGATATTAATTTATGGAAGTTTGTTTTCTGTACGAGTTTCGAATAAGTGAAACTCTTCAACTACACAAATGTGTAGCCGCGCTCCGCGAAGTATCGTTAGTCACCACATGTGGTAAAATTCATGGTGGACACGTAAAGTAAAAGAAAATCTCTCCCTCCCAACCCTCGAAACAGGAACAGGACAGGGACCAGCACGGCGATACGGGAATTCTGAAATACTGCGATTCCGCATGCTTTGCGCGGGATTGACGGGATTGAAGAAAAAAGAAAATTATGCGTATGTGTACTCTAAAGAGTAGCACGCGGTGACTACTTTCATGCCCTTCCGAGCCGTTCCGAGGCGTTTAGCGAATGAAGAAACATTACATACTTTATCAATTTTGGGAAGCTACTTAGAACATAATGTTGAAATAGATACCGAAATGACCGAGTTTTGCTCACTATTTTTTTTAGTAAAAATACGTTTGTTCTCCTAAAAATAAAACCTAGCTAGATCGATTTATCGCCCCTAAAACCCTCTGCATACAAGTAGTGTACACCCCGAAGGAGGGTATTTAATACTCGATTTCGAAATCAAATATGTATAAAAATAGGTACTTAAGTTGTGATTGAATTTTTCCAATAAATATTTAGTATGGACACCCGCGCATTACGCAAAAAAGTTCATTGTTTACAAACGGCGATATGAGTTCGCGATCACAGTATATCGTGTTTTATTACATCGTGTCGTGACCATACTTGTTGAATATTATACACTAATTTCGTTGAGGTTTACTATGTTGTTATGTCATATTTTCCTTTTATTGTATATTTGATGTTGTTTAATTATGACAATTAAATATCGTGTCTTTTAATATGTATTTGTTTTGCCAGTCAGCCTGTATAAAATCCATATACATAATTATGTACAAATCTTGTAGCCGTGGAAATCAAATGCTTATTCATTTATTACTCACTTATTACTCACGTATGCCAATATTTTATTTATATGGCATTCGGAAGATATTGCTATATTTGACGCTTTAATTATTTTGAAAAGCTCTAATCTTCCTTACTTTATAAAACACAAGATTTCCACGTGTTGGTTCCGGGCTCCTTTGAAGAATAGACCAACTGCCGTTCTGCCAGGCAGGTCGTAAAAGGCGACCGATTGGCTATGCGGGTCACTACCATCGAGGCTACTAGGTGGTAGAGTTCTGCATTGTCTAGCCTGAGTCTGGTACCACCGCCTTACCTATTCCTGCCGCAATAGCGTCAGTGCTTGTCGCTGTCGTGTTCCGGTTTGGAGGGTAAGGTAACCGGTAAACTTATGCATGTGGCATTAGACCTCGCCACAAGATAGCAACGCACTATTAACACCTTTGGTGTCTGTAGGCGATGGGTGACTCTTTCCACCAGGAGACCCATCGGTTTGTTTGCTATCTTATAATATAAAAAAAAAACAAGTTAATAAACCTCGCACGTTAATAAACCAATTGTCATCGATAAAGTTTTTATAAAAAGCTTCATCTCCTATTTCAGTTCTTTAGGGGTTGATTTTTGTTCGATCGCTATCTATTTGCTAAATATCATTAAAATTTATTTAGAGATTTAGCAATGAAAATGTAACAAAACAGTCAGATTTTTTTAAGGATGGAAGTATAGATAGTATGGAGGATACTTGCTTGCATTTTAACAGAGCGCGATCGACTCAAAAGTTTCTAACTTTTGAGTCGATCGCGCTCTTTTAAAATGTGCGCGCAACGTCGCATCGTGTTGCGCCTCGGTGTGAACTGACCCTTAAGCGAGGTTTAAAAGTATTGGAGCTGCGTGCTAATAATTTACGGAAATTCGATATTGTTGTTCCCTGTTTTAACTCCAAATGACCTCGTAAATATGGCCACGTCCCACGAACTAGGCATGGATTATTTAAAAGTTAACATATTAAATTTCGTACTATTTTTTTTAACAATTAACAACTGTTATTTATATTAGCAAATACTGTTAAAAATAATTTTTATGCATCACTAAAATTACCAATAACTTGATATATGATAATAATGTTATTAAAAAAATTTCAAGAGACCGTGATAATAATAACTGTTAAAAGTTATTAGAACTATTCTAGAGGACCTTTTTTGGTAGCTTCGGGTTTTTACTGCTTCTAATACTTATTATATATAGGCTACTGATATAACATAACAATAATAAATAACTGTTAAATATTAATTAACTTTAACAACATAACAGTTAATCAAAATTAACAATAATTTCCATGCCTACCATGAACTAAGTGTCCTCATGCAGTCAATCCACAGCGGGCATGTGTGGTTCCGTACTATTAAACGATGTTGTGGTTACTTGTATGAGGACTCTCTTTGTTATCTAACTTTTTAAGTTTTTTCAAATGACTTCCCACTAAAAGGAGGTTATCAATTCGGTTCTATGTTTTGTTAAATGATAAGAGATGGCTCTCCTGATGGAAAGAGAAACCATCGCCTATAGACACCAAAGATGGTAATGGTGCATTATTATTCTTATGGCTAGATGGTAATGCCAGATGCAAAAGTCTACCGGCTACCCTAGCCCCCAAAGTGAAACACGACAATGGAAGCATTGACGCTACTGTGGCAGGAATAGGTACAGCGGTGGTAAAAATCACCCGGGCGAGACGTTGCGAAACTCTACCATCTAGTACATACTTGTTATAGACGTATGAGTTTTTTTTGAATTCAGTTAACATCAAAATATAATTAGCGGGAGATGTGTATCTTATTTGACCTATCCTAATCAGGTGATCAAACTTAGATAGTTCTAACGATAGTAATTAGTTACCAGTCACCATGGGACTTTTTACTATTAGCTACTCGTGTCTCGTAGGTATGTTGCACCTCTTCATTTATTTATTTATTTTTACTAGTTAACAGAAATTGTTTAAGCCCCCCGTGTTGGTTTCGGGTTCCTTTGAAGAATAGACCAACTGCTGTTCTGCCAGGCAGGTCATAAAAGGCGACCGATTGGCTATGCGAGTCACTACCATCGTAGCTACTTGGTGGTAGAGTTCTGCATTGTCTCGCCCGGGTCTGGTACCACCCCCTTGCCCTATTCCTGCCGCAATAGCGCTAGTGCTTGTCGCTGTCGTGTTCCGGTTTGGAGGGTAAGGTAGCCGGTAAACTTATGCATGTGGCATTAGACCTCGCCACAAGATAGCAACGCACCATCAACACCTTTGGTGTTTATAGGCGATGGTTGACTCTTTCCATCAGGAGACCCATCTGCTTGTTTGCTTATCTTATGACATAAAAAAAAGAAAGTTGTCTTCAGGTTTTTAATGAACGTTTGCCAGTTCAATATTGTTTTTTTATATCATAAGATAGCAAAAAAGAAGATGGGTCTCCTGATGGAAAGAGTCAACCATCGCCTATAGACACCAAAGGTGTTAATGATGCGTTGCTATCTTGTAGCGAGGTCTAATGCCACATGCATAAGTTTACCGGATACTTTACCCTCCAAACCGGAACACAACAGTGACAAGCACTGACGCTATTGCGGCAGGAATAGGTAAAGCGGTGGTACCAGACCCGGACGAAACAATGCAGAACCCTACCACCTGGTAAAATAAGTATACCTGACATTTTAGTCAGGTAAAAGAGCTAAAAATAAATAAAAATTATTAAACGGAATTTTACAAATTGTGAGAAAATTAAAATTATATTAACGTTACAATAATCACAGAGACAGTTTCAATTTAATTAATTATTACTCACGTAAGTGGGCTCAATTATTAGCCCTGCCGATCTCTTGATTATTTAGTTATCTAAATGACTGGACTGCGTCGTAACTGAATCACGGAAGCATTAGAAATATTAGTGTTTACTTTCATATCTATAATGAATTCATTTACTTTTTACAAACTGTTCCTTTATTTCTCTTCAATCTATTTTCCTGTTTTGAGGCAGAATTGCACATTCAGGTATTCTTCTTCAGATCTTATTCCTTCATGCTCAATTCCTGACGCATAAAATTTCCCACAGCTTTGGGGTTCATCTCTCAAGGTACAATTTCTTGAATTACAGTATTCCGAGCCTTATTCCAGGCAATTCAAAAAATGTATTTTTTTTTTTCAGTTTTCTAATTAAAATAATGTTGCCCTGGATTGGATAAGTGCTGGTTAACGATAGTCTTGCCACATGTCACATTATGGGATTAAGTATCTTCGGAGTCGGAGGTGCAAAATTTTGGCAATTTTGGCTAAACCGTATTTTTTAATATAATTTCTAACTTTTTTAATATTACTTAAGTACTTATTACTATTTAATTCAGTTTATTAACTTTTATTTGTACCGATTGAGTACAAAAACTAATCAGCTTTATTCCTCAAAAAATTAAATCTAATGCATAAATTTCATCAAAATCGGTTTATCCGTTTGGGAGTAATCGTTGACGAAAATTTTTGAAAAAAGTGGTTTTTCGAAAAATTCGAAATTTTTTTACCAATAATTTTTTGGTATTCTACGACATTTTAGTACTAAAAAAACTACGTCAAATGCCGTTTCAAAAATCAAAATCAAATCTAATTTTCAAAACTTATAGCTTTTCAAATATTGAAATTACGTTGTTTTTAGCAAACTCACTTATTTTTTTATATAACTTTCAAGTTAATTTACCGATTGACTTAAAAATATTATTACCTTTTCTCTTTTAAAAACTGCATCAAATACCGTTGGTTGTATTAAAATAAGTCAATTTATTTGGGATTATTTCTCAATAACGAAAATTTTTGAAAAAATGTTTCTTGTCTTTGCTTTGAAATTATTTTAATATATCGATACATACGAGCAATATTTCAAATCTCAAAAATTGGAATCGTTTCCAAAATAGAAAACTTTTCAAAAATCAATATACCGAAATTTTTAACAAAATATATGTTTGAACTGAAAAAATCTATGCTTATAGTTTTTACTCTATTGAGCCTAAAATACCTTAATTTAGCGGGAAGTTTCACGGATGGCCTGCAGGCTCAACCGTATTATAGATTTTTTATTTTCACTTTCTAAATATATTTCAAAAAAATCTGTAAACGGTTGACGTTTACAGTGTTTTTTTATCTAAGTTGAAGTTCTTAATTCCGTCTTCAAATTAATCATACAAAATATCAGCGTTTCCATCCATTGTATATTTAATTACGGCTGAATGGCTTGATAATTATTGTTTTTTTTTGCACAAAATGTAAAGCAAAGTGTATTTTTTTATGTAAAAATTATTGTTTCTTTGTGAAAGACGGCGATTGGGGGCGAGATGGATCTTATTGTTAACAACTCACAAAGCTACGATGGTTTACTAGTATAAAAATTTCATTAAAATCACAGTCTAATACATACAGGTCTTATAACAATAGTAGTGGGGGTACGTCAGCTTAATCGAGTCGCTTTTCTTTTCAACATCCATACTAATATTATAAATGTGAAAGTAGTTGTCTGTCTGTCTCTTCTTCAGGCCTAAACTACTGAACCAATTTGAATGAAATTTATTACAAAAGTAGCTTGAGATCCGAGGAAGGAAATAGGATATTTTTTATCCCGGAAATCCCACGGGAATTGGAACTATGCGGGTAAAACCCCGGGACTGACTTTTTAAAATCACGATAATAAAGAATAACTTAGGTTACTTTTATTTTAGAATTTTTCCACGCGGACGAAGTCGCGGGCGCAGTTACTATCATTTAAAATACTATATTATTATTTTTTACTTATGACCACCCCATTAGTCGAGTAGTTAGAACGTGACTACACATCGACGGGGCTCGGATTCAATTCCCGACAGGGACATTGTGTAATGATCATATTTCTAAGTTTGGGTTTTCATTAAATATATTTTAGTATTTATATATGTATTGGTGTTTAATGTGTAGTCTTTTGTCTCATACGATATATTGCTATAATTATTATAACTCATAAATTGCCGTAAGTACATTATATTATGCGGAATGATGACCAATGTAATATTGAAATTCAAGTATCCTCTGTTAGGAGACACTTGAATTTGAATGAAAAAACACAAGGTAGTTTTTAAAAATATATAAACGAGTCAAAAACGCGTACATATATAGAACTTACTAGTATGAACTTACAAGTAAGTTCTATATATGTACGCGTTTTTGACCCGTTTATATATTTTTTAAAATGATAGAATGCGTTAGTTTAAAAGAACAAGGTTGTTGTTTTGATTTTTAGTGTTCCACAGTCGTTAAAGATCATTTATAGTTTCGCCATGTCCGTCTAGCTGTCCGTTTGCATCGTAGCACATAGCCGTATTCTCGAATAGGTAGGCAGAGGTACAACCAGTGCACCTACGATTAGTCAAAGATATTTAGTCCCATGATATGATAGGTGGCAAGCCAACCGGGCACTTATCTAATCCCGGGCAACGTTGTTTTTATTAGAAAATAAAAAAAAAGAATTTTTCAATTCTCTGACCCAGAAATGGAACCCGGGACCGTCTTCAACACTGTATCACTAGACCACAGATGCGACTCAGAGATTATTCGTACTAGAAACCTGCAACTTGGTTAGAAGTGCTTGTCGCTGTCGTGTTCCGGTTTGGAGGGTAAGGTAGCCGGTAAACTTATGCATGTGGCATTAGACCTCGCCACAAGATAGCAACGCACCATTAACATCTTTGGTGTCTATAGGCGATGGTTGACTCTTTCCATCAGGAGGCCCATCTGCTTGTTTGCTATCTCATGATGTAAAAAAAAATAGAATATACATATAAGCACATACCGACAAAGTGGTATCATAAAATCTTGAAAAGTAATTTCCTTAAGTTGTATAAGATACATGTGATGTGGGGATGTTTATTTTTGCGTACCCCAATATCGCTGGGTTCGTGAAAACAATTTTTCGATTAAACGATCCATTTGTGTCCTTTAAAGTGATAATTTTTTCAAAGTCAATTGTTCCCAACCTGCCGGCTAACTAGTTGGTTTTGGATGTGTGAAATATGATGATATACATGATAGAAGTATTGGTATATAATGAATTTAAAAGGAAATCTATCACATCTAAGTAGGTTTTACAAGTTTAGGAACTTACTTTAGAGAAGTTTTAACGGCAGTGAACCTTAGTGCGGATATACATGTCATTGGCGTTAAATAAGTTAAAATAACATAGTCTGAAAAAATAAAAAAAGTGTAGCGGCTCAAACAAATCACAAACGCTACAAGAAAAAATAAAAAAAATGGACAAAAATCAATAACAAATGGAAAAAGTGAAATTCAAAAATAAAATCCTGAATCGCGACATTACAATTATTTATCTTGTAACACTTGTAACACCGGTACGGACCAGCGGTGCCACAAGAGCCTTCTTCTTAATCTGCGTTATTGTGATTTTCAACTGCGGAACTCTACATTGCGCGTGGCCCAACACTCACTTGGCCGGTTATTTGTTTTACTTATGCTGGTCAGGGTTCCTTTTATTTTTTTTGTACACCAAGTCTACTTCATTTGATTTCTTTCTTATCTCCTTTATCGGGTTAGCTGGAAGAAATCTCTTTAAGTAGAGATAAGCTCGCCCATTGTACTTATGTTATCTTTATATATTTTTTCTCTAATTGTTCTGTGTACAATAAAGTATTAAATAAATAAATAAATAACAATATGCCATCTTTAATATAGTCGTTCATTTTTTTACTGTACTGGTAAGCTCACTTTGAAATAATATACCTTCTTCAATAGTTGTTTTGATTTAGTAACAAGGCCGGATAAAACATATCTGACGGCTCCCGTAAAATTAAAAGGAATAACCGCCTCGTCACGTTGGTCGACTGGCTATCGACCCTGACAGTGGGGCTCGGGTTCGATTCCCGATAGGGCTGATCAGCAAAGATGTTTGTATTTCTGGGTTTGGGTGTTTGTTAAATATATTATACCGGCTACACAGCTACAAGACCCCCGGTATTGAAGATGTTCATGGGCGGCGGTGATCACTTACCATCAGGTGCACCACCTGCTCGTTTGCCCCCTCTACTATAAAAAAATGAATATTTATATATGTACTAGCTGACCCGACAAACGTTGTTTTGCCTTACATATTAGGAATCCATAGCGAACAAACAACGTGACACGTAATTTATATAAGACTACGGGATTGTCCTTCCACGCAGCCAAAATGGCAGTAAACTTTATATGGTGGTTAAGTATTCTTAAATTTTCTAATTTTCCGCGCAATTTTCTTAATATTTTCTTTTATAATTTTATAATAACCTTCTCCTTACAAATACAAACACAACAAAAAAAAATACCGAAATTGGTCCAGCCATTCAGGCGTGATGTCGTGTCCAAGGAAAATAGGGATTGATTTATATATATATATATATATATATATATATATATATATATATATATATATATATATATATATATATATATATATATATATATATATATATATATTGATTTATATATATATATATATATATATATATATATATATATATATATATATATATATATATATCGTTGGCTGACACCCATATATAATATATAATTCTTGTAGTTTTTGTGTGTTTGTAATTATTATAATCATCCTTATTTACAAAAAAAATTATTAATATTTAGTTACATTTATAATTATGACATTAAAAGAACACGATATCATTGAAATAAATATGAGAAAAAAGAAGCCGCTCTTTGATGTCGACATTTTGTGCTGCCACCGTAATTTATTAATCCACAAAGTAATAACATACGACTATAATGTGATCAAATAATACCTTTGACGAGCAGATAGGGTTTTCAATAAGCTGGGGCCACACTTGCGTCTATCGATCCGAATTTATAGGTATGCGCGCTAAGGCACACGCAGTCCGAAATGTATGCGATAATAGCCGGTCACATCTGTATTTATTTATCATCATCAGTCATCATCAGTCATTGTATGAAGCACGATATTAACAATTAACAACTGTTATTTATATTAGCAAATACTGTTAAAATTTTATGAATCACTAAAATTACCAATAACTTTATATATGATAATAATGTTATTAAAAATATTTGAAAGATCGTTTTTTTTGCTCGCTACCTTGATTTATGATAATAATAACTGTTAAAAGTTACAAAACTACTCCAGAGGACCTTAATTTTTTTTGGTCGCTAACTCGACAGCTTTGCGTTTTTGCTGCTTCTAATACTTATTATATATAGGCTGCTACTGATATAATATAACATAAATAAATAACTGTTAAATATTAATTAATTTTAACAACATACCAGTTAATCTAATTAAACAATAATTTCCATGCCTACTAAGTATTACACAGTATACCTAACTGTAGTAGTATAAGTAACGCTCCGTGAATCGGACGCGTGCATTCAATACGATTACTTGAACGGATGTGTTTGACTGTTCCAATATGCTTCCGATACTGTCTTCCAGAACCCATATCAAAGTGTCAGAACCATACTAAAGGAGACCTAATTGTCAAAACGTTATCTATCTAACTAGCGCTGTTCCTTAAATCTTTTTTTTCTGTGTTCTGATAAAAACAAAGTTGCCTGGGATTGGATAAGTGCTTCGTTGGTGATAGGCTTGCCGCCTTCACATTATGGAACTAACGGCTAATCGCACCAACCTTTTCTTAGCTTAGGACAGTCTTAAGTGACACGCTGTCACATTCTTTTCATTAAAGACTAGCTGACCCGGCAAACGTTGTTCTTTTTTAAGCCTTTTTAACTACTCACCTAGTAGACACGATAGTGACATGTTAGGCGAATCGTTCGCCTTTTAAGAACCGCCTGGCAGAAAGGCAAATGGTCTATTCTTCAAAGGGGGCCCGGACCAACGCGGTGCAAAAAAGTGTGTGTTAGTGTGCTAGGGACGTCTTATTAGGTTGTCCCTGGCACGGCACCTTATTGACACGAGAATACTGCTTTCATTGTCATTAAAATTGTTATATGTATATCTTTAAGAATGTATGTATATGTTACCGGCCAAACCCGATTTCCGGCAAAACTAGTTTGTCCTAGGCCAAACCGGTACTTACTAAGCGTGTCAGGATATACTAGTTGAACGTTAAAGTTGCGAAATTTTCCTTTAGTATCAATTATGTCGATTGTAAAGTCGTCTAATTCACATACTCGTTACAAAAGGTTTAGTTAAATTTATACATAGTCATGTCAGCAGAATACGAATGCGGGTGGAATTAGATAAGAAAATGACTAAGTGACATTCTGACAAAAGGTGTCGGCTTAGAATAAATGCTATAATAAATGTAAGCTACTGAGCTTTAGGTATTTCTCACTTAATAAAAGAGTAAAATGAATTTTTATGAGTATTCAAGTTAAACTGTCAAGCCGAGATAATTTAGGTTACATTTCGAGATTTTTGCTGACATTAATTATGTGCTTATCCCAACGCTATTGTATGGAAGTGAGAGTTGGGTATGTCAGAAAGTAGAATCAACGCGGTCGAGATGAGATCGCTAAGAAAAATATGTGGTGTAACACTCGCGGACCGTGTTCGTAATGTGGAAGAGAGAGATTAGGTTTGAAAAAAATTATCGGTGTAAAGATGAGAAAGGGTATGCTCCGTTGGTTTGGATATGTAAAAAGAATGGTAGATGAAAGGTTAACAAAACAGATATACAATGCGAATGTGGAAGGATGTAGGTACCGAGGAAGACCAAGACTGACATACCATGATCAGATTGATCGAGTACTATCCGAAGTTCGTGTCAAGAGTATTCGCAACCGGCGTGTGTATATGAAGAGAGTGATGAATGTGGAGAAAGCGAAACAAGCTTGCAAGGATCGTGATGTATGGCACTCGGTTCTCTCTGCCTATCCCGTAAGGGATCTGACGTGAAGATATGTATGTAAGTATTAATTTGTTATTATATCTCTAATAAACATATACAAGTCTTTTATATAATTAGATATAAAACAAGCAGATGGCTCTCTTGATGGTAAGAGACAATCATCGCCCATATACGCCAAAGATGCTAATAGTGTGTTTCCATCCTAGTAGCGGGGTCTTAGTGCTACATGTATAAGTTTAGCGGCTATGCGGTATTACCTTCCAAGCCGGAAACACGACAGTGACAAAAAATTACACTATAGCGGCAGGAATAGGGAAGGCGGTGGTATCAGACCCGGGCGAGACAATGCAGAATTCTACCACCTAGTACTCGTGATAGCAGTGAGTTGTATAGTTAATCGTACGCCTTTTACAAGCTGCCAGGTAGAACGGCAGATGGTTTATTCTTCAAAAGAGCTCGGACCAACACGGGGGACATTATCTTCATGCCTTCCATTAATAAATAAATAAATATAAATAATAATTTTTTTTACTTACTAATTACACTTACTGATCTAACCCCAAAGTAAGCAAATTATTTGCTTGTGTTATGGGTATTAGACAACGATTTTTTTTTTTATATCATAAGATAGCAAACAAGCAGATGGGTCTCCTGATGGAAAGAGTCAACCATCGCCTATAGACACCAAAGATGTTAATGGTGCGTTGCTATCTTGTGGCGAGGTCTAATGCCACATGCATAAGTTTACCGGCTACCTTACCCTCCAAACCGGAACACGACAGCGACAAGCATTGACGTTATTGCGGCAGGAATAGGTAAGGCGGTGGTACCAGACCCGGGCGAGACAATGCAGAACTCTACCACCTAGTAGCCACGATGTTAGTGACTCGATAGCCAATCGGTCGCCTTTTACGACCTGCCTGGTAGAACGGCAGTTGGCCTATTCTTCAAAGGAGGCCGGGACCAACACGGCGATACTAATACATAGAAATACGTATATAAATGGTAGCATATATTTAATAAACACCCAAACCCGGAAATACAAACATTTATGCTCATCACACAAATGTTTATCCCCGTCGAGGATCGAACCCGAAAAACCCTAAATCGAACATATTCCATTATGTGGTATACAGAGAGTATTTGACTTGCTTCTTGCATATTCCTGTATCTCTTTTTTGTGCTGATTCTCGACACTAGTCTCTTACAGCAGCCGATCAATCTGATGTCTGTATATTAATTCAGACCTCAGATTGATTGGGTAATTTCCTGGCAATTACGTTCTTCCACATTCGCATTATTTATCTGTCTAAAATCTTTCAGGTGAAAATACATGTCCCTTACTTTTATACCCTGATATTTTCTTTCAGTTCCAGTCGGTTATTAGGGTTACAAACCTTATTTTCCGTAATGATGTTATCTCAAATCTGTTATTACATCTTCCTGGTATACCCATCCTGATTTTTCTGATATATTCAACTCGCCTGTAAATAAGCAATCGAATAAAATAAAACTACTTACTTTCATTTTAAAAATATAATCCTCGAGAGGACCATCTGTTGCGCTGCTTGTCTTGTGTCCGGTGCACTATCAGTAGAGACGATAAATAACTACGGAAAGCTGTAAATTTCCCGCAAAGTTTTATCTGGACCATCTAGATGTCTGGAAGCATATAACTTTGTGATTCGAGACATTTTAGATCCAACTGGTCCGCCCCATTGGTCGAGTGGTTAGCGACCTACTACGCAATCGACGGGGCTCGGGTTCAATCCCCGACGGGGACAAGCATTTGTGTGATGAGCATAAATGTTTGTGTTTCCGGGTGTGAGTGTTTATTAAATATATTCTTGTATATATATATATTACTTACTTTGGGGTTAGATAATTCGTCCCGTGAATATTTATTATTTATTTATTATAAAAAACTGTGATTTTAAAGAATTAGCTTTTGGCGATGGTGTTCTATACATTATAGCAGTTTACAAAGAATAATTTTATTACGGACTAGCTGTACCCGCGACTATGTACGCGTGGAAAAATTTCTAAAATAAAAGTTCTCAGGCCTTACCCGCATATTTCCCGTTTCCGTGAGATTTTCGGAATGAAAACTATCCTATGTCCTTTTTCGGGTCTTAATTAATCTTTGTACCAAATTCCATCCAAATCTGTTCAGTGGCTTAGGCGTGAAGAAGAGACAGACACACAGACACATAGAGTTACTTTCGCATTCATAATATTAGTATGGATTTAAAATAAAAATTAAAACTAACAAATTTTTTTGCACTAATCACTCGATAAAAAATTCTTCATTATAAACACATTGCAAATTATTATATGAAAAAATATTAAATTGTATTGTCAGCCAGGTTTAATTTGGACCACAAAATGCGCTGCAAAATTTATTTATTGAGTTGGCGTAGTATGTGTGTGAATGTTTGATTTTGTGTGCGCGTGGGGAGAAAGGTTAAAAAGCTTACTTATTTATAAAACTAAACCTCTATTATGGTAAATGTCCGTAGAAGGTGTTGACCACAACAAATTGGTGCGTAGCTTGTTTGCCTGCTCTTCGTTGAAATGAAAACATCTGAATCATCAGTAAATAAATTATTTTTTAAATTTGTCCAAAGTTTAATAAAATACACATCTTAATACATATAAATTACGTGTCACGTTGTTTGTCCGCTATAGATTCCTAAATTACTTAACCGATTTCAATAAAATTTTGTAGATATCTAGCGCTTAGTCCAAATTAAAAGATAGCATGGTTTATCTCAATTAACGTTCACCCCCACCAAATTATTAAGTAATTACTAACCAACCCGGCAAACGTTATTCTGCCTTTTTAAATACTCTTATTTTTTTTTCAATATTTTCTTACCCTTTAAACCTTTCCTGGTCTTCAACAATTAATTCAAAACCAAAATTAAATCGGTTCAGCCGTTCTCGAGTTTTAGCGAGACTAACGAACAGTGACTGATTATATATATATATATATATATATATATATATATATATATATATATATATATATATATATATATATATATATATATATATATATATATATATATATATATATATATATATATATATATATATATATATATATATATATATATATATATATATATATATTTATCCACCAAAATATTTGTAGATATGGGAAAACAACGTTTACCTGGTCAGTTAGTATTTGTATATGCTTATTTTATACAAGGTAGACAGACAAAAACAAATGCTTTGTTATTAGGTCCTTAAATATGAAATTGGTGTTTTGTTTGATTGACCAATCTTATCTCAAATATTTGGCTTTGACAACTACTAATTCAAGGTATATATTCAAATTCAAATTCTTTATTTGCACAAAATAGGGTTGGAAAAGATTTTATACATATATCGATGTGCTTAAACCTATTTTGCCAGATAAATGGCATGCAAATTTATGACTTCAGATTATTGTTATATACTATTTAAGAAAAACTCATATTTTTTACATTTATACCTAAATAAATTATTAAACAGTAGACAGTAACAAATTTCAAATAAATAGTATTGAAAAAAAATATATAATTGTATTTAATATCAAGAGAGTACAAAAATGTTTGTTTAAAAAAAAATGTCAAAATGAAATAAAAAATATGTTCTACCAATTCGTATTATAATAATATTTTTGTCATTGTCTTAATATATAATTTTATACTTCAATTAGTCAATGGTACTGTAATAACATTTTTTCGCATATAAATTAAATAAATGTTTCTTAAACATTGATTACAATTGTATTACAATAAATGTCAATTTTTGCATGCAACTAATATTTTTTAAACCAAGAAAAGTGTTAGTGGAATATTTTAAACATTGTTTTTTTTTCTCCTTAAAAGAAAAATATTCCTTAAATGTATAAAATGAGTTCTTGATCAACCATTTACGAACCTCTTTTGTAAAAGTTGTAGTTTTCAATTCTCTGAATGTTTGGGGTAGCGCGTTGTAGGCCTTAATTATCATTGCGTAGCAGTTTTGTTTGTAAAGTACACTAGAACATTTCGGGAATTTCAACCTGGTGGGGTCCCTAGAAGTAAAGATTCTGTTTTCAGAATCAGTTCTGGTAAATAGATGGGGATATTTCCTTACGAACAAAGCTGCTTCATAAATATATAGGGAAGTTAGCGTCAAGATGTTTAATTTTTTGAAAAATGGCTTACAGGATACTAAAGGACCTACTCCACAAATTCGGTGAATACACTTTTTTTGTGCGATGAACACCCTTTGACTAGAGGTTGAATTACCCCAAATAAGAATGCCATACCTAAGAACCGAGCCAACATATCCGTGGTAAGCAGTTAACGCGGCACTTTGCCCTGCCAGAGATCTGACTCTACTTAATAAGAATACATAACTGTTCAGTTTCGAGCAGACACTATTTACTTGGGATTTCCAGTTACAATTCTTATCTATTAATAACCCTAAAAATTTGGTTTCATCCGTTTCTTTCAACATGTTTCCGTTCCATTGAATATTTAATGTCGACTGGTAAGGTTTTCTATTTGTAAATCTTATATAATTCGTTTTTGACAGATTCACGTTTAAATTATTCTCTTTGAGCCAGTTCATTATTTGGTTCACGGTATTATTTATTTTAGTTTCATAGTTTATATTTAAATCACAATCTGGAATTATAATCGATATATCATCTGCAAATAAAATAAATTGACTTTCAGATGCATTCGGCAGATCGTTTATTTGTACAAGAAATTGCAAAGGTCCGATTATACTTCCTTGGGGCACACCCAATTTACTGACTTTTGTAGTAGAAAAGAAGGTATTAAGGTTAAAATTTTGGTCTAAGTCCGATACTTCTACATATTGAGTACGATCGGTAAGGTAGCTTTCAAGCCATTTTAATGCAGGGCCTCTTACACTATACTTTTCGCATTTCTCTAGGAGTATTTTATGATTGACATGGTCAAATGCCTTGTTCATATCGAAAAAGATAACAGTCACGGGAATTTTTTTATCAATGTATTCAGTGACTTTTTTAATTAAGGAGAAAATTGCAAGTGTTGTTGATTTATTTTTCGAAATGCATATTGTTCATTTACTATGACATTATTTATATTAAAGAAATTTATTAATCTTTTTGACATCAGTTTTTCGAATAGTTTAGAAAAAACAGATATTAATGCTATTGGACGGTAATTGACAGGATCGATTGATTTGCCTTTTTTGTGCATTGGTTTTATTATCGTGGTTTTCAATTTACTTGGAAATATACCCTGTGAAAAGGAAGCATTTATTAAATAACATAGTACAGGTGAGATTAAGTGTGCTGAATACTTTATAATGTCAGTGGATATGCCGTCGAACCCAACAGATTTTTTATTATTTAATTTTTTTATTTCTGTTTCAACCTCTGTTATTGTACATGGTGTTATAAATATGCTGTTGTTTATAGTTTTTAATTTATATGTATCTTTTGTAACTACTGGTAATGTTGGTGTATTTTAAAAAAATAGTTGTTGAAATAATTAGCGATGGAGGCAGGCTCAGTAATGGTTACACCATTTACTAATAGGGGCCCAATTTTTTTGAAAGTTTTTGTACTTTCATATTTATTTTTTATTATACTCCATGCTGCTTTGCATTTATTTGATGAATTATTTATTATTTTACTATTAATTTTTCTTTTAGAGATATTAATGCATTTTTTCAAAATTTTACCATAGTTTAGAAGCTTGTTTTTAATGTCAATCGATTTACTTTTATACCACAGAAATCTAATGGTTCTTTTAGTTCTACTTGATTTTTTTATGCCTTTTGTAATCCATTTTGGAGTTTTATAGTTAGCATTCACCTTTTTACGTATGAACGGAAAACAAAGATTGTAAAACATTGTGTATGTTTCGTGAAAAGTGTTAAAAGATTTATCTACCTCATTTTCGCAAAAAACGTCTGACCACGACAAATTTGATAAACATTTTAAAAATATCTCAATATTTTGAATTGAGTAATCTCTAACCTGTGTGTACCAAAACGGTGTTTTGTCTTCATAGTTGCATAGTATAAATGAGAGAGATTGCGCCGTATCGTGGTCAGATAAAAAAAGTTTATGGATTTCAGCTTTTGAATTATTTATGTCACTTATGATATTATCTATACATGTATCTTTTCTCGTAGGACAATTTAAGTGCAAGGTAAGACCATAATTCGACAGTAATTCCTGGAAAGCAATGGAGTTTTTATTATTAACAAGAGTATTTATATTAAAATCACCTGCTATAATTATATGCCAGTTATTTCTTTTCTTTAATTAATTTCGATAAAATTATTTCAAGTTTTTCAAAAAAAATTAAGATATTTGAATCTGGAGTCCTGTATATACAAATAATAAAACATTTTTGCGATGGTATTTCAATACCACAGTATTCAAAGTGTTTATCCAAAGGAACAACACCATATTTAAAGAAATCGATGGATTTAAAGTCAATATTTTCCAACAATAAGATACATATATATAATCATAAAATAAAAATAAAATCACAGCACAAATTACAAGTATGTAAGTAAGCAATTTATTTGTTTGTAATACTTAAATATATTCAATAAACACCCAAACCCGGACATACAAACATTTATGCTCATCACACAAATGCACACCGTCGGAGATCGAACCCGAGCCACGTCGATTGCGTATTCAGCGTCACTAACCATTCGACCAACGGGGCGGTTATTGACGCTATTGAGTCAAGAATAGGCAGTACCAAATTTGAGCGAGATGTTGAAGAACTTCATCACCTTATAGTCATGACGGTAGTAACATGTGTCATCGTTAGACTTTTATAAGCTGATAGGTAGACTGGCAGATAGGGGGAAATCTATTCTTCAAAGGAGGCTTGAACCAATACGTGGAAAAATATTTATGTGCAGAATGTTTAACGTTCTACGTACTAGAGAAGCTATGCTAGGTAGAAGTCGTGTTCCATTTCTTAAATACTCGTTGCAGCGTTGAAATAATAATAAATCGTACAACGAAGTCGAAATTAAGCAGCGCTACGCTACAGCGTATAACTGCGTATAATATATATACAAAAGGTCGCAATCGCTGTGAATTTCATGGCGCTTACGCATTTCATTCAAGGGCTCTGACGTAATTGCACTCCACGGACAGCACTTTAGTGGACCACAAGTAAAGCGGCGCACGCCATGGGCCTAAAGCCCCGTTTTCACTTTGATTAGTACGTGTGTGAGTGTTTAATGCAGGTGCTTAGTATTAAGACAAAAATACGTGAAGATAGCCGTGAATCAGTGCGAGTGATTCGTAATCAGCGTAGTAAAAGTGTATAGATACTGATTACTTATCACTCGCACTGATCAACTGCTGTCTTCACGTATTTTTGTCTTAATACTAAGCACCTGCATTAAACACTCACACTCGTACTAATCAAAGTGAAAACGGGGCTTAATACACGTAACAAAGCGGCAGTCGAGTCGCAGCGTTTAAGATTTACACAATTTCTTACATAATAACTGTTTCCTTCAACTTCGTTCACGTGACCCAAACATATTACTTACTTTTGCTCAGTCGGGTAAAAAGCTAGCCTTCCTCTTGAATGTGGTTAATAAACACAAATGTATTTTTTTAAATCTAACTGGTATATCCAGAGATTAGCGCGTTCAACCAAACAAACAAACGAACTCTTCAGCTTTACAATATTGGTATAGCTTACGCCGCATCGTAGTACGTCTCGACGTTCTATCGTGTTTATGTGTGTGATAACCCTAAGCGCATCTACTCAATTAGGTGAATTAGAGGGCTTGTCTAGTACATTTAGTACATAGAAGTCTTTGCTCAGAAGTACTATATTGGGAACTAAAAATGGCGGTTAAAACGTTGAAACCATTTTCGGCACCAATAGAATTGAAACGAATTTAGGTGCTCCGAATAGAGTGCCTGAAAACTGTGACCGAATTTAATATTTTTTGTAGCATTTGTTTGTCATATCGATCCTTGAAACGTGATGCCGCTTAGTTTGCGGTCTATTCAATAGCCGGTGCGGAAGTTTTCATTTTTAACTGGGGTATAGAAAATTTTTGGGATTATTCTCGAATATCGAAGTCTAAGTTTTAGCTCGGATTTGGCTGAGAACAATCAAAACAGTTAAGATAACACTTTGCAAACAAAGAAATGACACCGGTTAAAACTATACTTTGTCTTGAATACACAGAATTACACGCACACAAGTAGAACGAAACTATGCTTTGCCTTTTTAAGTTGCCAGTCAAGCTGTCGTGGCGCTTTGGTCAAAATGTCATAAAAATATGAAAATTTTCATGTAAACGTGCCGAATTGTAATGGAAAGGGTGTAAAAACCAAATTAAATACAAGGCTTCGAATCAAATTTTATACAAATTGAAAACCAGTATTTTTAATAAATCAAAACAAACACAACAATACGACCAACTCACGCAAAATGTTTATATAAAACTGGCGTCATTTCGTTTATTAGATCTAACGGAGCTGGGTATTCGTGTGTTATGTCGAAGAACTTGCCTATTTCTATAATAGGCTTGTTTCAACTAAGAAAATGGATATATTGTAGTCGATAATTATTAATTATGATACGGAGTTAATAAAAAACTAAAATATTTATTTTAAAAGATAAGGATTAATAATATATTTAAAACATAATTTCGGCGATAACAGACATTAAGTCCAAAGAGTATACAATTAATACTAGGTACGTAAGAATGTAATTAAGTCATGTAATAGTAAATGCAAATCTGAAAGTGTTAAACATGGTATTGTTTTTGATATTTTCATAGAAACTACAGAGTATCTAATGTATGTATGACTACGGCATGATGTCACTCAAGATGCCATGACAGTCCAGAGCGTTTTCGCGATAAATTTAAAGTTAAATTTTAAAACGTGAAATTGTATCGGTTAATATACCTAATAAGTCAAAGTATTAAACATTTTATCAAATTTAGTCAACAAACCTATAAGTCTGTATACGACCAGTGGTGTCAGAATACTAAGATAAGTAGAAATAAAGTGTGATGTGCGTTTCCGGTCCAGTAGTAGTTTAAAAACAATATTGACGCGTCAACATAACTTTTAAAAAGTTTTATTGAATAAAGTACTTTTGATTTCTAATTTAGATGGTAGAGTTCTGCAAAGTCTGACTGGGTTTGTTTCCACCGCTTTACTTATTTCTGCTGCAACAGCGTCAGTGCTCAAAGAACCCGGGCGAGTTTCATACATCGCCTTAATACCTTAAAGTTTAATATATTCCATAAGATTTTGTATCAACTCCTTAACTTATCCACATTTAATAAATATTTTTTAAACTTGGGGAATGTTAGCTAAACAAAGTTGGAATTTAGGTAAGGTTAACGTAAACAAGCAACTCTCTTTCATTAGTAGTCTATGTTTAGGTATTTATCTTGTCATTGGGCGTCTTCAGTGTAATTGCTAATCTCAGAAATCTAAGTTAGATTGACAGAATTCTGAGCTAATATTTTGCAATGACAATTTATAGATACTTTATATTAACAAAAAATAAGTTACCTATAAATTATTATTTAGCATTTATTATTTAAAAGCAGGAAGAATTTTTATTTGATACTTATAATGAAAATTATGATGTATAAACTTAATGTTGTTTTAATAATAATGTAATTCAAGTTTTATACAATGTTAACACTTAAATATGATCCTAGAAGTCAATCAAATTAAAGGCTCAATATTTTTTATATGATTGTAGCGATATATTTTATTTAATCAATTTAAAAAACGTAGAAAATTATTCTAGTTATCAAATATTCGTCACTTCGAAAGACACACAAGGGATGTACAAAACCAAAATGGCCTGTGATCTTTGGTTTTTGTCGTGTTCGAATTTAAAGGATAATTATATAGACTTAATTATAATCAAAAATTAATTTTGGCTTCTGTTAGGTATCCTTATAAAGATTAATTATTTTTTAATATCTCCTAAGTACGGAGATCGACGATTTACTATTTTAATATAATGATTATGAGTATAGAAATTTGTATAATCATGATATCATTCTAAGTCGTATTTCCACGTTAAAGTAAAAAAAATTTAACGCATCAAAATAACTGAATAAAGTACTTCTGATTTCTGATTTTGTACCAGCCGGTGATATTACACTGTAAGAGTATTTACCGTTGCTCTAAAGAGAATAAGTCTATATAATAGACTTATGTGGCTTACTTATGCCTGCGGCTATGTGAGAACAACAATCACATCTACCTTCACATCACTAATATTTAGTAGATTATTGTCACAGCAAACAATACTAAAACTCTCAGTATTATAAAACAGCCAGTATTTTAACTCTTTGAGTCGGCATATCGAGATACGTTTAGATTTGTGGTAATTTCGAAGAGAAAGCAAACAAAAAACATCGAAAACTTCAGTGTGCTCAGAAGAGAAAAGCAGTGCTTTCTGACGGCTAAGCGTAATTTTATAAAGGCACAAATTCAGCCTCACATTGGGTACCACCACCACTATCCTCCCCGGGTGGGAGCCCCTCAGTACAAACTTTTTGCTTTTGGCCACGTCCAGCGTAAAACTGTTCGCATTATTGATGAAAATTGTCTTGATCAAGTTCGCTTTACATTTTTTGTAATATTGTCTTCCAATAAATTGGTCAAGTTAATTTCTACTGCTGCTTTTTATAATAATAATGGAGAATATAAATCGTGCAATTTTCAAGGTTTTTTGCCCTGCACTTTGTGCACACTGTTTGTGGGGGCGTTTCTGATTTGATACAACTTTGGGACCTTCAAGAAAATGTTTTCCTTACCCATTCTTAAATATATAATATAATATATAAATTATACCTCTGTAGTCGCCTCTCTGGTCTAGTGGTTCAGCGTTGGCGTTGACCACATGAAGTCCCGGGTTCGTTTCCCGGGTCGGGTACATAAAAAAAGTGATTCCAGTTTTCTGAGAAACACAAAGTTTCCCGGGATTGGAAAGTGCCCGGTTGGCGATAAGTTTGCCACCTATCACATTGTGGGTCCAAGTATCTTCGGCAAATTGTGGGTGCACTTGTTGTACCTCTGCCTAACCCTTCGGGGATATGGGACGTGAAGATACTTTTTTTAAATTATACCAATACCAAATGAACTGTCATGGATCTCTGTGTAGAGTTCCGCGAGCGCTACTAGTCCGAGTAATGTACGATTTACACGTGGCGTGAAAATAAGAAAAAATCATAACACGCAAATTTTGCATTTCCCGCAAAAAAGGAAGGCCGTCACGACTAAAACGTAAAATGACACGTTTACTTTATTTTTCGTTACACCGTCCCCTATACGCTGTATCAATATTATTAATAGTATCCCGGCCTCCTTTGTAGAATAGGCCAACTGCCGTTCTGCCAGGCAGGTCGTAAAAGGCGACCGATTGGCTGTCCGAGTCACTACCATCGTGGCTACTAGGTGGTAGAGTTCTGCATTGTCTCGCCCGGGTCTGGTACCACCGCCTTACCTATTCCTACCGCAATAGCGTCAGCGCTTGTCGCTGTCGTGTTCCGGTTTGGAGGGTAAGGTAGCCGGTAAACTTATGCATGTGGCATTAGACCTCGCCACAAAATAGCAACGCACCATTTACATCTTTGGTGTCTATAGGCGATGGCTGACTCTTTCCATCAGGAGACCCATCTGCTTGTTTGCTATCTTATGATATAAAAAAAAAAAAAACTATATTATTAATATTATAAATGCGAAAGTTTGGATGTGTGGATGGATGTTTGGATGGATGTTTGTTACTCAATCACGCAAAAACTGCTGAACGGATTTAAATGAAATTTGGCACACAGGTACATAAAGACCTAGAATAGTACATAGGCTACTTTTTATTCCGCAGAAAATAGGAAATCCCGCGGGATTTGCCAAAGACTCTTATAATTCAGCGGGCTGCACGCTGCAGATAGTATTATAAATGCGAAAGTTTGTATGTTAGGATGGATGGATGTTTGTTACTCAATCAAGTGAAAAGTTCTGAATGGATTTGAATGAAATTTGGCCCAGAAAAAGTAGGTGATGAAAATTGTATAATGCAGCACGCTGCACCTAGTATAACAATAAATTTGTTTTACAAAAATCAAGTGAGTATAAGAAAAGTTGCAATACTGCTAATATTTTTTCGGAGCAAATTTGATAGTTTATGAAGAAATATATTACACGGTGTCTGTGAGCCACAAACTGCTACATAAAAAGACCTATGATTTCTCCGTTATTGCTGTTATTTACACATAAAAAGAATATATTTACTGATTATCTGTATCGGCAACGCCCGTCGAAGTGATATTTAAATCGTTTGCAAGCGTTTACATTGGAATGAAAAGCTGCTTTCGTTGCTTGTTACGCTGCTACGAAAAGCTACGAAATTAAATATTCAGTTTTTGAGGTCACCGTTCAATATGTTTGCTAAGTTGAAACACGTTTATTCTTTTAAAAAAATATATGTGCGTGTATGTCTATGTGAGTATATTTGTGTTTTTATCTTAAATTAGCAAACAGACAGATGATTCTCCTGATGTTGAGAGACAACCGTCGCCTATAGACTCCAGAGATATTAATGGTGTGTTAATATCCTTGTGGCGGGGTCTTAATGCCACTTGCAAGTTTACCGGCTACCTTACCCTCCAGACCCTTTTGTGGCAAGAATTAGTAAGACGGTGGCTACCAGAGGTGACCCGGGCAAGACGTACAACTATACAACCTAGTAGCCGCGATGATAGACTCGCGTAGAGCCAATCGTTTGGCTCTTACAAACTGCCTGGAAGAATACCAGATAATTTATTCTTCAAAGGAGCCTGGAACAACAAGGGGGATGTAGAGTTTAGTGTTCCTGCGCAGGTTTTCCACCGTCTTTTCTATTTCAATCACGATCGCGTCTGTGTCGCCACTATCGTGTTTGGGTTTAGGAAATAAGCTAATTGGTTATATCATGCATCATCTACACATCGACAGATTCATCAACAGAAGACTTCTGTGAATACATCCGCCGTCATGTAGACGGGGTAATTTGTTCGTCTGCAATTTAACTTCGACAGATGTGCCTGCCGCTAATCCGTTTCTTTTTGTGGCAACAAAGGGCTTTATCACCAGCGTCTGGCGTGTGTTCACACATCTGACGATACGTCAGTATTATCGGAGTTACGAGTGATTTGTATTTCTTTTCAATTACTTTACTATGATTCACACTCAAGAAGTAGTTAAAAGTGCAAAGTAAATAAATAGCTACGGCAGCTATGGTCTCAACATCCATTTTGAGTTGTGTCTGTTGAGAATTGACACAGACTGAACGACCTATAGACGTGTAGTTGGCACATGGTGATCCATCTTCCGATGCATCTGTCGGCGTCCGTGGATGCGTCTGTCGACGTGTAAAGTGTGCATTAGGCATTAGAGCCCGCCACACGGATTGCCACGCGCCATTAAAATTTTTGCTGTGTATAGACGATGGATGTCTGTTTTCACGAGGCAGTCATAAGCTACTCTATGATAAATAAAAAATATTTAAATTTTGTTACAAAAATATTAGGCTGCGCTCTAATTTACTTTCCGTAATGATCGGGGTTGGCAAGTTAAAAATAAAAATGTCAAAGAGTAATTTAGGTAAGCAAAAATGGTATAAATAAATTATATCGTAATAATTTGGTAAAGCTTTAATTACAGGGATACCAAGGAAAATCAAAACTGACAGACCAGGATCTACTTAAGAGCTTTTTTGCTGCAGCCTAGGCTCAAACAAAAGTGTTAAACAAAATGGTCCCCGACTTTCACTTAAAAAAGTAGACGATATTGCGAAGAAATTAATTAAGTAATATCAAATCCGACCATAAAAAATATTTTCCTATTTTTATATCACTATAGAAAATTGCTTTTTAAAAAAATGGTAATTTGAGTGATAAGCTAGACCTCTACGTAGAATTATCACATAGAAATTCACGATCCGCCCCGTAACAGGCCGTGATTAGATTAATTGGTGCTGTCCAAAGTTGCTCTTACGAATCTGCATATTTGTTTGAGAGAGTAATGAATATAGAGGACGCAAGACAAATCTACAAGAATATATGGCATTCGGTTCTATCTTCTTACCCCGTAACGGACCTGGTGTTAAGATACGTATGTGTGTCATTTTATTTAGTCTATAACATCTCAATTAATTACTATCTTTTCAGAAAATCTATATGCTAATACGTGAAGCAAAAACATGATATCCCTTTTTACGACAATTACGCAAATGGAGGAGTATAACATTTGGGACAGTTAAACATTGCCTTACCTTGAAAACTTTAAAAACAACAAAGAGAAATGTCAACACGCGTGACCCGAACCCGCGACCGTCTCCCTCAAGCCGGGGCGCTCTGCCACTGATCTAATGTAGTGTACGATGAACTCATTTAAGTAGTTATACGTATGTATATCTAACAATTAGAGTGCTAAGTGTGAGTTTTTCTTTAGGCATTTGATCGTGAGCGCGTTTCGAGTTTACTAGGAATTTGTATGTGATTTGTACAGCGCCACCTAGTGGTAAACGTGAAAAAACCAGTTTACGACTAGGTGGCGCTGTACAAATCACATACAAATTCCTAGTAAACTCGAAACGCGCTCACGATCGAATGCGAAAAGAAAAACTCACACTTAGCACTCAGTAGAATCGACTTAATCGATCATATAACAAAGAAGAATTTCGCCACGTCGCGCCCGTCGACGCTAGCTCAGTGGCAGAGCGTCCCGGCTTGAGGAAGATGGTCTCGGGTTCGAGTCTTGCGTGCCGACATTTTACTTTGTTGTTTTTAAAGTTTTTCAAGTTTCCCAAGCACACCTTACCTTATTACCAACAAACCTAATATTTTTATATAATTTGCATGGGAAATACGTAACATCAATAAAAATTAAACATGACACACACTATATTATTATTAGACACTATTACTATTACACTTGTACTTAAATTTCACTTTTAAACAATATTTTTTATATATTACTCGAACGGTTTCAATTTTTAAAGCATCTTCAGGATGTAATAATATACGTCCTATCTATATATGTTTGAAAGTGAAATTTAAGCACAAGAGCAATAGTAATAGTGTATATTACATCCTGAACATGCTTTAAAAACCGGTCGAGTAATATATTAAAAGTACATGTTTTAAAGTGAAATTAAAGTACAAGTGCAATAGTAGGGGAAAGTGGGGGAATTGGGAACACTTAATTGTTAACGCTCAAAATCCATTGATAAAGATAATCAACTAAATTAGCTTTCATTGCAATGCAAACTTTGGTTATCCATCTACTTCTTAGTTATGACAAAGATCTTAAAAATTTATGTTTTCATAAAAATATAAACAAAAAAAAAAAATATTACTGTTTCTACATATTTGCCCGATACGCTATGGGGTAATTAAGAACATCCCGCGGGAGAAATGAGAACAGTATCACGGTACTAAGGAACAATCGTTAATCATGGATTATATCATGCCGTATATACGTTCGAGGTATTTGAAACAATTTGTGACGCTTAAACATTTTTTCACGATCGACTAGCAATAATATGGGCAATTGAAGATGTAAGGAGTAATAGGGAACATTTCAAATTACTCTTTAAGCAAGAATAAGTGAATATTCTCCTATTACAAGGGCAAATCCACCGCTTGGTTCGGCGTTCACTGCAAAATTAGTGAATATTCCCTTTTTGAAGTGAATTTTCACAAAATCATATTTTAAGAGTATCCACTTCACGTCATTACCAATTGCCCGAAGTAGTCAATATACATCAAAATAGCTTCCACTCTAAACTGTATTTTTGACTTACTTCAAATCACTTGATTCAAAAACAGATAGTATGTGCATGAAGGTAACGAAATACTACGTCTGTGAACTTAAGGATGTGATGTTTCTATCTATTACAACACACGACAAAAATTATAACAAAAATGCAGATAAAACTATTTGACCTACCGTGGAAGTTTGCATGTATTGTTTCATTTTTACTGTCACGTATACACAAAAGCGATACTGTACGCAGTTGTTGAAATGGTTTGGCACGGTGTAGTATGTAGAGAAGTATGATTTATCTAGAAGTTCTTGATTACCCGCCGTTCTCAATTACCCTACTTTTGTTGTAATACATAATTTACCCTACTTTCCCCTAATAGTATCTAATAACGATGGAATTTCACCAAGTACCGACGATGAAAGTATAGAATACATACTACATTAATTTGTCGTACCTACATAATAATAATATACACACTTGTATGGTTTTACTATTATGTTTATGGTTAAGTCTATTGTTATACTTAGAAAACAATTTATTGTTTAGTTTATGGTTGAATGTCGACCACAAGGCGATCGCTAGTTATAATAATTAGCTGTACATTCAATTTGTGGTAATAAATCATATTTAAATGAATTAATGGCACCTCTTCGTATCGCGCATCACTGAGCTCGCCTCGGGCAAATTAATTTTCAGGTTTGATTTATGCAGTACCTACTTCCTATCTTATAATTTACATGTGAGGTAAAAGCATGTTTCAGTGAGGTAAATGCATTAATATCTGAATATCTATATTAATATTATAAATGCGAAAGTTTGGATATTTGGATGGATGTTTGTTACTCAATCACGCAAAAACTACTGAACGGATTTAAATAAAATTCGGCACCCAGGTAGATAATAACCTGGAATAGCATATAGGCTACTTTTTTATCCCGGAAAAATTATGCAATCCCGGGAGATTCACTAAAAAAATATATAATGCAGCGGGCTGCACGCAGCAGCTAGTAATATATAAATTACGTGTTACTTTGTCCGCAATGTATTCTGAAACTACTGAACCGATTTCAATAATTTTTTGTAGATGTCTACTGTTTGGTTTAACTTAAAACGATAGGATAGTTTTATCCCAATTAAATCCCCCACCCCTATTAAAGTACACCACCAAAGTATATTTGTATGGCAAAACAACGTTTACTGAGCCAGCGGGCTCCTTTGAAGAATAGGCCAACTGCCGTTCTGCCAGGTAGGGAGGCGAACGATCGGCTAAGCGAGTCACTATCATCATGGCTATTAGTTCTGCGTTGTCTCACCCGGGTTTGGTATGACTGTCTTACCAATTGTATTCCTGCCACAATAGCTTCGCTTGCTTGCTTTGCTGTGCTTGTCATTGTCGTGTTCCGGTTTGGAGGGTGAGGTAGCTGGTAAACTTATGCACGTGGCATTAGACCTCACCACAAGATAGCAACGCATCATTAACATCTTTGTTGTCCTTCCAAAATAGGTGATCATATTTTAACACAGCGTTCAAGTACGTCTAACCAAAAATATTGTGATTCAAGGGACAAAAACATATTGATTTTTACGAATAAAATAATTTTGTCTCATAACGCTTTACGTATTTTTGCATAAAATTATCCACTTTTTACGTAAAAGTAAGTTGTAAGGTTCAAAAAAAAATTGGACAATTCCAAATAAAATAAAAAAAAGTAAACGTGAAAATTTATGTTTTTCTTTTCTCTTTTAAATGGAATTTGTCTGGCAAGTAAGTAAAGGAAAAAAATGGAAAGTAAAGTTTCTAAAAAATTGGACGAGTTACAGATTGCCAGACCGAAGGAATTATTTGTCTAATTCCAAAAAAGCAATAAAACAAAAATGTTCTTTTCATTCTGATCCACCACCCTTTAAGATATTTCCCGTTTGGACTATAAGGATTTTCGAGTGACTTATAAGCTACAGCGAAGCATGATCTGCAGGCGTATCATCTAAAATTTGTAATCCGCCAGCAATCAGCGATGACTCTAAAACTAACAAAAAAAATCATCAAAAAACGTCATCACAGCACCAAAAATAATGAAACGACAACGACTGCCACTAATATACAAGGCTATTATGTGTCTTGCAATAACTAAACAATTACGAAGATTGCGCAATGCGAGATATGTGATAACGCCATGGTTTCAACTAGTTTTTTAATCAATCTAGATACTACATAGTATCAAGATACAGTATTGCAGACGTTTATTTTTTATTTTTACGACGTACAAAACAGGAAATTTTCAATTTATGTAATTTCATTTCATTCCGTTTAATTACAAGTGTTAAAGTAATTGAAAAAATCTTACCGAGGTCTGCAGATGTCTCGATTATATAATTCAGGGGAAAAGTAATTAAAACTATACTTTTGCATGCAACTAATTAGGCTAACAGCGGCATTAATTCAGTGAATCATTCTTAATGTAAGAAATTATACAACATTTTTTATGCGATCCCGGACTATGGTATAATTTGAGTTATTTTCTTTTTTATAGCAAGATAGCATCTTCTATAATAATATTATAAATGCGAAAGTTTGGATGTTTGGATGGATGGATGTTTGTTACTCAATCACGCAAAAAGTATAGATCGGATTTTAATGAAATTTGACGCACAGGTAGATGATAGAATGAGAAATAGCACATAGACTACTTTTTAATCCCGGAAAATTAAGAAATCCCGCGGGATTCGCCAAAACTTTTATAATACAGCGGGCTTCACACTGCAGCTAGTAGAATCTAAAACTTTGATTATGGGATTTTTGTTTCAAATGAAAATATACCTTTTTATACTAGGAGAAAGAGATTTTTTATCTGTTGATCCAGTTTCCTTTCGAGAAATAAATCGAAGAATAGATAAATTGCCAGGCATCTTGTAAAAGTCGAGAGACAGCTCATACGTGTCGCTGACATCGTGACTACAGACTATGTGGTAGAGTTTACTATTACCCTCCTTTATTTTTACTCTGTGTTGGTCCGGGCTTTTAGAAGGATAGGCCAACTGCCGTTCTACCAGGCAGGTCGTAAAAGGTGATCGATTCGCTGTACAAGTAACTACCATCATGACTACTATGTGGTAGTGCTAGAGAATTTCAAAGATTCGTCGTTAAATATATTTTTATCCACTTACATTGCACCTGTGCGAAGCCAGGCGGGTCGTTAGTGTCACAATTCATACTAATATTATAAATGTGAAAGTAACTCTGTCTGTCTGGATATTAGTCCCTTCTTCACGCCTGCTGAACCGAATTGGATGAAATTTGATACACAGATAGTTTGAGACCCGAGAGAGGACATAGGATAGTTTTTATCGCGGAAATCCCACGGACACGTGAACTATGCGGATAAAACCTTGGGACTTTTGTTTTAGAAAATTTTCCACGCAGACGGAGTTGCGGGCACAGCAAGTATAATATAAACATGAGACATCGCCTTAAGCGGTTCACTAAACTATTATTAGGTACCTTGTTTTTTTTATCATACAACCTTTATTCTATTCAATGAATATACATTATTCTCTTGCTAAATATTTACTGGAGAATTTACAGAGTTTAATTAACTGTACAATAAACGATAACTTATAATACCCACTTGGTGTTAAAGTACTCCACAATTTTTGCAAAAGCCTTTTGAGCGTTAAGCGTTATTATCGTTAAAATACGTTAATCTTTTGAGATTAATGGGTCTCTTGGTGTAAGTTCATAAAAATTATGCTTTATTAATATTTAAGTAGGTACCTATTAAGTTTTTAAAGTGTTCGACATTTTAGATTAGGTCAGAGTATATAATTAGACTCTTTTAATTGAAAGACACCAATCTTTCCAAAAGACATCAAACATTTAAATTTTGCATTAGTATGGGTATAGCAAAAATTTAATGTTATAAAAAATAACGTGATTGCGGCCGGAATAGACAAGATGACCGTAACCCATAAAGTTTTTTTTTTATATCATAAGCAAGCAAACAAGCAGATCCCTGATGAAAAGACTCAACCATTGCCTATAGACACCAAAAATGTCAATCTTGCGTTGCTATCTTGTGACGAGATCTAGCGCCACATGCATAAGTTTACCGGCTACCTTACCCTCTAAACCAGAACATGACAATGACAAGCACTGACGCAATTGCGGTAGGAATTGGTAAATACTCGGGCAATACGTTACGGAACTCTACCGTCTGACAGTCACAATGATGTGCCAATGGTCCGTTTTTAACGAACTATCTGGTAGAATTACAGATGGTCTATTCTACGAAGGTGCTCTGACCAACACGGGATACTTTAAGATTTTCTTGTTTTTTTTTTATTGTATCAATTGGCATACAAGCTGTTATTATCGGTAGCAGTGTATAGAACTTCTAACTACAGCATGTAGCCGATTTCAAAACATCGACGCAGGTAATTGTTTAAGCAGTTCATCAGAACACTTCTCATTGTGCAGATCAAAAATCTCATCGAAAACTAAAAGGTGTTAGACCACCGGTAACTTAAAAAGTGGCGAAAAACTAGTAGATGACTCCATGCTTTAGATTTTGTCTTAGAGTGTTTGAAATTACTCCAATCCAAAGCTGCGAAGACTTTTTAATATACAGTCGCAACACCGATTTGTCAATTATTCGGTAAAACATAAGAATATAGAGTACTGCCTTCCACGGGCCAGCACTCCCAGTTTTTGTAAGCTATACTCGATATTCTTTGTCGTCTGCGCTTAGTGAAATTTATTTTCAATGTAAGTGTAAATGCAAATCCTTAATTATATATACATTTAGCTTTACCATTCATCAGTGCCAGCCCTGGAGTAAAGCGAGAAGACTATGTCACTAAATTCAAGAAATAATTTGGAGCGAATAATTTAGATAGCGCCTTTACAGAAACGCTAGCAGCAGTGCTGCTGAAGAACGAAATGAAATTCGTGGGACACGGACTACGCAGCATGGCTGAGTGTAACAACTAAGCTTATCAACAGACTAGCCGGCAGGTGTGGTGCACCTGTATGATTTATGCACCTATTATTATGAGATAATGATGTTATTATTAACTATAATGAACAATAAATATAGTTGAAGATAGTATAAATAAGCTGGAACCAGACGTTTCAGATTCATTGTAATTCTATCGTTTGTTGCGGCGTTACTCTGCCCAAAAATTATACTGTGCGTGAAAGTGATTCAAGTGTTTTATTCAGCCAAACTGCTTCTCGGTAATAGGATATAATATTGATTTGTCCGAATTTTTCTCTCAGGGAAACCTTCGGGCCTTTGCATTGTAAATTACCCTAATAGGTCTTTTCTGCAATAGAAACATAGTATTTGTTTCAGCAGAATTTCCCTAGAGAAGAATTCAATATGACATAATCTATTACATATAATAAAATCGTAGGAAAGTCAAAACTGTACATTGAATATTTTTTTAAAGAATACTTGGGGCGTGATCTACAATCAATATCGAAGTCAAAAATATAGTTTTTAGAATTTTTGTCTGTTTGTCTGTATGTATGTCCGGGGTAAACTCAAAAAGTACTGCATGGATTTACTTCAAATTTTGCATGAATATTAATAACAGGTCGGGTCAACATATAGGCTACATATCATCACGCTATTACCTACGGGGGAGGAGCTGTGCAGAGTAAACGAAGTCCGCGCGGACGAAGTCACGGGCAACAGCTAGTGTATAAATAAGAGAGTTCTGAGACACCCAACATATAAAATACATACGAATTGAGAGCCTCCTTTTTGACAAATTGGTTGGGATTCGATCAAAAAATGGCCATTGTTAAATAGAAAATTAATACCTACCCTTACGTTTTTCTTTGAGTTGTGAATTTCCTCGTAATCTGTAATATTATTTATACTTTTATACTAATATGAAGGTAATTTGTGTTTGATTGTTTGTATTTGTAATGGTTTAACTCGACAATATCGTAGTATCGTAGGCAGATCGTTTTAAAAAAAATTTGATCACCGTGCAGCTATATTATCACTGCGGCTTCCTATTTACCCGAATATGGAAAAGAAAGTAATGCGTATTGGTAATCCTAACGAAGTCTAGTCCCATAGATATTGTTAATGTGAGTTTGTATGTTTGTTACTCAATCACACAAAAATGGCTGTATAAATTCAGATAAAATTTAGTACACTAGGCTAGGTAGACGATGACCTGTAATAGCACGTATGATAGTTTTGTTTCGGAAAATAAGATAAAGTATTTTTACGCTAGTATCCACGAAGAGGTAGACAGGAGTACAACCAATGTATCCACGATTAGCCGTAGCTACACTTAGTCCCACAATGTGATAGGTAGCAAGCCTATTACCAACCGAGCACTCATTTAATCCCTGGCGACAATATTTTTATCAGAAAACTGAAAACACATTTTTGATTCACCCGACCCGTGAATTGAATCCGGGGCCTGGTCTACACCAACACCGGACCACTAGACCACAGAGGTGACTAGTTGCTAGGTGTAAAAAAAACTGAACTCTTTATAGGATCACAAAAACACTTTGAAGAAATCAATTTCGACTAGAATAAACTTTACGGACACAGGTGTGCGATATAAAGCTTCTTACTCATATAAGGTCACTGTCAAGGCTGACATTTATTAGCGCGTCCTTTTATTTTATTCGGTAAGTCAAAGTACCCTTCATAAAATAAGGTTTACGGTAAAAGGTTCTATCCATTTCAGCCATTTTATGCATTCCGATAGCATTAAAAATATACAAAAGCGCGTTGTAAATACTGATATAGCATAATATAATTTAAGTGCGTGAGACAATAAATAATTTTATTTCATGTATTTTATTAGTATTTGCTTTTTGTGACTTCTTACTTATTTTTTTATCTATATCAGGATAGCGAACTAGTTAATGGATTTCCTGATAGAAATAAATATCACTTAAGAACCAAAGCTGCCATCCTTGTAGCGGAGAAAGTAACATACTAAATTATATAGTTATCATTGTATAAGTTACGTATATTTTATCGTTCGTGTGGACTTCGTTTACTCCGCACAGCTCCACCCCCGTATGATAATATGTAGGTATTATGTTGACCCGACCTGTTAGTAATATTCATGCAAAATTTGAAGTAAATCCATGCACATGTATTAAGAGGCAGTTCACGATTTAGACCAACTTTTGACGAGAAATTAAAATTTTCCAACTTCTAATTTTTCATATTATAAAGTACTTTTATTTAATTAAATGTAATATTAGATACTGTAATCTTTTAAACATTGCCTCAATGAAACAGATTTTTTAATCATCATTGTATTTCTTATAATAAATGTTCTCCGAAATCTAGTTCCGACAATTACTCAAGGAAGCTATTATTCCAAAAGGTATTGCTACTGCTAGAATCAACAAACGTAATCAGAAATATTACTAATAGAAATAATACTACATTACTAGAATCATCCAAAAATTATGCCTGAATGGATTACTTTTTACCTAAAAGATCTATAACTATATCTAATTAATTAAGCAAATATGCCTATTTTCTAATAGATGCACTATACGGACGATAACATCCAGCTTTCGCATCGATTAGAAAGAAAATACTTCAGTTGGGTGATTTTGTGAAATGGCTCTTAATACACGTGTACTGTGCGAAACATCAAAATGCTTTTATATAAAGCTAGCTGTTGCCCGCGACTTGGAAACATTCTTCTTTCGCTTACTCGGGTAAAGAAGTAGCCTATGATTGTTTAAAACTATCTTACAAGCTGCAGCGTGCAACCTACAGCCTTATCACAGGTTTTGGTAAGCCCCGCGGGAGTAACTCCCTTTGCATATACATACCTATATATATATATATATATATATATATATATATATATATATATATATATATATATATATATATATATATATATATTACCTTTGAATGACAAAATCATCGAATGTCATCTATATCTTCTTCTATACATATAATAAAATCGTAGGAAAGTCAAAACTGTATATTGTATATTTTTTTAAAAGAATACTTGGGGCGTGATCTACAATCGATATCGAAGCCAGAAATATAGTTTTTAGAATTTTTGTCTCTTTGCCTGTTTGTCTGTTTATCTGTTTTCTGTTTGTCTGTATGTATGTCCGGAGCAAACTCAAAAGTGCTGCATGGATTTACTTCAAATTTTGCATGAATATTACTAACAGGTCGGGTCAACATATAGGCTACATATTATCACGCTATCACCTACGGGGGAGGAGCTATGCGGAGTAAACGAAGTCCGCACGGACGAAGTCGCTGGCAACAGCTAGTCATTACATAGTATAAAACAAGTCGCTTTCTCTGTCTGTCCCTATGTCCTTATGTCCCTATGTATGCTTAAATCTTTAAAACCACGCAACGGATTTTGATGCGGTTTTCTTTAATAGATAGATTGATTCTTGAGAAAGGTTTAAGTGTATAAACCTTTCCGATATTCCCACGGGAACAAAAGCTGCGCGAAACATAGAAACATTTCTAAAATAAAAGTAGCCTAAGTGACCAGTTATTACCGTGGTTTAAAAAATAGACACTCCCGAGGTTTTACACGTATAGTTCCCGTTCCCGTGGGTTTAAAACTATTCTATGTCCTTTCTCGGGTCTCAAACTATTTTTTTCCAAATTTTATCCAAATCGGTCCAGTGGTTTAGGCGTGAAAAAAAGATGGAGTTACTTTCGCATTTATAATATTAGTATGGATTTTTACAGACTCTTGACGAATTAGTAATTTTGTATTTGCTATCGGATCAGAAAATCGGTCATGGCAGTATAAAACAGAAATACGGAATACCTGTCTTAGAGTTATCAATGAAGCGTATATGTGAAATGAGCGGTAGGTTTTTATTTATATCACAAGATGCAATCAAGCAGATGGGTCTCCTGATGGAAAGAGACAATACTATAGACAACAAAGGTGTTATTTGTGCGCTGCTATTGTATGGCAAGGTGTTAATGCCACTTGTATATTTTTACCGGCTACTTTGCCCTCCAAACCGAAACACAACAGTGATAAGCACTGACTCTATGACAGCAGAAATAGGTAAGGCGGTGAAACAAGACTCGGGCGGTGATAATACAGAACTCTACCACCTAGTAGCTGCGATCATAGTGATTCCGTGACGATGATACTATAGCTAATCGTTCGCCTTTTACAAACTGCCCGGCAGAACGGCATATTGTTAAATTAATAATATATGCTTGGATACCGTCCTAATACTTGTTCAAAGTAAAGCTTGGCAATAGCCTAAAGAACCAGCTATGTAGTAAAATATATGCGAAAACATTTCAAGGAATCTTTAGCCTTTAGACAAAAAAAAAGTGTGTGCGTATAATCTTAACGAGCTATTGAAAAAAAAAAACATTTTCTTTTAAATAAAGTTCGACATTATTATTCTCAATTTTAAAATAATTTTCGCTCATTATGTTATCAATTTTGAATACGTTTCGTTATTTTTTAATTTATTTAATGCTTACATATATGTAGTATATGTAAAAATTACAAAACATATACATAAAAATAATAGCACAATTAGGAGAAAATAAAAGTAACAGGTACAATGGGTGAGCTTATCTCTGAAAGTTTATGGGGCCGTACTTTAGCTAATTTTCTTTTATAATATTAGTCGCCTCTGTGGTCTAGTGGTCCAGCGTTGGAGTTGACCACATGAGGTCCCGGGTTCGATCCTGGGTCGGGCACTTTAAAAAAAAGTGTTTTTTTTTCAGTTTTCTGAGAAACACAAAGTTGCCCGGGATTGGAAAGTGCCCGGTTGGCGATAGGCTTGCCACCTATCACATTTGTGGGACCAAGTATCTTCGGCTAATCGTGGGTGCACTTGTTGTACCTCTGCCTACCCCTTCGGGGATATGGGCGTGATACTTTTTTTAATATTATTTTATATACCTAACCGGTTTCGCTAATTCATTGATAAGAAATAACTGTGCAAAACATAGGGATAGTCGGGGGATTATGCTGTAATTACGAAACCGGTTGGGTGTATTAAATAATCTATACGTACTACATACAAATAAATAAAACTGGAGTGTATGTTTGTAATATTAAAATAACCGTTTTTTACTAAATGCAATTGGATGTATACACGGTACTTATATCAAAATAATATTTTTTACAATTTTTGTCGGTCTGTCTGTCGGTCTGTCTGTCTGTCTGTTCCGGCTAATCTCTGAAACGGCTGAACCTATTTTGATGGGACTTTCACTGACAGATAGCTGATGTAATAAGGATTAATTTGATTAACTTAGGCTATTTATAATTTTGAAATTTTCCACGCGGACTAAGTCGCGGGCTCAGCTAGTATAAAATAAAATTGAACTAGAAGTACAAACGAGTTTATTTGTAATACATATTTTAAAATGACGGATTGTTTAACTATTTCATAATGATTATAATACATTACTCTATACGTGAGCAAAGCTGCGAGGGTAAGCTAGTATTATAATCAAACGATTAATAACATAACACATATTTGAGTGGCATATAAGAAAAAAATCCTTTAATGGTAGATAACGATAGATATTATGTATAGCTTGTTGGTCCCCGTGTTGGTTCCGGGCTCCTTTGAAGAATAGACCAACTGCCGTTATACTAGACAGGTCGTAAAAGGCGACCGATTGGCTATGCGAGTCACTACCATCGAGGCTACTAGGTGGTAGAGTTCTGCATTGTCTCGCCCGGGTCTGGTACTACCGCCTTACCTATTCCTGCCGCAATAGCGTCAGTGCTTGTCGCTGTCGTGTTCCGGTTTGGAGGGTAAGGTAGCCGGTAAACTTATGCATGTGCCATTAGACCTCGCCACAAGATAGCAACGCACCATTAACACCTTTGGTGTCTATAGGCGATGGTTGACTCTTTCCATCAGGAAACCCATCTGCTTGTTTACTATCTTATGATATAAAAAAATAGCTTCAAGTAACAATTGCAGCCACTCTAAATAACACCCTCGAAGAACACCAGACCAGTTTGATGGTTGTAGGTCTCCAAACATCATACTGGTCTTGGGTAAGTCTTGGTCTCTTCCTAGTTTCTATATTCCTGATATGTTCGTATTTTTATTGTATATCAGCTCAAATAAATATACATACGTACTAGCACACACCCAGACATACACACACACACGCATATACTTTCAGAAAACAAAACCCACCTTCTAGAGCAGTCAGGTAAAAATTAATGGTTGTTATAAGCAAAGTTATAACACAAGTGACGCAGATGCGACCACCAGCGTTTAATACAATTCATGTCCATCACAATTCAAATCAAATATAATTAGAAATTGTATAACAAATGTGCACTGTAAATTATTATCCAAAACCAATGCGTTTGTCAACCTATTTATCTGCCAAACTGAAATTGTTTCGCCTCGTTCAGTAAATTATTCGACTTCAATCAAATGTGTGAAACTATTGTTGTAATGAAGTAGTAAACTATTCTCTAATAACTAATATGTAATTTAAAAGCGGCGAAGTTGCAAAAACTGATGTCCTATCTCCTGTGTTTTTGAAGCACTAAATCAGATTTTCACTTATTTTATAATCGTAATAGCTGAGCCCGCGACTTCGTTCCATAATAAAAGTAGCATAAGTTACCTACTCTTTTTACATCATCTATCTGCCAGTGAAAGTATGGCTAAATAGGTCCAGCAGTTTCTGAGATTACCCATGATAAACAGATAGACAGACAGACCGACAAAAGTTTAAAAAATGTTATTTTGGTATATATATGGCCCTTGGTACTCTCTGCCTACCCCGTAAGGGATCTGGCGTGGAGATATGTATATATTATTTATGTACGTTAAGTGTGCTTTAAGATTTAATTAAGCCTAGTAAAAAAGCGTTCTTAAAATATTTAAAAATATTTTATCTGCAAAATTATGACGCGCAGTGAAAAACCTCTCCACTTGGCAGACTGCCTGCTTGCTAATCAGTAGAGCGAGATAGAAGACATATCTGAAGCACAGCCTTCTGGGAATTATTATAAAGAAATTTTATTTTCACGGATGACCAACTAGCAAGATTTATGTTGTAAGCTAGATATGAGAATTCGCGAAAAGATTTCAACGGAACTGTAGCTTGTAGACATAAAAAATACCATATTGGTTCAAGCACCTTTGTATATATAAATCTTTTAGAAACCTTTAGATATCTATATAAACCTTTTCGCACCGTTTACTAGTTGATCGTTGAAGTCTTCGTCGTCGTCGTTGAGAAATGCAGTTGATCGTGTCCCAAAAGAGATCAACACAGGGAAGTGTGTAGGGAGTAAGCCTCGATAAAAATATAAACAAGAACATTGACTGATGGTAATGCGTAGACGAGTAGGTACGTTCTTAAGGCGAGGCACCGGAGACAAACATAAATAAACTGATTTACTACTGAGCTAGCAAATATTGTGATAAACTGATTTGCTTAATTACATTTTTATGTATTGATTGTTAAATAACGATTTTACAAAAATTACACGATAGACCTGAAGATAATCTAAGGAATGTATTAACCCATATCATGATAGAAAGTACTTTACTCGATCATATAAAATTCCGAAAACAGGCTAAAAAATCTCTAAAATGAGTAATCTGTTCAAATTATTTCTAATTTTCCACGTGATTTTTATATGGTGATATTTAGTTTTAATACAAAAAGAATGTGCTAAATTTTAGTTTTCAGCTGAAGTCCTATATTTATTTATTCGAAAACTAAACCGTTTCCCAGCGGTTTCAGAACATACCACGCCGCCCACTTTCTATAGTCTTGGCGTGCATTTTAAGACCTCGCCTTAATGGTAAGATTAATCAAAATCGTTAATAATCTAAGGCCCCGGTTACACTTTGATTAGTGCAAGTGCGAGTATTTAATGCAGGTGCTTAGTATAAAGCCAAAATACGTGAAGACAGCCGTTGAATAGTGCGAGTGATTAGTAATCAGCGTGGTAAAAGTGAACGGACGCTGATTACTAAACTTTCGCACTAATCAACTATATAGTTAAACAATATTCTCTAAATAATAGCCAAAAAAATGACATTCAAGCGACTAATACTTTTTGATTTTTACGAGTAAAATAATTTTACTACTTACTTTTACGTTAAATATGGATTATTTTATGCCGAAAGGAATAAAGCATTATGATACCTAACATTCTTTTCTGGCTGGGTGCCTTTGATTAGATGTACTGAACGCTGTGTTGAAATATGATATCTATTTTGGACGGACCATAAATATTTTTATTTCCTTGGTTTTTTTTCTATATCATAAGATAGCAAACAAGCAGATGGGTCTCCTTATGGAAAGAGTCAACCATCGCCTATAGACACCAAAGATGTTAATGGTGCGTTGCTATCTTGTGGCGAGATCTAATGCCACATGCATAAGTTTACCGGCTACCTTACCCTCCAAACCGGAACACGACAGCGACAAGCACTGACGCTATTGCGGCAGGAATAGGTAAGGCGGTGGTACCAGACCCGGGTGAGACAATGCAGAACTCTACCACCTAGTAGCCACGATGGTAGTGACTCGAATAATTGATTTATTTATTATCTGCAGCTGAAGGTGATTTGTTTTTTCTACAATTTCTGCGTCTATAGACAATAGTGACAAGTCTAATTCAGTTCCTGCCCCATCAAAGTTCTAAGGTATTTTTATAGTACGAGATTAAGTGACATTGTAGATAACGTTTTACTAATTTTTGCTCACGTTAAGACTTCCGTAATCCGGGCCCCCATATCTCTGATATAGCTGATACGGGGTAGCTATGCCCCTGGTTTCGTCTTTGAAACAATCGATGTCACTACAGTGGGTTCGTTGGCTAGTTGGTATTGTTATTTTGAAAAAAAAAACAATACAAACAAAACATCGTAGGCGGTACTCATATATATCTTTTCATCAATACACCGTATACTTGTCTAAGAAAATAGGAATAGTTTTATTATGAGAGAGAGATCTTGTTTGAATAACTCATTAAGGATTAATGGATCTACATAGAAAAAGTCAGGCTAGTGTACACAATCTACTTCTAACTAATGCTACTTTAAAAGTTTTCGTCAACTTCGCGTCGTAACATTCTTCGAAACTACTCTCTTTCCAAATACTTAACACTTGAACATTTTATCGCAACAGCTTGCGACATAACGATTTTCTTTGAAACTATGTGAATATATCGATATATGGTGTCTGTAACAAAAACTTACATTCTCGGAAATGTTCCAGTTTCTCAATATGCAGAATTATTACACGGTTACATTATCTCGAGACCTTGTAGATAATGATTCCTTATTTTTGTCTTTTGTAATTGTTTAGGTATAGTTCTATGTTTCCCTTTTGCCTTACGAGAGTTGTAAAATTACTTACGTTTTATGCTATAGTCATGTATGTATTTCTGCCTTTCTATAAATTGTAAATTTATATTATTTCATATATTTATTTAAAATGTTCACTATTTTTTATTTTCATAATTTTTCCGACTTAATTCAATTACCTTCTAAAAATTTTAAATTATATTCTTTACTCATATAAAGTTCACTTCCTACTCAATGTCCTCTATGGCCTACCTAACATAAGAAAATATCATTGGAACATATACAAAATTGGAGATCGATCCATCCACAGGACTATAAATACCCAGACAGGATCGCCGGCAGTTTGTTCATCATCGGAATTTCACAAAGAAAAGAAAACTTGTTAGTCAAGACTCCGAACCGCGATAAACGTAGTTGCTCTCGTCAGCAGGCATCTCCAACCGATCTTATCGGCATCCTCTGTCTATCTGCTCAGCTCAGGCTAGTGCAGTCGAACCGGTCTCCACATGCTTTCTGCGCGTGCTACTGCGTGCGCCCGGTGTCTACGTCAGAGCGTGCTCCGCATGCTACTGCGTGCGCCCGATGTCTACTTCATGATGTGCTTTCTTCACGTGCTACTGCGCACACTCGGTGTCTACTGCGCGCATTACTGCGCGTGCTTACTCCGCGAGCTACTGCGTGCGCCGGTTACCTCGTCGGCGCGACTGTGCGTGCTACTGCACGTGCCAGGGGGTCCAATAAAATCTTATCAGTGCCGGACTTTTTCTTTTCCTTTATGGACAATATAGCTCCAAATTTAGGAACTAAATATTGAATGTGCGTTTTAATTATTATTGTAAAATTATTACAATAAAAATATTATATAGTATACAATAATATTATAATATATAGTATACAATACAAATATAAAAATATTCGTTTAAAAATATCCCACAAAATTCATGAATTGCATGCGTCTTGTGAATGAATTCTGTAAAGCTGGCAGTGTGTCATTTTAGCTATAATTACGACAATAGGTAACTATTGTGTAACCTGTCGCTCATACATTACTTTTAATTCGGTTGAAGGCACAAAAATATTTTATTTCGAATTTTGTGTAATTGAAATTATATCAATACGTTTTGCTTTTTGTGTAGGATAAAAATGTAATTTTGAACTTTTTAAATTATTTTTTTTCATTACATAAATCGAACATATTATCGATTCTGAAAAACCTCTGAAAATTTGAGCGGACATTCAAAAGTAACCCTGTATACGAAATTGAAGTATTGGATTTTATTTAACTTTCCATTCGTGTCATTAGATTTTTCGAGTCTCAGGGAATCTGGTGACAGTTTATTTTGTGACGGAGATCCTCTTCCTCCATCCTCCATAGAATGAAACAGGAAGAACAGAAAAGTGAAATAATAACTAAAATATTTTAATGTTAATGTAATTCCTATTAAAAAAATCCGCAAAAAAATATGACGCGTATCTCAAACGGATGGCACTTGCGCTTGCATTATTCCCAACCATTCCAAGATATCGTGTTCGTGAGAGATGTATATGTGTGCGTTGCTCTATTTGTTTTATGCTATTATATATAACATATAAATATTGTAAAGACAATGATTATTAAATATGGCCGTCCCGTTGGTCGTATGGTAAACGACCCTCCTTACGCAATCAATAATGTACGGGATCGATTCCCTACAAAGACAGGCATTAATTGTGTGATGTGTGTGACATGTATTTCTAAGTGCTAGTATTATCCTATATCACAAGCAAATAATTTGCCTACGTTGGAGCTAGATCAATTCATGTAAACCACCAATATTATTAACATTTTTCGCTAATATTGCATTAACGATAAAAGATGAAAATTTATTTAAAAGAAATCGTTACTAATTGTTGTTATTACCTAACCCTAAGGTTAAGGTTATTGAGAATTTAATTTGCAATAAAAGATGATCTAACAAATTTTCTGTGCAATTGATAGTTTTCCCCGTATAGTGTAAAAATCTTTTTACAAGATGGCGGGCGCGTGACAAGAATTGCGACCCTGTTGCGATCCCACAAACACTGATTTAAACTTTACAGCACTACCTTTTACTTGCCATCCAAAACCAAGTTTCCATGTTTTGACATTTGCATCCCAAACTTTTCAATTTGGGTGAAAAAAATTGTGCCTAAGACATATTTTTAAAATCTCGAGAAACTGCACTATCAGATACGAACTTATTTCTTACTAGCTGTGCCCGCGACTTCGTTCGCGTGGAAAAAATTCTAAAATAAAAACCCGCATAGTTCCCGTTCCCGTGGGATTTCCGGGATAAGAACTATCCTATGTCCTTTCTTGGGTTTCAAACTATATTTGTACTAAATTTTATCCAAATCGGTTCAGTGGTTTGGCCGTGAAAGCGTAACAGACAGACAGACAGACAAACAGACAGACAGAGTTACTTTCGCATTTATAATATTAGTATGGATTTCACACTCAGAAACCTTGCAACAGTAATAAAATTACCTATAAATATCGATAGAATATTGAAAGTTGCGAGTTATAGTATATATTTATATGACTTCCTTTACTGTAATTTTATATCGTATACGTAAGGCAAATTTAATATTATCTATATTTTGGCTCTACGCCAGTTCCTTCGTCGCGTTTCTCTCCTGTCACTGACATGAAAGAAATATAAGAGAATAGGTATATTTATATGACTGCTTTTATTATTATTTCATACCGTATCAGCTGACATCTGGCGAGGTGCTGACTCAAAAATGCTATGTCAAATACATAAAACCGGTATGCCACAAGCGCCATCTATTGTATGTTAAATATACTATGTTTTTACAGTTTCGATGTGCAGTGCAGTGCAAGCTATAAGTTAACAAAATTTCATTCCAGTTGGATGTATAATATGGGCATAAAATGCGAAAAAAAATCTGTAAACCGGTTGACCCTGCAGGCCACCGTTGACTCAAAGGAACGAAAACTATACATAAGCATAGACATTTGTCAAAGTTCTAAAATCTAAATTTTGTTATAAATGACAGTAATTTAATTTTTAAAAAGTTGTATATTTTAGTAACGATAATCGATTTTGATCTTTCGAATGGTATTCAACTCAGTTTTTGAGCTCTAAAACGTTTTCTTAGCTACATAATCTACAGGCTAAAAATTGGATCTTTTGAGAGACAGATTAATGAGTTTCTTAAGCGTCGGCAGAGCATTTCTTCTTATGTTGAAAATGTCTATGGGCATCGGCATCATATTAAAAAAATAAATATGTTTTAGATTTACATTTTAGGGACCGGTAAATTTTAGCTGAAAACATTAAATTTTGAAACATTTAAATACTTATTGATATATTGAATTTACCCAGCTTCTTTTGTTTATAAACATCTTTACCTAATATCCCATTAAAACATTACTATGTGCAAAAGTGCAGTAGGATGAAAATCCCATGTGTTACTTTTCAAACATTACTTTTCTTTTTTTATGAAAATAAAAGCTTTTGTCCGCGATTTTGTTCGAGTTAAACTTTTTTTTTCTACGCTTGGGGTTTTTTCTGTATTTTTGTTTGTTAAAATCATGAAATTTGCATACAGGATTGCACAATGTATCTACATAATAGTTTAATATTTCACGTTTTTCTTGTGGCTTATTTTTTATGTTTACTATAACGCCAATAAATATTGTTGTAGGTATGAATATATGGTTGCCTAGCTTGGGTTATGGGTACCTAGCTTGTACAAATGCCGCATGACATTGAACTCGCCATTCTACTCAATGTTTGTGCAAAATGAAAATATAAAATTTTGCTTTCGTATGTTTGTGACCACAAAATTCAAAAATAGAGAATAGCTTAATACGATATCGGTTCAAAACACGGCTATAGAATAGAAAAGTTTTATTTGCTTTTTATTTCGAGATTTCGAAGAAAACTGAAAATATTGAAGAGAGTTGCACAAAATTTCATAATGATCGATTAAGTTTTAGTATTAATGTGGTCTGTAGTTAAGTTGTTAAGCCGTAAAAATCTAACAAACAAATTCACTTTAGCATTTATAACAGTAGTGAGTATGTCTGTAACAGTGCAATAGTTTTGTCAGGGATAACCACATAGAACGTGAAATTAATCCAACTCTTGGTCGCAAATAAATTGGCTTTCGTCGGCACGGGTCCGAACAAATCTAACAGCTTGTAGCGTTAGAACAATCATTGTCGTATTAACTTTAATTATTTAATTTAAAAGTAATCTCTTTAAATAACACTAAATAAATTCTATATTGTATATCATCGGCACCTGGTGAAACTGCGTTTTAAATCTATATTAATCTATATTAATATTATATATATATTTTTTTATATCACAAGATAGCAAACAAGCAGATGGGTATCCTGATGGAAAGAGTTAACCATCGCCTATAGACACCAAAGTTGTTTATGGTGCGTTGCTATCTTGTGGCGAGGTCTGATGCCACATGCATAAGTTTACCGGCTACGGTAAACTTATGCATGTGGCATTAGACCTCGGCTTTTGCGGCAGGAATAGGTAAGGCGGTGGTACCAGGCCCGGGTGAGACAATGCAGAACTCTACCACCTAGTAATGCAAAAGTTTGGATGCTTGGATGTAAGAATGGATGGATGTTTGTTGGTCTATCAAGCCAAAACTACAGAACGGATTTAGGTGAAATTTGACGCACAGGTAGAAGATAATCTGGAATAGAATATGTGCTACTTTTGTCAGCTTAGTGGACTATAAAATGCATATTATTAACAATTAGTTATTACTTATTACTCAAATACATTATGTAAATTCTATATTTTATCACTTTTTACAATAGCAATTATGTTTATATATTTTTAATATTTTAACAATATTCTAATAATTAGGTACTCAGTTTACATGTTTTAATTTTAGTGAAGCTATTTTAGTTAATTTTATATGTTTTAGTAGTTTCAGCTCCTCGACCTCTCGACATTAACACTTGCTAGGGCCCAGCAAAGTCGGCCCCGGTATGTAAAAACGGCTAAATGTATGTATATATATATATATATATATATATATATATAGGCAGAAAGACAGACAGACAGAGTTTCATTTGCATTTATAATATTATATACTCGTTGTACTTATATATAGCATGGATGCATTAAAGAAACATTGAATTAATAAAAAACTTACGATAGATTTTATAGATTTTTTTATAGAAGAGGGGGCAAACGGACAAGAGGCTCACCTGATGGTAAGTGATTACCGCCGCCCATAGACAACTGCAATACCATAGGTCTTGTAATTGCGTTACGGGCCTTTTAAGAAGAATGAGTAAGCTCTTTTCTTGAAGGTCCTTTATTCGTATCCATTTCTGCCGATAGCTGGTTTCACAAAGGAGTTGTGCGGGGCAAAAAATGCCTCAAGAATCACATGGTTGTGGATTTCCAGACATCGAGATGGTAAGGATGGAACTTCGAATTTTGTCGCGATGTCCGATGGTGAAAATCGGCGGCAGGAATTAATCCAAACAGTTCCTCGAACATTCCCCATGATAGAGCCGATAAAAGATGCAGAGTGATGCCACATCTCTACGTAACGCCAAAGAACCAAGTCGATTTGAAATAGTCCCGTCATCGACGATTCGAGCCGCTCTAGATTTTATAGTATACATATATTATAGTGGTAGAGTTCTACAATCTCTCGCCCTTGGTGCCACCGCCCCAGCTATTTCTGCCACAATACTTTTTTATTTAAATAGCCAACCGGTTTCGCATTTTACTGCATCATCAGGGCATTACTAAACTGGGAATGTTGTCATTACTTTTAAATAAAGAGCATGCAAAGTGTCGTATTTATGTACACAGGAAAACAAAAGTCATTGCCAGCACATTTTTTAAATTTGGAACAAAAGCGCGTTGGCAATGTTAGGTATGTGAAAAGGCGTGCTGGGGTGTCATTTGAATTTAGAACTCCTTAAACTCGGTACAAATTGTGTGAATGGGGTCATACAGCCACAGACGAGTTTACATTTCGGCACAAACGGAAGAAAAATTGCGGTACATAAGTAGCTAGTCTCAATACTCTTATTTTAATAGTATTGAGACGAATTTCTTACCAAACATAAATAAAAATGAGATCTGACTTTCGAAGGTTCCGAACTTTAAACAGATATTGCTTGTAATCCACCAGATCGTCATAAACGCCGAACCTCCTTTTTTATAAAAAATAGCACAAATAAATATTAAAATAAACATAATATAAATTTAAAATATAATCTACTTAATAATATTTAAGTATTATTTGATAGTGAACAATAGCCAATCTTCTATAGGTACTTGAGATATTCTCCCTAAATTAGAGCTAAATGGCTCGTAGGTTTTATCTTTTGTATAGTAAAGTAATTTCCCCGCACTCTACAGGCTACACTGTGAACTTATGAAATTCCAATATTTTCATAACTTTACTAGTCCTATGTATACATGTAAGTATAGGCGATAGTAAGGGTTCCTAGTTTACTTTGGAACCTTCAAACGAAGTCTGAGAGTTTTTTATGGTAAAAGATAAAAAGTAAGCTAGTTCACCCGATAGTTTTTCAAGTAAAACTTCTTCAGGCGCTACCAAGGGATATAATTTAGTGAAACATGGTGAACTAAACCGAATTTTGACGTTCCGTTCAATCTGCCTATTAAAAAAAACTAGCCTGATAATTCATATTGAGTGTAAAAATATTACATTGAATTAATCTGAACTAGTATTATTATATACTAGTAGAGTTATGTGAAAAATAGGCACTTAGACATTTACACTAGGCAGCATCAAAAAAGAATCAGTTTCAAAGATTAAAACTATTTATATTTAATGAACTTATTACATTAAAAAGTTTTCTTTTATATTAATATTATTGTGTATTAAGTTATAGTGTTATTATTCATTATTTAATTGTTAATAAACACGCAGAAAAAGTGTGAATTTTAATTGAGATATATAATTACAAAAAAATTCCGTGCATCATTTAGGCACAGTATATAGCGATTTCTCAAAAATTCATTATTCAAAAAAGCTATTCAAAAGAAATCCCAGCTCGTACTTGCATAAAGCTTCCGTATTTAACTTTTTCTTCAATTTAAACTAGCTTAAATCAAAGCAAAAAGTTTTTGTTTCTTTTTATCATGTATTTGATTTCGTCCAAAAATATGACCCCGAACCAGTTCCCTAAATTCTAGATTTCTTTTATTCTTCATTTTTCAGATTCTAAATTCAAATTTTATTCTTTTAAGGCAATTTGCCTCTCCAATTTGACGCCTATTTTTATAGTTTAAAATTGGCTTTAGCAAGCTTTTGTTTTGCTTTGTCTGCGCTGATACTGATATCTAAGAAAAGTTCTGGAGCTTTCGGAGATCATTCAGTCTTCCTGTGAGGTTGTGCAAACGTCACATACGTTCCTCTTCTCCTACCTATTCTTCGGAGGTTCAATCCTGTTTCCTAGAGCCTTTGAAGAATTCGCTGCATCATTGATAGTGATATATTCGCCGCTCTGACTGTATTATACTGAAGTCTTTTATAAGTTTGTATTATTTATACAACCGTATAAATCTGTAGTGTATATGTGCATTTGGTTTTTTTTTTGTAAATTCACAATAAATAGTTGTGTTACGATTCACAGCAATTATACCATTTTGAAAAATTTTGTCTGTCTGCCTGTCTGTATGTCCCATTGTAGTTCAAGTACGGCTTGACCGATCTTTATGAACATTAGTATACAAAGAGAACATGTGATTACACTATGTAACGTTGAGAAACTTCACAACAGGAAGCGGCCTGCAGTTATTGTACCGACGATACGCGCGGAGATCATTTGATCTTAGCCCAGATAACGCTTTAATAGGTTTGCACGCGTCTCTAGATATCTTTTCCACTTATCCGAACGGGCACGGATTGACACAGATTGGGAATACTCTGGGCATTATCCTCTACTCCGCACGGGCAGTAGAAGCTATGGAAAGGGTACTGGGGTGCTGAATTGAGCTTCAGAGCCAGACCTACAACCGACGGGAATTTCCTACCCTGTTTCTTTTTTCGCCGAGAATCCCAGCCAGCTCGCCAAGATAATTCACTGATCTATCAGCTCTTCGCGTCATCGGTCCTAAGTTTGTTTCTTGGAATAACGTTCTGCAAAGCGGGTAGGAGTTTTCTAGTGACCTAATAGAAAAAACCAAAAATGAAACGTTTTTTTTTCGAATAATTCTATTTTAAGCTTTTAATTGATGTGTGCGATCAAATTTTACAAAGGCTATACGTCAGACTATGTAGTTTGTAAAAATAAACAAGTTTGAAACTGGCCTGGTCGTCATTAAACTAGTAATCAAAACTTTAAAGATGTACAAAGTTTTTGTAACCGACCCTTTTTCATTGGTGCCGAGTGTATTTTATATAAAATTGCTGTCTTAACCGTTAAAAGTAGCAGCAATGACCTCTTAAAGCACAGACGTTATATTCAAAACTGTCAGATACACGCGACTAAGTCTGCGTTGTTGATTATGTTTACACACATCGATAAATGCGAATAAAAATTGTAGTTTCTAAAACTTATAATTTCTTTATAATATGTTAGTTGATCCTCGTAACTTCGCCTGCAAGAGGGGTGGCTATACGGACGACATGTTAAATTAACTTGTCACTCATATGGTTTTTACACAAACTTTCACCCCCTATTTTAGAAATAAAAATATGAGTATTTTTTATTTGCAAGAATATGAGTGTCACAATTTATTAAAAATAAATTAAATTACCAACATATTCTAACATTATATAATGTGCAAACATTTAAATTTCGATCGATTTCCTTATAATTACTACCTACCGGATCAGAACGCGATCACACACTGAGAAGAAACTCAGGATTCAGCGGACTTGTTTTTTTTCTATTTCATGTATTACAATTTTTTATGTATTATATAATATTTACAAGAATTATTTCACAACAAAAAGTATTTTTGCATTTCACAAAATATCGTCTCGATCTTGCTCGATCCAAACGTTTACAATTTACATGAAATTTTACCATTTAAAAAATTTACTATTCAATTTTTATTACATTTAAATTTTAAGGTAAATTGTACAAACTTATATTTCTATTTATTAACATTTAATCTTATCGAATAAAAACTCTCTAATATCATAGTATGTTTTATTTAATAGTAAATTTAACATTTTTTTGCGAAATTATTTTATAGTTTATGATTTTAGACTATCGGGTTAATTATTGTATGTAATAATTGCTATACAATATGCATTTTTTATATATATTTAGTCTTTGGCTAACCACATGTAGCTTCTAGAAACAGTGTTCTAAAATATGAGTTCCCTAATACGTCGCCTTCGTAAAAAAACAAATGTTGATGTTTCTATGTTGTTGTTTAGTCTCTAAGGGATTGATTTTTTTTAAAAAGGTAGCCTATGTTTGACAACGAATTTTTATCTATCTTTACGCCAAATTGTTTTCAAATCGGTTCAGTGATTTAACCGTGAAAGCATAATAGACAGACAGGCTTTTGCATTTACAATATTTATATAGATATGGACAAGCTAGAACTCGCCAGATTTATTGAATATAAATTCAGTGACGAAAAGAAATTATATAGTTTATAAATTGTATCTTAACGCCCTTATCCCCGAAGAGGCAGGCAAAGGCACAACCAATGCACTCACAATTAGCCGAAGATACTCTGTCCCACAATGTGATAGGTGGCAAGGCTATCGAAACGGGAATTTATCCAACCCCGGATTTTTATCAGGAAACTGAAAAATCACATTTGAATTGCCCGACTCGGGAAAGGAACCCCAGACCTCAAGTTTGACCAGTATAATTTAAACAATCACGTGTTTTCTTTACTAATTTCTATCAATATCTTATTAGCTTTGAGTTCTAAAGAGGCATATAAGTATATACAGACAAAAATATAATATTGCGTGCCATTTGCGCGATCAGGTATCAATTTTAATTAAGTTAAATCAAGTTCATCATGAGTTCTAACGTAGCATACGCACAGACAGGTGAAAATATTTAACTAGTCCCCTGTTCTTACTGTATACCATTTTTGATAAAATCTGTAAAGCCGTTTCTGTATGTATAGCCGTTTCTAGATATATAGACGGAGGCGTAGACTAATAACTCTATGTAAGATAGACTAATATTACTTCAAAATAGCATAATTGGTGTTCGCGAGGGTTAAAAGAATAGTCAAAACAATTAAATGAACAGAGAGACTCTACAGATTTATATAGAAGTAAAGATGAAGATATTACGCTAATTTTTGAGACGTAGACCGATTAGATAAGTATCTAAGTAATATCTTCAGGATAACTGTCTTGAGAATACGGGATCCTCAAGACAGGCAGAGGTATAAGCAGTACACCCACGATTAGCCAAAAATACTTAGTTCCACAATACGATAGGTGGCTAGCCTATACTACTAATAAAATTTAAAAAAATATCGAAAGGCATCCCGTAGTTTGCGATGCGCACCTTTATTTATTAGGGATAATATTTCATACAATATTTTATATCGATAACACTTGTACTGTTTCACAATAAACTTTTATATATATTATCCGACCGGTTTTGCTTATATAAGCATGATCAGGGCAGGGCATAATATTTCAGATGTGACATTATTTATTTTAAGATGGATGTACTAAGATCGCGCTTTTAAAGCCGCGTTCTGAGTAAACTAAGTATTTTAGTCAAGTAGCTAGTAATTTTCTCCGTGTTGGCTTGGGCTCCTTTGAAGAATAGACCAGCTGCCATTCTGTCAGACAAGTCATAAAAGGCGACTGACTGGGTATACCTGTCACTACCATCATGACTATTAGGTGGTAGAGTTTCGCAACGTCTCGCCCGGGTATTTGGTACCACTATACATACATACATCTATTCTTGCCGCAATTGAGTCAATGCTAGTTAGTCACTGTAGTGATCTGGTTGGAGAATAAGGTAGACGTTAGACTTGTGTATGTGAGCGAACGTAATGGCGATTATTTTAATTTATATAGATTATGTTGTTAACTCCAGTTAGTCAAGGGCATAGAATGTATTTAATTAAACATGAACTGATAAAATATATAATTATATTAAATACAAAACACAAAACTGTTTACACTTTGTTGTAGGTAGGTAGGTATATTATCAAACCTCACTTCTCAATTTCACAAGCACGAATGTCTCAAAAACATATTTGTCAAACTCTTTTATTGTGTTTTATTCTAGTGGATTATTGACTTAATTATTACCTTAATCAAATACTTGGACTAAAGTCAACAACAGACAAAGTTACTTTAAGCCAAAGAAGGTAATATTAATTTAAAATAGTTTAAATAATGAATAAATATAAACATTTAATAAGATGTACGAGTTATTTTAATAATAAAGAATAACACATCAGCTTTATTTTGACATAACAATTTACAAATTGATGACCGCGTATAGTCATTTTATATTATACTAGCTGTATCCGCGACTTCGTTTACGTTTCGCCATCCTTGCAGAGTAATTATTAAGAATTGACTACAGTATTTCTCGTATTCAGCAATACAATGGACGGCGAAGCACTTTTATCAAAGCAAAAATAGGACTAAACTAAAAGGATTCTTTTAGTGTGGATTTAAAAACACGTTGACTTTGATAACGACCCTTGCGCCTTGTAGGGCTTTAGGCAGTGTTCATATGAAGTCACCTCGCCTGTTATTTTCTATACTCAAGCTTACAGTTTTATTTGTCTGCCATTACATCCTCATTCATCAGAGTATATCCTATATTTGACTAAAGATCGTTTTTGTAAAACTTATTTTTTATTGGAAGAAAGATCACACAGCGGTGAAGCCAATGTCTAAATGTATTATCATTTTTAAACTTGGCTGGGGCTATCCTTCCACCGGATAAAAATGTTGCAACTAAAAGACACCACTGCCAGGAAAATCATAATCAGCCAAGAGGCGCGAATTGAATCCTTATTTTAAAAAAATGATTTCATCTACCATCAAGTAAGTCCAAAAAACATTTCCATCCAGAGTTGGTTACGGCGTTATCTTTGCTCCATTGATAACTCTCCGTTGTTTAACGACTGCACAGTTTAGTTTATATTCGTTATATTACGTGCAACGTCTGTTACGTCATAGTCGGTTTCAAAGCAGTAGGCTTGGTAAATATTCATTCAGGAGTTAGCGCGTACGAAAAATTAAAAAAATGTGGTTAAACATAAATTTGAGATTTTTCAATCAGTTAATTTTGGCCCAAGTCAACGTTTTTGCATCTTGCTAAAACTGTGGTTAGTGCTGTTTGAAAGATGAAAAATGATAAAAACGCGATTAAAAGTTAGGTACCGCATTAAAACTTCAGAATAGATATTTTTGTTTCAACAACCTTAGATATTATTATCACAACAATTTTAAGATTTTTTGAGGAAAAAAGATTGAAGGTGAAATTATCGGCTTGTACCTAGGTTCTTAATGAACAACGATGATTATTCAAGCTAGTTTTAAAATCCATGGTATATGTATATCTGATAATTAACAATATCTGACTCCTTTGCAGTAGGCTAATACGATGAAATGAAAACGCTAACTTAATACCCGTGCGTTCAAAGGTTTTTATTAGAGATGTGACGAATGTGGTTTGAACCGATTTCGAACTTCAGCTGAACATTCGGTAAAGATAAAAAAATCGGCCAAATTTCGGCCGAACTTCGGTTTACTTTTGGCGCGGTTTTTCGAGAGCGACACGTCGTCACTTTTTTTATATCATAAGATAACAAACAAGCAGATGGGTCTCCTGATAGTAAGAGTCAACCATCGCCTATAGACACCAAAGATATAAATGGTACGTTGCTATCTTGTGGCGAGGCATAAGTTTACCGGTTACCTTACCCTCCAAACCAGAACACGACAGTGACAAGCACTGACGCTATTGCGGCAGTAATAGGTAAGACGGTGGTACCAGACCCGGGCGAGACAATGCGGAACTCTACCACCTAGTAGCCACAATGGTAGTGACTCACATAGCCAATTACGACCTGCCTGGTAGAACGGCAGTTCGCCTATTCTTCAGAGGAGCCCGGGACCATCACGGGGGGGGGGGGAAGGGGGGAATTAACGAATGTATTTAAATTATTTTATACATCGTTAATGGTTTTTGCAACGCACGCGAAGTAATGACTTATCGGTAAAATTTTGATACCTTGGGTTACTTGGGTTGTTTCAATTAAGAGATCTCGAATTTTGTGAAAATACAATATAGCCATGTTATTCGAGGATGACTTAAGAATTTTTCAAATTAGTCCAGTAGTTTTTAAGTTTATTCGTTACATTTAAAATACAAAATACAAATATTTCTAATATTAGTGTAGATTTCAGTTAAAATAGTGAAAGTAGGTACTTTTTAACTTTCCGGTAGGTATACGGAAGTTACTGATTTTACCTCGATTTTCGAAAATCGAGTTTTCACCAGATATCCAAGTTTTGAGGTCCTAGGAACCTTTTCCGACTATTCACACGATGACGTCAGTATCTCTCTCTCTCTCTCTCTCTCTCTCTCTCTCTCTGTGTGTGTGTGTGTGTGTACATTGTGTATGTAAACGTCTCATAACTTTTGAACGGCTGGACCGATCAAAACGCGGTTGATGGCATTCGATTGGGTCCAGATTTTGAGAAATTTTGAAAAAACACCAAAATAAAATTTGGCGAAACAGTGTTCTTTTAATATTACTTCCAGATTTATATACCAATTGACTAATCAGCTCTATTCCTCAAAAAACTATGTCTAATACACAAATTGCATCTCAAAAATTGAGTTGAATACCATCATCGTTTTCAAAATATCCAGCTTTTCAAAAATTAATATACTGCTACTTTTAACAAAATAGATGTTTGAACTGAAAAATCTTATATTTTTTACCTCTTTGAGCTTAAAATATCTTAATTTAGTGGGAAGTTTCAGGGATGGCCCGTAGGGTCAACCGTTCACACATTTTTTTCTATTGCCGAATGTTCGGCATTTAAACCGAATTTCGGCCGAATGTCGAAGTTCGGCACAAGCTACCGAAATTCAGTTAAACCGAATGTAAAAACGAATTTCGGCCCATCCCTAGTCGCGTTCAACTGGACTACCACCCGGAAACCGTTGAAACTTGTGATGTCTGTAACTTCTAAATTATAAAACTTGTGACCTTGAAATTTTTAAGAGATAATGTTTATGGTATTTACTTTTGAACAGAAAAAAATAATAAAGGATTTCGGATTGCAGGTTAATGAATTAAAGCTAAATATACGTTTTTATTTTCATCCCCTATCCCACGGTAACCGTACTTAATTTTGGGATAAAAAGTATCTTATAACCTTCTTCGGAGTATGAACTTTAATCATGCTAAATTTCATTTGAATCTGTTCAGTAGATTCGGCGTGAATCTTGTGAATGGGTGTTTGAAAATGAGAACAGGCCAACAAAAGTGAGACAGGCGAGAAACGTTACCAACGTTTCTCGCCTGTTGATCGCGTTTTTTTCTCAGCTACGGGTCCCATCTGTACAATTCCACCTGAAGATCAAAAGAGAGTTAATGCCGAGTGGTATTCTACCATTGGTTTACCCAGGGTGTTAGAAAAAGTTCGCGAAAGACGACCCAAAAGCCGCATTCTCATACACCATGATAATGCTCCTTCACACACGGCCAACAAAACAAAGTCATTTTTAGCTTCCGAAAAAGTACATCTCGTCAAAAAGTCGAAAAAAATGGTTCGATCGCATGAAAAAATGATTAAAATGTAAAGAAGATTATTTTGAAAAGCAAAAAATATAATATTTTGGTTATAACATGTTTTTTTAAGTTACCGTGACCTACGTAAGTTATCAGTTCCTAGTTTTCAATTTGGAAATATTGCAAGAATAATGATTAGATTACTTGGTATATTATTTTACAATATTGAATTAGGTATTACTTTTTTTCGTAAGTACGTAATATAAAAAGATTAAATCTCTGCTACATGCATAAAATTAAAATACGTAAAATCTAAATAATGGTAAAATAATTTTTGCTTCATAGTAAAATTACAACGGAATTACTAGAAAGTTGAAACGAAACAATAATAGCGTATTTCTGAACATATTTGTTAGCATTGACGGCATTGCTCACAAAATATTCAATGTGTTACGATTTTTATATGTAATGACAAAGGTGATATTAAATTAATATATTTACTGACAGACCAAACCAGCAAGAATAATAGCACAGCATACTAGAGTCTCCAGTATTCTTTGACAAAAGGCTGTTCTTAAATAACAGATAATGACAACTGTTATTATTGCGTAACAGTTACAGGTTTAACAGATAATTTGTTTCTCATAACAGGAGATTGTTCTCCTGTTATAGCCTTAAACTATTGTAATATATAGAAATACATCAAAATAATAATCACTACATAGTATAAAACAAAGTCGCTTTTTCTGTCTGTCCCTATGTCCTTATGTCCCTATGTATGCTTAAATCTTTAAAACTACGCAACGGATTTTGATGCGGTTTTTTTAATAGATAGATTGATTCTTGGGGAAGGTTTAAGTATATAAACCTTTCCGATATCGTGGGAACAAAAGCTACGCGGGTGAAACCGCGGGCAGGTCGCTAGTAACAAATATAATAATAATAAATATACATATTATTATACATTATACATATTAATATATAGAATTTCTATAGGTTATTATATATGTATATATATATATATATATACATATATATATATATATATATATATATATATATATATATATATATATATATATATATATATATATATATATATATATATATATATATATATATATATATATATAAATCAATTGCTGTTCGTTAGTCTCGCTAAAACTCCAGAATGGCTGGACCGATTTGGCTAATTTTGGTTTTAAAATGTAATAAAAATGTAGAAAAAAAAACGGAAAAGTAGACACAAAGTTGGCAGAACAACGTCTGCCGGGGCAGCTAGTTTAAGATAATTTGTAAGACAACACTATAACTAGTTGGTCGACTATTACCCGTAAACTTAACCGTAAAATCTACTTAACCGTGATTGTTTTCCTTTAAATTCATTATATTTACTATTACATGCACTTTTCACACGCCAAAAACCGACCGTTAAAATCGTTTAAAAAAATAGTAGGTTTGCGAAAACAACTTATCTATTTAAGAATTTGTGTGTGAAATATAAAGCTTAAAAGTGCTAATTTTTGTTGGAGTCACGTGTCCCCCTTCTCTGCCAGCCAAACGGTCGGTTTTTGGCGTGTGAAAAGTGCATGTAATAGTAAATATAATGAATTTAAAGGAAAACAATCACGGTTAAGTAGATTTTACGGTTAAGTTTACGGGTAATAGTCGACCAACTAGTTAAAGTGTTGTCTTACAAATTATCTTAAACTAGCTGCCCCGGCAGACGTTGTTCTGCCAACTTTGTGTCTACTTTTCCGTTTTTTTTTCTACATTTTTATTACATTTTAAAACCAAAATTAGCCAAATCGGTCCAGCCATTCTGGAGTTTTAGCGAGACTAACGAACAGCAATTGATTTATATATATATATATATAATATATATATATATATATATATATATATATATATATATATATATATATATACATATATATATATATATATATATACATATATAATAACCTATAGAAATTCTATATATTAATATGTATAATGTATAATAATATGTATATTTATTATTATTATATTTGTTACTAGCGACCTGCCCGCGGTTTCACCCGCGTAGCTTTTGTTCCCACGATATCGGAAAGGTTTATATACTTAAACCTTCCCCAAGAATCAATCTATCTATTAAAAAAACCGCATCAAAATCCGTTGCGTAGTTTTAAAGATTTAAGCATACATAGGGACATAAGGACATAGGGACAGACAGAGAAAGCGACTTTGTTTTATACTATGTAGTGATTATTATTTTGATGTATTTCTATATATTACAATAGTTTAAGGCTATAACAGGAGAACAATCTCCTGTTATGAGAAACAAATTATCTGTTAAACCTGTAACTGTTACGCAATAATAACAGTTGTCATTATCTGTTATTTAAGAACAGCCTTTTGTCAAAGAATACTGGAGACTCTAGTATGCTGTGCTATTATTCTTGCTGGTTTGGTCTGTCAGTAAATATATTAATTTAATATCACCTTTGTCATTACATATAAAAATCGTAACACATTGAATATTTTGTGAGCAATGCCGTCAATGCTAACAAATATGTTCAGAAATACGCTATTATTGTTTCGTTTCAACTTTCTAGTAATTCCGTTGTAATTTTACTATGAAGCAAAAATTATTTTACCATTATTTAGATTTTACGTATTTTAATTTTATGCATGTAGCAGAGATTTAATCTTTTTATATTACGTACTTACGAAAAAAAGTAATACCTAATTCAATATTGTAAAATAATATACCAAGTAATCTAATCATTATTCTTGCAATATTTCCAAATTGAAAACTAGGAACTGATAACTTACGTAGGTCACGGTAACTTAAAAAAACATGTTATAACCAAAATATTATATTTTTTGCTTTTCAAAATAATCTTCTTTACATTTTAATCATTTTTTCATGCGATCGAACCATTTTTTTCGACTTTTTGACGAGATGTACTTTTTCGGAAGCTAAAAATGACTTTGTTTTGTTGGCCGTGTGTGAAGGAGCATTATCATGGTGTAGGAGAATGCGGCTTTTGGGTCGTCTTTCGCGAACTTTTTCTAACACCCTGGGTAAACCAATGATAGAATACCACTCGGCATTAACTCTCTTTTGATCTTCAGGTGGAATTGTACAGATGGGACCCGTAGCTGAGAAAAAAACGCGATCAACAGGCGAGAAACGTTGGTAACGTTTCTCGCCTGTCTCACTTTTGTTGGCCTGTTCTCATTTTCAAACACACATTCACAAGATTCACGCCGAATCTACTGAACAGATTCAAATGAAATTTAGCATGATTAAAGTTCATACTCCGAAGAAGGTTATAAGATACTTTTTATCCCAAAATTAAGTACGGTTACCGTGGGATAGGGGATGAAAATAAAAACGTATATTTAGCTTTAATTCATTAACCTACAGTCCGAAATCCTTTATAATTTTTTTCTGTTTAAAAGTAAATACCATAAACATTATCTCTTAAAAATTTCAAGGTCACAAGTTTTATAATTTAGAAGTTACAGACATCACAAGTTTCAACGGTTTCCGGGTGGTAGTCCAGTTGAACGCGACTAGGGATGGGCCGAAATTCGTTTTTACATTCGGTTTAACTGAATTTCGGTAGCTTGTGCCGAACTTCGACATTCGGCCGAAATTCGGTTTAAATGCCGAACATTCGGCAATAGAAAAAAATGTGTGAACGGTTGACCCTACGGGCCATCCCTGAAACTTCCCACTAAATTAAGATATTTTAAGCTCAAAGAGGTAAAAAATATAAGATTTTTCAGTTCAAACATCTATTTTGTTAAAAGTAGCAGTATATTAATTTTTGAAAAGCTGGATATTTTGAAAACGATGATGGTATTCAACTCAATTTTTGAGATGCAATTTGTGTATTAGACATAGTTTTTTTCTTTCAAAGTCGCTTTCTCTGTCTGTCCCTATGTCCTTATGTCCCTATGTATGCTTAAATCTTTAAAACTACGCAACGGATTTTGATGCGGTTTTTTTAATAGATAGATTGATAGATTTAATAGATAGATAGATAGAACAAATATAATAATAATAAATATACATATTATTATACATTATACATATTAATATATAGAATTTCTATAGGTTATTATATATGTATATATATATATATATATATATATATATATATATATATATATATATATATATATATATATATATATATATATATATATATATATATATATATATATATATATATATATATATATATATATATATATAAATCAATTGCTGTTCGTTAGTCTCGCTAAAACTCCAGAACGGCTGGACCGATTTGGCTAATTTTGGTTTTAAAATGTAATAAAAATGTAGAAAAAAAAACGGAAAAGTAGACACAAAGTTGGCAGAACAACGTCTGCCGGGGCAGCTAGTTTAAGATAATTTGTAAGACAACACTTTAACTAGTTGGTCGACTATTACCCGTAAACTTGTAAAATCTACTTAACCGTGATTGTTTTCCTTTAAATTCATTATATTTACTATTACATGCACTTTTCACACGCCAAAAACCGACCGTTTGGCTGGCAGAGAAGGGGGACACGTGATCCTAACAAAAATTAGCACTTTAAAGCTTTATATTTCACACACAAATTCTTAAATAGATAAGTTGTTTTCGCAAACCTACTATTTTTTAAAAACTTATTCAACGACATCCCATACTATGGGGTACACGAGAAAAAAGATTAACACCCCCACAACAATTACACATAGAGAAATAAAAAATATTTTTCAATATTTTATGTTTCCACTTTGTTGCCGTGAATGATATGTATATTCATGCCAAATTATAGGTTTCTAGTATTAAGGATCTCTGAGCTTTCGTGCGTACGAACGGACAGACGGAGTACGGACATAGTGAAACTTTAAGGTTTTTTTTATATCATAAGATAGCAAACAAGCAGATGGGAAAAAGTCAACAATCGCCTATAGATGCCAAAGATATTAATGGTGCGTTGCTATCTTGTGTCGGGGTTATAATGCCACATGCATAGGTTTACCAGCTACCTTACCATCCAAACTGGAACACTAGAGTGACAAGTACTGACGCTATTGTGGCAGGAATAGGCAAGGCGGTGAAACTGGTTTCACTGGTCTGGACCCGGGCGAGATAATGCAGAAATCTACCAACTAGTGACTATGTGACTATGGTAATAGCCAAGCGGTCGCCTCTTACAAACTGCCTGGCAGAACGGCAGTTGGCCTATTCTTCAAAAGAGCTCGGGACCAACTCGAGGAAATGGTTCCTAGTTTACTTCGGAACCCTAAAAAATAAAATACAAGATATGTCGTTAACTTATTCACCGCAATTTAATACTTCTAGGTTTAGCGGTTAGCCTATCCAATTATTGTGTATTTTTATACAGAAATAACAGTCCACAATGAGGAAGGTGACAGTTTGTGAGCAGTTAGTCTTGGTTCTCGTACTTATAATACGATGGTTAATTATTTTGGTGAATGCAGATTGGAGGATAACTTCCTATCGCATCAGTAGTCAAAACAGTTAAACCTTGCCTTGATTGCCTGGAAATCAGGAAAATGATAATCACTTATTTTATCAAAACAATATTTAGTATGTGATAAATCTAATTGTTTTACTTTTTAATTATATGTTTTTAAAACTATCAAAATTTCGATAATATTTTGTGTGCGACTGTACATTACGCTGCGCGAATCCTATTCGGAACTCAAATCGCGATGTGAAAGCGTCGCGCTAACACTGTTCTTACGACGCAGCGGTTTCGAGCTTCGTAATAAGTTCGCGATTTCAAAAAACCGACGTTATACCAAATTAATATCAGCGCTTACGAGTGAAAAATATTTTTGAATATCAAAGGTTTGAAAAAGTTTTTATTAGAAAAGTTATTATTAGCTTCTATCTGCGCTTAAGCGCGGCGGGAGTCTGTTTCAAAATTTAAAAGTTTGAAAAAGTTATTGTGTTAAAATAATAGCATACCATAAAGTGTTTTATTAAGTGTTTCTAGTCATGTCTATATATTATGTGATTATTATACTTGACGATTGAAGATAAAATGGTGTAGAGCAGTTTTTTCGTACACCTAGAAGGCCGCCGCATTTTTTATTGAAAACTTAAAGGTAAGTTTTTAAAATAATTCTTTTTTAGAAGTCATAACATTTTTTATTGAAAACTTAAAGGTTAATTTTTAAAATAATTCTTTTTAGAAGTCATAACATTATTCATTTAATTAATAATTAATTGCTGAAATAATAGAAAAGAAATAATTATTATTAAGGTTTATGTACACTTTCACTAGTATGATAAATTAATTAATCGGCGAATCATTGTCTACAATATGCCTGTAGGTATATTTTGCATTTTTGTATCTTAACTTAGGAGTCGGGACTTTTAGTAATTAATAATCAACATTAATAATTAGTTTTGAAAAAATATTTTAAAAGGAATACTTAAAATAAACTATATTTTGTCCGGAATTATTTTTATATAATAAATGACATATCTACTTAGTAATTAATGAAAATCATTTAGTTTTCTCCTCACTACGGATAAGTATTTATACAATATACATCTAAAAGTTAACTAACTTTAATTACATTAACTTTTTGTTCTTTAGGTAACTAGAATTTGTAGATAAGTGAATTATTATATAAAACTCTGTAGTGTGTGTGCGTGCCTGATGTAGGTTTAAAAACATCATTTTACACAATACATCACTTAAAAGTTTTACACAGTTCATTAAACACATATTTATTAAAGAATAAAAAATATATATTTTCCCGGACTTCTCGCAAAATAGGTAGAATTAACATATCAAAGTCAGTTAGATTTTTTTTTCACCACTATTATCCGCTAAATGTACCTTTTTTTTTTAAATCAAAAGATAACAAAGAAGCAAATAGGTCTCCTGATGTAAAGAGACAAACATCGCCTAAAGACGCCAAAGATGTTAATGGTGCGTTGCCATCCTAGTGGCAGGATCTTATTACCACATTCATAAGTTTACCTTATCTTCGAAACCAGAACATGGCAATGACAAGCAATGACGCTATTGCGGCAGGAATAGATAAGCCAACCGATTGTCTATATGTTTCACTACCATCGTGACTAATAGGTGGTAAAAGTGGTGAAGTTCCGCAATGTGTCGCCCGGGTATTTGGAACCACCGCCTTACCTACATGTTCTTGGCACAATAGCGTCAGTGCTTATCATTACCGTGTTCTAGTTAGAAGGGTAAGGTAACCGGTAGACTCATACATATGACATTGTCATCCCGCCTAACGAATAGCAACGCACCATAACTATCTTAGGAGTCTATAGGCCATGGTTGGCTCTTTCCAACAGGACTCCGTCGCTCGTTTTCTATCGAATGATGTAAAAAATAAAATAAAAAAGCTACAATAATCTTAAGTAACATGCACTAAATTTTTCGCTGTGTTGGTCCCGGCCTCCTTTGAAGAATAGGCCAACTGCCGTTCTACCAGGCAGGTCGTAAAAGGCAACCGATTGGCTATCGAGTCACTACCATCATGGCTACTAGGTGGTAGAGTTCTGCATTGTCTCGCCCGGGGCTGGTACCACCGCCTTACCTATTCCTGCCGCAATAGCGTCAGTGCTTGTCGCTGTCGTGTTCCGGTTTGGAGGGTATGGTAGCCGGTAAACTTATGCATGTGGTATTAGACCTCGCCACAAGATAGCAACGCACCATTAACATCTTTGGTGTCTATAGACGATGGTTGACTCTTTCCATCAGGAGACCCATCTGCTTGTTTGCTATTTTATTATTTAAAAAAAAACTTATTTGAAATATATGAAGAGCAGTTTTACCACTTGCCAACGATGGAAAGTGTTTCCTTGACTCTGGCAGTGAATTTTCGCTTTATAGGTATTTTTCTAACAAAGCGAGGAAGCTAACAGATTTGAATATTTTTTCTCTATTAATAAATATTAATATAACAACAGCATTTTGAATAAAAATTTATTATTTTTTAATATTGTTGAGACGGACTTGATTATTTTATTTATTTTAATTTGATATTTATATAATAACTAGCTGTTGCCAGCGACTTCGTTCGCGCGGGCTTCGTTTATTCCTCCCCCGTAGGTGATAGCGTGATAATATGTAGCTTATATGTTGACCCGACCTGTAAGTAATATTTATGCAAAATTTGAAGTAAATCCATGCAGTACTTTCTGAGTTTAGCCCGGACATACATACAGACAAACAGACAAAAATTCTAGAAACTACATTTTTGGCTTCGATATCGATTGTAGATCACATCCCAAGTATTCTTTTAAAAAAATATTCAATGTACAGTTTTGACTTTCCTACGATTTTATTATATGGATAGTGATAATATCGGTGGATAAATTACACGAATTGTCATAACCTCAAAGTAAACAAATTGTTTGCTTCTGTTATGGATATTACACGACACGAATACATAGAAATACATATATAAATACTGTTGCTTACATAATAAACATCCAGACCTAGAAATACAAACATCTATGCTCATCACACAAATGTTTGTCTCTGTCAGGAATCGAATCCGAGCCCCATCAATTCGTAGTTTGGTTCGCTAGCTACTCGACCAATGGAACGGTCATATATACAATTTAATTTAAATATTTTTTCTCTGATAAATCTATATATATAAAATTCTCGTGTCACAATGTTAGTCTCCATACTCCTCCGAAACGGCTTGACCGATTTTGATGAAATTTCGTATGCATATTCAGTGGGTCTGAGAATCGGCCAACATCTATTTTTCATTCCCCTAAATGTTAAGGGTTGTCAACCCCTATTTTTTTTTTTAAATTTTATGGACAAAAATTTTTATTTTTATTTTTTTATGATTCAACATTGAATAATATATACAACCCTTAATTTTCAACCCTCTACGATCAACCCCTATTTTTTAATTCAATAATTTATGTGGCAAAACAACGTTTGCCGGGTCAGCTAGTATTAATATAACTTAACATTATGTTTAATAAAAAAATATTATTATTTAATATTTTGGCGACAGACAGGTTTATTTTATTTATTTTAATTTGACATTTAAACACATTATTTAATTTCACATTCAATAAATATTTATTTTAGTTGAAATTCACAATCAACTCAATTATAGACATGTAAGTATCCTTTATTGATATTTTATGATGTCTACTTAGATTGTTAGCATTATTATACCCCATTTTTAGCTGTGGTATGGGGTTATCCTATTCGGTTCAGATCATGGGGTCCCAGGTTCGATCCCCGGATCGGGCAAAAGTGTTAATGTGTTTTTTCCAGTTTTTTCACGAATATCCAAAATCTTAGTAGCAGCTCGGATTCTGGCGGGTGGTGTCTTACTACTTTCATGTCTTGGATGCTCACCCAAAGCTGCTGGTCCCGGCTATCGCTAGAAATAATCGATAATCGTTATGAGATCGATTAAATCCAGCAATGGGGATTGCCATTTATTCTGACAATACACAAACCGGTGAATATTAGTGAACCGAAAAGTCTATAGACGTACGGTTTACTCTGCCTACCTGACAAGGTTACGGGGCGTTACGGGGCATATGCAAAAACATAAATTTTTTGCCATATCTACATACATACATACATACATACATACATACATACATACATACATACATACATACATACATACATACATACATACATACATACATACATACATACATACATACATACATACATACATACATACATACATACATACATACATACATACATACATACATACATACATACATACATACATACATACATACATACATACATACATACATACATACATACATACATACATACATACATACATACATACATACATACATACATACATACATACATACATACATACATACATACATACATACATACATACATACATACATACATACATACATACATACATACATACATACATACATACATACATACATACATACATACATACATACATACATACATACATACATACATACATACATACATACATACATACATACATACATACATACATACATACATATACACAGTTAACGTATAAAATTTTCACGGCAGCAAAAATAAAAAGAAAATTATTTGCACAGTTGCCGAAATATTTTATGAAATTATCCTATATCTCATTGGCAAAATCAAAAAACTATTTTAGAAATCTCTATATCATTTACAGTACGGAATAAATGGATACGTCTTTCAAGGCAATTTCTTAGTTTTCCAGGTAAGCTTGGAATTACACACAGAAACACAGAGTACGACTTACCGATGAAGTAAAATCATCAAGGTAATTTTTAAACCTCGTCATCTCATTCAGCACGATAAAATAGTACAACATGGTTTGTTTCTATTTTTCACGATATAATATATCTACAAATGTGTGACATTTTTGACAGTGTTAGGAGCGTTTGCTCAAATGTTTGGCGACATTTTTATTTCCCAATGGTGTGTCTATTAGTATTCATGTGGTCTGTGATTTACAAAGACCTATCTGATGATACAAGGCTATTGAATTGTTTATACGTCAGTTACATATTGTATCAAGGGCTATCCATAATAATCTAATTTTTCAAAATTGAGTACGATCTCTATCATTGTGTAGAGGTTCTAAAAATACATCTATTTTTCACATTTCAACCATGCACTACCATAGTCTCCGAGTAAAACGACTGTGACATACGGACGGACGAACGGACAGACGGACATAACGAAATTATAAGAGATTTGATTTTTCCCTGTGGCTACAGAACCCTAAAAATTTCGATAAGTGTCTCTTATTATTTTTGAGTTTAGAATCGTACCTACACTGTTATTCAACAGATAAACTTTTATGTTGAAATTTTATTAGATAATTGAATTCTTGGCAACCCACATGAACTCATAGCTACTGTCTGGATTATCTTCATAAAAACTCAATATAAAAATTGTTAAAAATATTTGTAACTTCGTATTTAGTATATATTCTTTATTTATAGAAGAAATTCTCTGAGAATGAGGGATTTATTAATGATTCATCATCAAAAAACTTGAGTGCGTTTGTTTCTTAAGCAAATCTGTGCATGAAATTTATTCTTTTCTTTTAATCCAGCACTACAAGAATATATTTATTTCATTCTTGATCAACGTACTCATAGATACTTTATACTAATAATAAATAAATAAATAAATATTCACGGGAAAAATTACACTTACTGATCTAAACCTAAAGTAAGCAAATTATTTTAAAAACAACAAAGAAAAATATCGACACACGGGATTTGAACCTGCGACCATCTCCCTAAAGCCGGGATGCTCTTCCACTGAGCTAGTGTCGACAGGCTCGAGGCGGCGAAATTCTTCTTTGCTATATGATCGATTACGTCGATTGTACTGATCGCTAGGCATACATACGTATAACTAGTTAAATGAGTTCATCGTTACAGATGAAATTCAGTGGAAGATTGTCCCGGCTTTAGGAAGTTGGTCGCAGGTTTAAATCCCGCGTGTCGATATGTTTCTTTGTTGTTTTTAAGGTTTTTCCAGTTTCCCAAGCACGGGGTGAGTGCTATAACACAAAAATAATTAGCAAATTATTTGCTTGTGTTATGGGCGTTAGTCAACGATACTAATACATAGAAATACATATATAAATAATATAATATACTCGTATTTAATAAACAGCCAAACCCGGAAATACAAACATTTATGCTCATCACACAAATGAAACAAATCACAAAAAATCACACAAATTTATGCTCATCACACAAAATCTCCGACGGGGACAACCCGTCGGAGATCGAACCCGAGCCCCGTCTATTGCGTAGTCAGGGTCGTTAACCACTCGACCAACGAGGCGGTACTAATATTATAAAGTATATATATATGTGTATAATATTATAAATAATGCAAAAGTCTGTATGTCTGTTTCGCTTTCACATCAAAATAACTTGTAAAAGTTTTATTGAATAAATTACTGTTCATTTCTGACGGCTGTCACTGGGCCAATTATGTATATAATTATATATATAATAAAATTTCAATGAGATAATTGAAGATTAGGAGTAAAATATAGATTATTTTTTACACATATAACAACCTATAAGAGGCTGAAATAGGGGATAAAAACAGTTTAAAATTTCTTATATTGATAAGTTTTACATTTTTCGTAGGGGGAGTTACGAGCCTAGACAAAATTAAATCTGGGTAACTTCAATTAACTTGCAATTAAGAGAACTTGGATTATTAGATTACCTACCATATTACAAGTTAATTGTAAACTGATTGACCTGTTGGTCGAGTGGTTAGTGACCCTGCCTACGCAATCGATTGGGCTCCGGCTGGATTCACAAAAATACAAAATATAAAAATGTTTATTCAGTAATAGTAGTCTCCTTTTAAGTAATAATACCTGAGTACTAGAAACCCCGCTTTTCTATGACAAAATACATTTACATTATTCTTTGTATAAAAAAGAAACATTATACATAAATTATAAAAAAATATATTCTATTTTGATAATATAATATATTATTATATTCTTTTATCTGGAAACGTATTTACGTGTTAACCATCAAACCATCTGAAAAACATTTGCGTGATGAGCATAAATATTCATATTTCTGGGTTTGGGTGTAATTCAGTATTGATAAATGTATTTCTTTATATTAATATCCTTGACTAACACTCATATCACTAGCAACTTGCTTACTTTCGGGTAAATTCGCGTAATTTGTCGAGCAATATATATTTTTTTAAATTATTAAACGTTCTTCCATATTTGCAGGCATCGCACCATAAAATATTTTGTGTAATCAGGCGATGGTTCTTTCTTCCTATCAGGAGCTATCTGCTTGTTTGCTATCTTATGATATCAAAAAAAACGGTAAGGATAAAAAACACGGGCGAGTCATTGCATAATATTTATCAGGTAAATATAATAAATAATGTGATTTTACTTTTTACTATACAAATGTTTCACTAATCACGCACTGCACTAATCACTAATCACGTGATATGCGAAACTTAAAAACTATTTTTAATAAAGAAAAAAATTATACGACTAGATTTGGACCAGCAATCAGCTTGCCTTAAAGCCAAGGCTTACGTTTTACCTAAGAGCTTTACCTAAGAGCTTTACCTGGCTTTAAGGCAAGCGGTAAGCTGCTGGGCTTATACATCGGTGGTACAATATGGCGAAATTCTCCTTCGTTTTGTAGTTCTTGCTTTTTTAAATACACACATACACAAAGCTTGGTAAACAAGCGATCGCCGGTTAGTTTCAACTAATAATATCATTACGTCCGTTTTTTGCTGAATAGGCACAGTGATCTTGTTTAGGTTCCACGTGATTTACTTGTCTGTCATCTATACTGATATTATAAATGTGTAAGTCTGTTTGTCTGTCACGAGTTTCAACTCGTCCGTAATCCTATTAATGTTATTATTTACAAGCATCTATTACACAAATAAAGGACACAAATATAGGATACACAAACTATGACTCAGATCATAGAATATATTAAAATCTTTGCTAAATTTGGCAACAGAGTTATTTACCATTAATAAATTTATATACTAGTATATAAGTGTGTGTGTGTTAAACTCTGTGTCAGACGTATGGTAGTGTGTAATGTGTTTTCATTTAATTTATTTCTAATGCATATATAATTAATTTTAAGAAAAGATGATTGCTTGTAAAACTTTTTATTATAAAGTATCTTCACGCCCATATCTCCGAAGGGGTAGGCAGAGGTACAACAAGTGCACCCACGATTAGCCGAAGATACTTGGTCCCACAATGTGATAGGTGGCAAGCCTATCGCTAAACGGGCATTTTCCAATCCCGGGCAACTTTGTGTTTGTTGAAAATTGAAAAAACACTTTTTTATGTGCCCGACCCAGGAATTGAACCCGGGACCTCATGTGGTCAACGACAACGCTGGACCACTAGACTACAACTTTTTATTATAATATACTAGCTGTGCCCGCGACTTCGTTCGCGTGGAAAAATTTCTAAAATAAAAACCCGCATTGTTCCCGCTCCCGTGGGATTTTCGGGATAAAAACTATCCTATGTCCTTTCTTGAGTCTCAAACTATATTTGTACCAAATTTTATCCAAATCGGTTCAGCGGTTTAGCCGTGAAAGCGTAACAGACAGACAGACAGACAGAGTTACTTTCGCATTTATAATATTAGTATGGATTATAATATTAGTGATAACTTATAACTATTTTATATCAACTAATAATTCAAAGGGATATGAGGACATTTATTGCTTCGTAAAAATAAGCTTACGATCGTAAAAAGCATACGCATACATTTATTATTGTTTTGCGACACGATGTTAAGGTTGTTGAAAGAAAAAATATATAGAAAACGTTAGGTTTTTTGCTGAATAGGCAGAGCGATCTAAGGATCTATAGATGTTTCGGTTCCACAGGAGTCACTTGTCTGTCAACTACACTGATATTATAAATGCGAAAGTCTTTTTGTGTCTGTCTGTTATACATTCAAAGGCTAAACCGGTGTGCCGATTTTTTTTTCAATTTGCTTTTTTTTAAATAGGAACTGCAATGTTATTTTTATTTTTTTCTGTGTATCAATATCGTTGACTAACACCCCTACCACTAGCAAATAATTTGTTTATTTTGAGACTAGATCAATTTGTTCTGATGCAAGTACGCTCTTAGTAATAATTGAAAAATACTAAATTATCTGGTTTTGTTGATAAAAATATAAGGCCTCAAACTGGATGGCGCGATTTAGCGATTGACACAGCTGCCCGCGCCGCCGCCGCCGCGCCGCTGTCATCCAGTTCACTTCCACAAGAATGCGTACGTTTGAGCGCGCCGCTCTCGTCGCCGCGACGCAGATCAGCAAGATTTAAGTTGAGCCCTAAAAACTAGCTGTCTTGCTCAGTTTCGCTCGCGTGTAGAGTTCATTAAAATATGAAATTTGAAATAATTTTTCATCCCCCATATCAGCTCCTCAAAGAATGCCTATGTTTGACTCCTAGTCTTAAACTATGTTCTTGGCAAATTTCATCAAATTCAGTTTAGCGGTTTAGGAGTGAAAGCTACAACAGACCGACTTAGTATAGATGTAACTACTCAACTCTAGTAAAGAAAACTAGTTAAATGTTAAGTTACTTAAAAAGTTTGCTTTTCCACAAAATCATAATATAAGCGTGCTTAAAAGTATAAGTAGTTTTTGTTTATACTTCTTTTTTCAGCGTGATTAAAAAGTGAACTTATTTTAATGTCAATAAAACAAAATACATTAATAAAAAGCTACTAAATATTAGTGTACTTATTCAAGGGCGTATCCAGCCTTCGGATCAGGAGGAGGATCACATATTTGAGGTTCGGTTAAGATAGGCTCCCTGCCTAGAGGGGGCAGGGGGGGGGGGGGTCATGAGCCCCATGCTTACTCCTGGATCCGTCCTTCTACTCATTAGCTATTATAAGTGTAAGTATATCCAGACCGCCAAATTTGGTGGGTTAAGAGTAGTTGACACTTTAGACCAACTTTTGACGAGAAGTCAAAATTTTTCAACTCCTCATTTTTCATATTATAAGGTACTTTTATTTAATTAAATAGTACCATTAGATAGTTTAATTTTTTAAATATTGCCTCAATCAAACAGATTTTTAATCATCAATTGTATTTCTTATAATAAATGTTCTCCGAAATCAAATTTCGACAATTACGTAAGGAAGCTATTTTTCCAAAAGGTATTGCTAGAATCAACAAACTTAATAATAAAAAATACTAAATCACCGGAAACATCCAACAATCGTGCCTGAATGGATTACTTTTGTCCTAAAAGATGTATAACTATATCTAATTAATTAAGCAAATACGCCTATTTCAACGAAAGTTAACGAAACATTAACTGGGTTTTTGTTATCAAAAAATGACATTTTCCTTTAGAAACTGGCATAGAAAAAAACTATATTTTATTCTTGTGCAAAAATAAGTCACTTTAATATTTATTTATTTTTTATTTCAAAAATAATAAAAGAGAATACTATATAAATATGCTACGTCCGTGTGCTAAAATTAGTACCGCGTAGTAATAATTATAATATTAAAAAAATTATTTGGTGTCGCGGGACACCAGGTAGGAACGAACTTCCTTCGGCTAAACGGCACTACTCGCTTGAAAAATTAGCTGAAGCGTGCAGCCTGCTGCACTATATAAGTTTTTGGCGAATCCCTCGGGATAACTTATTTTTTCCGGGATAAAAATTAGCCTATATGCTATTCCAGGTCATCATCTACCTGTGTACCAAATTTCATTTAAATCCGTTTAGTAGTATTTGTGTGATTGAGTAACAAACATCCATCCAAACATCTAAACTTTCGCATTTATAATATTAACTAGCGACCTGCCCGCGGTTTCACCCGCGCAGCTTTTGTTCCCGTGGGAATATCGGAAAGGTTTATACACTTAAACCTTCCTCAAGAATCAATCTATCAATTAAAAAAAACTGCATCAAAATCCGTTGCGTAGTTTTAAAGATTTAAGCATACATAGGGACATAAGGACATAGGGACAGACAGAGAAAGCGACTTTGTTTTATACTATGTAATGATATAGATATTAGATATCAATACTATTTTCATTTTACCGGCACTAGGTGCATTATATGGACAACGACGTCCAGCTCTCGCATCGATTAGAAAATATCTAAATTTCAGTTCGTCGATTTTGTGAAATGGCTCTTAACTTTCGTCGAATAAACGACAAGCAACCACTTTTTAGTTCGCTTTCCGTCTTCGGCAGTGCGTGTGTCTTTTGTTCTCGCATTTTATTTATGGTTTCTTATTTGCGCGTTTGTATTTATACTTGTTAGTTGTGGTTCATTATAAAATCTATATCTATACATATAATAAAATCGTAGAAAAGTCAAAACTGTACTTTGATTATTTTTTTAAAAGAATACTTGGGGCGTGATCTACAATCGATATCGAAGCCAAAAATATAGTTTTTAGAATTTTTGTCTGTTTGTCTGTATGTATGTCCGGGGTAAACTCAAAAGTACTGCATGGATTTACTTCAAATTTTGCATGAATATTACTAACAGGTCGGGTCAACATAATACCTATATATTATCACGCTATCACCTACGGGGGAGGAGTAGTGCGGAGTAAACGAAGTCCGCGTGGACGAAGTCGCTGGCAATAGTTAGCAATTATAATAAAATCGTAGGAAAGTCAATGTATGTCCGGGGTAAACTCAAAAAGTACTGCATGGATTTACTTAAAATTTTGCATGAATATTACTAACAGGTCGGGTCATCATATAGGCTACATATTATCAAGCTATCACCTACGGGGGAGGAGCTGTGCGGTGTAAACGAAGTCCGCGCGAACGAAGTCGCGGGCAACAGCTAGTATTTAAATAAAAGCGTTAAGTGAACAACCGTTTACTAACCGCGCTTATGAAAATAATTACAACGTTTAAGCATGTTAAAAAAATAAGTCATTTATTACATCTTTAGACATAATAGTTGGTTTCATATTAATTAAAGCGAGGCATCGCGACAAACGGGAAAAACTGGTTTGTTTAATCACATTTTTTTGTATTGATTGTTAAATAAAATTTTTATAAAAAATATACGATATGCCTGAAGATATTATCTAAGGAAAGTGCTAACTAATTACATGATAGAATATACTTTACTCGATCATATAATATTCTGAAAACAGGTTTAAAAATCTCTAAAACAAATAATTTGTTAATCATATTTCTAATCTTCCACATGATTTTTATATGGTGATATTTAGTTGTAAATACAAAAAAGAATGAGCTAAATTTTGGTTTTCAGCTGATATTTATTTATCCGAAAATTAACACGTTTCTCAGCGGTTTCAGAACATACCGCGCCATCCATTTCCTATAGAATTGACGCGCGTCGAAATACCTCGCCTTAACCTTGAATAAAAGTTTTATGACCCCACTTTTATCATTTATTTTGTGTCACAGGACAGAAAAAAGCAGACGGATATTTTGATGGAAATTAATAACTAGACACTAAAGATATTTTGATGTGTTGCTATGGGAGGTTTTGCCCCCAGTTTCTGCATATAATGGGTTGATTTTTGAAAAATAAAAGTCAATATTCGATCCCGACTCTTCACATCTCTCGCTGCCAAATTTCATCAAAATCAGTTCAGAGTAAAGTAATTTGCTATCAAATAATTTAGCCCGTAATAATAAAGAGCTGTGGACTTTTTAAAATCATATAATTAAATAAAGTATCCTAGTCCCCCTGTGTTGTTCAGGGCTCCTTTGAAGAATAGATTAATTGCCATTCTGCCAGATAGGTCATAAAAGATCCGACCGATCGGCCATACGTATCACTACCAAGTACCATCGTGACTACTAGGTAGTAGGTGGTAGAATTCTACAACCTCGCCCGGGTATTTGGTACCACCGCCCTTTTTTACATCATAAGATAGCGAACAAGCAGATGGGTCTCCTAATGGAAAGAGTCAACCATCGCCTATCGACACCAAAGATGTTAATGGTGCGTTGCTGTCTTGTGGCGAGGTCTAATGCCACATGTATAAGTTTACCAGCTACCTTACCCTCCAAACCGGAACACCACAGTGACAAGCACTGACGCTATTGCGGCAGGAATAGATAAGGCGGTGGTACCAGACCCGGGCGAGATAATGCAGAACTCTACCACCTAGTAGTCACGATGGTAGTGACTCGTATAGCCAGCCAATCAGTCGCCTTTTACGATCTGCTTGGCAGAACGGCAGTTGGTCTACTCTTCAAAAGAGCCCGGAACCAATACAGGGAAAACGCCTTACCTATTCCTGCCATGATAGCGTCAATACTTGTCAACGTGTTCCTATTTGGTGGGTAACATATACATAAGTATGTGATCCAGCCGTCCCGTTACACAGATAGCAACGTACCTTTATGAAAATTGGTATCTAAAGGCGATGGTTTATCTTTCCATTAGGAAAGCCATCTGCTTGTTTACTATATAATGATATAAAAAACAAAAGTGTTAAATAAATAAAGAAATAATATTATATAATATGGACTTGTGTTAGTTCTGGTTTCTTTGAAGAATAGACCAACTACCATTTTGCCAGGTTGGTCATAAGAGGCGACCGATTTACTATATGTGTCACCACCATCGTGACTACTAGGTAGTAGAGTTCCGCAACGTCTCGCCCGGATATTTGGGACTACTTACCTATTTCTGCTGTAATAGCGTCATGGCTTGTCATTGTCGTGTTCCGGTTTGGAGGGTAAAGTAGCCGGTAGACTTATGCATGTGGTGTTGCCATCTCGCCATACAGATAGCAACGCATCATTAACATCTTTGGTGTCTATAGGCGGTTTTTATTTCCATCAGGAGAGCGATTTGCTTGTTTGCTAACTTATATAGGTATATGAAGAACAAACATTGTTACGACGAGTTCTGTGCGGGGTATGCAGTGAGAATAGTGAGAAATTTAGTTCGTTTGTGTTTGTTTTTCTGTAGCTTGCATGATAAACAGCACACTCATTGTCCCATTTGTCACTAATTCTAATTTTAGCCCGACCCAGACTATTTAAACTCACTTGTTCCGAGTGCCAAAACTCGTTCGTATTGTTTACATAATATAACAAGGGTTAATGCTCAGATGAAGTATTTATATTCAATACTATTTGACAGGTTATAAAATATATATCTATATATTAATACGTAAAGAGAAAATTTTGCAGCCCTATATATATTACTGGTGGGAACCGGGTACGCGGCGCTTGTGCATGCATGGTTACCACCATCTTGCTTAAACTGCTTTGATGTGTCTCGGAGGGAAGGGCAAGACAGGCAGTTTAATTACTGGCACCGAGACTTAACATCTTATGTCTCAGGATAGGCAACATATGAATGGGATACCTGGGCTAGTTTCATCCCAGGTATCCCATTTATGTTCATAGGCGACGTCAACCATTTACCATCAGGTTGCACGTCTGCCAATTTGTCTATCACACTAACATAAAAATAATAATAGATACAGATATGCATCATTAAGATCTCAAGTGTTGTGGAAGACGGTTATCTCTTTTTATTCTATATGGTATTGTAATTGATAACTTTGTCTACCAGTGATACCTTAAGTTCAAATTAAAGGTTAGGATATTCAAACCAAATATCGTTTTCGGTTTTCTGGAAAAACAAATGGAGAATATGTGCCCGATTTGTTAGTGGATTGGTTACCTATCACGCTATGCTATCACGCCATAACGTTGGCTTTTGGCTGCATTAGTTGCACCTCTGCTAACTGCTTTCGAAAGTATGGATGTGACTGTATTCGTTTGTTTTAAATTTTCGACTATTTTCCCATAAAAGAGAATGGTCAAGAAACAATTTCGATTTTATTACATACTAGCTGTTGCCAGCGACTTCGTCCGCGCGGACTTTGTTTATTCCGTATTGTTTGCTTTGTTTTTTTTTGTATTGTTTGCTACAATGGGTGCCCGTACCCGTAGGTGATAGCGTGATAATATGTAGCCTATATGTTGACCCGACCTGTTAGTAATATTCATGCAAAATTTGAAGTAAATCCATGCAGTACTTTTGGAGTTTACCCCGGACATACATACAGACAAACAGACAAAAATTCTAAAAACTATATTTTTGGCTTCGATATCGATTGTAGAACACGCCCCAAGTATTCTTTTAAAAAAATATTCAATGTACAGTTTTGACTTTCCTACGATTTTATTATATGTATAGATTCTATAATGTTACAAAGGATAATATAATAATGCTCAAAGATTCATTATTGCTCATTATGGACACTGCCGGGCATAGCAATTTATAAAAGGAGAGGGGGCGACTTATAAAAACATTCAAATTAATAATATTTAAAATTAAATTATTATTAGGTATTGTAGTTATGTTACTATATTAAATTTAAAAAATATGTGTATATTGTTATTTAAAAAAATATAATAAATATAAAAACTATAATATATAATTTTATTCTATATTAAATTAATTCTAATTAATTATTAAGTAATGTCAAAATTATTATCAATGTCAAATAAAGTCAACTAAAGTTAAAATGATTTTACATAATTAATGTCAAAATCACTATTTGTGTGATCATTACTAATTTAATTCCAATGCATTTAATAATCATTCCATATTTTGGTAAAGTTTTGATACGTTCCAAAGGTTTGTTGATTCCCGCCGTGTTGGTCCCGGCGTCCTTTGCAGAATAGGCCAACTGCTGTTCTGCCAGGCAGGTCGTAAAAGGCGACCGATTGGCTATCGAGTCACTACCATCGTGGCTACTAGGTGGTAGAGTTCTGCATTGTCTCGCCCGGGTCTGGTACCACCGCCTTACCTATTCCTGCCGGAATAGCGTCGATGCTTGTCGCTGTCGTGTTCCGGTTTGGAGGGTAAGGTAGCCGGTAAACTTATGCATGTGACATTAGACCTCGCCACAAGATAGCAACGCACCATTAACATCTTTGGTGTCTATAGACGTTTGACTCTTTCCATCAGGAGACCCATCTGCTTGTTTGCTATCTTATGATATGAAAAAAAAAAGATACGTGTGATTATAAGGATTTTATTGATTCAGGTGTTACTTTGCGGAAATCCATTATTAAAAAGGTAAAATTAATTAAATTATTATCCGTGAACTGTTCTATGTGACCTCCGCGATGGAACCTACCGAAAAGAAAGACGCCGTTTTAATAAATGGATAAAAGTCACCGATAATCCGGTGCCGCTGGGGTCTTCTTTTTGTCTGGCTGAGTTTTATTCTTTTATTAAATTAGCGTCTTTCCTTTCGGTAGGTTCCATTACCGAGGTCACATAGAACAGTTCGCGGATATTAATAATAGCAAATTTGAATAATTTCACCTTTTTAGATTTTAAGCAGTTTTACTGATTTAAAAAAGTATCTTCACGCCCATATCCCCGAAGATGTAGGCAGAGGTACAACAAGTGCACCCACGATTAGCCGAAGATACTTGGTCCCACAATGTGATAGGTTATAAGCCTATCTCCAACCGGGCATTTTCCAGTCCCGGGCAACTTTGTGTTTCTTAGAAAACTGAAAAAACGCTTTTTTTGTGCCCGACCCGGGAATCGAACCCGGGACCTCATGTGGTCAACCTTAACGCTGGACCACTAGACCACAGAGGCGATACTGATTTAAATTTTACCAGAATTCACGAGACAATAATTCACGGGACAAATTACACTTACTGATCTTAACCCCAAAGTAAGCAAATTATTTGCTTGTGTTATGGATGTTAGTCAACGATACTAATACATAGAAATACATATATAAATACTAGAATATATATAATAAACACCCAAACCCGGAAATACAAACATTTATGCTCATCCCACAAATGCTTGTCCCCGTCGGGGATCGAACCCGAGCCTCGTTGATTGCGTAGTCAGGGTCTCTAACCACTCGACCAACGGGGCGGTAAATAACCGAAAATAAACGTGTCATATAATAGAATAGAACTATTATAGTTTGAATATTAAGTGAGTTGTTATATTCAAAACACGCAAGGCAAACACTGCTAGGTAACAAAAACACACATGTCATAAATCCTAAAAGTACAAACACGGTTTTGTGGTTTATTAGTGCTAGCAATTTATTACAAAACTTTATCATTTTAGTACACTAGACCCACGCAGCTTCGCTCACAAGTAGTTTAATATATTATTACCATCGATATAGATTTCATACAAATTTTCAACCCTTATTCAGTTCCATTATTCTGGAGTTGATTTTAAAAAGAAATTTAACCTATTTTTGATTCTAAAATTTACACTATCGCATAGCCAAATTTCATTAAAATCAGTTCAGCGGTTAAGCTGTGAAGTGTTACAGGTAAATAGACAGACTGATATTTGTAATATTATTCATTCAAACTTTCAACTTTATGTTGCAATGATATTAGAAAAAAAATTTGCCTATGTTTGATTCTGAATTTTCAACTATTTCCACGGAAAAAATCATGAAAATTGCTTCAGCGCCTTAGCCGTGAAATGTGACAAACAAACAGACATACTTTATAGCAACATTAATTGTGTTCATAGGTGATGGTTTCTCTTTCCAGCAGGAGAGCTATCTACTTGCTTGTTATCTGATGATATAAAAAAACATTTGTTTCTACACCATAGTTGTTAAGGCGAGGCATCGCGACAAACGGGAAAAAACTGGTTTGCTAAATTACGTTTTTTTTGTAGTGATTGTTAAATAACAATTTTACAAAAATTACACGATATACCTGAAGATATTATCCAAGGAATGTGCTAACTTATAACATGATAGAATGTTCTTTACTCGATCATATAAAGTTCCGAAAATAAGCTAAAAAATCTCTAAAACAAATAATTTGTTAATATTATTTCTAATTTTCCACATGATTTTTATATGGTGATATTTAGTTGTAATTACAAAAAAGAATGAGCTAAATTTTAGTTTTCAGCTGAAGTCCTATACTTATTTATCCGAAAATTAATACGTTTCCCAGCGGTTTCAGAACATATCCCGCCACCCATTTTCTATAGAATTGACGCGCGTCGAAATACCTCGCCTTAATCAACATTATCTTGTAGTCGCGATGTGTGGCCTAATGTGCAAGGCGTGCCGGTTACGAAGACTTTATACACGCTTATAATATCTATGATTATGAAACAATTTGACGGTAATATTTTTAGTTCACTATCTTATTCAATGTATTGTGTTGATATCGATCAAAAATTTGAAAAAAAAATTCTCTACGTATACATTTCAGTGACTTGGCTTTTTAGGCCAAAATGCAAGTATATGGTTTATAAGATATGCCAAAAGAACACAGGCGATTTTGAGAATACTAGATCAACTGAAATAATCTTCTACGTTTTTTAAATTACTCAAATAAAATAGGTATATCGCTAGGAATAATTAAACAAAAAATATTGAGACTTTAATTTGATTAACTTCTGCTATTAAATTTAAGTGCTACCATTAAACAAAACTTAAAACTTTAATTTTCTTTACATTAAACCACCTTCGATATACTCTTTATAATATTTTACTAAAGAATGATTAAAGCTAATTCCTGTTTTGTTATTTTACACGATATCCTTGTCTAAAAGCCTTTGGCAAAAGTATAGAATGATGGTTCTTACAAAATATAAAGAACGTTCTGAAATACTGTTGTTTATACCATGGAACTATTGAGCACATTGTGACGGGTGACAACATCGAAACAAACAAAAATGCTTGCATACCATGAAGCTGTACTATATCTAATACTTCATGTTGCATATCCCATTATTGACGTGCCGGGTAATGGTAAGTTGACGGATTTAGCTAAGACATTTATGGTTTGTCTATTATTATATAGTAAGCTTCTAGCCTTAAAAATTAGCCTTAAAAATTACCAACCATTTTTCACCCATGATAAGGGTTTATAAATAAAAACTCAATTCAAGGAGAACTCTTGCAACCAATTTCAATCATCATAGTAGTATAGGATCCCGATAGAGATCGACCTTCACCGAGCTTATAGCACATTGGTGACAGTGCAAAAGCGGTACGGGGCTAGCCGCATCGCACGTAGCGAAATACACCACGCAAATATCCACTTTGCTGCATACATATATGAAAGTGATAAAAGCAGATTTTTGCGGTACGTCTTGGTTCGGTGCAGCCCGGTTTAATGTGATCGATCCTTTTTACATATTCTGAATTTCACATCCATCAGTGTCAAGACACTCCTGAAGAAGGTTAGACTGTATGCGCACCATTATTTTGAAAATATTACAACATGTAACGAATTATAAATAATTTGTGAAGTAAAAAAAGTGAATAAGTTAAGAGAGAGTTGGTTAACAAAAATAAAGGGAAAAAGAAAGTAACCATGGTAAACATGAAAACTAGCATGCTCTATTGGTTAGGACTAACAAAAATAATGGCATATGAAAGATGATGTTAAAAATTCTTTCCCATTTCGGAAGCTACTGCATTAACCATTCGATAATTAGTTTTAGTATTTAGCGACTCTTATTACGCATCGATGGGGCTTGGGTTCAATTTCCAACAAGGAAAAGTATTTGTGTGACGAGTATGAATTTTTATTTTTGGGTTTGGGTGTTAATTCAATAAAATTTAATATTAATTTATGTATTAATAGTATTGTTGACTAACACCCATTATACAAGTATATAATTAGCTTACTTTGGGGTTAGATCAATTTGTGTAATTGATCCAGCATTATTTATTGATCTACTAAGCTGCACGATGCAGCTCGCTGCATTATAACAATTTTTGGTTAATCCCGCGGAAACAACTCAATTTTTCGGGATAAAAATAATCTATGTGCTATTTAAGTCTTCATTTCATCCAAATCAGTCCAGTTCTTTTTGAGTTATTGAGTAACAAACGTCCACCCATCCATACACCTAATTTTTCAAATTTATAATATAGATTAATAATAATAATAATACTTATTTATTGTACAACATGAGGATTAAAGTAGTAATACAATCTAAAGTAAACAATCTGATACAAAAGGTGGTTTAACGCTGACAAGCGATTTCTTCCAGGCAACCACATTACAAGTATTTAAAAACATGACTAGGACAAGGTACAACTTTCAAATATATAAATTACACGACATAGATATTACAAAGCTAAATTAACACTTAAAATTATTAGGGGAAAAAATAGCAATATATTATACACTGCAGTGATATCTTGTCAGGAACTTCATGATTTGAAATATAAATCATGGACCATCTTTTTAAGCTAAACTTGCTCCTTGCTTGCCTTGTATATACCGATAAAGAGTTCCACAGTTTAACCGTTTGGACAGAGAAAGAAGACTTAATATAGATTCTTAAATAACATAGGCTACTTTTAAACTCAACTAATGTTTTGAGTCACGCAAACGAAGTCGTGGATAACAGCTATTATATTATAAAAAAAATAAAAATTTCTCTTGACAATATGTTACAAATACTTCGTTGAGTAATCCCTACACACCCAAATAACCATTTATTGGCTCTAAATCTTACAGCCACATTAGTTGAATGGATTTAAACAATATTTCAATTTAATCTAATCACGTCCATTGTGAAGGTCATTACTTTGTTTTATTTGAAACTATTTTTATAAAAATTATCTCTATAGTGAGATAAAGACGCTTTAAATTTTTAAATTGAGAGTTAGGATTTACACTGCATTTATACATCTCTTTATTGACCTGCCCGCTAAGATATACAATTTGGGATATTTTTGTCTCGTATCTCATCATGTAAGCGAATAATCTTCAATCAGAATCAGATACTAAAGAATTGAAGCTTTATATCACAAGCTTTATATCGTTAGATACATAGCTACCTATTAGTCACATAGCTTTGAAATAACTCTAAATTAAAATCTTAAAAAACCCCGACACATTTTCTTATCATCGGGCCATAGTATGGTGGTCCAATGATAAGAAATGTGTCATTTTATTATGTGTCATCATGTATGTCATTTTAAAAACAAAACGCGAAAAAAGTTTATGATCTTGCTTGAGTTGTTTAATTGGAAAGCTCCCATGGCCTTCTTCCAGTTCCATCACGTAACCCTGAAAAATTCTGATTCAGTGTACAAAAATATAACAAATGAGACACACGCGGTGTGCCTATTTTGTCTAGTTTTGGCGTTCATGGCAACTTTCTAGTTCCATTATCAATCCTGCATATTTTCTAGCAATAAAGGCCAACTATATCAGCCCAAGCTTGGATGGCCACCTTACAGTTCCATTATCAGTTCCTAGGAAATATCCAGAACCTAAGGTTTGCTAAAACGAAGATTATCTTCAGATCCTCAACATCATGAGTGCTAATTATGTTAGTATATAATTAGCATAATAAATTTATTAATATGTAGGTACTTTTTTATATATCATATCATACTAGCAGATGGCTCTCGTGATAAAAGAGAAACCATCGTCTATAGACACCAGAGATGTTGATGGTGAGTGGCTATCCGTATCGCGAATGGCAATGTCATATGTATAAGTCTACCGGCTGCCTTACCCTCTAAACACGAACACGGAATACGAAAATGACGCGAACTCTACCACCTACTAGCAACGATGGTTGTGCCTCGCATAACCAAACGGTCACCTTTTTATGAACTGCCGCCAGGCAGAACGGCAGTATTCTTCAAAAGAGCCCGGACCAACACGGGCAAAAAATCTAAACGGTTGACCTGACCTGAAACTTCTCGCTAAATTTAGGTATTTTTAGCTCAAAGGAGTAAAACCTATAAGCAAAGATTTTTTAGTTCAAACATCTATTTTGTTAAAAATGGCTATATACTGATTTTTGAAAAGCTGCATATTTTTGGAAACAATGATCGATTTTGATCTTTCAAAAGGCAATCAACTGAATTTTTTAAATCAAAAATATTGCTTTAGCTACATAATAGATAGTTTGAAAAATTTCGAAGCAATCTTTAAAAAAAAAAAATTTTTTTCGAAAATTTTCGTCATTTATAAATCCCAAAAAAAAATTGACCGATTTTTATCCATTATTATTTAACGCAGATTTTTAAGGAGAAAATCTGATAAGATATTTAAGTGAAAGCTGAAAGTTATTTCCAAAATATTAAGTATGTTTAATATTTGAATGGCCGTAACTTTTGAAAATTAGATTCGATTTTGATTTTGAAACGACATTTGATGATTTTTTTTAGCACTTACATATCGTAGAATACCAAAAATTGTTTGGGAAATATGAAGTAAGTTTTCTCTAAACTAAAAGATATTAATATTTAAAAAGCTATAACTTTTAAATACTTGATTCGATTGTGATTTTTAAAACTACATTATTTTGACGTAGTTTTTAAGGACTAAAATATTGTAGAAGGTTGACAAATAATTGGTTATTTTTAACCGACATTTATTCCTGATTTTTATCTCGAAATTATGTCAAAAAATATTTTTTTAAAAATTTTCGTCAACGATTACCCCCGAACGGATATACCGATTTTGATTTAATGTATGCATTAAACGTAGTTTTTTGGGGAATAGAGCTGATTAGATTTTGTACTCATTCGGTACATTAATCTGGAAGTTTATTAAAAAATATATTGTTTCGGCAAAAATCTGAGAATTCCGAACCTACATCGAGGCTACATCATGAGACCAGCTGGATGGTACCATAATATTGCATTGTCACTAAACTTAACACGTCTGCAAGTTTTAGTTTAAACGGGTACCACAAAGTCGTTGAAAAATAACAGATTTTCTAAATAAAACATATTTTTTTATGTCATAAGATAGCAAACAAGCAGATGGGTCTCCTGATGAAAAGAGTCAACCATCGCCTATAGACACCAAAGATGTTAATGGTGCGTTGCTATCTTGTGGCGAGGTCTAATGCCACATGCATAACTTTGCCGGCTACCTTACCCTCCAAACCGGAACACGACAGCGACAAGCACCGACGCTATTGCGGCAGGAATAGGTAAGGCGGTGGTACCAGACCCGGGCGAGACAATGCAGAACTCTACCACCTAGTAGCCACGATGGTAGTGACTCGATAGCCAATCGGTCGCCTTTTACGACCTGCCTGGCAGAACGGCAGTTGGCCTATTCTTCAAAGGAGGCCGGGACCATAATTACATGCGAACATTGCCAATTAATCTTCAAATGAAGATCTTGCATTATCAGGCCAAGGTCACCATGTCATTGCAATATCATTGAAATAATAGAAGAAAACGTTTATCTATACATATAATAAAATCGTAGGCAAGTCAATGTATGTCCGGGGTAAAAAGTACTGCATGGATTTATTTCAAATTTTGCATTAATATTACAAACAGGTCGGGTCAACATATAGGCTACATATTATCACGCTATCACCTACGAGAGAGGAGCTGTGCGGAGTAAACGAAGTCCGCGCGAACGAAGTCGCGGGCAACAACTAGTTATCGATAAAGCCTTCACAAATTGCTTAATTCCTTTCATCAGTTTGGAAAGACGTGGTGATCTTGAAACGGCTAAACAGATTCTACTGAATTATAGCTAAGAACCACCTTGCAAAATAGGGCTTTAATTTAAAAAACCGCAACCAATTTGGACCATCCTCCAGGGCGCTACGATGCCACGGACAGACACACAGATACACAAATACATAGATACACAGATACACACCTGAATCTTATAACACCCCCTCATTTTTGCGTTGGGGGTTAAAAAAGAATCAGTAATATTCTTCAATATAATTTAAAACATGAAATTATTAAATGTCAATTTCTTAACAAGTCACTAATAGACGATGATATTATCTTCTTGGATTTAAGAAATTGTTTATTTACTAATAATGGCACTTATGACCGAAATAGAGAACTCGTTAAATTTCAATAGTGACTTTCAGAAATGAGCCATTATATTGACCTATTTATAAATTTTAATGAAGACGATTCGAGTAAGTTTGATCCAATTAAAATCGATTTAATTTTGTAAATCAGTTAAATATATAACACCCTGAAGATGCTTTAAAAGTGAAACCGGTCGACTAATATATTAAAAACTAGCTGTTGCTCACGATTTCGTCCGCGCGGACGACGCACAGCACCTCCCCCGTAGGTGATAGCGTAATAATATGTAGCCTATATGTTGACCCGAACTATTAGTAATAATCATGCAAAATTTGAAGTAAATCCATACAGTACTTTTTGAGTTTACCCCGGACATACATACAGACAAAGAGACAAACAGACAAACAGATAAACAGACAAACAGACAAATAGCCAAACAGACAAAAATTCTAACAACTATATTTTTGGCTTTGATATCGATTGTAGATCACGCCCCAAGTTTTATGTACAAGTGCAATAACAAAAGAGTCTAATAACAATGAATTTCACCAAGTGCCGACGATGAAAAATATAGAATATATTTATAATTAGAACTAACAGATGTACCACTGCTAATCAATAAATAATGAATATCTTTTTTCATATCAATACAGTGTAACAAAAACCCTGTCCGATCGTCAGAGGCATTGTTTGGTAGCAGGTATACAATCATATATAGGGTCCTTCCAAAATAGGTGAACATGTTTTAACACGGTGTTCAGTACGTCTAACCAAAGATATCCAGCCAAAAACGAATGTGTTTTAAGGGAATAAAACTTTTTGATTTTAACAAACAAAATATTGGTTTCCTCTTAACTATTCATGCCTTTTTGCAAAAAATAAGCCACTTTTAACGCAAGAGTGAGAAGTAAGTAGTAAGTAACTACAAAATGAATTATTTTTTGCAAAAAGATGTAAATCGTTATGAGAAAAAAATTATTTTGTTCGTAAAAATAAAAAAGTTTTAGTCCCCTAAATGGCTTACTTTTTCGGATGGATCCACCAAATACCAGCTGGAGACACTTGAGGCGATAGAGAGGCGTGCCAAGAGGCTCATAAACGACGATGATCTGGTAGGCAAAAAACTCCAGAGCCTCGCTCATCGCCGTAGAGTAGCTAGTTTATCGTTTTTTTATTTGATACACTTTGGAGAGAATTGCGCGACTTGATTTCGCCATCCCCGTTTTTCGATCGATCGATCGTCGAGGCGCACAGATTCTAGGCATCGCCATATGATGGACGTTCCACGTACCCGGACAAAGGGGTTCGACTCCACATTTTTCATTCGAACCCGTGTGTTCCCCGATGAGTACAATCTAGGGATCTTCAAGAGAAGAGTGAACAGGTGCTTTCTAGGGAAGCGCGTTTCATCTTAGGCCGCATTTTAGCATACCATCAGGCGAGATCGTGGTCAAGCGCTTCCTTATCGATAATAAAAAAATGATATCTTTGGTTAGACGTACTGAACGCTGTGTTAAAATATGTTCACCTATTGTAGAAGGGCCCTATATATGTTATTATTATATGATTGATCATACGATCAACATAATTAATCTAAAATGATATTCAAATATTAATGTAACAAAAATGTAAATCACTGTGTATTTCGATGTCATTTAATTGTAACTAGGGATTGCCCTGTGGCCGAAATTCGACCACAGCCGAAACAGTACAATATTTTTTTGATTTTTACAATATACTTTAGTAATAAAGAAAATAGTACCTTTATTATGTGTGTTACGCACCATCAACATATTTGGTGTCTATAGATCATGGTTACTCTTTCCATTAGTAGAGTCATCAAATTATATTTAAAAAAAATTGTCAACCTATTCTCTTAAATCTTGAATCGGGTGCGAATATGGGTCTGCAAAAACTCGGTCCATTTTGTAAAAGCAGCTCGGAGTCTAGTAGTAGTACGTTAAGTAAAGGGATCACATATACGTAGGTCACATTATAAGTTTTGCGTAACTTAAAAAAACAACATGTTATAACCAAAATATAATATTTATTGCTTTTCAAAAAATCTTCTTTACATTTAAAACATTTTTTCATGCGATGGAACCATTTTTTAAAACAGGAGGACCACAGATCTGAAGGCATGTTTTCTACGTGCTGATTGAACGCTTTCACTGCCTCTTCGGAGTTGGTAAAAGTAAAACATTTTATCAAATCTTTGATTTTGGGGAAAATACAGAAATCACAGAGTGCTAGGTCGGGGCTACGAGCAGGATGAGTGACGAGATGTACTTTTTCGGAAGGTAAAAATCACTGTTTTGTTGTCCGTGTGTGAAGAAGCGTTATCATGGTGTAGGAGAATGCGGATTTTGGGTCGTCTTTCGCGAACTTTTTCTAACACCCTGAGTAAACAAATGGTAGAATACCACTCGGCATTAACACTCTTTTGATCTTCAAGTAGAATTGTACAGATCGGACCCATAGCTGAGAAGAAAACGCGATAATTTTTTTACCAACGTTTCTCGCCTGTCTCACTTTTGTTGGCTTGTTCTCATTTTCAAACACCCATTCACAAGATTGCTGTTTTTTTTCGGGTTCAAATCAATAAATCCACGTTACGTCTCCTGTGACAATGTCATAAACAGCATTAGAATGTCCGTGGTCATACTTCAGTAGCATCTGTGAGCACAATTCCACGCGAGCCTGCTTCTGCTCCGCTGCCAGTTCATGAGGGATCCAATGCCAACAAAGTTTCCGAACTTTCAATTCTTCGTGTAAAATTTTCTGAATTGGGCACATACCAATTCCCAACAGTCTTCGAATTGTCTCATAGGTATTCCGGGTGTTTTTTTTTCAATTAACCGCTTAACAGTAGCCACATTACTTTCGTTGATGGCAGTTGAAGGCCGAAATTCGTCATGTAAAGAAACTCGACTTCTCTCAAATTCAGCAAACTATCGCCTCACGGTGCTCAAACAAGGTGCTTCTCTTCCAAAAGCATTTTGAAGATGAGCGGCACAGTCTTGCAGAGAAAGAGAAGTTTTAAAATCATAAAAAATCATCGCTCTAAAATCTTTTCGACTTAATTCCATTTTCGTTGCGTACGTAGAACGATGTGTGAGAAAAAACAATTGACAAATCATTTCGTGCCAATTGTTTTTTTCCGATTCCGATCCTCAAATAGTTCCGATTAGCTAGAAGTCCAAAACTTTTAGTGTGTCCCATGTATCCCTAACTGAAAAACTATGAATGTTGGTGAACTGCACCTTCTGATCCTATACTTTGCCTACTCCACAAAGAAACCGGCGTGATGATACTAGTTTTATTCATTCAAAATGAGTTGTGGACCTGACGTTGACAAGTAAAAACCTAATACGAAACGACTAGATTATTTAGAATGAAGTATCTCGTCATAATTAAGGATACTTTATAATAAATGGGTGGTACTTAAAATAAACGACGTAAAAAATGGCAACAGGAATGCCATTTTTGCCCGGCTTTTGCCGGCTCACACCAATTTATTCAATGCAGCGGCTTATCACACGTAGGTTATTAATGATGACAATTTATCTCTTTTTAACGACAAATATTTTGGATGGTGGCGCTGATTTTTACCCATTCCTTCGCGTATTGTATCATTGTATGTATTAGATACGTAGTTATATTAACTAGAAATCGCCCTCTGGTCGAAAGTCGACCATAGTCTAAACAATAACTCTTCTGATTTTGACAATAGACTTAAGCCGTACCTAAACATGATAATTATTAGCAACCGCACTTGACGACAAGACTAGCTGACCAGATGTGCGGTACACCTGTGTTATGCACCTGTTATTGTGAGATAATGACGTCATAACAACCATAAACAAAATTTATAAAGAAGAATGGTATAAATAGGCGGGGATAACATGTTTTCGATTCATTGTAATTCTATCGCTTCTTGAGGGCGTTACTCTGCCCAAAATTATACTCTGCATGTAAAAGTGATTCAAGTGTTCTATATTCTTCTAGGTAATATAATATTCATGTTTGTATACTAGCTGACCCACGCAGCTTCGCCCGCGATATAACTTTTTATACAAATTTCATCTCCTATTTCAGCCCCTTAGGGGTTGATTTTAAAAAAAACCCTATACTTGACCCTGAAACTTTAACTATTTCCATGCCAAATTGCATGAAAATTGGTCCAACGGTTTAGCCGTGAAAGCGTAACAGACAGATTTTCACATTTATAATATTAGTATGGATTATCATTATTGTCACATGAATGTAGTGTGTGTAATGTTTATTTTTATTATTTTAATGTATTTCTAATGCATATTATTCAAAAATATTTAATTTCTGCACTTCTACGTAATGTAAACTTTAAATATGGCCAATTTCATGATTTTACATTGGCGTGATTGCCATAAAAAATTAGCATTCTGTATTAATAATATACACTGTTTTCCTACCCAAACCTGATAATCCCATCACAGCCTAATTCACAATTTACACGTGTACGCCACAGACTCTTCACTGTTTCGGCACGGTAATGTTATCTACCAATATTATATCTTCATACAGTCGGGTGGAACGTGAGCGCCTACGCGCCTACTTACCTACCTATACCTACGCGTTCGGAGTTCGGCATGCACTCGACACACAACAGACTGAGGGTTGTGCCGCAGTGACGAACGGCTGATGTGACAGCACAGGCAAATGTAGTCAAAATTTGAAGGCGGGCAGCCCTATCGCATTTTACGTACAGCACCGCGCAGTCGGTCGCAGCACTACGCAGTAACGGTAATTTAGACCTACTGCTTAAATTCAATTTAAAAAAAGCCGCTTTAAATCGCACTGATGTTGGTGTACGGAATATGAGTTGTCTATTAGTAAAAAGTTATTGGATGTTAACACCTCATACGACTTAGAGTAATATGAAATGTAATTTCTAGCGTTAGAACCTTTCATCTTAGAAAGTCACGTTTCAATAAAACTTTAATAAATCTTTCTCAACAGAGTTTCTATAGCTTCAATGCATTTCCTTAAAAATCTTTTCAATTAACGCTTAATATTACCAGTACAGTGTTGAAGTGTGAAACTCCTATACTTCAGTCAGAAATCTATTCTAAAAGGTGAATATCCATATTAATATTATAAATGCGAAAGTGTGTTTGTTTGTCCGTTTTTCACGTTCAAACGGAGCGACGAATTGACGTGATTTTTAAGTGGAGATAGTTTAAGGGATGACATGGGCTACTTTTTGTCTCTTTCTAACCCCCACTTCCCTAAAATGAATTTAACGCGGGCGAAGCTGCAGGCAAAAGCTAGTTTTACATACTACTGAAACTAAATACTAGCTGATCCGGCAATCGTTGTTTTGCCATACAAATTACTTGCTTCGAATATTTTGGTGGGGTTCTATCTCTTAAGTTGGACCAAATAGTAGGTAGATATCTACAAAATTTCATTGAAATCGGTTCAGTAGCTTCAGAGTCCATCATAGAAACAGCTATTTTTACTAATTTATTTATTAAGATAAGAAAGTTGCAATTATAAGTGTTAAAACAAGTTTGTGATCATACGTGCGATTCTCTAGGCACTTCTTACCACGCACTACTCCTCTGTGGAATCAATTACCGGCGGGGGTGTTTCCGAACGGATACGACTTAGGCACCTTCAAGAAAAGAGCATACTCCTTCTTAAAAAGCCGGCAACGCAGCTGCAAAACCTCTGGTGATGTGGCTGTCCATGGGCGGCGGTAATCACTTACCATCAGGTGAGCCTCCTGCGCGTTTGCCCCTTTTTTCTATATATATATAAAAAAGTTTAGTACGTATTTAGTACTAGCCATATACCGCGGTGTAATACGCGTATGTCATAAATAGGGATAAAATGTCATCCAAGAAACAATATAGCTTTCTACTGGGGCATGAATTTTCAAAATCGGTCCAGTAGTTCAGGAGATTACTTCCAACAAACAAATTCATAAACTTACCTATTTAAGCACTTAATAATAGGAAGTGTATTGATAAAGTAATAGTGCCCCTAATTAGTACATGGCTTGAAATACAAATGCACTGGCGGCAAGTTAGTTAAGTTGATTTTAAGTCCCATACATAGAAAAAGGGGCTCCGTCAACTTATAAAACTTTACCTAAAATTGTGTGTAATACAGCAATGACACTTTACGTTTCTTAAAAAAGTCGCGAATATTAAAAAAAAATTAAATTGAGAGGTGCCATTAAACTCCTATTAATTGTTGAGAGTGACCTAAGCTTTATAATTTTTATTTCATTGCGCTAGATCAAGGGAGGAAATCTACGGAATATGCACTTTCTCATTCAACACTGATGCTTTCTTCAATACTCTATCTTTCTTACTTTAGTGTAAAGAAGGCATTGCGCGAGTGTTCCGTCACAGATCTTTCATAATGCTTTCATTTTAATTGCGTTAATATCTTACATCACTCGCTATCATATAATAAGCATTAGATTAAGTACAGAATTATACAGGATAAGACAGAAGACAACTTAGGGTACCTAGTGCTTTGAATAAGTTTTCGTAGCTCTCGATTCACTATGTTCTGTACATCCAAACTCGATAAAACTCATATATTTTTTTAATTGAACGTACACATGTTCCAAATGACTTACTGCGAGCAGAGTTCAGCCAGTTAAGGTTAAGTCGGCTAAGAGCCCGCCTTAAGGGTGTCTCCTGTGGTACCGAACTGCGGCTTAGAGCAGTATCTTGACGATAAGTGGGAGCGTAAATGGCAACAGGATTTTGACTCGTTAGTAACTCTTGAACGCATAAAGATTTTGACTCGTCGATAACTTGACCGCCGTCTCAAGTGTTGGCGGGTCGAAATAGTGGGCCGAGTTGACGCCAGCGACGACTTTGGCGTGTGCATGTAAATTGTGAAGTGTAGGTTGTCATGGGATCATCATCATCATCGATCGAACAGGAAGAGGAATAAATATAATATATTATAATAGTACAGTCATAAACGTGTGTGAATAAATAAATAGCATTGAACAAATTACACAAATTGATCTAACCCCAAAGCAAGTAATTTATTTCCTTGTAATGTGGGTGTGTCAGTAAACGATACTAATACACACACACACACATATATATATATATATATATATATATATATATATATATATATATATATATATATATATATATATATATATATATATATATATATATACTGTTGTATGTCCACCATTTTTTATGGATATCATCTATATAAAAAATATATAGCCATAGTACTTGAAAAATCATAACAAAGTGTCGATTTTTCACTTTTTTAAAAAATGACTTTAATTTTTAGTGGGCAGGTAAAAAATTTTTGGAGTTTACTCCTTAAGAATCGGTTTTTTGATATAAGGCGCCCGATATGAGAAAAATGTGAGGAGTAAAATCTACTGAGTACTAAGTGTGAGTTTTTCTTTTCGCATTCGATCGTGAGCGCGTTTCGAGTTTACTAGGAATTTGTATTTGATTTGTACAGCGCCACCTAGTGGTAAACTGGTTTCTCACGTTCACCACTAGGTGGCGCTGTACAAATCACATACAAATTCCTCGTAAACTCCAAACGGGCTCACGATCGAATGCGAAAAGAAAAACTCACACTTAGCACTCTGAACGAATGACCTCGTTACGTTTTTGGTGCGCAACTTTCTAATTTGGTGTGAGCAGTGGAGCTAGATCGTGCGTTTTTTTTGCGTCTGTTTTGACAATCGTACTTAAGGAGTAAACTCCAGTCGTGTGTTGGAGCTGACACACACATTTTTTTTTAATATTTTTCTGAGAACCACCATCCTTTGGCCCGTCATCCGTGTTCGAATTTCGACGTTGATTTCATGGACACCTTGTATATATATATATATATATATATATATATATATATATATAAACCCTTTTCAATTTTGCGTAGGTAATCCTTTACTTCAAAGATATTGTATTATGCAAAGATTATGTTGTTAAAAATACGTTTAATATTATGTGATATTATTATGTTATAGTAGGTACGTACGGTTAATGCGTAAAGCGTTTAAGTTTAAGGCGATAAATCTTAGTTCTTGTGATGTTTTCACAATTCGCATACGAGATATTACACCGTGGGAAATACGTACTGTTGTATAATATATAAATAGACCATGATCCTACAAACAAATTTTTTTTTATTAATAACAAAGTGAATTTTTGTGAACAGATTCGTTTTGGCGAGACAACCATCTTTTCTATCTTTGAAAAATCTCGAATCGCGTAACTAATACATCTTTATTAGTTACCTGATTCGATATTTTAGAAACATAAAAAAAGTTTAGAATGTCGGACTAAGAAAAGTTTCCACTTTACGTATAGGACAATGTTAACCTTGAATTTCAATAATAATTAACAAACTGTTGCGAGAAAATTTGTTTGTTTTGAAATTGTTTAATATCAATTTAAGAATCTCATAATTCCGAAACTTTAGAACAGAAGATTGGTCAAAAACCATTGAATATGAAAATTTCATCGTGTTTTTCATAATATAATCAAGCGTTTAAAGTCGAAAAATAATTAGGCATATCTTCACGCCAGATCCCTTACGGGGTAGGCAGAGAGAACCGAGTGTCATACATCACGATCCTTGCAGGCTTGTATCGCTTCCTCCATATTCACAAAAATAATTATTGTTATTAATAAGTATTTTTCCTTCACCGAATCAAAATTTTCAAAACTCCATAACATTATTAATTACCCGATTCGAGATTTTTCGAGAATAGGAAAGATGGTTATCTCGTCAAAACAAATCGGTTCACAGAAAATCAGCTTGTTATTAATCAAAAAAAAGTTTGTTCATGGAATCACTGTCTATAATATTTAGTGACTTAAGTTTATTTCATGAAATATATTTAGGTAATATGGTACATAAAAAGGAATTGCCATTATGATAATCGTAAAAATAGCATGTTTTTTTAATTTTTCAGTTTACCGTCCTTTAAACTAGCTGTTTGTGTATACAATATATATACATGCACGAATTGATCTAGCCTAAATCTCTAGATCTACATAAATCTAAATGTTTGCAAATTATTTGCTTGTGATACTTAAGTATAGGTTATTTTCACACTATACTTTTGCTTGAAGACTTTCAAACAAAAATGTCGATAATTACCTACTGTAAAATAATAAAAAGGAATTAGCCCAAAAACAGTCAATTTTTATTTTTATACGTATAATGATGATCCATAAACTTATTGATGTTTTATTATAAAATGAGCTATAGCTCAAAAATCTATGATTGTGTATATTTTTTGCTCTATTGAGCTTAAAATACCGCAATTAAGCGGAAAGCTTCAGGGATGACCTGCAAAGTCAATCGGTTTCAAGTTTAAAGCAATATAAAGTATACTTATGCACAGAGTTTTGAGAACGAAGAGTTCAAAATTTAATTTTGTTGATAACGACACTATTTTATTTTTGGGAAACTAACTTTTAAACGTAATTATCGATTTTGATCATTTGAATGGCATTCAATGCAGTTTTTTGAGCTCTTAATATGTTGTCTCGGTTACAAATTCAAATTATGCCAAAACATATTTTTTTAAATTTATCGTGAACTATAACTGCTAAACGAATCTAACTAATGATATTACATTGTCGCAGTTATTAAAAGAAGAAAAAAATGATTAGGAATTGGATATATTTGAGAAGCTGTAACTTTGGACTCTTGATTCAGTTTTGAACTGTGAATTGTGAAATAATTTTCCTTGGTTGTTGTTAAAAAATAGTATGTTAAAAAAATGATATACACTACCTTGTTTAACTAAAAAACACAGTTTTTTATCTTATGTGTCATTCTAAACAAATATAAACACTGATATTCATAAATTTATTACAATTCAGCTCACAATCTTGTCCAGAAAGAGCGAATTGCAGCGATAGCCTTACGGAAACAATTTAAAATTGTGCGCTCATTTCTGGAGGACGTTTTTGAGACACTGATTGTGTATCTTGGTTTTTTTTATATCAATGACTAATTTAGATATCGTTTTGCTACGAAGCGAAGTTACTTTGTTTAAGTCCCCAGCTGTTTACATATACAGGATTGAATTCAGTAGATATTATCAGGTTTGTGTATTTTTTCGGTTTAAAATATATGTTCACCTTTTTGATTGTAAATAAATGTAATTAACCTGGGATACATAGAATGTATCTCAGTCCAATTTATTATTTTTTTGCTATTTTTTTAGACTTTTCTTTAAAAATTAATTAAAGTACATTCATTGTATCAGTTCAAGTAATTTCTATTAAGTATCGAATTTGAAATTAGCTTTTTTTGTTTTTCCTATTTTGGAAATTTCTATTTTTTTACTTTTTCATTGCACTAATTTATTTTTTACTTGCTGTGCTCTTGACTTCGCCAGTGTGAAAAATTTTCTAAAATAAAATAGCATCCGGTACTAGTTTTACCCGCATAGTTCCGCATAACGGGATTACCGAAATATCAACTACCCTATGTCCTTTCTCGGGTTTCAAACTATTTTTGTACTATATTTCATCCAAGTCCAGTTTTTAAACAGTTGTACAGGATTTGCTAAGAGGTTTCTCTTAAAGACATAAGCACACGTATGTACATAGTTTTTCTATCTTGTAATGTTTAAGTATATGTGTTTTGTTGTACATGAATAGTTAAATAAATAAATAAAACAGTCCACAGGACGTCACATTGTTAAATGATGAATATATACTTGAAACTTTTTTAAAAGTGCTGCAACACAGAAATCTCTTACCCCGTGTTGGTTCGGGCTCCTTTGAAGAATAGACCAACTGCCGTTCTACCAAGCAGGTCGTAAAAGGCGACCGATTGGCTATGCAAGACACTTCCATCGTGACTAATAGGTGGTAGAGTTCTGCATTGTCTCGCCCGGGTCTGGTACCACCGAATTACCTATTCCTGCCGCAATAGCGTCAGTTCTTGTCGCTGTCGTGTTCCGGTTTGGAGGATAAGTTAGCTGGTAAACTTAATATGCATGTGGCATTAGACTTCGCCACTAGATAGCAACGCACCATTAACATCTTTGGTGTCTATAGGCGATGGTTGAGTCTTTCCATCAGGAGACCCATCTGCCTGTTTGCTATCTTATGATATAAAAAAAAAGAAAAAAAAACTCGTGATCATGTTATATATAACTCTGGTCTGAAATATCGCTGAAAAAAAATTAAACACTATGACCACTCGATAACAATAATATATATAATGAACAATCCAGCAAACATTGAATGATTAATTTTATCCTGTCCCAAACATAAATACTTGAACACGAAATGTTCGCAATGTTATAATACATCACCAGAGTGCTAAGTGTGAGTTTTTCTTTTCGCATTCGATCGTGAGCGCGTTTGGAGTTTACTAGGAATTTGTATGTGATTTGTACAGCGCCACCTAGTGGTAAACATGGGAAACCAGATTTAAGCGCCTTTCTTTTTAGCATGAAATATCTATTTTTTGTTACTTTGAATTTGTATTTGACCTGTTTTACAGAGCTCGTATTGTACTTGCAGTAATCAGTTAACAAATGTGTTTACAACAGTAAAATTAACGTTATGTCTAATATATAAAATCTGACTGCCCCGTTGCGCGAGTAGTTAGCGACCCTGACTACGCAACCGATGGGGCTCGGGTTCGATTCAAGCATTTGTGTGATGAGCATATAAATGTTTGTATTTCTGGATTTGGGTGCTTATGAATTATATTCAATTATTTATATCTGTATTTCTATATATTAATATCGTTGACTAACCCATAACACAAGCAAATAATTTACTTTGGGGTTAGATCAAGTGTAATTTGTCCTGTGAACTTTATTTGAATATTTTTGTGTTTAGATTTTATTTAGTTTTATATACTTAGTTTAGATTTATTTTACAAATTTAATGTACATTACGGTGATTGGACTAGAAGGAAGTTATTTTTGGGCAATTTGGTGTCACATAGATAGTTAGTGCCTAGATAAGTGCTGGTTATTTTAATAAAACTAACTCGAACTTTATATTCATCATTGCCATGGAGAAATTAAGACATCACCCATATGCTAATTTAAACGTTTCATATCTTTCTAATTAAAATATCCATCTAGATTAAAACATATATTTTGTTATTTTTTAGATTTTTTTACACATTATTTAACGAATTTCATAGTGTACTTTTATTTTATATTCATACAAAACCGAGCGAATTGAATATACCACACGTCATGATTTATGACAACTAGCTTTACTTTCTCAACATTCATAAATTCTAATTATTTTTGTTTTTATAGCACTCACCCCGTGCTTGGGAAACTTGAAAAACTTTAAAAACAACAAAGAAAAATGTCGACACGCGAGACCCGAACCCGCGACCATCTCCCTCAAGCCGGGACGTTTTGCCACTGAGCTAGTGTCAATCGTAATCGATCATATAACAATGAAGAATTTTGCCAAATCGAGCCCGTCGATACTAGGTCAGTGGCAGAGCGTCCCGGCTTGAGGGAGATGGTCGCGGATTCGAATCTCGCGTGTCGACATTTTTCTTTGTTGTTTTTAAAGTTTTTCAAGTTTCCAAAGCACGGGGTGAGTGCTATAAAAACAAAAATAATTAGAAATCGCGAAAGTACTGATCAATAAATTATAAATGTAAATTTCATCTGTAACGATGAACTCATTTAATTAGTTATATGTATGTATACCAAGTGATCAGTACAATCGACGTAATTGATCATATAACAAAGAAGAATTTCGCCACGTTGAGCCCGTCGACACTAGCTCAGTGACAGAGCGTTCCGGCTTGAGGGAGACGATCGCGGGTCGAGTCTCACGTATCAACATTTTTCTTTGTTGTTTTTAAAGTTTTTCATTCATAAAACCTTTTCTATAAACATCTTCACGCTCATATCCCCGAAGAGGTAGGCAGAGGTACAACCAGTGCAGCCACAATTAGCCGAATACACTAACGGCCGGTTTCTGAGACGCAAATAATTTTTTAACAAGCAATTAAACTGTGTTTAACAGACAAATTGCTTGTAAAACTGATGTTAAACAGAGATTAACTGCTTGTTAAAAAAATATTTGCGTCTCAGAAACCGGCCGTTAGTCCCACATTGTTATAGGTGGCAAGACTATCGCCAACCAGGCACTTATCCAATCCCTGGCAACGTTATTTTTATCAGAAAACTGAAAAAACATTTTTTTAATTGCGACCCAAGAATCGAAACGGGGACCTCATGTAGTCAACAATGACACCCGATCACTAGACCACAGAGGCGATTAAAAAACATGTTGGTTACATAGGATTAATTTGTTGCGATTGCGTAAAATGAGACGACATAAACAAATATTATTACTTAACTCCTGTAGCGGTTCAAGTAATCTACAAACGCTACCAGAAAAAATAATAAAGAAAAAATAAAATTCAAAAATAAAATCCTGAATCGCGATATCATAATTATTTATCTTGAAACACTATATACAAGTTTCAACGCTTCTCAAATGGACTTCGGTCCCCAGGCAGACACCAGCCAGGAGGCTGGAAAGATATATATTTTTTTATATTATCGATAGGTAAGCGATTGACCTCGATATTCCTTTTCACCTTCCTTGTCCTTGTGTGACGTTATCAACCTCCACAGTTATGACGTCACCTGACAAGAACTTAGCCCGTTGGTTCCATCACTATATGACCCTTCAGCGGTACGGACCAGCGGCGCCTCACTCTTATGAAAATTAGGCAGATTATACTGAAGTGGGTGATTATCCCTGACACCGTATTTTTCTGACTATAAGTAATTGTTTTTTTTAACTCAGTTAAAAACATTTAGGTAAAGTAAGGAAGTATTAACAAACTTTGAGATTGTTTTTATTTTTCTTTATTTAGACAACAAACAGTTACATTATAAACTTCAAAAACACTAAAGTATTAATATTAATGCAACCCATAGTGCTGTCCATGGATCAACAACTTGTAATAACATTCACAATGTGCCACTAGGTGTACTTAGTATAAAAATGTATAATTTATATCACAGACATAATAACAATAAATTTAATCTAAGTTAAATTAAATTTATTGTTATTATGTCTGTGTAAATCTAACCTAGATAAAAATACGAATAAGAAACTTCGTTCTACTTATGTGCTAAAATTAGGAAGTTAAAGTTAACAATCGTATAGAGTTTTTGGTTTTTAATATGTGGTTTTTAAATTTTGGAAGCGATAGTGCAAAATGACAATGTGCTCAAAAGTCTTGTTATATAAATCTCCCATTCGGCGGATACGTGAGCGCTGATAAAAATATAATTAAAATATTTTGCCTGACTTGAGATCGCACCCGAGATTATTTTAATTGATTTATCAACCCACCATGCACCACCATTACCATCAGTCAGTATTTTTTTCCATTCAGCAAATTCAGCCTTGTTTGTTAATACGACCCTTAAATCTATATATTTTTTTTAAATATTATAAATGCGAAAGTTTGGATAATTGGGTGGATGTTTGTTACTCAATCGCGCAAAAACTACTGCACGAATTTAAATGAAATTTGACATACAATGACTTGATGACCTGGAATAACACATTAACTATTTTTTATCCCGGAAAAATTAGATGATCCGGCGGGATTCACCAAAAACTTTTATAATGCAGCGGGCTGCACGCTACAGTATATTATACGTTACGATTTAGAAGATTTAACTTTGTTTTTAAGTAATATTTAAAAATTATCTTATAAAAAATACGGATTTTTATTGCTAAATTAGACGCAGTCTACAGAGCAGCCGTCGATGACTTTGATCTCATCAATATTTGAACTCTTAAGACCCTCTAAGCCGCTTTTATCAATTTTTGCCATGCCAAAATCCCTCTTCAAATTTTATTAGACGGTAGGACGATATCAGCTCACTTCAAGAAATATTCAAATTAGCCTTTGAGGGTCAAATCTGCTTGATATAATGAATGATTGCGTTCCCTTGTTATTATAAACCTTAAGTATTATATTTTCTTCGTATCGATCTAAAGTTTATAGGATTCAATTGTTTTTATATCATTAGATCCCCCATTAATCTTATATTTGTTAAAATCTGTGTTAATATTATATGTGTAAATCATCCATACTAATATTATAAATGCGAAAGTAACTCTGTCTGTCTGTCACTCTGTCTTTTCTTCACACCTAAACCACTGAACCGATTTGGATTAAATTTGGCACAAAGATAGTTTTAGACCCGAGAAAGGACATAGGATCGTTTTATCCCGAAAATATCAAGAGAACAGGATTTATGCGGGTTTTATTTAAAAAAAAAATTCACGCGGACTAAGTCGTGGGCACAGCTAATAATCTATAAATGAATACGTGAAGTAAGCTCTGTATCCCGTTTTTTCGAAAGATACCTAAACGTAGGAGCATAAAATTTGGCATAGTTAAAATTTATACGATAAAGGTATGCAGAAAGCTCATATATTTACCTATGCATATATTATGCATAATATGCATTAGAAGCACGTCATATTAATGGAAATGAACATAAAACACAAAAAATCATTTTACATACATCATAATGTACACACATGTAAACTATTTCGTTAATGGCTAAAGTCTATTGTCAAACTTAACAGAGAGTTGGTGGAGATGGCTGACAACAATGTTTGAATTTCGACCAGAAGGCGATTGTTAGTTAAAAATATTTACATTTATTCCCCGTGTTGTTTCCTTGCTCCTTTGAAGAATAGACCAAATGCCGTTCTGCCAGGTAGGTCGTAAAATGCGACCAATTGGCTATGCCAGTCACTAACATCGTGGCTACTAGGTGGTAGAGTTCTGAATTGTCTCGCCAGGGTCTGGTACCACCGCCTTACCTATTCCTGCCACAATAGTGTCAGTGCTTGTCACTGTCGTGTTCCGGTGTGGAAGGTAAGGTAGCCGGTAAACTTATGCATGTGACATTAGACCTCGCCACAAGATAGCAAGGCACCATTATCATCTTTGGTGTCTATAGGCGATGGTTGACTTTTTCCATCAGGAGACACATCTGCTTGTTTGCTATCATATTATATATATTAAAAAAATTAAGTAGATAATAGTTGGCAACTGAAAAGAATTCGCTACGTTTCTTCTGTTAAATATTGTCAGTGTCTGTTTGCGATTTGAACCCGGAAATATCGCTTCACAATTACCGCTTGTATGATTTAAACATTACATATATCTAATCAAAAGATTTAAACATTTTCTTTATGCGATAACGAGCATACGGCAATTTTGTTTTATACTATATAAAACAAAATCTATATATCTATATATTTTACATTAATACTTAACAGATTTTCAGTCAGTCAGTCAGTCACTCTGGAGACAGTTAAATAAAAAGGCAAGTGAAATTTTTATTAACACTTTCTATTTTCTACACTTAACACAATATTTGCTAGCATATAACACTTGTACTGTTTCACAATAAGATAATTATATTTAATTTCCGACCGGTTTCGCTTACACAAGCATCCTCAGGGTATTTTACAATCAATCAATTTAATTTAGATGAATTAAATCCGGGGACCTCTAACTCTGTAACCCCTATCACTCTAGGGGTTACAAAGTTAGATGTCGCAGATTTGACCTCAAGGTCGGATAACTTATTTTAGATCCGATTTAAAATATGAGATATGTACCTGCTTTATTTAAATTTATTAAGAGCGCAGAACAATCGAAACCTTTACGACTAGCCAGATTGCCTGCGGGCTGATCTGTTGAGTGTGAGTGAGAGTGTATAAAAAAACGAACCTTTTTGAAAATCATTCACAAAAATATGTTAGCTCTTAGACGACATCTGGGGGACTTACAAAGCAACATCGATTCATAGTGAAATGATATCTAAATTTTTTTTAATATTATAAAATAGCAAACAAGCAGATCAACTCCTGATGGAAAGAGAAACCATCGCCAATAAACACCAAAGATGTTAATGATTTATTGCTCTCAGTGTGGTGGGATGGCAATGCCACATGCATACGTGTACTCCAAACCGGAACACGACAATAACAAGCATTGACGGTGTTGCGGCAAGAAAAGGTAAGTCGGTGGTACTAAATAACCGGGCGAAACGAAGCAGAACTCTACCACCTAGTAGTCACGATGGCAGTGACACGTATAGCCAATCGGTCGCCTCTTACGACCTGCCTGACAGAACGGCCGTTGGTCTATTCTTGAAGGAGCCCAGATCAATACGGAAAATTCGTCATCGTCTCTGAAAATAAGAATGCCGATAACGATTGACCACGTGATTTAGCGTGGCTCACGTCAATTCCATACATTTTATTATTTTCTAGTTTCGTTATCGTTTTTAGGGTTCCGTACCTAAAAGGTAAAACGGAACCCTATTACTAAGCCTCCGTTGTTTGTCTGTCCGTCTGCCTGTCTGTCGCTAGGCTGTATCTCATAAACCGTGATAGCTAGAAAGGTGAAATTTTCACGAATTATGTATTTATGTTGCCGCTATAACAACAAATACTAAAAAAAATACAATATTAAGGGGGTCCCCATATAATAAACGTGTTTTTTTCGTATTTTTTTTGCTGCAATGGTACGGAACCCTTTGTGCGCGAGTCCGGCTCGCACATGGCCGGATTTTACGTTGTTACTTTATGTAAGCCCCTAGGTCTCACACATAAATATGAATTAAAAAATAAAAGTGATTTACGTTTTCCCATTATAAAATCTACAAGAAAAACTTACAGTATAATTCTTAACGACTTGTTTTTGGTTAATATAATGTTTGAATACAGAATAGTGACAACTATTATTACATCTGTAAAATAATATATTCCAATAATAATATATTTCAAACATATTCCATCTCTAAAAAATTGGCATTTTGCGAACAACATCCAAATGTTGTTTAGTTAAACTTGCGTATTAAATTTTTCATTATAACACTACGCAGACTTGCGTTTTAAACCATAGTGTTAAATAACGCTCGACCATAGCACGATTATTAAATTTTACCGCAGGAACTACAGCAAACTATTTTACGAGCATATTATGTAAATAGAAAATATGTTAATTTATAAATTCGAATAACTTGGAAGTATATTTAGTTAACACCAGGCGCGTGCGCTCCTTATAGGCAGAAAAGCAGTGCTTTACTTGCCATTCACAGATATTTTAATGAAACGTTCGTACGTTTTAGATGATTTTAATTAATAGTAAGTAAATGAATAAAATGTGTCATAATCATGTGCACGCCGCTAAAATCTATAAAAGAAAAAGTTTTTGTGTCCGAGTACTCCGTCGCATACTCAGTATCATAATCCTGTGCACGCCGCTGGTTAACACTGTATCTATATAGTACAGCGTTTCTCAATCTTTTTCAATCCGCGGATCCCTTTGAAAATCAAGCCCAATTTCAAGGACCCCTTAATAAAAAACATTGGCATTTATTTATTAATTTAAATGTTCATAGGTAAGACGGTGGACCCCTATACACATATTCACGGACCTCTAGGGGGTCCGCGGACCACAGATTAAGAAACACTGATGTAGTAGTACGTGAAGTGGAAACTTTATGCCCATTTTACGCAAAATTACGCGAACTGAGGACTGTGCAATTTGGCACCTTTTATAGTTTATATGGAGAAGTGCAAAAAGGTAAAATTGTTTGTATAATATGCATTAAAAATACATCAATTGAATGAAAATATACCTTACACATACTACCGCGCATTAGAAACATCATAATTCTCCACGTTTTGAGGTCCTAGCAACGTTTTCAGACTATTTTCACGATGACGTCAGTATGTCTGTAGAAAGGTTTGACTGATCGAAACGCGGTTAATGGTATTCGATTGGATTCCATTTAACTTAGACTTTCTGAAAATTTAGACCAATTCGGTCCAGGATATCCTTAAAAAATTTTAATTGAAACAATATTTTTTAATATAATTTCCAGACTAATGTATCGATTGAGTACAAAATCTAATTAGCTCTAATCCTCAAAAAACTGCGTACAATGCACAAATTTCATCAAAATTGGTTTATCAATTCAGGAGTTATCGTTGACGAAAAATTTTGAATAAAGTGTTTTTTCTACATAACTTCGGGATTTTTGAACCAATCATTTTTTGACCTACAATATTTTAGTACTTAAAAAACTACGTTAATTTCGGCCAGCTAACGATCGCTAATCGTCATACAAACCGGACCTTAGTCCTATTCAAATATTTTCATACGCATGGTGATCTGTTACTCTAATGTGACTGTTAATTTCATTATTATTTTACTTTTAGATACTAATTATAATACAACAACAATGTCAAGATCAAAGTATGATTCTATTATTAGGTGTTATTATAGACTATAGTTCCAATTCATGTATTAATCCATAGACATATTTTTTCAAAGTATTAATCCCCGTGTTGGTCCCGGCTCCTTTGAAGAATAGACCAACTGCTGTTCTGCCAGGCAGGACATAAAAGGCGACCGATTGGCTATGCGATTCATTACCATCGTAACTACTAGGTGGTAGAGTTCTGCATTGTCTCGCCCGGGTCTGGTACCACCGCCTTAGCTATTCCTGCCGCAATAGTGTCAGTGCTTGTCACTATCGTGTTCTGGTTTGGAGGGTAAGGTAGCCGGTAAACTTATGCATGTGGCATTAGACCTCATCACAAGATAGCAATGCACCATTAACATCTTTGGTGTTTATAGGCGATGGTAGACTCTTTCCATCAGGAGACCCATCTGCTTGTTTGCCATCTTATGATATAAAAAAATCTATTCTACACGACTGATGAAGTCGTGTCATTTTGTATAAAATGGAAATGAGCAAAACATCGGTTTGCGTGTAACGGATTTAAAACAAAACTTTAGAAACCGTTGTTATGACTTCTTTTATTTTAATAAAGACAGCTTTACCTAATAATATTAGGGCAAAACTCCGTTTTAATACAAATTCTTTCAATGAATAAACATGTACTGTTTTCATAATAAGATAATTTATAACATATCCAACGTAATGAGTTAATAGCTGTAAATTCCCTGATGATGTTTGGGTAAATAAAATCTTAATGTAAAACTGTACTGTTACTTTATTGATAAATAATTAAATATATATTAATTTGTTTATTTACTCATACTAAAAAATAGTCCAGTAAAAAGTTTAATGAAACCATGATCTGACCAGTTTTGGCGCAATGAGTAAAAATGTGTTCATTAATACTTAAATAATGATATTATGAAAGAAATTCTGATTTAAATTTAGGGGAAAGTGATGAAAAAAATAAAAAAAGGGTTGAAAAATGCCTTTTTTTAAAATAACTTAATAACGGTAGGAAATAGAAAAAAAAGTTTCAAGTAAAAGTTGTAGAAAAAAAAATTCTACACAAAAAGTTCCTCTTCATTTTTTTGTTATCTACTTTAGTTTAGCTACAAAAAATAAAAATTAAATTTGTAGTAAAATATGTAAAAATATATAAATATGGGAAAACATATGTAGTAGTGTTAGTACATATTTATGTGATGCGCGCGCTGCATGGTACAGGGCCGTAATAATTCTGGTAAGTTTTTATAATTAATTACAAAGCAAATTTAATTTTTATTTTTTGTAAGTAAACTAAAGCAGATGACAAAAAAATGAAGAGGATCTTTTGTGTGTAGAATTTTTTTCTCTATAACTTTTACTTGAAACTTTTTTTTCTATTTCCTACAGTTATTAAGTTATTTTTAAAAAAGGCATTTTTCAACACTTTTTTTATTTTTTTCATCCCTTTCCCCTAAATTTAAATCAAAATTTCTTTCATAATATCATTATTTAAGTATTAATGAACACATTTTTACTCATTGCGCCAAAACTGGTCAGATCATGGTTTCATTAAACTTTTTACTGGACTAAAAATAAGCTTGGTAGGTTTTAAAATTTTATCACATTTTGGAATGTTATTATCAAGCTAAATATGATGAAATCTTAATAAACTTATTAACCTCGTTATTAACATATTTTTACCTCGACGGTAAAAAATAATTTAATAACGCGATGTCATTTGTTTTATTAATATTGGGCATTAATGTTCGTCGTTTTATAAACAAGGAAGTTACTTATACAATTAAGATGAATAGATTTTTCTTAATGATTCTCAAAATTATCGTAAGACAAAGACTTCCAGGGTTATTTTGTTATTTGCATAATAAACTTCTGAAGTCAAGTAGCGTTTAGTGTCCGTCGACGCTTGACCTATTTCAATTCACATCTATACGATGGTGTTACATTTTTTATGAAACGTACCGATTGTGAAGAATTTGAATTAGCCTGGTATATACGGCATTATTACTTCAAATACTATAGTTAATATTTCATGTTAATATGTTATTTGGTATTTGTTTATTGCCTTGTTAGTGTAGCGATTGGTATGTTAAGATAATGATTTTTTATAGATAATGACAAGGAACCCTTTGTGCGCGAGTCCGATTGGCACTTGACCGGTTTTTTATGTAAAAACTAGCTGTTGCCCGTGGCTTCTTTAGCGTGACCTAAAAAAAATGGTTCTTCTTAGTAAAGTCAGGTGAAAAAGTTATTCCGGAATACATTTTTTTTTCCAAAAATTAAAAACCGACAAAACGTTGTGTGTGATCATACATTAAAATCAGTTAGTGAATAATCAACCATCCTCTGTTTTTGTACTTGTTTGGTTGGATTATTTTTTTTTTCAAAAATTATGTGAGACCAACCTCGGGGTAAAAGAAAGGTTTTCCCCGTGTTGGTTTCGGGCTCCTTTGACGAATAAACCAACTGCTGTTCTGCCAGGCAGGTCGTAAAAGGCGACCGATTGGCTTCGGACTGGCCCGGGTCTGGTACCACCGCCTTGCCTATTCCTGCCGAAATAGCGTCAGTGCTTGTCACTGTTGTGTTCCGGTTTTGAGGGTAAGGTAGCCGGTAAACTTATGCATGTGGCTTAGACCCCGCCACAAGATAGTAACGCACCATTAACACATTTGGTGTCTATAGGCGATGATTGACTCTTTCCATCAGGAGACCTATCTGCTTATTTGCTATCTAAAAAAAAAGAATGATCAAATTCTGATAACTGCGTTAATAAAATAAAATTATGCGTAATAAAACATCAAAAACACGTCGAATTTTTACCCTCTTCCGTTTTTTCGTCGCTTGAAAAATTTAAACCGACTTACTACGACTACGACCGGCTATAATTTAAACATATCCCAAAAACGAACCGATAAAACTTGGACTGTTCCCTAATTTGAAATATACTTACCTAAAGCAAAAAGAATTATTTGGCTTTAGGTAAGTATATTTCAATTTATATTTCAAAAAATTATATATATATATATATATATATATATATATATATATATATATATATATATATATATATATATATATATATATATATATATATATGTGTGTGTGTGTGTGTGTGTGTGTGTATGTGTATTTGTATGTTTGTACACAAATTTATCAGGAATTAAAAGCCAAATAATTCTTTATAATTATTATTTATATTTAATTATGAAATTTAGTACACAAGAAATTATTACATTATCCAATTTCAACAATATTACATACATACATATCAAACAGATGAAAAAAGATGGTGATCACCATCATTGTTTGTCTGTTGAATTTTTTTTAATTCGGTTAAGTATTTTTGAAGTTCTTTCAATTTCTTCTCCGCTATTTCGTTCACGTAACCCACATTACATTACTTCCTTATTCTCGTAAAAAGTAAAAAATTGCCTATCTTTCTCAGTAACAATACCCTAACAATGCCCGTGTCACAATGTTACCGTACTCCTCCGAAAGGGCTTGACTGATTTTGATGAAATTTCGAATGCATATTCATTGGGTCTGAGAATCGGCCAACATCTATTTTCATCCCCCTAAATGTTAAGGGTTGTCCACCCCTAAAATTTTTTTTTATTTTATAGACAATTTTTTTATTTTTATTTTTTTATGATTCAGCATTGAAAAATATACACAACCCTTAATTTTAAACCCTTTACGATCAACTCCTATTTTTTAAATAAATAATTTATATGGCAAAACAACGTTTGCCAGGTCAGCTAGTATTTTTTCTAAAACTTTTGCAAGTATTTCGGTATCCTCCATATCTAAACTGACCATATAATTTTTATCTTAAAACGGGACACTAAATTTATTTTAACTACGCAAACAATAAATGAAAGAATTAATGACTATAGAATGTATCTATTTTCATAAGAAGAAAGAAATTGAATATCGGTGTTAAGTTAGATCTACCAAACATTTTGAACATTTGAAAATAAATAATTTTCCTATTGAAAATTAAACATTTTAAGCGCGATTTTTGTGTTCGGCTCATGTCTTAGCAAATATCTGTCCAATTAAATAGGATTTTCGACGAATTGGTATACAATTTAAAACTTCTTGTGACTTTATTGTGTATATTTTTCAGAAAACGGGACATTTTCACGTCCCTGAAATATACTTGGGACACCGGGACAGAGTACTTGAAAACGGGACAGTCCCGTTCAAAACGGGACGTATGGTCACGTTATCCATATCCCTTAATACGAACTCCATTAAATGTTGTATACGTATTTTCACTACCTAAATCGTTTTAGTCTTTGGGAACACAGCCTATTTCATGCAAGATTGGACCGGCTTCCACGAGCTTTTATTTAACTTACGAGTTACGTTTCGCAATGCCGTTTTGGTTTGAATTTTATTAACAACTAGCCGAACCAATGAACACCTAGCTGCCTATAACAGATTTAAAATCGTTAAATATTTTACAGGTAGAAACTGTTTATATTGAAAAATCAAAGAGTATTCCTTCATCAATAGGATAGGATAGGATAAGAATCAACATACTTAGTTATGTAAAATCAGTCCATCCTTAAACAGTGTTACTAAATCCTTCTTCTTAGCTTTTGAAATTGGTATCTGGGACTTGTATGTTTTTTTAACGTTTTATTTTTCCATTTCGCAATTTTTCCATTTTTCTCTCCATATCCGTTCTTCGGACTTCTACGAATATTTCAATACAAAAATTATCTGAGTTCCCGAGTTTTGCGTTTAGCAACATATTTAGCGATACATTTTATTTTTACTTACGTAGAAGATCAACACCTGTATTCACAAACGATACTATGAGATTGCATAGTGTTAGCGAGCGCATAGGGTCATGAAACAGATGGCTTGTCATGTGAATTGCATAGCAAATTAGCGTTCTTCGCGTAGTGTTACTACGTTACGTAGATAAGAGTTGTTTATGAATACGGGCGAAATCTTCTATGTAAATAAAAATTAATCGCTAATCTTACTTCCTTTCTCGTCACTAAAATAACTTCAAAATTAAAAGTAAAAAAATACTTTAAAATATATAACACACATAATCCGAGATTCGTACTCAAAGGGACATTTTTGTGCGGGCTCTAAGCTCACTTAAACTCTGGCTAAGTACTCTGCTCATAGTAAGAAATTATATGTGCCTAACCAAAAATTAAATATTTTTACAAAAAATGTGTATTGCATGTCTATTATTATATACAATCATATTCCTGATAATCTTAAATCATAAATAAATTTCCCAAAAAGTTGTTTGATTTGCTGTTAGATAAAACTTATTATGATATTAAAGAATTTTTAGCCGATAAAATTAAATGTTAATGGATAGAAATATAAGTTTGTCGAATTGTCCCTAATTGGACAATTGGATTGGATACCCAATCGATTGTTCCACGACACCTTGAAACAGTCAACTGGGACGTGGTTTTTATATTTTTATACGTTTTTTATTTTCCTCCTCTTCCACTTCCCTCTCTCATCCCCCTCTCTCTCATTGCCTCTTTCTACCTGCTTCAGCTTGTTTCTTTGCCTCTTCCCTACTCTCTACCTCCCATTTCTGTACCCTTCCCCCTCCTTCGCCCTCTATCAACTCTCCCCTCTCTCATCCCATCTCTTTTCTCCACCTCTATCTTTCTCTCTATACTAAAAATAAAGAGCTTGACTCAGCGGCTCGGCGAGTCGGCGGCGGCAAAAGATTCGTGACAAAAACTCATGGCAGAAAATTCTTACACTTGTTTTCGCTCTCTTCACCAAACAACTCATCCACCAAATTCATACCGTGAGATATAAGACTTCGTTTAAAAAATCATAATAATCGGTCGAGTATTAATTTTAGCCGTTTCGAAAGAGTGACACCACAAACACCGTGACACAATATTTTTATATTAGACTAGCTGCGCCCGCGACTTCGTCCGCGTGAAAAAAATTCGAAAAAAGTAGTCTAAGTTACTCCCTATCACATCAGCTATCTGCCAGTGAAAGTCCCGTCAAAATCGGTCCAGCCGTTACAGAGATTAGCCGGAACAAACATACAGACAGACAGACAGGCGGACAGACAGACAAAAATTGTAAAAAATTTTGTTTTGGTATATGTATCGTGTACATATACATCCATATGCATTTAGTAAAAAGCGGTTATTTTAATATTACAAACAGACACTCCAATTTTATTTATTTGTATGTATAGATGACATTAACAAATTTTAAGTCAATCTATCGGCTGGTTTTTGAATTTTTTGGATACAAACATACTAAAGACAAATTTTAATTTTTAAATACAAAACCCGCGCAGACGTTGTCTTGCCAGTATTTAACAGCAACATGATGCAACGCCATCTTTTTTTTATATCATAAGATAGCAAACAAGCAGATGGGTCTCCTGATGGAAAGAGTCAACCATCGCCTATAGACACCAGATATTAATGGTGCGTTGCTATCTTGTGGCGAGGTCTAATACCACATGCATAAGTTTACCGGCTACCTTACCCTCCAAACCGGAACACGACAGCGACAAGCACTGACGCTATTGCGGCAGAAATAGGTAAGGCGGTGGTACCTGACCCGGGCGAGACAATGCAGAACTCTACCACCTAGTAGCCAGTTAGCCACGGCTGTAGTGACTCGATAGCCAATCGGTCGCCTTTTACGACCTGCCTGGCAGAACGGCAGTTGGCCTATTCTTCAAAGGAGGCCGGGACCAACACGGCGAAAATCTAGTGGCGGTTACAACAATGGGGTAGCAAAATAAACTTTCACCATGAAAAAATACATATAAATGCTAACTTTCATAGTGATCGGTCAAATAGATTTTGAGTGAATAGGTTTCTTATTATATACAAATATCCTCTTTTATATACCAAAAACATAATGGTAATATTATTTTAGTCATCTTTTTCGAACAGAAAAATCGCTTGAATTTATAAGTATTCAAACGTTAGTAGAGTAGAAATCATACAACGTCAAATATGTGAAATAAAGTAGGTCAAGCGCTTGTAGACAATACATACACCACTTGACTTTTCAAGTATGCCAGTGAATGTCATGTGGAAATAAACTAAGAATCCCTTAACGTTCTTGTATGAACTTTGATGTTATTAAGGCAAGTAATTTTAATATTTCCCAGGAATGCAAACACGCAGATGGCTCTAGTAAAACAAGGAGGCAACGATCACCTACAGATACCAAATATGTTAAGGGCAACCACCATTATCATCTTTGGTGGCAATAGGTGATGGTCGTCTCTTATGTCATATGTATAACAAATAAACTCTCTGATACTTCTAGTTCACTATTCTTTTATATTGTTTTATACACCCAGCCGGTGTTGCTAATAACATCAGGGATGTTTTGCACAGTTATAATAATGTCTAACAAGCAAAAATATCCCTAATGTTAGCGAAACCGGTCGAGCGTATAAAACGATATAAAACAAAAGTGAACTAGAGTTACAAGAGAGATTATTTGTAATATCTATATTCAAGTGCAGTTTCACCAAGTGCCGAAGATGGAGAGTATCCAATTTGTTGTCTCTTTTGCCCGTAGACAATATACGCTTCTTGAATTCTCAGGTGTGCCAGTGAATATCATGCAAAAAGAAACTAAAAAATCACTTAATGTTTTGTAAATAAACTATAATGCTATAAGTCTTTTTTTCTTTTTTATTGTATTTTTTTTATTACTTATATTGTGTATTATAATATGTACATGCCAGGCCAAGCTTCAATCGGTATTTTATTTTCAAATAGTGATATTTTAGAAAATATATTTAGGCATAAATGACGTACTGATAATATATTTATTGGTACCACTTCTTAACTTATTCCTGTCACAATAACGTCGAAGCATGTCACTGTCGTGTTCCGATTTTGAGGGTAAGGTAGCCATTAGACTTATGTATGTGAGATCTCATCTCGCCACACTGATAGCAACACACTATTAACATCTTTAGTGTCTATAGGTGATGGTCTTTTTCCATCAAGAGAGCTATTCGCTTTTTTGCTACTTTATGATATAAAAAAATTGGGTTAGTAGCATTAACCCCTAGTTGCGGTTTCACCCGAAAAATATATAATACATGTAGTTGCGATTTCACCTGATAAATAAGTATTAAAATCTAAAGAATGTACGGACGCATTCAAAATTCTTATGAAAGAATATATTAACTATAATCAAATATTTTGGAGCACTTAAATATTTCATGATAATTCACATAAGTTTAGCACAATTACTTACGGCAACACCGGTTATAGCGCTTACTCAATAAATAGGTTTTTTCTTACCCTTGCAAAAACTCCACGTATCCTCGCGTGAGCAGGAAAAAACATCTTTGTTTTTATTCAAACACTTTTCTGATAATTCGAACATTCTATTTCTCTTACACCGTACAGAAAAAAGGTTTTCTTTCTTCTCGTAGGTGGCTTATTATCATTACATAGTATAAAACAAAGTCGCTTTCTCTGTCTGTCCATATGTATGCATAAATCGTTAAAACTACGCAACGGATTTTGATGCGGTTTTTTTTAATAGATAGATTGATTCTTGAGGAAGGTTTAAGTGTATAAACCTTTCCGATATTCCCACGAGAACAAAAGCTGCGCGGGTGAAACCGCGGGCAGGTCGCTAGTAGTTAGTACAATATTTCGCAATGTCGGGTCAAATTATGAAATGTGTGGAATAACTAACTGATTTTAAATCTTAAAAACAAACTGTGATTGAAATTTTGTGATTTTGTGTATTAAAAATGTTTATTAATAAGAACTGATTTAAATCTGAAACTCTTGTCTCATCACCTGTACCTGTTTTTTCATTCGGGTGTATGACGGTTTTTCATACGCTATATATACATGTAATATTCGGGTGAAACCGCAACTGGGGGCTAATGCTACTAACCCAAAAAATTATGACTTCTCCCACGTTATTCCAAGTCATCTCTGAAAAAGAGACCTTCTTCTGTCTTATTTCTGCTGAAATGTCATCAGTGTTTGTTTTTATCGTGTTCTGTTTTAGAAGATAAGGTAGCTTTTAGATAAAAAATATACGTATGCCATATGTACATGGGGCACACTAAAAGTTTTGCACTTCTAGCTAATCAGAACTATTTGAATTTCGAATATTATGTTATATTTTTATTACTGAAATACGACAACGGAATTCTAATGCTGTTTATGACATTGTCACAGGAGACGAAACGTGGATTTATTGTTTGAAAATGAGAACAGGCAAATAAAAGTGAGACAGGCGAGAAACGTTTGTAAAAAAAATGCTCGCGTTTTTTTTCTCAGCTACGAGTTCCATCTGTACAATTCCACTTGAAGATCAAAAGAGTGTTAATGCCGAGTGGTATTCTACCATTTGTTTACTCAGGGTGTTAGAAAAAGTTCGCGAAAGACGACCCAAAAGCCGCATTCTCCTACACCATGATAACGCTTCTTCACACACGGCCAACAAAACAGTGATTTTTACCTTCCGAAAAAGTACATCTCGTCACTCATCCTGCTCGTAGCCCCGACCTAGCACCCTGTGATTTCTGTATTTTCCCCAAAATCAAAGATTTGATGAGATGTTTTACTTTTACCAACTCCGAAGAGGCAGTGATAGCGTTCAATCAGCACGTAGAAAACATGCCTTCAGATATTCTGTGGTTCTCCTGTTTTAAAAAATGGTGGATCGCATGGAAAAATGTTTAAAATGTAAAGGAGATTTTTGAATTTTTTGAGTATAGGTATGTATAATTTATAACAAGTTTATATTGACATGACTTTGACTTTACCTTTAATTTAAGTTTTAAAAATATCATCTATTTAATAGCTTTGAAACCAGCCCGATGCAAACAGTATCATAACATATACATAACAGTAATCGGAAATTTTAGTGCAAGATTTTACTTATAAATTCGAAAAACCTTTTCTTCCGAACTTTTATTTGTATTCATTTTAATTAGTAAAAAATATGTTATAAGACAAAGTTCTGCATTGCCTTGCAACACCGTCTTACCTATTCCTGCCGCTATAACGTCAGTGCTTGTTACTGTCTTATTCTGGTTTGAAGTGCAAGATAGCCGGTAAACTTATGTGGTATTATGTCCCCGTCCTAAGAGTAGCAACGCACCATTAACATCTTTGGTGTCTACAGGCAATAGTTGCCTCTTTCCATCAGGAGAGCCTACGGATTAAATGGATACGCCTTTCAAGACAACGTCTTAGTTGGTCAGTGTAGCTCGCAGTTACATTCAGAAATACATAGTTATACTAATTACCAATGAATCATTTCAAGGGTAATTTTTAAGCCTTGCCATCTCATTCGGTACGATAAAATAGTACAACATGGTTTATTTATATTTTTTCACGATATAACCTACAAGTGTTTGTTTTTTTTTTGACAGTAACAGGAGTATTTGCTTATATGCGCGACGGCGCGGCGATGTGTTTTCTTTCCAATGGCGTGTCTATTATTATTTATCTAGTCTCAGGAAGCCATCTGCTTGTTTGCTATCTTATGATATACAAAAGGAACTATTTTAGGAGCATTAATTAAGGTCATTATGTGTGGTATACAATAACTACTAATTATAACGCCAAATGTATGTAAGATTAAACACGTTAGATTAATCCCAAATCGTAGCAATCAACGAACTTAGATTGCCAGAAGTTGACTAATCGTAACCGATTTCCAACTCAATACACATAACTGAAAAGCGGTAAGACATCTATTACAAAGACTAAACTTTTTCTTTTATTGTAACTTCACCTGGCTAACATTCACAATAGCAGCGTATGTTTATATAACAGTCGTGAAAAACTTTTTCGCTTTCATCTGAATAAGTTAGGGTGAATCCACGCGTGCGTAATTTTGCAAGTTAGGAATCGTGACTATGATTTGGGCTTTCGCGATTTTTGCTATAAAGTTGGTAAATTAGTTGTTGATAACAGCACCGTGGTCACATAAAAAAAAAAACCAAGTTGTTAAAATGTAAATTTTTACCGTTATAAAACATTAGCTGCTTGGTCTTTGTTAGCGCCTGAAGCTTCGTGATATGGAGATGTGTGTAGTGAAATATATATTTTCTTTGTAATATTTGAATATACTATAGTATACTGGAAAGAAGGAGTTCATGAATATTTTAATTGAGTAATCAACAACTCAAACTTAACTGCAATCTACCCCATATATATATATATATATATATATATATATATATATATATATATATATATATAAGCCGACCGATTAGCCATACGTGTCATTGCTATTGCTATTCCTGCCGCAATCGCGTCAATACTCATCATTATCATGTTCCGTTCTGGAAGGTACCCGGTATTGACATTGCCATCCCGCCATATGAATAGCAACGCATCATTAATATCTTGGTGTCCATAGGTGACGATGTGGGTGCATCGGGAGAGCCATCTGCTTGTTTGATATCATATGATTTATAAGAAAAGGAAAAAAATAAAAGACCAAAAAAGTACCGAGTAAAGCTGCCTTATGTTATCCAGGTAGGTACTATTACTATAAACGAGAAATGTGTATATAATTTATATGTAATTGGTTTCTCTGAAACGGCTCTAACGATTTTGACGAAATAATGTATTGAGATGGTCTTTTACTCTTTTACTATTGAAACCGATCTAGGTAAATGTCATCTTCATGATATTCCTACTTCAAAGGAAAAAGTATCATCTGAGCGAACTTCAGTCGCCCATCTAGTTTTAGTCAACAAACGATGGGTTAAAATAATTTAATTAATGACATGATTGCTTTCATTATATGTAATTACAATGTGTTGAGAATGTTCTCTGAATATACTGAAAATCCTTATTTAAGCCAGTTGATAGGTAAAGAGCTTTTACACTACTATTTTACTCGAATATTTTACTTTGACAAAGATTAATTGTTCACAGGCAGTTAAACATCAAACTGATTACAAGAAAGTTGTCAGACAGATGGTTTCAAATGACTAATGTACATAATTATAGCAAATGTAAAATTTACACTATTTTTGGTGTTACTTTTTAGGGAACCGAAGTATTTATCCTTATATATCTTTATAGTTTCGCTATGTCCATCCGTCCGTCCGTCCGAACGATGGCTGAGTTCCTTACTATTAGAAGGTTGTAATTTTACACGAATACACATATTTATCAAGTCAAAAATGTAGTAACACAAAATCTTGAAAAATATTTTTTTTCAGGGTGCCTCTACATGTAAATCGGGGATGTTAATTTTTTTCTAACGTATCCCATTATGTGGGGTATCGTTGGATAGGGTTTTAAAATATTGCAGGTTTGTGAAAACAAGTTTTCTATTAAGGGACTCGTTTCTATTAAGCTTTTAAGTGCTAATTTTTGTTAAGAGTTGAACGAACGACCACCACAGCCTTATAGCGTTTTCTGCTGTAATAGCGTCAACGCTTGTTATTGTCGTGTTCCGGTTTGGAGGTGGCCGGTAGACTTATGCATGTGGCATTGCCATATAGCAATATATAGCAACGCAACATATAGCAACGCACTATTCACAGATTTGGTGTCTATAGGTGATCAGGGCAAAAATCTGTCATTCTGTGACATTTCAATCAGGACAGCTATATGCTTGTTTGCTATCTAATGATATAACAAAATACATAAATTTAAAAAAAACCTATAAAAAGGCGAAACTTGTAATATTTTGCTAATAGCTCCATATCAACAAGCAGTAGTAACAGCAATACGAGCAGAGTAGATACTACACAATTTCTCACTTAGATTTGCGGGTTAGCCGCAATTAGTGTTTTGACGAAACCGCCAATGCAGTTGCGGGTCTGATTACATGCAATTAGTAAGTAAGTCACATATGTTGCTAGACGCTTAATCGTTAATATAAATTTGATTTACGAGTATATTGGTTTTAATAAAACCTTAGTAACTCACGTCAAGCTATCGCGCTTTCGTCTACCATAAAAGGTTCTTATAGAGGATAAACCGACTCCATTTTCCATTTGCAATTTAATAATGCAAATATTTTTATGGTAATTAATACAAAGGAGAAATCACTTTAATATACAGCCTTCCATGAAATCTCACTTGTAACCTCTGCCAAGCCACTGAATGGAAAAGAATAGTGTAAAAAATGAAATAAAATCACTGAAGCTACAACAAAAATTTACAAATTCGCCTCTATTAATTAATATATACAATACTATACAATATTATATACAATACTATACAATATTATATACAATATTATATACAGTATTATAAACAATATTATATGCAATATAATAATATGAATGGGTATGCATAGATGAATATGCACATACATGATTTGTGTACATCTATGCATACACAATTATATGCAAACTAAAAAACACGATGTGAATAAATACAAACTTGCATATACTACGCAATAAATTCAGAAAACCATTCAAATTACAGATCAGAAAAACAGATCTAGATTGAAACGGCGTATTCTATTTGCGCCCTTCTTTCTATAGCTTATACACTTCTACTAAAAAAAAATTGCCTCTGTAGCGGCCCAAACAATCACAAACGCTACTAGAAAAAAATAATAAAAAATAGACAAAAATCAATAACAAATGGAAAAAATGAAATTCAAAATAAAACCCTGAATCACATCACAATTATTTATCTCGTTACACTATACACAAGTTTCAACGCTTCTCAGAATGGACTTCGGTCCCCAGGCAGTACACCTTGCCTGGCTGGGAAGATCTTCCTTTTCCCCTTAGTTGTCCTTGTGTGACGTCATCGACCTCCACAGTAATGACGTCACCTGACAAGAAGCTGGCCCGCTGGTTCCATTACTTCGACCCTTCGCGGTACGGACCAGCGGTGCCACAGTGGTGACCCCGACGTGATCATCACCACTAAACAGCTATCAACATGCCACAGTGGTGACCGTCGGAAAAACAACACGCATCAGCCTTCTGAGCATTAGCGTCTAATATACACCCCCCTGCTTCCAATCAGCATCAGCCAGCTTCACAAGCTACGCCTCAACTACGCTTTCCGGAATCCACTTCGAAACTGCCTTACGTTCACTGGATCTCCATGCAGCAACTCTGTCCCGCTCGTTCCGACTCATTGCGAACCACAGCGGAGGAGCACTCGTCCCGACTCACCGCGGACCGCGCATATTTGGCTCGTCTCGATGCACCGCAGACTCTAGCACTCAAGGCACATACGCTTCACAGGCTCAACTAGATCGACCTTCGGTCTTGGGCGAGAGTACTGTAGCGGCTCAAACAATCACAAACGCTACTAGAAAAAATAATAAAAAATGGACAAAAATCAATAACAAATGGAAAAAATGAAATTCAAAATAAAACCCTGAATCGCGATATCACAATTATTTATCTTGTACAAGCTATATATAAGTTTCAACGATTCTCAAATGGACTTCGGTCCCCAGGCAGTACACCTTGCCTGGCTGGGAAGATCTTCCTTTCCGTTTCCTTGTCTTTGTTTGACGTCATCGACCTCCACAGTTATGACGTCACTTGACAAGAAGCTGACCCGCTGGTTGCATCACTATGACCCTTCAACGGTACGGACCAGCGGCGCCACACCTCTATTGCACAATATAGCGCGTCGTCATGCAAGAACCAACCTATAAAATACATCGACATAGAATTTCACTGATAGAGTAACGTTAACATTATTACTTCGACTCTTGTTGAGCAAAGTAGTGTTACAAAATAATACGTGCATTGAGTATGTATACTGCGAGCTTTTCTATTTGCTACTGATGTGATGGAAAGTGAAGTGGACGTGAGCGGATGGCTGCAGAGGTCTTTTTATATTTTGAACACTCGATAAGTTTACCACTGGACACATATTACATAAATCAATAATAGGTACAACCTGAATGAAATAAACAATTTATGAAACGTTTTGGAGTACCTTCTAGAATATAAAAACTAGCGGTACTTGGTACATTTGTATTATATTACATAGTAAAACAAAATTTAGATTTTTGTATTCTGAAAAAAATCTATGCTTAGGTATAATTTTTGTTCCGTTAAGCTTAAAATACCTCAATTTAGCGGGAAGTTGGCCTGCAGGGTCAACCGGCTTATAAACTTTTAACTGACTTCCATAATGAAGGACTTTTTAAATTCAATTGTACTTTTTCATGTGTGCTATTCGAAAATTCCGTTATTTATAAACCGACTTGGATTTCTGTAGAAGAAAAATTGTGGAAGCTACGAAGTAAAAATGAGAATGAGTATGAAACATTCTATGATGATATATTCCATCTCATTCTTTCCCAGGCTAAATAGATACCTATAGATACGTGTGACTCTTTTAACTATAACTTTTTGTTTTATCGAATTTCAATTCACAGCGATTCTACTTGAATATGTAACTGACGAACATGGACGAACACGAATAGCTCCGGAAATGCTCGAAATAGAATCTCTTGAAGTTGAATAATTGAACATAAACCACAACTCGTAATTACTAGCCGAAACTACTGATTTCAATATAAAAGATATAGGTAGGCTAATGCGTATAATCGTTTTTTACTCACGTACATAAATCATTCGTAATGTTGTGCAATTAAATTGTTTAATCGTTACAAACAGTATATAAATAATGTACTTGTACTTTTATTTTATCTATACATATAATAAAATCGTAGGAAAGTCAAAACAGTACATTGAATATTTTTTTAAAAGAATACTTGGGACGTGTTCTACAATCGATATCGAAGCCAAAAATATAGTTTTTAGAATTTTTGTCTGTTTGCCTGTTTATCTGTTTATCTGTTCGTCTGTTCGTCTATTTATCTGTTTGTCTGTTTTTCTGTATGTATGTCCGGGGTAAACTCCAAAAGTACTGCATGCGTACTTCAAATTTTGTATGAATATTACTAACAGATCGGGTCAACATACGGGGGAGGTGCTGCGCGGAGTAAACGAAGTACGCGCGGACGAAGTCGCTGGCAACAGCTACTTTCAAATATACACAAAATAAAATAAATTAAAAATAATAATAAAAAGAGCCTTTATTTCTACTTTAAAAAAGGTTTGGTATGAGAGATTAAACTGAGAGTTATAGTATAGGTATTAGATATTTTTCTTATAAATAAATGTAGGTATAAAGTAAAAATACACATAATTATGATAAATTAATCGATTGGTTTCGCTTCTTAAATCCGGGCCCTGATTGAATAACAGATAACCTTACTCCTAGGCATCTTATAAAACGGAATAAGAGTAATACGTATCATTAACATTGTGACTAGGTAGTCAGGCAATCAAAAAACCTCTTGACCGGTTTTCCTGCTATCGTCTTACCTATTTTGGTTGACACCTATATAAGCAGTCCTTACCTCAAGCTGGGTTTAAGGACTGCTTAGCCAGAGTTTAAGTTAAGCAAGCTTAGAGCCCGCCATAAAGCCGAGGTTCGGTCTCACAGACGATGACCGTCTTCCTCTCTCAGCTCACTTAAACTCTGGCTGAGCATTTCTCTCATTTCACAGGGACGGTCGATAAGACCAACTACTTGAGTTCATTTAATATAAATATAAAACTTAATATAAAACTTCGTTCTTGTAGTTTTAAGGATTTCGTACCGAAGTTAAGGCTATGGAACCCTGTTCAATACTATGTACTTATATTTTTAATAGTAGTTATTATTAGTCATTTTATTTGAAAATTTGTATTACTTAGAAGAGTTGTGCCACACTAGTGTAAAAAGCATACTTATTTCCTTATCAAATTGATGTTTTTGCAAAATTAATACCCTAATTATGTCTTTGACACGTCACAACTTCTCTCATTCTTTACACCTTAGATGCCTAGTAGTTAGATAGGTAATCTATTCTGATGTTCCCGATGTAGAGCATTAATTTAATTATGAACTTACCAAGTTAATAAGGCGGCAAACTAATGATCCCTTGCATGTTCTACTAAGTAGTAGCAAATGCTCTGCTGAAAATTCTAAAAAGCTTGTTTATTAGTATAGATAGATCTTTTTACTTTATAGTTTTAAAATTTTTCAATTACGCAAATTATCATCAAAAAAGAAGTTTATATGTAAAAAAAATGATGTGGTGTCGCGGGACACCAGGTAGGAACGAACTTCCTTCGGCTAAACGGCACTACTCGCTTGTGTACGCGACTGTCGCGCCTGCGCACGTCTCATTTAACGCTTTTATTCCACGCATTTTTCTTACGGTTTTACTATCACATTTTTTTCAGTTCGGTCGCGCAGCAAAATCCCTATCCCCTCCAAGCCTGCCGTAAGGAACTTCGTTCCAAAATGTTGTAAGCAGCTTCCACTTTGTAGCTGAATATATATATATATATATATATATATATATATATATATATATATATATATATATATATATATATATATATATAATATATATATATATATATATATATATATATATATATAATATATATATATATATATATATATATATATATATATATATATATATATATATATATATATAACTGCTAAGCTAATTTAAGTCAGCGGCATAAATATATTTTCATATTTAGATGTGAAAATGTATTGTTATAATATGTATGTACGTCGTCTACGGTTTGGGCTTAAACCAGCTCTATAAATCTATATATATATATATATATAATATATATATAATATATATATATATATATATATATATATATATATATATATATATATATATATATATATATATATATATATATATATATATATATAACTGCTAAGCTAATTTAAGTCAGCGGCATAAATATATTTTCATATTTAGATGTGAAAATGTATTGTTATAATATGTATGTACGTCGTCTACGGTTTGGGCTTAAACCAGCTCTATAAATCGTTGCAGCATTATGCTGCAATACGAAAGCTTTATTGCAATCAACAGCGGTCATTTTATAGCTCATACAAAGAAAACAAGCAGATGTCTAGACAACATTGACAACCCACACTAGACTAATAATTTTAATTTCTTGCACCAAATTAATTCTGTCAATAATCTGAGGTGCAGAGTAAAGGAAGGCTAATCCAAAATCGGTTTTTAGTCGCGCGTGTTTACGACTCACTGTACTGCTCGATACTATTTTATACGTTTCGGTTCGGATTACTTATAAGATCTATTAGTCTGATGTGTTAATAGAACAAATCTGTTTACTGAATGTTAAACAACAGTCGATTGTTGACACAGATAATAATACAGCGTTATCAACCGTGTAGCGGGACTAGAATGTCTCATGGATAAGTTCACCACTTACCTTACCTTCAAACCAGGACACGATTTGCACTGTTGTTATTTCAGGCAGGAATAAGGATGGTGGTGGTTTCGTGTATTTGTGATATTGTTATAATGAAAACGCGCTATCGGGCAAATGATAGACCATATCTTATGTCTGTCTGCCTCTGTTTCTTTTTCTAGCTCAAGAACGGCTTAATATGTGAAATTTTTTAGAGTGAGAGCACGTGATTGCACAAACAATGCTTTATATTTTTTTGTATTCTCATCACACAAATGCCTGTCCCTGTTGGGAAACGAACCCGAGCCTAATGGACGCGTAGTCGCTAACCATTCGACCAACAGAGCGATCCAGCATTTTATTGTGTATGAAATATTACTTAACCAAAACCATTACTTACCTTTTTTATCAAAAGGTTAATGGAAAATGAAAGACTTTTGTTTATATACTTCCTGGATCTGAATCCATTTACAGCTCATACGGCTCCACATTTAGAAGCCATTTTAAATAAATTACGTTTATACGAATGTTGTTTCGAAAGTCCGGAAAATTAACGCACATGCTCACTACACGGGCGGCGCGACCACAGCCCAGCCCAGCCAAGTCGTGAAACTCACTGGCGCGCCAGCGTAAGCGTGCCTCGTAGGTAATTATATTTTACAAGCAAAGAGAGTGTAACAGGCCTGGTGGCGCTGATACTAAATCTGGTCCAGAATTAGGTTTGTCCTTTTCACTACATAATTTATTTTTTTATAGAATTGTGTATTTTAAATGCAACATAGATACGTCCTACATCGAGTTCCTATAATTAACGATCCGTCATTCATAGCAGTAACCACTAGCAACTAATTTGATAATACGAGGCGTTCCCCAACTGTTTGGACATTTTATAGTTATAGTTTCAGCTGACGTCTCGCAGTAAATTATGTTACTGCTCGTAACTAACGTAACTAAAACTAAACCTTTTTTTTTTTTTTTTTTTTTTTGTCGATGGGAAATGCGTTACGCATATCTGTCCGTGGGGGACGGACGGATTATGTGGGACTCCTGCCGCGGTAAGTACTGCGACAGTATACCCACTAAAACCCACCGGTGCTCGTCATTGCCTTAAGTGAGGGCGGGCATGGGATTGGATAAACCTTGCTACCACAGCCGCCCTCGGCGTATTGCTCGCTTTACATAGCAAGCTCTTCTGACCCCTCGTTAGGGGTGACTAGGATAGCTGAGAGCACAGAGCTATCCCTGTCCGTCATTACTGGTGATCTGTGCGATGCAGGTGAGGGCGCCCCCGCGCCTCTTGCCTGCAGGCCAGCGTCCAGGATTGGTTGATAGATGCGGTTGAATTCGCGTCTTCTTCGACCTCTCCGCCGCCTACGAATCGGATCAGCGGCGGGGTCTTCCTCACGCTCTCGCTCCGCAGTCTCCTTCCGCGATATAACGTTTTCACAAAAGGTGGCAAACGCACTCCAGGCCTCCGGGCTCTCCAATATGGCATTTATTACGCCGGTTAGAGAGAGATCGTGTCCCGCCACCATCATCAAATCGTGTCTCTGCTGAGTCCAAAAGTTGCACTCTACTAATGTGTGGTGTGCTGAGTCCTCCGCTGCACCGCATTCGTGGCACGAAGGCGTCACTTCCCTACCAATACGATGTAGGTATGAGCCAAAGCAGCCATGCCCGCTTATCAACTGCACCATACGGTATGATAAATATCCATGTCGCCTCTCGATCCATTTCTCCAAGGAAGGTCCAAGGGCGTCTAAAGTGCGGCGGCCGGCTGTGGCATTAGTGATTTCCGCTACCCACCTGCGGATTAGCACCTCTCTCGCCTCTCGCCTGACTGCCGTCCGTTCTTCCAGTGTAGGGCGTTCTCCGCGTGCCCTTTGTTCTGTCGTCCATTGATAGATGGCGGCTAGAACCTCCGCTTCTAGTACCCATGGAGGGGTGCCAGCAAGAGCACATGCCACGTCAAAGCTGACAGTCCGGTATGCTCTGGCTATCCGCTGCGCAATGGCCCTTTGAGGCCGTCGAAGGTGGGTCGCATTCTCTCTGGTATTTAATGAGTCAGCCCAGATGGGGGCGCCATAGAGCGTCATACTTTTAAGTATACTTGCGTATAGTCGTCGGCAGCTTGTGCTTGGTCCCCCTAGATTTGGAAGGAGCCACCCAAATGAGTTCGCTGCTTTTAAGATTCGTGGCGACAGCTCGCGGATGTGTGGTCCAAACTGCCACCGGCTATCCAATAAAAGACCCAAGTATTTCATCTGGGCCTTCACATCAATTCGTACGCCGTCGACTACAATGTGTGGCTCAGGAGGCATTCGACGATAACGCGCGTGAAAGAAGATGGCCTCAGTTTTATGTAGAGCAACCTCTAGCCCCAAGCATCTGATGCGATGCACCACGAGAGCACCACCTACAGCGGCAAGCTGAGCTGCTTCTTTAAAGTCTTTCCCCCGGGCTGTGACAAGAGTGTCATCTGCATAGCATATAACACTCATGCCCGGAAGGAGGACACCCCGCAATACCCAATTATAGCCAATGTTCCACAAGAGTGGGCCCAATACGGATCCCTGTGGAACACCGGTCTCCACGCGTCGACGACAAAGCCGCCCATATTTGTCAATATAGAGAACCTCCCTCTCTTCTAAATAGTTTTTGATCAGTGACTGCAGATATAGAGGCACCCTATGAAATCGGAGCGCCTCTAGAATACTGGAATGAGGGAGGGTATTAAAAGCATTCAAAATATCAAATTTGATAGCTATTACCCCGTCCCCCGCCTCCCTAGATTCTTGCACTAGCTGCTTTAGATGGGATAGAGCGTCAATTGTTGACCGTTCCGCCCGAAACCCAAATTGCTCATTTGCCAAATCTGGGCCGATATTGGTCAAGTGATCGACGAGTCGGGAAGCAATGATACGCTCGAAAAGTTTTCCCACCTCGTCGAGTAGAACTATTGGCCTGTACCCCGATGCAGAGTTTTCCGGCCTGCCTTCTTTCCTGATAAGACATAGGATTCCTTTCTTCCATATCTTCGGGAATCTACAAACCCTGACACTTCTGTTAAATAATTTCCGAAGGTATTTATCCATTTCTGACAGGGCAAGAGATATTACTCGGGCCGGAATGCCATCTGGGCCCGGGGCGGTTTTTTTACCCTGCAGACGTAGAGCTGCTGCATTCAATTCCTCTATGGAGATAGGGGGGACACCGAGATCGGTCGATCCAGAGCCCTCAGGGGGATCCATAATTGGCGGGGTGAAGATGTTTTGTATTGGGAAAAGGCCCTGAACAACGACATCTAAGACGTCAGGCTGGAGAGTCTCCGTGACTGGGGGACCGATGGGGCGCAGTTTATTTCGCACCGCCTTATACGGTCTCCCCCAAGGATCACCATCGAGACTTCTCAACAATTCTTCTCGCGCCCGATCCTTAGCGGCGCCGATTTCCGCTTTAAGAGTCCTCTTCGCCTCAGAATATGTTGAGTGAAGTCGAGCCTCATTTTCTGGATCACGGATGCGCCGACGGCGACTTCGTGCAAAGGCTCGTTTGGCTGCCATGCAAGCGGCTCTCAGTGTTGCTATTTCCCGGGTCCACCAGTACACAGCACGTTTTGGGGGAGGACGACGGGATCGAGGCATGCTGGAGTTGCATACCTCGGTCAGGGATTCCCTTAAGTAGACAGCGCCTCGATCGACATCCGCTTCGTCTATGTTCCGTTCGAACCACATCTGAACGAAAGCCGCCTCTCTAGCCATTTCTTCGTCCAGGCGCGTGATCGCCCACCGTGGGAAAGGTGACTCTCTGGGACTAGTCGTCTCCTGCCGGTTCTGAGTGACGACCCCAAACCGTATATAGCGATGATCGGAAAGGGTCTCCACTAATTCTACCCGCCAATTGAGGACACGTGGTGCTAAGGAGGGAGTGGCAAACGATAGGTCCACAATGGAGCCGCCATTATGGCGCACACAGGCATGCACTGTACCTCTGTTAAGAATAATCAGGCCCAACGAGGTAAACCATTGCTCAACCAACTGACCCCGTGCATCGGTGGCTGTGTTTCCCCACGAAGTCGATTTGGCGTTGAAATCACCAAGAATTAAAGTACGCGACACACGGAGCCGACCTACAACTGTACCCAGGATGTTGAGGAAAGTTTCAAATTCTGCAAGGTTGCGGTTGGGCGAGAAGTATACTCCTACGATAACTATTTCACCCCACCTCGTGACTACGAAACCATTACCCCTTTCAACTAATGAAAGTTGGTGCGAGTCCGTCGATTGTCGTGAAACAATAGCCACTGACCCGTCCCGGTCCCCCAGCCAAGTGTCGGGTACCATATACGGTTCAGCGACGACTGCAACCTCAGCCAACCGCTCGGCCATGCTCTGAAGCAAGAGGTCCTGAGCCGACCGGCAGTGGTTTATATTCGCTTGAATTATAGTGCGATGACCAAAACTAGACATTATTCGATCATCGCACCACCATCAGAAGCAGCTACTGGAACGGCCGCAGAAACAGCAGGTCGGGCCTGCCATATTCCCTTTTTGGGAGGTGGGTTACATCTCCTACCCCCCATAACGTGACCCGAAGGTCGCCCGATTTCAGCACATAGGGCACAATTCACTTTGGCTTTGCAGGAAGCGGCTTTGTGGCCGGCTGTCCCGCAGCGACAGCATAGGTCTGTCCGGTCCACCTGTGAGGGGCAGCAAACTCGCGTGTGACCAGTGCCGAAGCACTTATGACACCTCAAAATCCGGTTCTCCACGGCCTTAATCGCGACCGAGCTGAAGCCTATCAGGACTCTGCCACCGTCAACTACAGTCTTAGCAGCAGCAACAGGGCACTGCAGAGTAATGACGCCCATGCCACTGCGGCCAGTCCGAATTTCGCTAGCTTTTATTATGTCTGTCTCGCAACGACCTACCTCTGCTATCTTTGCAACCACCTCGGCTTTAGACACTGAGTCGTCTATGCCTGAAATGATCAAAGTGGCAAACTTAGTGGGGCGGACAACTTTGGCCGAGCCCGATATGGCCTCCTTCAGTAACTAAAACTAAACTTAACTTAACCTAACTTAACTGAACTAAAACGAATCGTTTTACCGATATAGCAACCGGGCATTAGAAACTTTTCTATTTTTCAATTTTTCATCCTAAACAAGTTAAACTAGAATGAAATATTCTTTTAGGTACCCTACATAGTAGTCGCGGTATTAATCGCATTTCTTTTTTTATTACCTTTGTAACTAAGTCACTAGATAATATCTAGTTCTTCATTGTAGCTTTCTTTATTAAGTGGCAGCTATATTAATCTGCGTATTAAACTATTGAAGGTGGCTATTTTATGTTTCCAAGTGTCCTTGGATAAGTTTGCCCCGTTCCTTACAATACCTATTGTTACAGTTGCGTCATAACAGTTACATGTAAGACGTTGCGCAATTTTTGCCAATTAAATATCTTTTTTTTTTAACTTTTCGCTACATGTGCAAATAAGGAAGTTTGCCCCGATTTTCGAAAATCGAGTTTGCACCAGATGTCCACGTTTTGAGGTCCTAGGGACCTTTACCCACTATTTTCACGATGACGTCAGTATGTCTGTTACATACATGTATGTGTGTGTGTATGTGTGCGTGTATGTGTATTTACACATCTCACAACTTTTGAACGGTTTGACCGACCAAAACAAGGTTCCTTTTCTTAAAATTTGAATCAATTCTGTCCAGGAAATTTTAACCTAAAAAAATTTTGGTGAAGCAGTATTATTTTTAATATAACTTCCAGATTAATGTACCGATTGAGAACAAAATCTTATCAGTTCTTTTCCTCAATATGGCGTCCAATTCAAAATTGCATCAAAATCAGTTTATCCATTCAGGAGTTGACGTTGACGTTGATATCGTAGACGAAAATTTTGAAAAAAGTGGTTTTTTTTGACACAACTTCGAGATTTTTCGACCAATTATTTTTTACCTTCTGCAATGTTTTAATAATTAAAAAACACCGTCCAATGCGTTATCAAAAATCAAAATCGATCCATGTTTTCAAAAATTACAGCTCTTTAAATATTAATATTTTGTTTTTTACAGAAAACTTAATATTTTTAAAATAACTTTCAGGCTAATATATCGGTTGACTTAAAAACCTAATCAGCTTTTCTTTCGAAAACTACGTTAAATACCGTAAATTGGATCATAACCGGTTGATTTATTTAGGATTTATCAATAACGAAAACACTACCACCTGGTAATCATGATGGTAGTGACACGTATAGCCAATAGTTTGCCTTTTACGATCTGCCTGGCAAAACAGCGGGCAGGTCATATCAGGAAAAAAGAAAGGTCATCTTCTAGTAGATGCCTAGTAGTTAGGCAGTTACTTTATTTCGATGTTCATGTGGTAAAAAAATAACTTTTAGCGGTAGTGATATCGCGATTATAGATAGTAACGACAATATATTATGGTAAAATTACGCAAGAATACCCCATAATAGAGATAATCTTCCTTTATTATACCCCACGGAATGCGGGTGGGAATGCGATTAGTCACACACTACAATTTACATACATCTTACGAAAATTTACTTTGAACAAATAAATTAACATTCTACAGACGGGAAGGTATATATATATTATGTGTGTATTTACATAAGTCTGTATTATTTAAGATGAGATATTTTTGGCTTTATATCAAACGTCGCTGGAAAAATTTTCTAGAAACTTCTTTGCTTAAAAATACAAATGATTATCCCTAATAATGGAATAGTGGGTATTTTTATGATATAACTAGCTGAACCGGCAAACGTTGTTTTGTCATAGGTACATATTAGGAATCCATAGCGGACAAACAACGTGACACGTAATTTATATAAGTATACGGGATTGTCCTTCCAGACAGCCGAAAGGACATTAAACTTTATATGGTGGTTAAGTATTCTTAAATTATCTAATTTTCCGCAAAATTTTCTTAATATTTTCTTTTATAAGAACCTTCTCCTGACAATTACAAACACAAAAAAAAGAATTAGCGAAATCGGTCCAGCCACTAACGCGTGATGTCGTGACCACGGAAAATAGGGATTGATTTTAGCGACTAGCTGACCCGGCAAATGTTGTTTTGCCATACATATTAGGAATCCATAGCGGATAATTTTTTTTTCGAAATGACTATTGCAGTTGACCTTAAGGGTCGTTACTGCGTAACCGAGCTTTTTGGGCGAGCACAGTGCTCAGCCAGAATTTAAGTTTAAATTTGGGCAATAAACACCCGCGCTAAGGGTTGTCTCCTGCGAGACCGGACCTCGGCTTAGTGCGTTGTTTTGACTAATAGTTGGGGGGGAGGAGTAGTGGCATTTCGCTCTGCGCTAGGCGCGGGGCGGAATAGAAGTCTTCGTCGCCGTTGTGACCGGCGGCGGCGACGGTGTATTTGTGTTGTGTCTGTGTGTGTTTTGTAAAGGGTTTGCGGCTATAGCCGCCGTTATGGGATCGTCAGGATTGGTTAGTACATTGCGGAGCCTCCTATACCTAGGGACGGGGTCGGTATCGGCGACGTAGTTTGCCGCGGCTACTACTAGTAGGTTTGGGTGATCGGTTACTTTCGTAAAGTATGTTTTGGACAGTTCTTTGAAATTTTTGCGTTTACAATACTCACAATACTAGTTGGATTAATGTCTATGTCCATATCCATACTAATATTATTAATATGAAAGTCTGTGTGTCTGTTACGCTTTCACGGCTAAACCACTTAAGGCGCCAACGGGACAAACGGGAAAAAACTGGTTTGCTAAATCACATTTTTTTTGTATTGATTGTTAAATAACAATTTCACAAAAATTACACGATATACCTAAAGATATTATTATCTAAGGAATGTGCTAACTTATTACATGATAGAATGTACTTTTTTTTATATCATAAGATAGCAAACAAGCAGATGGGTCTCCTGATGGAAAGAGTCAACCATCGCCTATAGACACCAAAGATGTTAATGGTGCGTTGCTATCTTGTGGTGAGGTCTAATGCCACATGCATAAGTTTACCGGCTACCTTACCCTCCAAACCGGAACACAACAGCGACTAGCACTGACGCTATTGCGGCAGGAATAGGTAAGGCGGTGGTACCAGACCCGGTCGAGCAGATGCAGAACTCTACCACCTAGTAGTCACGATGATAGTGACGCACATAGCCACTCGGTCGCCTTTTACGACCTGCCTGACAGAACGGCAGTTGGTCTATTCTTCAAAGGAGCCCGAGACCAACACGGGGTACTTTACTCGATCATATAAAATTTCCAAAACAGGCTAAAAATCTCTAAAACAAATAATTTGTTAATAATATTTCTAATCTTCCACATGATTTTTATATGGTGATATTTAATTTTAAATACAAAAAAATGTACTAAATTTTGGTTTCCAGCTGAAGTCCTATATTTATTTATCTGAAAATTAACACATTTCCCAGCGGTTTCAGAACATACCGCGCCGCCTATTTCCTATAGAATAGACGCGCGTCAAATTACCTTGTTTAACTGATTTTGATATATTATTTTAATAATAATAATATTTTATTTGCCACAGAAAAATATTCACCAAGGAATAAAACTGAACGATGATAGATAGTAAAATGAGTCGCAGCCATCAACGCCCCTCTTTATGGGATAAACAAGATTAATTTAATAAAAACTCATCCCTTAAAGGGTTGATATGGTGGACAAAATTTGGAATGAAAAGCTATCCCCATGTTAATGTGCTAAAAATTAAAGCTGCGCAGGTCGGCTAGTAAAAAAATATTTTCAATTTATTGTTTAGTCATTACTAAACAATAAATTTGATAGTAAGGTTAATATCCCTGGAGATTCAATTTTAATTAAGACAATGTTGGGTTAAATTTATGAGCCAAGTAACACCGAAATACACTTAACCAAACTTTGAACCGTACATCAAGAAACCAAATCATTATTTAGCTTTTAATCCACATTTTAAACCGACATGAGTTTAGTTACATTTTGTTAGTCTGCAGGATTCACTTCAGAACTAAGTAAAGACGATAATATTATGTAGTAATGCCTACACACACACGCACACACACACGTATACATATATACGTGTGTGTGTGCCTTAATATTATAACATAAAATAATTATTGTAATAAACGTACAGCTGATTAAGAGCTGATTAAGTTAGAATACACATTAAGAAATTTTATTTTTCTTTAGCGACACCTTGAGCAAAAATTTGCCTATATTTAGTTCAACATTCTTAAAAATATTTTAAGTTGTAAGCAAAATTATAATGTCTTTCTAAAGTTTATTTCATGATATTTTCGAAATAATAAAAATTTATACTATTATTGCAGAAAATAATCACCTTAATCGAGTAGTTTTTTCAAGCGCTTGAAGTGCCATATTATTACGGTAGAGCCTCCGCCGCCAACGCTCAAGCGGTGAAGAAAATGGAAGAAAAAATATTATTAAAGAAAGAAGAAAAGACTTTATTCCGTAGACTATATTTTCATTGTATAAATTTAATTACGTATTTGCCAAGTTAAAGAGACGGCAAACTAGGAGAAGGGAAACTAATCTTTTCAGTCCCCTTTAAGCCTAATGATATAAATGTAGATCCCTCATTAATAATGATCCCGTGCATATTCTATTAGTGGATATTGCTTGTAACTTCTAAAACCTCGTTAATTAGTAATTCTTTATTACCTTACCCTCCTGCCTGGAGCACGAGTCACAAGCACTGACAGGAATAGGTAAGGCGGTGGAACCATACCCGAGCGAGACAATGCAGAACTCTACCATAATGGTAGTGACTCCTGTAACTAATCGGTCGCCTTTTGCGACCTGCCTAGGCGGTCGGCAGTTGGTCTATCCTTCAAAGGAGCCCGGTCCAACACTGGAAAATATTACAAATGCGAAACCTTCATTATTTATACTAATATAATAAATGTGAAAGTATCTGTCTGTCTGTCTATCTCTTCTTTGCGCCTAAACTACTGAACTGATTTGGATGAAATTTGGTACAAAGATAGTTTGAGACCCGAGAAAGGACATAGGATAGTTTTTATCCCAGAAATCCCACGGGAACAGGAACTATGCGGGTAAAACTGGTAACGATTGCTACTTCTATTTTAGAAATGTTTCACGCGGACGTCGGTCGTGGGCACAATTAATGAATAACAAATCAGAATTTATATAAAAAATATTCAACATGAATGGTCTTAAGTTTTATAAAGGCAGTATATTAATTTTAACTCTTTTATTGTTTCAGGTAATAATAGCTATGACTTACTTACGGTCCTTTTAAAACAACAATGTCAAATGAAATAAGGTGAGCTATTTATTTTACTCAATATACAGAGTGTAAAGAAAACCCTATCCGATCTAAAAGAGGTATAGGTAGGTCAAGGACATTATCAAAATATATATATATATATATATATATATATATATATATATATATATATATATATATATATATATTTATTAAAATAAGAAAAATATCGTAGTTTAAAGTGACTCATTTTGGTACTAAAATTGAGCAACTTTCCCTTAAATCAAGCAAATATTTTGAAAATGTATGTATCAATATCTATAAAATAATGACACAAATATGTTTGTATTAAGCTGCCAACTAATGCCTTTGACGATTGGACATGATATTCTTTACAAACCCTGTACTTATTAATATTGTAGTAATACGTATAGCATAATAATAATAGAAATTTAAAAAAATATCATCTTGCTAAGTCAGAGGTGTAGTGAATCAAGGAATGATCTGGTTCACCATGATCAACCGATTGTCCCGATGATTAACGCCAAAGCCACTCAGGGTGAGTGGCTCGATTCACTTCAGGGCCAAGCATTTGTGTGAAAAAATAATTGATCCTATTTCCTTGCATATGTGTTTGAGTATTTATATATGTATTTGGGTCGTTGATAAGCGCTAATGTCGCAAGCAAATAATTTGCTTACTTTGTGACTAGATCAATTTGTGTATTTTTTTTAAGATATGTCGTTTGGTAAGCTCATTCAGATTTTTTTTATATCATAAGATAGCAAACAAGCAGATGGGTCTCCTGATGGAAAGAGTCAAACATCGCCTATAGACACCAAAGATGTTAATGGTGCGTCGCTATCTTGTGGCGAGGTCTAATGCCACATACACAAGTTTACCGGCTACCTTACCCTCCAAACCGGAACACGACAGCGACATGCACTGACGCTATTGCGGCAGGAATAGGTAAGGCGGTGGTAGCAGACCCGGGCGAGACAATGCAGAACTCTACCACCTAGTAGCCACGATGGTAGTGACTCGATAGCCAATTGGTCGCCTTTTATGACCTGCCTGGCAAAACGGCAGTTGGCCTGTTCTTCAACGGAGGCCGGGAGCAACACGGCGGTAATACTTTATAAACAACTAAGTAAGGCTAACTATTAGACAACGAGGGAATCATAACACTTTATAAACAAGTAGGTAAGGCTTACTTTTCTCCGTGTAGGTCCCGGGCTCCTTTGAAGAATAGGGCAACTGCCGTTCTGCCAGACAGGTCGTAAAAGGCGACCGATTGGCTATGCGAGTCACTACCATCATGGCAACTAAGTGGTAAAGTTCTGCTTTGTCTCACCCGGGTCTGGTACCACCGCCTTACCTATCCCTGCCGCAATAGTTTTAGCTTACGCTTCGTAAGAAATGTTATTACTAGCAACCAAAACGAGTCGTTTTATTGATATAAAAACTGGGCATTTATTCGTTTTAATGCTGTGTTTTGATTAATAATTATAAGGAGGGAAAAGTCGTGGTATTGCGCTCTAGTTATGAGTGGTGTATGGAGTAACAGCTATTTCATAAAATATTCACAGAGTTCATAAAATATTCTATGATCTCAAAAACTGCCCCATAAAGTGTGTATAATAAATAATAATAATAAATAAATATTCACGGGACAAATTACACTTACTTATCTAACCCCTCAGCTACTAATTATTTCCTTGTGTTATGGGTGTTACTCAACGATACTAATACATAGAAATACATATATAAATACTAGAATATCTATACATATAATAAAATCGTAGGAAAGTCAAAACTGTAAATTGAATATTTTTTTAAAAGAATACTTGGGGCGTGATCTACAATCGATATCGAAACCAAAAATATAGTTTTTAGAATTTTTGTCTGTTTGTCTGTTACATACAGTGTCCGGGGTAAACTCAAAAAATACTGGATGGATTTACTTCAAATTTTGCATGAATATTACGAATAAGGTCGGGACAAGTTAGGTCGAGATAAGTAAACGAAGTCCGCGCGGATGAAGTCACTGGCAACAGCTAGTATTTAATAAACACCCAAACTCGGAAATACAAATATTTATGTTCATTACACAAATGCTTGTCCCCGTCGGGGATCGCACCCGAGCCCCGTCGATTGCGTAGTCAGGGTCGTTACCACTCAAACAACAGGGCGGTGTATATATTGAACTTCTCAATATACAAATAATATTACGTTTACTCAAGTTCACAGAAATGCCATTACTTATGTCAATATTTATAGTAACATTTTAGGTGCTAAGCCGTTTAAATAAATTTAAAACCGGACGAGTGCGAATTAAGTTCGCATGGGGAACCCTCGTCCGGTACATGATTAAAATTTCGTTACGAAAAATAGATTATTCTGTGATCTAGCTTTAAGTAAATTACTTAAAGAAAAGTACTTGTAAAAAATAATATTTTTTTTAATTATCAAAACATTATCTTAAAATCATAGAAAAAACTTATTTAAAATTTTCACATCGATACTTTTCAAAAATATGTCACACAATATAGCTTTTTATTTAATATGATAGCAAACAAGAAGATCACTCTCCTGATAGAAAGAAAACCATCGCCTACAGACAACAAACATAGTAATGGTGTCTACGTTGCTATCCGTACGGTAGAGTGTTAATGCAACATGTATAAGTTTACCGGCGCTTTTCCCTGAGAGACGGATAGACAGACACACGAGGGTTCCGTTTTTTCCGTTCAAGGCACGGAACCCTAAAACTGGTTATATTGAATGGTGGAGTAGGCAGAACGCACGAAACGTTTAAACGCTGGATGAATCTAGCAAGTTTCAAAACTTTGAGTTTGTTTTAAAAAATATGTAAAAACAGAATGTGAAATGCCGTGTTACTGGGGTTCTCTTCAGTAATAGCAGAAGTGGTTGAGATCACTTTCGTTTCGTCAGCCAAAAACCCGTGAATCTTGGGAACTTGGTCCCCATGTTAGTCCGGGCTCTTTTGAAGAATAGACCAACTGCCGTTCTACCAGGCATGTCGTAAAAGGCGACCGACTGGCTATGCGAGTCACTACTATCGTGGCTACTAGGTGGTAGAGTTCTGCATTGTTTCGCCCGGTTCTGGTACTGGTGGTACCAGTACCAGAACCTTACTCCTGCAGCAACAGCGTCAGTGCACGTCACTGACGCTGTTGCTGCAGGAGTAAGGTGTACACGTACACGCAGTCATGCAGAGTGTTTGCGACGATAACCGATAATAGCCGGTCACATCTGCATGCATCGTGTCATTACACGAAGCTTTGTGACGATAGACGCAAGTGCGGTCGCAGCATAAGGCAAACATTGGCCAAAATCGTCGCGCCTGCAGTTTTCTTTAACCAGATATTTGGCGCGGTATGTAGCACATAATATATTATTTATTATGTGTATTTACTTAAATTTTACAACTTTTTAGAAGAAAAACTGTGGAGTGTGGAGTATTAAATAAATCAGTTTATACAAAGATAATTAAAAAAATTGTTAAAAAAATAAAATAAAAAATTCTACACGAACCTCCTACCAGGTTTCGTCTCAGATCATGCTCCAAATACATGGTTTCGATTTATGTATATACTGTAATATGACCACAATTTTTTTATGGATATCATTTATATAATCTTTCATTAAGGATTGATGTTCTAAAAAAACCTATGCCCGAGTCTTTTAACTAATTTTCTAAATTTTTACAAAGTCGTTTCAGAAGTTTAGTCATGAAAGTGTAACAGGAAGACAGACTTTTAAACTATACTATTTAATCTGTTAAAATATAATAGTAATCTATTCATATAATGAAATCGTAGGAAAGTCAAAACTGTACATTGAATATTTTTTTAAAAGCGTACTTGGAGCACGATCTGCAATCGATATCGACGCCAAAAATTTAGTTTTTAGAATTTTTGTCTGTTTGTCTGTACGTATGTCCGAGTAAACTTAAAAAAAAACTGCATGGATTGACTTCAAATTTTGCATGAATATTACTAATAGGTTGGGTCAACATATAGGCTACATATTATCACGCTATCACCTACGGGGGAGGAGCTGTGCGGAGTAAACGAAGTCCGCGCGGACGAAGTTGCAGGCGACAGCTAGCCTATACATATTATAATAATAATAATAAAATCGTAAGAAAGTCAAAACAGTATATTGAATATTTTTTTAAAAGAATACTTGGAAATAAGATTGTAGATCACCTACAATCAATATCGAAGTCAAAAATATAGTTTTTAGAATTTTTGTCTGTTTGTCTGTATGTATGTCCGGGGTAAACTTAAAAAGTACTGCATGGATTTACTTCAAATTTTGCATGAATATTACTAACAGGTCGGGTCAACATATAGGCTAAATATTATCACGCTATCACCTACGGGGGAGGAGCTGTGCGGAGTAAACGAAGTCCGCGCGGATGAAGTCGCGGGCAACAACTAGTCTATCTATATATATGAAAATCAATTGCTGTTCGTTAGTCTCGCTAAAACTCGAGAACGGCTGGACCGATTTGGCTAATTTTGGTTTTGAATAATTGTTGAAGTCCAGGGAAGGTTCAAAAGGTGAGAAAATATAGGAAAAAAATAAGAGTAGTTAAAAAGGCAGAACAACGTTTGTTGAGTCAGCTAGTTACGATATAATGAGTAATGAGTAATGACCGGTTAAACGTTTACTGCCGGTCCAGAAAGTCTATTATTCGTTGTAGAAATGGCTTAAATCATATTTTACTATTACAGATTAATAACTGCCTTTGTTAGCTATTTCCTTTGATTTATGATCTGCTATGTTAAACCTTTGCATTTCACAAACGTATAAATATAAAAGGATATGCTATAATAAAAATATATTACAGGGAAATTTCATCATTCGTACCGTCCAACTCTAATATTTAAATGTCAAGAAAAATGGGTTGCATAGATTATTATTATAGTAGTGCCTCATTCAGCAGCTAGCCCAGAGAGGTTGAACTTATTATACCTAAGTGCTAATTTATTAAGAGGTCATTTAGCTGGCATTTATCTTTTGTCTGTACAAAAAAAAAGAAAATATCATCTTGTGTCACAAAGTTATCCGATCTCAAATGGTTTTTTAGGGTTCCGTGATTCCGTCCCTAAAAGATAGAAACGAGACCATATTACTATGCTTCCGCTGTCTATCTGTCCGTCTGTCATGAGGTTGTATCTCATAAACCGTGACACTAAGTAAGCTGAAAATTTTAGCTTATATATTTCCGTTGCCGCTATAACAACAAATACTAAAAATAAAAACTATTAAGTAATATACAACAAACGTGAATTTGTGCGGTTTTTTATAAATAGTGGTACGGAACTCTTCGTGCGCGAGTCAGACTCGCATTTGGCCGGTTTTTATTATATCGTTTTTTAATTGTACCAGAATAGCAAATAAGCAAATGGCCATCCCGATAGAAGAGAACAACCATCGTAGACACCAAAGATGTTAATAGTGCGTTTCCATGCGCATAGCGGAATGAAATGTCACATACATGCGGTGGTAGTTGGTACTAAATCACAAGGAGGCGTTTTAGAACTATGTCGAAAAACTTGGTTCGTGGTTTAGCCTTTAAAGCCGTTAAATAGGTCTGGGTTCTTGTCAAACTCTTGTCAAACTTGGCTTTGGAGGATAAGGTAGTCGGTAAACATATGCGTATGACATTAAGACCCCACTATAATGATAGCTTGTTTTTTATCACACATCAATGTTCTACGTACGCAACGAAAATGGAATTAAGTCGAAAAGATTTCAGATCGATGATTTTTTATGATTTTAAAGGTTCTCTTTCTCCGCAAGACTGTGCCGCTTGTCTTCAAAATGCTTTTGGGAGAGAAGCACCTTGTTTGAGCTCCGTGAGGCGATGGTTTGCTGAATTTGAAAGAGGTCAAGAGAGTTTCTTTACATGATGAATTTCGTGAAGGGCGGCCTTCAACTGCCGTCAACGAAAATAATGTAACTACTGTTAAGCGGTTAATTGAAAAAACCCCCGGATTACCTACCTATGAGACAATTCGAGGACTATTGGGGATTGGTATGAGCCAAATTTAGAAAATTTTACACGTAGAATTGAAAGTTCGGAAACTTTGTTGTCGTTTGATTCCTCATGAACTGAAAGCGGAGCAGAAGCGGGCTCGCGTGGAATGGTGCTCACAGATGCTACTAAAGTACGACCACGGATATTCTAATGCTGTTTATGACATTGTCACAGGAGACGAAACGTGGATTTAATGTTTTGAACCCGAAAAAAAACGGCAATCTTGTGAATGGGAATTTGAAAATATTTAATGAGCTTTTAGACAGCGAAAGGAATAACTGTTCTAAATTATGAGTTTAAATTATGAGAGTCTAAAATTAACCAATTAACCAATGGCGCGGTAGCGGAATTTTGGAACTTGCTGAAAAATAACAAGTTATAATTGCGAACTTGTTCACATGACTTCACAAGAAGAATCTTTATAATTAATATCAATTTGGTTATGCCTCGCTTAAATGTTCATTCAATCACTGTCTTACTGCTCGGTTATCTCGAGTTAATCTCATGAGAATAATCAATCTCTTAATCTTGATTCATTATCTGAATAATTTCTGCGATTTGAATGAATAATAACATATTTCCACTGATAATTTTGTTTCTTTGTTTCCTACGATGACAAAACGCCAGATAGTTGGTAATAAAACCGGCCAAGTGCGAGTCGCACTCGCGCACAAGCGTTCCGTACATACGTAAATCATGTTTGTTGTATGGGAGGCCCTCTTAAACATTATTTTAATTTAATAATTTATTTTTATAATGAATACATAACTGCATATTCTGTGAACATTTTAAGCCCATACAAGTTGTCGTTATTTAGATCGAGAAAAAATCGCAAAAAAAACTACGTTTGTTATATGGAGCCCCCATTAAATATTTATTTTATTCTGTTTTTTGTATTTTCGTACGCGTATTTACACTATACTATACACATAGCGATAGCAGAAATACATCATTTGTGAAAATTTCAAGTTTATCACGGTTCTTGACATACAGCCTCATACTATACACATAGCGACAGCAGAAATATATCATTTGTGAAAATTTCAAGTTTATCACGGTTCTTGAGATACAGTCTGGTGACAGACAAACAGACAGACAGACAGACATGTGGACGAACAACGAAGTCTTAGTAATAAGATCCCGTTTTAGACTTTGGGCACAAAACCCTAAAAAGGTGACATTGATTAAATTTGCTAATCTCCGCGCACTGTTCTCTGTGAGTTCCACGCTGCCACTGAATTTTTATTTATTTAAGGCGAGGCATCTCGACAAACGGGAAAAAACTGGTTTGTTTAATCACGTTTATTTTGTATTGATTGTTAAATAACAATTTTAGAAAAAATTACACGATATACCTGAAGATATTATCTAAAGAATGTGCTAACTCGTTACATGATATAATGTACTTTACTCGATCATATAAAATTCCGAAAACAGGCTAAAAAATCTCTAAAATAATTTGTTAATAATATTTCTAATCTTCCACATGATTTTTATATGGTGATATTTAGATGTAAATACAAAAAAGAATGTGCTAAATTTTAGTTTTCAGCTGATGTCCTATATTTATTTAGAAAATTAACACGTTTCCCAGCGGTTTCAGAACATACCGCGCCACCCATTTTCTATAGAATTGACGCGCATCGAAATACCTCGCCTTAAAGCAAAGCTACGTATATTGCTAGTCGATTCATAAACCCATACAGTCTAGTTTTATATAGAATTAATAGCTTGTGTGTTTGTTTGTACATAATAAATATTCCGTGTATTACACGTACACTTTAGTGGTCTCCAAAAGTGTCTCTACGAAAAGGAAATACGATCTGTTTCCGTCGAATTACACTGTTGGGACTGTGCATGTAATAAAAGACCTTTTACGTATATTCCTTTGTGTAAAAATACAACGTAAAATACGAAACAAGCGTCGTTTGTAGACCCACTTGATGGGTTTACGTCGATTGATGAACGTCAATAATTTTAAATAGATTGTTTTTGTAGGTTTCCAGTCCACTTACGATAAACAATATGAGATCCTCCCTGTTTGTCAAAGCTCCTTCAAAAATAGGCCAACTGCCGTTCTGCTATACAGATCCTAAGAGGTGACTGATTGGCTATGCGAGTCACTATCATCGTGGCTACTAGATGGCAGAGTTCTGCAATATCTTACGGTGTTCCGGTTTAAAGGATATGGTAGCCGGTAAATTTATGTATTTCCATCCTGCCACACAAATTATAGCAACTTATAATTAACATGTTTGATGTTTATAAGGCGATGGTATCTTTTTCCAGCAGGAGACTTAAAAACTGTGATATAAAAACACAATTTTTACCGAGTCATTTTTATTAATTAGCCCATCATAATAATGCGGGTTAAGAAGGCTTTTTTATTGTTTCATACTATGAATATTTTACTTATTTACCATCAATGATGGAAATATCAGCACCACAGGTTCACCCCCGATAACAATTTACATTCCGGTTATTACTCATAAACGTGTAAAGCCTACTTAGTCGTGATAGTTGTGAATTCTCAACACCCCTAGAACTATTCGTTGCCACTTGCCTCAAATAAAAAATAGCAATATAGAGCTTTATACTTCAGAAACGAATCCTTTAATCGAAAATACATTTCCACAAACCTAATATTTTTAAAAACCTATCCCATCTTAACCATGTCCCACACACACACACACACTCACACACACATACTATTAGTAGTTACGCGAGAAAAAAAAACATATTTCCACTTCACATGTTGCTACCCTAAAAAAAATCTCAAGCTTTATTTTATCTCTTTGTTGTCGTGAAAAATATGTCTTTTCTTTTTTTTTCTTTTAAATCATAATATAGCAAACAAGCAGATGGGTCTTCTGATGGAAAGAGTCAACCATCGCATATAGACACCAATGGTGCGTTGCCAATTGACACCAATCTTGTGGCGAGGTACAATGCCACACGCATAAGCTTACCGGCTACCTTACCCTCCAAACCGGAACACGACAGCGACAAGCACCGACGCTATTGCGACAGGAATAGGCAAGGCGGTGGTACCCGACCCGGGCGAGACAATGCAGAACTCTACCACCTAGTAGCCATGATGATAGTGACTCGCTTCGCCAATCGATTGACTTTTATGACCTGCCTGGCAGAACAGTTGGTCTATTCTTCAAAGGAGTCCGGAACCAAATGGGGGAAATGTATGTATATTCTATGGCGTATGGCGAAACTATCATGATTTCTAGTTTATGTCAGAACCCTAAAGAGTAGATTTAAGTGTCGTTTACTCAATTTCCTTCTAATCTGTTGAGTCAGGAGAAAGAGAGGATCATTTTTTGTGAAAGTATACGAAAACATTTTCATCCTAAATATCTGTCATGCAAAATTAAAATATGATATAATTAAAATGATGAATTAAAGTTTATCAATTTTTAAAAATTTATTTCTGATTGAAACTACTTATATATTTTAATGCTTTTGTTTATACTTTAATTTTACTGGTTATATGAATAAAAAATACACATTCGAAGATCTAAGCTGTGTCATGTCATGTCATGTTACCGTCTTTCAAACGTCAGATGTCAAAAGGATGAAAGTGATAGAAGATCATGAACTTGCAATATTGTTTAAACATGTATTTCAAGTGCCTTTGATACCAAATTTGTACCGGATATCATTCAACTCATGGTCACAGCATACGATTTTACATCTATGTATTTAGCAATTGCCACAGATCGTATGAAGTATGAACTAACCAACCGTTGAATATGGTGAAATGTGAATATAATAATACAGGGGAGTGACATTGAATAAAAACCTTGATTAAAAAATAAATTAATATTTTTATTTTATGACATAATATAATCTTACACATTTTGAAATGTAAAACAAAGCAAATTTTTATGATGATGAACATCTGACGACACTGAAGTTGATGGAGTAGGCACTGTTCTAGGTAGTTCTTCTTCTTGGACTTTTGACAGAGAAGAAGCATCTGTAGTTAAACATTTGATCGCAGCACTTAAATGAGGTGTCAGTGTTGGGTGTTAAAATTTAATATGATTTTTCATTCTTTATAGTATTTGCTGTTTTTCCTGCCTACCACGAGAAATTATAATTTGGCATTGGTTATAATTGACTTTATGGGAATCATTGTCCAATTGTTGTTGTGACATGACTAACTTTTTCACTTTAATGAGCAATAACCTACCAGTATTATCTTTATACAAAACTGTTATAAGGAATGTGTCCCGATTTTCGAAGATCAAGTTTTCATCATATCTTCATGTTTTGTGGTTCTAGGAAGTTTTTCCGACTATTTTCACGATGACGTCAGTGTGTCTCGTATGTGTGCGTGTGTATATGTGTGTGTATGTGTGTGTGTGTGTGTGTGTGTGTGTGTGTGCGTGTGTGTGTAAACAACTCATAACTTTTGAAGGGCTTGAGCAATCGAAACGCGACTGATGGCATTCGATTGGATTCCATTTAACTTAGACTTCCTGAATATTTGTACCAATTCGGCCTAGAAGATTTTGAGAAACTTTGAAAATCCTCAAAAAAATGTTGGCGAAACAGTATTTTTTTAGTAGTCGGCACTTGGTGAAATTTCATTGTTACTAGTATCAATATAGTATTTTTTTTTAAATATTTAAATTTCCAAATTAATATTATACCGATTGAGTACAAAATTTAATCTTTAGCTTTAGCTCTCTTTCTAAAATAACTTCATATATTACTAATACACAAATTGCATTAAAATCGGTTTATCAGTTCAGGAGTTATCGTTGACAAAAAATTTTGAAAAAAGTATTTTTTGGACCTAATTTACGAAATTTTTCAATCAATCATTTTTTGGCCTTCTACAATGTTTTAGTATTTAAAAAACTACATCGAATGCTTTCAAATTTCAAAAATCATCATCAAAAATGAACATCGAATTATATTTAAGTTTCTTTGTATTATGTTTTCTTTGTTCTATAGTTTTGTACACGTGTTTTTCTACCTTATGTTTTTTTTTCACTTATTTTGGGCTTGCTGGAAGAAATTTCTTTAGAGATAAGCTTGCCTTTTGTACTAATTTTGTCTTTAGTTTTACTTTTGTTATTTGTGTACAATAAATGGTTAAATAAATAAATAAATATTTTCGAAGGTTACAGCTTTTCAAATATTAAAATTCCTTTGTTTATAGCAAACTTACTTCATATTTTTAAAGTAACTTTCAGGTTAATATACTGATTTATTTAAAAACCTAGTCAGTCTCTTACTTAAAAAACTGCGTCAAATGTCGTAAATTGGATTAAAATAGGTTGAATCGCTTGGGTTTTATCAATGACGAAAATTTTTGAAAAAAGTTTTATTGACATTTCTCGACATTTTTAACGTATTTATTTTGTAGCTATAATAAAACAACCTTTTCAAAAATTGCTTTAAACGCCATTCCCAAGATCAAAACCGACAATAATTTTGAAAATATTTATTTTATACTTTTCGTGCATTAAAATACTATTATTTTTACAAACTTTAGATTTTTGAACTCTGACAACTATTAACATTGTGAACGTATTCTTATTTTGTGGTCCTAGTACCCCTGCTATATAGCACGCAACAGCATACAATATACCAGCGGACGAGTTCATGCTTCGGTATATTTTTCGCTTCATTGAGCCTAAAATACCTCAATTTAGCGGGAAGTTGTAGGGATGGCCTGAAAGGTTAACCGGTTTAGAGATTTTTTTACACAAAAACACTGCTCTAACAAAAAAAAATAAAAGTCAAGAAATAATGCGAAATACGAACTGCTAAAGGCAAAAAAAACACTGTTTTGAAAACATTTTCCGACACGCTCGCAGGAGGCGATTGCGATTTGCCCGCGAATAGCTGTAGTCAAAGTATTACGAAAATCACCGAGGCCGTGATCGGCTTGGCCAACTAGTCGGCTTCTTTTCAACTGACTATTAAGCTAGTCGGCAAAAGTCATAATCGGCACATCTCTAATGAGTATTAGATTGGATTTTTTTATGTCATAAGATAGCAAACAAGCAGATGGGTCTCCTGATGGAAAGAGTCAACCATAACCTATAGACACCAAAGATGTTAATAGTGCGTTGCTATCTTGTGGTGAGGTTTAATGCCACATGCTTAGGTTTACCGGCTACCTTACCCTCCAAACCGGAACACGACAGCCCTGACGCTATTGCGGCAGGAATAGGTAAGGCGGTGGTACCAGACCCGGTCGAGCCGATGCAGAACTCTACCACTTAATAGTCACGATGGTAGTGACGCGCATAGCCACTCGGTCGCCTTTTACGACCTGCCTGACAGAACGGCAGTTGGCCTATTTTTCAAAGGAGCCCGGGAGCAACACGGGGATAATGGATAATAATGGAGACTAGACTTGTAAATTGCAATGTAAAGACATTAGATAATATGTTGTATTATACAACATATCGTCGCTTAAATGGAAAAATGACATTCCTCAATTTTTTTGGAAAATAAGCTTATTACATAAAACGAGTCTACTTTTAAGATTATTTTATATGTACAAATGATGCTTAAAGAAAATACCCGCCAAGTTCACTAGACGTTGCAAATTTCATTTCGACACTCATGGTCACCCGCCACTTCAATCGTAGAAAAATGTTCCTTTATCATTTGCAACCTGCCACGATACTGAGTAAACGTGCGTTTTTAATGAAAACTGACATTTCTTAAAATAGTCTTTGGTTACGACTATAAATGGTAAGAAAGTATTATAGAAAAACGTATTTTTGTGACAAATTACTTTTGTCCTTTAAAATTAAACTATAATTATAACTATACCTTTTATAGCAAAATGACATTTAAAAGAAATATTATTTTATTCTTATATTGTTCATGAACTAAACTGGACTTCGCGCGCGACTGTTTTATTACGCTCACTCTTTCCATATAATACCGTTAGAAAGAACGAGATGGAGTGAACTCTCATTGGTCGTCGTTTCAAGAAGCAGTTTCAAAAAACGATCTTTTGAAATAATGTCTTATGCTATGGTGATAAAGCTGATATTACCATGGCATATGTACGAAACGATAAAAACCAGTTTTTATAAAACAGTTTGTTTTTCACAATCAAGACTTTAATAAAATGAAACTTAATTCTATAATCATAGCGCGGATATTTGTTTGAGATATTATGTAGCAGGATAAACTGGTTTCTTTAGCACGACCGTTTGATCGTCTGAACTACGTCATAGGTCATTCAAAATTTCAAATCAAAACAAAATTATTAGTAAATTTATATTGTTTGTTGTACTCGTGGTTGATGCGATGCACCTGTGACGTAAACAATTTTGCGTTGTTTCTGTCTTTCTAGTGTTCGTTTTAGTGTAAATTCTGTAAATATTGACTGTTAAATATGTTATCTAAGTATTTCAAAAGATTTGTGAATATAGCGTAACTTATAACTTGTGTAATGTGTGTCTGTGTAGAAGTGCGTATCTAACATGTCGCAACGGAAGAATTGCGGATAAAAATAGAAAAATGAACTTTAAGTACCTACGCCAGAATATTTGTACTGCCATTTCTAAGCCCTAAAAACAGTTTTATAAACAAATATAACTGCTTTTGGAACTAGTTTCCTTTGAACTAAAATCTGTTTAGTCTCATTGCTTCTAAACCCGTTTCTACCCAGTACTAATCAATTATCAGTAATGGTGTGACTGATATATTAGTATTCGCTAAGATATTAGTAATATTGAAAGGATTCGTGGATTAGTAATCCGGTGAACTGTAATATGCTAGTATTTCATATTCGCCTAATATCTGTAACGGCTATCCAAAATGAATCGGATAATATCATTCGGTATTCGGAATAGTTCGGATTCACTAGATTGGCGCCCATCGGATTCGTGAAAATATTTTCACGATACGCCGCGGCCGTGTCGTACGTACGAATGAGACAGACGTATTCCTGCAGTATCAGTATCAGACCTTATTACTGTTGATTTAAGGTCCAAATTACAGTGAAATATTAGTTAATACCGACATATTACTTAAGATATTATAATATTTCCTAGTGAATATATTAGTATCAGCTAATCTTGAGAAATATTGGTATTAACCCATCTCTAATTATCAGTAATGTAGATCCGAAGATATACATCAACCTGCAAAAATAGCGAAAGTTTGTCTGTTTGTTAAGAAGTCTTAGGAACTGGAAACATGTTGTATTTATTGAATAACCTAATGGTTGCGTGATTTATTATACTACTAGCGCCATCTAGTTAAAAGAATATGAAACTTTTAACCAGATAGCGCATTTAGCTTAATTTACCTTAAATAACATAAATAAATTAATAACTAATAAAATATTTTTTTCCTGTTATACTTTTAGTGTAAAAACTACTTTAATTGTTTGAAATAACTCTGTAATTACATATATAACAAGGTACACAACTGAAAATAGAGTTATAATATTATTGTAGCTTAACCTACAAGAAAAACAGCGGGGCTTGTTTAGTGTTTAGGACTCTGATCAACTCTATGTTATTTTAATCAGCCGTCCTTACGTCTCGCAAATTTTTTTATTCATTAAAAACAGGTTAAAATAAAAATACTCTGACTCAGAAATAGCGTTACTAAACAAATGATATCTAAATACTTATAAGGAATTACAGTGTTCGTTTTTAATGAGCTTTACGAAAGCGAAATGAATAACTATCCTTAATTATGATTTATTCGGACAGAAAGTTGAGATTCCGGTGATGGTATCCTCCATTTAACGAATGAATGAAAAACATGAAGTTACTTCTATCAAAGGTATTTTAAAAAGCAATGCAGACAAATGTTCTTAAGCTTTAGACCTAATATAAATATATATATATACATACATATACACACACATATATATATATATATATATATATATATATATATATATATATATATATATATATATATATATATATATATATATATATATATATATATATATATATATATATACATTACAATTGATGATTGATGACGGTCTCGGTGATTCTCGTAATACTTTGACTACAGCTATTCGCGCACAAATCGCAATCGCCTATATATATATATATATATATACATATATATATATATATATATATATATATATATATATATATATATATATATATATATATATATATATATATATATATATATATATATATATATATATATATATATATATATATATGTGTATGTATATATATATATATATGTATGTATATATATTTTTGGTCGATAACTCGACGGCTTTACGATTGTGCTGCTTCTAATACTTATTATATATAGGCTAATACTGATATAATATAACTAGTGATGGGCCGAATGTGGTTTGAACCGAATTCGAACTTCGGCCGAACATTCGGTGAAAATAAGAAATTCGGCCGAATTTCGGCCGAACTTCGGTTTAATTTTGGGAAGCTTTCTTAAAAGCGACACGTCGAGACTTTTTTACGAATTTGCTTAAAATTTAATTATTTTATACTAGCTATTTACCTATTTTACTATTTACTACTAGCTATTATATTGTCCGCGGCTTCGCTCTCGTAAAGTAAGAGAAAAAAGTAACCTATGTCACTCTCCATCCCTTCAACTATCTCCACTTAAAAAATCACGTCAATTCGTCGCTCCGTTTTGCCGTGAAAGACGGACAAACAAACAGATACACTTTCCCATTTATAATTTTAGTATGGACTAGCTGTTGCCCGCGACTTCTTCCGCGCGGACTTTGTTTACTCCGCTCTTACTAGTCGTAGCTAGGTTCAGCAGTTTTCAAGATTACCGCGTACAACCAAACAAACAAACAAACTCTACAACTTTATAATATTAGTATAGATATATAGGATATCGTTAATGGGTTTCGCAACGCACGTGAATTAATGACGTAACAGCAAAATTTTGATACATTGAGTTACATTGTTCCAATTTAGGCATGGATTTTTATTTTTAACTTTCTGCTATGTAGGTATATAGATAAGGAAGTTACTGATTTTGCCCCGATTTTTGAAAATCGAGTTTTCACCAGATCTTCACGTTTTGAGGTTCTAGAAATCTTTTCCGACTATTTTCACAATGAGGTCAGCATGTCTGTATATATGTGTATCTGTAAACATCTCATAACTTTGTACATAAATAACATACATAAATAAATAACTTTGTATAATCTAAGTACATAAATGTATAGATTAGGTACATAATCTAATCAGCTCTATTCCTACAAAAACTGCGTTCAGTGCATTAATTGCATCAAAATCGTTTTTTCCGCTAAAGAGCTATCGTTGACGAAAAACTTTAGAAAAGTGTTTTTTGACATAACTTAGTAAGACGAAGAAAACTAGTTATTTTGCAATTTTCCGCGAACTTTAAGTGTACCTTTGTGATGTTACTGAAAAGGAAAACATATAAAAGCGGTGTAAGAAATGGAACAAACTTCCGTAGGTCTGAAAATAATGGAGGCCCCAGCGGCATGGTTATCCACCCTCGTCCACCACACTTTATACCACGACAGCACCAAACACAAAAGCACACAATTGACGCACTCAACGCACGGTTCACTTCGCAACCGAAGCATCTTCAGGAGACACGAGCACTACTACACTCAACGAGAGCCGCGGTAGTACGTACTACCGCGGCTCTCGGTAGTAAGTACTACCGCAGCTTTTTTTCGACATTTTTTAACCTACCGATTTTGGAGCTAATAAAACCATTTAAAGGTAAAAATTACGTTGAATGCAATTAAAAAGATCTAAAGCATTATGTTTTAAAATATATGCATCTTCATCTATATCAAACTTTAGATTTTTAACTTCCCGCTACGTATGGAACATTTTCTGACTAGTTTCGTGACGTCAGTATGTCTGTATGTATGTGTGTGTGTATGAGAGAGAGTGTATGGTTGTATGTATGTGTGTATGAAAACATTTCATAACTTTTGAACGGCTTGACCGATCGAAACGCGGTTAATGGCATTGAATTAGATTCTGCTCAACTTAGACTTCCAAAAATTTTATTCAATTCGGACTAGAATATTTTGAGAAATTTTGAAAAAATCGCAGTAAAATTGCCGAAACATATTTTTTTAATATAACTTCCAGATTAATGTATAGATTGAGTATAAAATTTTATCAGCTCTTTTTCTTAAAAAACTGCGACTAATTCATAAATTGTATCATGATCGGTTAATCCGCTCGGAAGTTATCGTTGACGAAAAAATTTGGAATTGTTTTTAGACATAAATTCGAATTTTTTTCAAATACAGTTTCAAAAATCAAAATTAAATCAAGTTTTCAAAAGTTACGGCTTTTGAAATATTAATATTTTGTTGTTTACAGCAAACTTAGCATTTTTAAAATGACTTTCAGACTGATATACCGATTGACTTAAAAGTCTAATCAGCTTTTCTTTCTATAAATTGCGTCAAATAAGCAAATTGCATCAAAATCGGTCGATTTTTTTGGGATTTAGTAATATTGAAAATTCGAAAAATTTTTTTTTTGATATTGCTTCGACATTTCTGAGACTGTAGATTACGTAGCTATAAAAAAATTTTAGAGGCCAAAAATTGCATTGAATGCCCTTCGAAAGACCAAAATCAATCATCGTTTCTAAAATATATAGCATTTCAAAAATTTTGAAATTACTGTCATTTACAACGACTTCTATGTACTAACGAATATTTGTAACAAATTTAAGTTTTTTGAACTCTGAAAAAATCTGTGATATGCTAAGATATAGATAAAAATCTAGCGGGAAGTTTCAGGGATGACCTGCCGGGTCAACCGTTTTACATATTTTTTGAACTCTTCGAACTCAAAAATCTTTGCTGAAGTTTTTTCATTTTTGTTTTAATGTTTTTTTATTTACCGGGATGTTTCAGCGATGGCCTGCTGGGTCAACCGTTTTACGGATTATTTACGAAAGTATAGTTATAGCCTATGTTACTCGGGGATGATTTCATATCTTTCTAATGGTGAAAGATTTTTTCAAATCGGTGTAGTAGTTTTTGAATTTAGATGATGCAATATATAAAAATATAGAATACAAATCTTTCCTCTTTATAACATTAGCGTAGATTTCAAGCAAAATAGTGCAAGAAGATACTTTTTTCTAGTGCCGAATGTTCGGCATTTAAACCGAATTTCGGCCGAATGTCGAAGTTCGGTTTAAGCTGCCGAAATTCGGTTAAACCGAATGTAAAACGAATTTCGGCCCATCCCTAAATATAACATAAATAAATAACTGTTAAATATTAATTAATTTTAACAACATACCACTTAACCTAATAATTTCCATGCCTAATATATATATATATATATATATATATATATATATATATATATATATATATATATATATATATATATATATATATATATATATATATATATATATATATATATATATATATATATATATATATATATATATATATATATATATATAGTACACACAATTAGAGGTTAGCTTTATGATTCCTAAAGAGTTCTGCAATGACCGAAACTCGACGGCTTTACGATTGTGCTGCTTCTAATACTTATTATATATAGGCTAATACTGATATAATATAACATAAATAAATAACTGTTAAATATTAATTAATTTTACCAACATACCACTTAACCTAATAATTTCCATTTAGTGTTCCAGTTAGTGTTCACAGTGTTTTTTCGAGGTTAGCTTTATGCTTCCTTAAGAATTCTGCAATGACCGAAACAGGGGGCAATCTTATGGGGCAAGGTCAGGGCTATATGGAGGATGCATCAACACATCCCAGTCAAGCTCTCAATTTCTGCTGCGTGGCTATAGATGAGTGCGGTCTGGCGTTATCACGGTGGAACACCACGCCCTTCCTATTTACCAGCTCCGGCCGGTTTTTCTCAATAGCTTTTTTTAACATCATCAGTTGCTGACAGTAGAGGTCAGAATCGATAGTTTTACCGAGTGGCAAAAGCTTACAGTGGACGATTCCTTTCCAATCCCAACATACACATAGCATTACTTTGTTCCGTGTCAGACCGGAATTTGCCACGGTTTGCGGGGCTTGTCCATGCTTCGTTCTTGTCACCCATTTTTCACCACCCGTAATCAACTGTTCTGTTCGGTTGAGTTGTTGAGTTGAGTTCTGTCTGAGAAATGGTTCGGAATTGTTACGTTTCAACAAAGAATCGCAAATGGAAACACGTTGCATTAGGTTTCTCTCAGTGAGACCATGTGGTACCCAAATGTCAACTTTTTTCTTGTACCTAGACTTTCGTAAATAACGTAAAACTGTTTTATGATCAACATCCTGTTCTTCGGCAATATCGTAGCTACTAATATGTCGATCTTGCTCCACTTTCTCAAAGATGGTACTGATTTTATCTGTGACAGGGCGTCCAGAGCGAGTAACTTAGTGACTCAAGATGATATTTTCTTTCTTTTGTACAGACAAAAGACAAATGCCAACTAAATGACATCTTAATAAATTAGCACTTAGGTATAATAAGTTCAACCTCTCTGTGCTAGCTGCTGAACTAGGCACTACTATAATAATAATAATCTATGCAACCCATTTTTCTTGATATTCAAATACTAGCTGTGCCCGCGATTTCATTCGCGTGGAAAAATTTCTAAAATAAAAACCCGCATAGTTCCCGTTCCCGTGGGATTTCCGGAATAAGAACTATCCTATGTCCTTTCTTGGGTCTCAAACCATATTTGTACCAAATTTTATCCAAATCGGTTCAGTGGTTTGGCCGTGAAAGCCTAACAGACAGACAGACAGACAGACAGACAGAGTTACTTTCGCATTTATAATATTAGTATGGATAGTATGGATTAGAGTTGGACGGTACGAATGAAGAAATTTCCCTGTAATATATTTTTATTATAGCATATCTTTTTTTTATAACTTTGTGAAATGCAAAGGTTTAACATAGCAGATCATAAATCAAAAAATTAATCTGTAATAGTAAAATATGATTTAATACATTTCTACAACGAATAATAGACTTTCTAGACCGGCAGTAAACGTTTAACCGGTCATTACTCATTACTCATTATAGTCGTAACTAGCTGACCCGGCAAACGTTGTTCTGCCTTTTTAACTACTCTTATTTTTTCCTGTATTTTCTCACCTTTTAAACCTTCCCTGGACTTCAACAATTAATTCAAAACCAAAACTAGCCAAATCGGTTTAGTTGTTCTCGAGTTTTAGGGAGACTAACGAACAGCAATAGATTTTATAGATATATGTGTGTGTGTATCATATAAAGATTTTTTTTTATTATTATCGATAGGTAAGCGCTTGACTTCGATCTCGCCTGATGGTAAGCTAAGATGAGGCCTAAGATGGAACGTGCTACCCTAGAAGGTACCTGTTCACTCTTCTCTTGAAGATCCCCAGATTGTACTCGTCCGGGAACACAGACTCAGGAAGCATGTTCCAGTCCTTTGGGGTTCGAATGAATAATGAAAGATGTTATTCATGTGCTATTCGTGTGGCGAGGTGTTAATGTCATTGCATGACAATGACAAGCATTGAAGCTGTTGCCGCAGGAATGGGTAAGGCGGTGGTACCAGACCTGAGCGAGAAGTTACAGAGCTCTACTACCTAGTAATCATGATGATAGTGATTAGTGACTCGTATAGCCAATCGTTCGCTTTTTACGAAATGCCTGACAGATCGGCAGATGTTATACCCTTCAAAGGAGTCCGGACTAATACGTCGTATAATAAAAATAAAAAAAAAACATATATTCTCAAAGATATAATTTGTGATTTATTATAATTTTATCCTAATTTATGATAACGAAAAACGAGCTATTTGCTTGCTTACTATCCTGATATAAAACAAGTTTTTGTGAAAGAAGTAATTTTTGTAAATTTTTTTTTTTTCTAATTAATGATAATGAAAAACAATACAAAGAAAGACAGTATCGAACAGAAAATACCGAATCTTTTTATTTAAATGAAAAGTTTTCATCAGAGTTATTTATAGTGTAAACTTGGCATATATTTAAAATAGTTTTCAGCTGTTTTGTCGTGTACTAATTTTAATGAGCCGATTTATACGTCATGTGTTTTTCTTTGGAACAGGAAAGTATCGCAGATACATATTTATTTCTCGCTTTAAATACATTTACACATTTGTTCGTATGTTTTTTGGATCACGTAAATAAGTCAATCCAGCCAATTGCGAGTGGGACGATTATATAAGCGACATAAATCTAATCATTCAATGCAGTCTGTATTTCGATCCTCCAAACCGTTTAAAAGTTATACGAAGTTGACATATACACACACACACACACAAACATAGTCAAAATTAATCAAAGTCATAACATTTTTATTCAAATTATCCTTAACAGGTACTTTTGACGTGTCAACATTTTTTCGAGTTAATACCGGAACGAAAACGCGGCCATACATTGAGAATATCCGGCGAAAGAAATTCAATCGCTTTATTTTTTTGTGCATATATATTTTTTAAATAATGTATGTACAATTATTTTTAATATTATATAAAATTACTATGAGATTGGTATGAGCAGCAATTAATACCATGCTTTATTGCCATCCAAATATTCAGATATTTAATAATATTTTTTATAGATTTTTGATTGTATATATTTTTTAAATTTGTGTATTGATGGATCTTTAATAGCATTTGGATGTTTATTGTAAAAGCGCACAGACTGCCCCATAAAGGTACATCATACAGCCACACTAATGACACCATAAAAATAGACAAATAAGCTAGGACCTCAAAACATTTAAGATTTAATCACAACTCGAGTTTTGTAAAGGATAAAATCTGTGAATTCCTTTAGCGAGAAGTTACAAAATTTGTTCACTTTTATTCGCATAGTGTCGAAATATTTTCTTTTTATAAAAATGTTTTATGCGAACTCTAAATAAATACATAATTCATTGATCCAAATAAAATTAATAACGTTGCTCAGAGTTTCCATCAAAGGGTGTTTGGTCGATTGGACCCACACTCATTGGTCCCGCGGGATCAATCGACCTAATAGAATTTTGAATTGGTCGATTGATCCCGTTGACAATTTTGATGGTTTGTACAATCAGAGAGTAAAATATGTAGGCCATCCCGGCACTGACGCATTGCTATGCAATTGGCTGGCACTATGTCATGGAAGTCTCACTGTAGCGACAGTTTCACGAAATTTAATGACTATTTTGTTAAAACTTGGTTAGAGAACTTGTCTCTTGGAAACTCTTGTGTACATTCGCAGATTTTGAACGAGCATATAAAAAAATATATAAACATAAGCCATATATTGCTCAACTTCTAGAAGGATTAAGAAAAGATGTGGCACATTACTTCACTACCCTAAAAAATCCTATTGGTCTTAGAGTTTCGAAAAGGTTACCTGAGACCATTGAGAGGATAAAGAATATCAAATATGCAATAAACGAATTAATAAGCGGTCAAATAACCATAGGACATTGCTTGTAAAAAATTAGGTTTTAATTTTTATTTTATACTAGCTGCCCGGCGAACTTCGTCCCGCTAACACCCATCAGTATTTGAGATAAAAACTATCCTATCTTTTAAGTTGGACCAAACTACAGATAGTTGTGAAATTTTATCGAAATCGGTTCAGTAGTTTAGGTATCCATCGCGGACAAAAACTATGACATATTAAGACATGTGATATATTAAGATTATATAATTATGGAAACGACTGTGATTGTGTGTGTGAGAGAGTACAAGCTATCTCATTAAAATGTTTAAGTTAGTGTACTTTAGCAATTTAAATTCGAATTTATATCACACTAGTAAATAAGTACTGAGCAACTAAGATTTTTAGTAATTTAAGATTCATTTTTAATTACTTACATTCTGACTTTTAGAAAATTAATATTTTTAACAGTTTTAATTTTACAATTATATGACAATTGTGCGTGGCCGTGATTTTTAAATATTCCTTTTTTTGTTTTTTTTTTTATCAAGAAATGTAAATGTTTTTAATCTCTACTTTAACTATGAGCATAAATCTAAAGATTTATGTTTTGTTTTTTATAAAAAAATGTGGTATGGTTATTTGTTAATTTATTTCATCAAACGGCAGTGTACTGCCGTCCATTATGTTATTGTACTAAGTATATTTAATACTTAGTACAACAACATAATGGATTATCATGTTTATTGCTCCAACATTTATTGCCGACTGTACTTAGATATGATTTTTTTTAATATATTTTATAACTTATTTGAAGTGCGGAACGAATCGACAAAAGAAAATTCATAAAAATATTAAATTAGTAATTGATCCCGCGGGTCCAATTTCGGGCCGGTCCAATCGACTAAATACCTTTATCAAATTACTGGATGAGTGATTGAATCGATAATAACAAAAGCGTATCTAAAGCCTTTTACTCAAGCTTTGTTTGACACTTCATAAATAACTTGAAACCATTTTTGTTGAACTGACAACAGTTGAGATCCCGAGATAGCGTGTTGAGATATTGTCGGAGGTTGAAAACAAAGTTCTGATAAAATTACTCAAATTTCTGATAGAAATATGTATAGTAACGAGGAGTCGAAGAGGATTACATTTTCTTTCAAATATAATTTAATGTTATTGTGTAACAAAAGCGACACGCCCTGCTTTGCACAAGTAGTAGAAGATAATATATGCTTATTTTCTTTTAGTCTCGCATCAGTTTGTTGCGTCGTGCATATGAATTAGATTCATCGATGTCATATCATTCGAACTTATTTTCTCCCACGAATGAATGAATCAATGTATGAATACCCTTTATTGCGCACAAAATTTAACAAGACAGATTATTTACAATACTTACAGCTAATAATTGTGTATATAGTGGGTGCACAAAGGCGGTCTTATCGCTAAAGAGCGATCTCTGCCAGACAACCTTTAGTTTATAGTTTAGTTTTTAGTTTTTATTTTAGTTAGTTTTTATTTTGAACTAACTCCTAAGATGTTCATTTAAAATGTATCGTCTGCCCTGTCCTAATGAAATGAACCTGTCATAATGAACAGTCATAATGAATTGAATGAAATGTTTAAATTAACTACCTAATGTATTTAATTTTTCCCCTATCACAGTGTAAGTAACTATCAATGGCGTCTGTCTATCTCTTGGGGATAGGCAGAATACCCGTTCTAACTTCTAAACATATTATTTTTTAGAAGTTAGAAGAGATGGACAGATGGCATTGGAAATTTTCTGTAGACCTATAAAAGTTTGTCGCCTCTGTGGTGTGTAAACTAAAACTAAAACTAAGTATCTTCGGCTAATCGTGGGTGCACTGGTTATACATATGCCTACCCTCTGCCTATCTTTTTTATTGATGAATATTAGATTTTAATACTTTTTAGCCTATTCGAGACAAAGACAATCCAAGCCTACAAAAATCGCAACAAAATTGGCCTCACTGTTTTTGACTTATAAGTGGTGTAACTAACAGACTTTTTTATATATACAGATGAACAGCTAAACTTATGTTTTTTACTATTTTTTTTAGTGATGAAAATAATATTATTAATACGTTATTTGTTCTTCTGTAGGTAAATCAGCAATCTTTTTTTAAGAAATATTTTTTGCTGACATTACTAATTTCACACATGTGCTATGAATTGATAACAAACGCGATCTTATTCCCAGTTGGATTGCATAGTACCTTCTTTAATATATATAGCTTTAAGAAAAAGATGACGTTTGGATAATGCTTTTTATATCAAACAAGTAGGTAGCTCGCCTGAGAGAAAGGCACAACCATGCGTTGCTATCCATTTGGCGGGATGTTATTGACACATGTGTAGGCAGAACCCTATATTTGGCAATTAAATTGGTGCATGAGAGAATATAATTTAGTAGCTATAGCAACGGCCAGGTTCCTCCCTTGTATTAAATATTAAGAACTGCCTTAACTAATTGAAACTACGTAATCAATTTATATTACATTTGTATTGTCTTTTCACATTGTTCGTAATTCTAATAACGTTATTTTATTCTTTGATTCTACATTCTATTTATCCTTATACTTATAATATATATATATAATGAAATATAATTTATCAAATACATTACCTTAAATTATTTATGCACGTTCAAGAATGATATCAATGGAGGCCAACTGTTGGGGAAGTCATGCTTCTTCGAGTATCCATTCCAAAGTGAACGTCTGTTAAAAATATTTAACAGACGTTTTTAAAATTTAGGGATGCCAGTGCAAGAAAACAAGTTCGCACATTTATAATATCGGGCAAAATATTACTTTATTAAATGAAACCTAACACATGCATAACTTTACCGACTACCTTACCCGAACCCGATAGTGACCGGCACTGAAGCTATTGCGCAAGGAATAGATAAGGCGGTGGTATCAGATCCAGGCAAGACAATGCAGAACTACATAGTAGCCCTGATAATAGTGACTGGTATAGCTAATCGTTCACCTCTTATGAACTGCCTGATAGGACGGCAGATGGTCTATTCTTCAAAGGAGCCTGGACCAACACGGGGGATAGGAGCCTGGACCAACAAGCAGTGGCGTTATTATACCATCTGGGACCCGTGGCAAATTCTTGTGATGGGGCCCTAAGTGTGGTTTTACAGTGACGCTTTCGCCAGTGCGGTCGATAAGCGTTGCGGGCCACGAGATATGCATATTTTGGATTATTACACAATTTAACAAACACGCGCGGATGGCCCGCGCTGACAGTGGTTTGGCCGTGCTTTTCAATCTAGTGGAATTGTTAGGATGTACTTGTGTACGTCGTCATTGTTGCTCTTTTTTCCAATGTATTATAGTGTAATAATGTCTCATCATGACGGTATTAGGCGCCCTGGAGTAATAGTGTTCTGTGGGCAGCCCAATCACGACTGAATGAACCAGCAAACCGCGCGAATCTCGTTTTATAGTTTCGAGCGGGTCATCCGCGCGCTTAAGCCCCGTTTTCACTTTGATTAGTGCGAGTGCGAGTATTTAATGCAGGTGCTTAGTATTGAGCAAAAACTATGCGAAGATAGCCGTGGATCAGTGTGAGTGATTCGTAATCAGCGTAGTAAGCGTGAATAGATGCTGATTACTTATTACTCGCACTGATCTTCTGCTCTTCGGCTGTCTTCACGTATTTTTATCTTAATACTAAGCACCAGCATTAAACACTCACACTCGTACTAATCAAAGTGAAAACGAGGCTTTACGGTCCGTGCTTACCATCCGCGCTGGCGAAAACATCCTTGGAAAACCACACTAACAGTAAAAAATCGTCACGTTGTGCTCAGTTTAATTTTAATAAACTTCGAAATTTTTAGCGTAGTCAATTACACAGGTATAAGAAAAAAAAAAATTTTTTAGCTCGCGGCCTCTTGGGCTGGGGCCCTCTTGGGTCGGGGGCCCGTGGCATTTTGCCAGCCCTGCCACCCTATTGTTACGCCACTGCCAACAAGGGGGACTCGGACAACCTTTTCATCTTTATTCGTATATCCGTATATATCTCTATTTTTGAGACTTGCTATATCCGCAATAACTATATTTCTTATACGGAAGGTATTTATTTAAACTTTATTGTACACCAAAAATATACATTTTCGTACAAAAGGCGAATTTAATGCCTGTTGGTATTATCCATCAGTCAAACTTTGGGCCAACAGAACGTAGCTGTGAAGGTGCCACTCAGCAACTTAGATTACATGAAATTAATAATTATTATAATACATCCATCCATATTATAATATTTATATACATATACATAAATACTTATCCTAAGATTCAATATGCACCAGCAATCCTATCTGTCAATATTAGAAAGAGGCAACATTTATATATTTACGTGTTTGTAACGAATAATCTCAAAAACTAGTGGATCGATGTTAAGGCGATAGGTAATGCCAAACTACGAAATAGACTCCTCTTTGAAAGCCTGCTACTGCTAACTGGTTGGTACAATAATTTATAAAAAATATATATTATACGTATAATATAATTAAGTTTAAATATTCAGTTCGATTTTTCAAATTTTATTATTATTTTTGACGGAAAAAAATCGAATATCTTTCTTATTTTTACGCAAAAATTTGCTTATAACTTCCAAACTACTGTAACGATTTTGATGATTTTTTCTTTTTATTACAGACAATTTATTGCTTTATAAAATTTAAGTTCAAAATTTTACAAAATCATTATAGTGTGCTATTTAATCAATAAAAACCTTATTATTTCATTCGCGGACAGCGCTCGCGTCGAAAGTCAGTCTCCCGGTAGCGTTCATACGGGGAGGCTGTGTCGCATGTTAGCGTGCTCCGCTCTCTATATTCGAGTCAAAGAGTAATAGTACAGATAGAACGTTTGGCCCAATAGTAAGGTTGTGCCGCTTGGAAATTGAACATTTTGTTTACGCGTGGATGTTTTTTTCATTGTAGATAATGAGCTTGGAGTGAGAAGGCTGTTTTCTTACATAGGTTATTTTTATGATGTAGACAAGGAATAAGAAAGGATTTTGTAAATTCATCTCCTAAGATGGTGAAATAGGGGGTGAAAGTTTGTATGAAACTCTGTCATTTTTGAGTTGTAATGAATGATATGCCGTAATTAAACTATCCTTTAACTGAAAAAAATTAAATACAAATTTAATATATTTTTTTAATTCTAGCCCATAGATGGGTAAAAAGAGGCTTTAAAGTTTATTTCAAAAATGAATAGTTTATTTTTTGCATTTCTATAAATTCTTAATTATTTTAATTTAGTATTAATGCTTTTTAATACAATTAAGAAGTACAAATTTTAGGATTTTTTAATTTCATGTCTTAAAAGGGTAAATAGAAGTGTTAAAATTTGTATAAAATATAAAAAATGATGTGGTGTCGCGGGACACAAGGTAGGAACGAACTTCCTTCGGCTAAACGGCACTACTCGCTTGTGTACGCGACTGTCGCGCCTGCGCACGTCTCATTTAACGCTTTTATTCCACGCATTTTTCTTACGGTTTTACTATCACATTTTTTTCAGTTCGGTCGCGCAGCAAAATCCCTATCCCCTCCAAGCCTGCCGTAAGGAACTTCGTTCCAATAATTTATAATCAACATCGCTTGAAATTTATCCTCTTCAATTTAATTAAAGAAATGCATGTTTTGAGTTTGATCCCTCAAAGGGGTAAGAGGGAGTGTTAAAATATGCACGAAACAATAAACGTTTACTGTCAAAATCACTTGAAATTTTGTATTAATACAATTTAGGAAACATTTATTTTAGATTTTTTAAATTTCGTCCCTTGAAGAGATAAAAGGGGCGTTAATGATTGTACTGAAATAAATTGTTTATTGTAGTTATTACTTAAAATATAGTATTTATGCTTTTGAATATGATTAAAGAAGTATGCATTTTTAAATATCATTCCTTAATAGGGTAAAATGAGCGTTAATTTTTGTACGAAAAATTAATTGTTTGTTGCAGAAATTACTTAAAATTTAGTATTTATGCTTTTTAATACAGCCAAGGAAATACGTATTTTAGAATTTCTTATAATTTTATCCATAAGGTTAAAAATAAGTGTAAAAATTTGTATGAAAAATAAAGTTTACTATCAAAACTCTTATAAAGTACTTATACTTTTTAATCGAAATTGAAAAAACATGCACGTAATGATGTTCGGAGTTTCATCCATTAAAGGAGTAAAAGTGGGTGTTACAATTTATATGAAAAATCAAACGTTTATGGTCAAAATAACTTGAAATTCGGCATTTATGTTCTTCAACACAATTTTAGAATCATATATTTGGGGATTTTTTTAAATTTCATTACTTAAAGGGTAAAAAAAGCATTGATGTTTGTATAAAAAAATAGATTGTTTATTGTAGAATATTGTAGAAACTATTTAAAACTTAGTATTTATGATTTTTAATACAATTAAATGAATACTCGTTTAAGGTTTTTCAAATGCCAGCTCTTCAAAAGATGAAAAAAGTGGTAAAGTTTGTAGAAAAAAAAATATTTTATCAAAATCTCTTTAAATTTATTAGTCACACTCTTTAATTCAATTAAATAAACGTGCATGTAAAGATGCTGTGAGTTTTATCTCTTAAAGAGGTAAAAGAGGGTATTAAAGAGGTTGAAAGCTAGTACTTCAAAAATAGTTTTGTTTGCGAGTAGACGCTGAATAATATTTTGAGACTATTCATGTACTTACCTACGTTTACGCTTAAACAACGAAGATAATTCAAGCCAGTGAATAAAAACAAAACTCTGAAGAAAAAAAAAACTGGTACTATTTGAAGGTAGTATAAAAGACTTCGTATAAGTTATAGTATACTAATATAATTTAAATTCTTCGGAAGAAAAAATAAAAAAATTAAATATATTATACATACAAATAGTCTAAATAAACCAACTTATTTAGTACTTACCTATATTAAACATTAAACTAAATTATATCTCTACTTATTTCTTACGAGATTTTGAAACAAAAACTAAGAAGCTAGTTAAAGTTTTAAAATATTATTCAAGAGATTATATTTTACAAAATCAAATATTGAAAGGTTTTGTTTAATATTAATTGTTAATTGTATGTATTAAAATAAAGCGCTATACAAGATGTATTGTATATTACAAAACCTTCAAAAAAAAAAAAGATACGTAACTGTTATTATTGTGTAAATTGTTATATGATTTTTTGTCGATTTTCGATAAAAATTTTTTTTTAGATATTTATAGTTTTTCTAAAATGAATGGATATGTAATCGATAAATGAGCGATTACTGGTTATTGGTTTTGAGTTTGACAGCATTCAGTCGATTCATGATGATAAAAGTTCATATAGGTGAACAAAAATGTTAAAAAGTATCTGCATCCACTATAAATACTCTTTGACCTCGGGGCATGACAGCGCGCGAATTAGTAGTTGCGCTGCTCCTGTCAGAAACTCAAGGTCGTTCGCAAGTATAATCGCCTTAAAATTAATTTTACTATCGGAAAGTTGCACTATCCAGAAGTGACGTAAGCTACATTTTTACCCGACTGAATAAATTAAAATAATGATTTTGTGTCACGCGAAAAAAGTTGCGCTAGTTAAAAAGCTAGTTATATAAAATAATACTAGCTGACCCCGCAAACGTTATTTTGCCATATAAATTATTTAATTATAAAATAAGGGTTGGTTATAGAAGGGTAAAAGTTTAGAGTTGTATGTATTTTTCAATGCTGAATCATAAAAAAATAAAAATAAAAAAAAATTGTAATTTTTAGACGTGGATAACCCTTATCACTTGGGTGTATAAAAATAGATAGTAGCCGATTCTCAGACCTACTGAATACGCATACGAAATTTCATAAAAATCGGTCAAGCCGTTTCGAAGCAGTACGGTAACTAACATTGTGACACGCGAATTTTATATATAAGATTAGACCGATTGTTCGTTACACTAGGATATAAAAACTACTTGCCTTAAATATCATGATTCATTGTATTTAAAAACTAACCATCCCGAAAATAACATTTTTATGACATGTATTAAAAAAAACTCGTTAAAAGTTATATTATGGTCAGATCACTTTATTTAGCGGTAATATTACGTGGTTTTTCCATAAATGTAATTAAATATTCTCGAGTTTACTGCGAGATAGAATTTTATTCAAAAGCAGTGTTTTGTTTAATCTTTTTAATGACATGATGTCCTTTTTGGGCTCGTTAGGGAAAAAATGATTATAGTCAATTTTTAACATGCGGATACAAAGCAATATGACGTTGGTCTTCACGCCAGATCCCTTACGGAATAGGGAAAAAAAACCGAGTGCCATATGTCACGAAGGATCGTGCAGATTTGTTCTTTCAACCTTGAATAACACCGTGTTGGTCCCGGCCTCCTTTGAAGAATAAGCCAACTGCCGTTCTGCCAGGCAGGTCGTAAAAGGCAACCGATTGGCTATCGAGTCACTACCATCGTGGCTACTAGGTGGTAGAGTTCTGCATTGTCTCGCCCAGGTCTGGTACCACCGCCTTACCTATTCCTGCGACAATAGCGTCAGTGCTTGTCGCTGACTGTGCTAAAACCAAAACTTATAATAAAAGAGCCTAGATAGATAGTTTTCTGTATTGGCAACCCGTGCGTGCTCGTGCAGCTATCGCCATTTTGTTTATCTTGTCATTCGGCGTCATTCTCCCAGTCTGACTGCACGAATATCTTGTTTCATTGTGAATCGATGTTTTGTTATTTCGTTGGGTTTTTGTGAACTTTGAGTGAATCTATTATTTTTCATTTTCCATCAAAATACATCTGGAATAGGCAAACGTTTCATAATGAGCCATATAGGTAGTGAAGAAGGCTTCCTGGAAGAGGGGCTCATGATTTTTGAAGAAAATTGTGAAGATTACCATGACGAAATGAATGCAGTTTGTTTTGAGGAGTGTTTCGCTGGAGTCTTACCAATTTTTTTTATAGTAGAGGGGGCAAACGAGCAGATGGTACACCTGATGGTAAGTGATCACCGCCGCCCATGGACATCCGCAATACCGGGGGTATTGCAGCTGCGTTGCCAGCCTTTTAAGAATGAATAAGCTCGTTTCTTGAAGGTCCATAAGTCGTATCCATTCGGAAACACTCCCGAGGGTAATAGATTCTACAAAGGAGTAATGCGAGGCAAAAAGTGTCGACAAAAGCGCACGGTTGTGGATTTCCAGACATTGAGGTGGTGAGGATGGAATTTTAAATTTTGACGCGATGTCCGATAGTGGAATTTAGCGGCAGGCATTAGTCCGAACAACTCGTCGGAACACTCTCCATGATAAATACGGTAAAAGATGCAGAGCGAGCCTACATCTCTGCGTAACGCCAAAGAGTCAAGCCGATTAGAAATAGCCTGGTCGTCGACGATTCGAACCGCTCTACGTTGAATGCGATCAAGAAGAAGAAGCTGGTACTGAGGAGCTCCGGCCCAGAGGTGAGAACAGTACTCCATGTGAGGTCGAATTTGGGCCTTGTAAAGTTGGAGGCGATGGGCTGACATGAAGTACTGCTTTGCTCTACTGAGTACACCAAGCTTTTTGGAGGCTAATTTAGCCTTCCCTTCCAAATGACCGCGGAACTGAACGTTGTTCGATATGTCGACTCCCAGAATTCCAATACTAGCTGAGGCTGTCAGGAGAGTGTTTTCGAACCGAGGTGATACGACAAAGGGTGTTTTTTTGCGGTGAACGCACAGAGCTGCGTTTTGACGACCCCATTCTGAGACATCAGTTAGTTGATTCTCGAGTTCAGACACGAGCTTGATCCGGCCCTCTTCGACGTGTTCCCGAGAAATACCGCTACGGCCGGAGTATGTAGCATCAACAGTACTGTCGTTCGCATAGCAATGTATGTTACTAATACGCAACATATCATTGATATGCAGAAGAAACAATGTCGGTGATAGCACGCAGCCTTGGGGAACACCAGCATTGACAGGTTTAAGATCGGAGCATGCACCGTCGACTACGACCTTAATGCTCCGATCAGCCAAAAAACTGGTGATCCACTTGCATAGTTTCTCGGGAAGCCCATAGGAAGGCACCGCCTTACTACCGCAGGAAGGCGGTGTGTTCCCTCGGTCATCCAGAGTTGAATTAAGACCAAATTAATCCAAATTAAGACCAAACTCAATTGTAGTGATGGATAATGCACCTTACCACTCTCGAAAATTTGAAACGGTGCCAAAAATGAGCTGGAAAAAAGCTGCCATTGAAGACTGGCTTTTAAACAAAAATATTCATTACGAACCAGATATAGTGAAAGCTACGGTTTTTGAACTGATTCCACATAACGAGTCTTTCAATAAGTACACTATAGATAAGATGGCAGCACAACATGGGATCACGGTTTTAAGACTTCCCACTTACCATTGCGAGCTGAACCCTATCGAATTGATATGGGCGCAGGTAAAGGGGCATGTAGCTCAAAATAATAAAATCTTCATAATGGCAGACGTGAGAAATTCATTTGAGCGGCTACCATATGGTCTAAATGCATATCCCATGTTGTCAAAGAAGAGGAAAAAATGAGTAGGCTAGATATGTTAATTGACAACATCACAGACACATTTATAATAAATGTTACAGAAAGTGACAGCGATAGCGATAGCGTTGACGGCGACGATTTATAAAATAAAATATTACCATAATACATCTATTTGTTTTATTTCTCATGTTCCTTCATAATCACATTTTTTTATTTATTGAAATAAATAAAAAATGTGATTGTGACACACAATTATTAAAGAAAACTCTCAGGTCCTTAATAAAATTAATCGTCATAACTAAATTATCCATTCAAACTAAGTATATCAGGAAATGAAATATTTAATTTCCTGATATACTTAGTTTCTACTAAAGTAGTAGTTGTTTAGATATACTACTGTTACGTACTTCGGGTTCGTAATTGTAAGAAAACACCACTTATACTAAATCCGTGTATTTACAGTACAAATACACAAGACAACACAATGTAATACTCAAATACTCTGATTAACACTAGTCACTCTCTGTATTATCTCATTTAGCTTAACCGTCTTCACATTGAAACACTTCTCGCTTCGCACGGGTCGCTTCAAGTATCCCTCTCGACTGTTTTATAAAAACTGCTCTGTATTTGTCAACACATCTCTATTTATACCCAGGGTAAAGTTCTACCTAGATCCAGAAAAATCTAAATTTATCGAGTAAACGATGAGTCATTTCCTATTGTAAACAACTTATGATAGTACAGGCTATTTTCACCCTCATGCCCTATACCACAAAGTCCATTATGGTATAGCTATTCGGATAACGGGCAACTATTTTGTACTATAACGGACATATAACGGACAACTATTTTGTTTACTAATAGAAGTAGCTATCTCTTTCTTTTATTTCTAGATTCCTCCAGCGTTCCAACTCTTCACGTTTCTAGATTATTCGTAACACTACTATAAACGAAAGGAATCGATCCGAAAATATTCTATTTCCGTATCGAATAATTTTGCAACGTCACTATTTAGTACTTGTCATAACTTTGTTTGAAATCGAATTAAAATTCCGAGTCATTGACATGTATAATATTACCACTGGCTGCTGTCACAGAATTTTTGTGCCTATTTGAATATCGCCATTTTGGCGCTGTAGACAGATGTGAGCGTCCGCGGAACTAAAATTAGTGATGCCATCTTGTCGACAGCTTGGATAAGTTTATCGATCGTTCAATATTTACAACCAGGTGGGCTGTGGTTCATGTAAATACTTTTTTAATTACTGTATCATTAACTTGCACAAATGTACAAAATTAATAGGAATACTATGAAATATAGTGATTGCAGAGGAAGATTTATATGTACAAAATATTCTAGTATTTGGTATAGTTGAGAAATTGACTCCTGCGAAGCAGGGACGGGTCGCTAGTAATATTATACAGTAGAAACTCGATTCATCGGACTAATTGATAAGGCATCCATATACTTGAAAGTCCGGATAACTGAATATATTATGTATAAAGAAAAGTAATTGCACATAATATTAATATGTATTGTCTAATCTAGGAAGAGTTTGGACTCGCCCCATATCCTTGTAGTAAGTGCACTATATATGAGCAAATGCGACTTTTATTTTTACATATATATTTAATATCTATATATTAATATGTGTAGGAAAAACTTTGAACCCGTTGTTAAGGCAATTGCGAGAACGGTGAGGTATATATATTAGAAGCTTTCACGAGTAATAAATGAATAATTTATTTATATAATTATAAAATAAAAAAGGACACAATTTTTACTTTAACTTTTTACTGTCTAGTTTAAGCCCCCTTTGAAAAGTAGATCTGATTCTGCCAAGTTAGTTCGAAAAAGGCAAACAATAGATCCATAGTATTATTACAGTAGTTAATACACTGTTAGAGTTCTGCATTGTCTCGCCCGGGTCTGGTATCACCACCATACCTATTTCCGTCACAATAGTGCCTGTCACTGTCATGTTCCGATTTGGAGGATAAGATAACCGGTAAACTTACGCATGTGGCATCAAGACCCCGCCGCAAGGATAGAGATGCACAATTGATATCTTTGGTGTCTATAGGTGATGGTTGTCTTTTTCCATCAGGAAATATATTTGCTTCTTTGCTATCTTATGATACATAAAAAATCATAGTGACTACTAGGTGATAAAGCCCGTTAAAGAAGTCGCCTTATTCTTGGATGAGAAAACCTGTTGATGATAAGTTTCTTGGTTTTACCTAATCTTGACGCAAATGCATCAATGATTGTCACTATCGTATTCTTGTTTGGAGGTTAAGGTAACTTAAACTTATGCTAGTGGCTTTAAGACTCACCAAATATATTTTTGCCGGTATTAAAAATATATTCGCAGGTTACTTTCAAGATTTGAAGCGGTTTCGCACGAGATGAGCTCATAAAAGTGTTTTATGGGTCCTAGTTATGGTGGGTGTGCTAACAAAACATTATTTGTTTGTGGTCTGTCCGGATAATCACGAATACTCTGTATTCACGCGAATGGGGTTTCCACTGTAAATTCGAACTTTTTTGTTTCGCTTTTACGCAATATCGACTTAACATATTTTGATGAAATTTGGCATGGAGATAGACTATGAGTAAATTAAACAAATCATCAAATATTCCAGAAATATAATTTTATAAAACTGTAAAATCTCTTCGGGAATTTTGTTATGTTTTTGTGTATTGAAAGTAAATGACTCATTTTTCTATTTTTCTTTGACAATCTTGGCCTAAAGTAAGCCAATGGTTTCATCAATTTATTCTATTTATCAAGCTGTTTACGAATTCCAATTTATCAAAATCTGTAAACCGGTTGATTTGTTGTTCTTTGTTTATCTTTGCTTTATCCTGTAGATCCGTAGCTGACTTGTCTGTTGCACTTGGGTCTGAAAAGTGAGTTATATAAGTAGATGGCAAAAATTCAAATTATTAGTCAGAATAAAAAAGTAACCACCGTGGTGTTACAGTCAAATAACAAGTTGGATCACGTATGAATTAAAACCTATGAAGTGGGAGTAGAACTATTATATAAGCGATATTAAATCCAATAAATCGAATGCCGTCAACTGTGTTTCAATCCATCTAGCTGTTCAAAAGTTATAAGAGGTATACATATACAAACATAGCCAAAGTTAGTCAAAGGCAAAACATTTTTATTAAAATTATGCTTACTTACAGGTACTTTTGACGAGTCAACATTTTTTCAAGTTGCTACAGGATCGGTAACGCGGCCATACATTCCGAAGATCCGGCGGAAGAAACTCAGCAGGCTTATTTTATTTGTGCATATGCATTTTTTAAAATAATGTATGTACAATATTTTATTAATAATATATAAAATTACTATGAGATGGGTATGAGCAACAATTAATACCATGCTTTATTATCATCCAAATATTCAGATATTTAATTGAAGCTTTTTATAGAGTTTTAATTGTATACATTTTCAAATTTGTGAATTGATATATCTTTAACAGCATTTGGAGATTTACTGTAAAAGCGTATACACTGCCCCATAAAAAGTACATCATACAGCCACACTAATGTCACAATAAAAATAGTCAAACAAGCTTCCTAGGACCTCAAAACATCTAAGATTTAATCTCAACTCGAGTTTTGTAAAGGATCTGTGAGGTAAAGGATATTTGTAAAAAATCTGTGAGTTCCTTTAGCGAGAAGTTACAAAAATCGTTCGTTTTTATCCGCATAGTGTCGAAATATTTTCCTTTTATAAAAATGTTTTATGCGAACTCTAAATAAATACAAACCTAATTCATTGATCCAAATAAAATTAATAACGTTGTTCAGAGCTTATCAAATTATTGGATGAGTGATTGAATCGAAAATAACAAAAGCGTATCTTAAGCCTTTTACTCAAGATTTGTTTGACACTTCATAAATAACTTGAAACCATTTTTGTTGAACTGACAACAGTTGAGGTCCCAAGATAGCGTGCCGAGATATTTATCGGAGGTTGAAAACAAAGTTCTGATAAAATTACTCAAGTTTCTGATAGAAATATGTATAGTAACGATGAGTCGAAGAGGATTACATTTTCTTTCAAATATAATTTAATGTTATTGTGTAACAAAAGCGACACGCCCTGCTTTGCACAAGTAGTAGAAGATAATATATGCTTATTTTCTTTTAGTCTTGCATCAGTTTGTTGCGTCGTGCATATGAATTAGATTCATCGATGTCATATCATTCGAATTTAGTACAGTAGTAGAACAAAGTACTATTGTTTGTACTTTTTGTGTCTACTTCTGTGTCTGTGTACTTTTATATATATATATATATATATATATATATATATATATATATATATATATATATATATATATATATATATATATATATATATATATATATATATATATATATACGTGAAAAGAAGGGTTATCGAGTGTTATTTTATTTTTAAATATTTAATGTATTTTAATGCACATTACACAGGATTTCTTTTAAAGGCCCGGCCAAAGTTTCAGAGACTGTTCAGAATCGATAATGTTTTCGATTTATGTAATAAAAAATAATTTAAAAAATTCAAAATTTCATTTTTGTCCGACAAAAAAAAACAAAACGTTTGGATATAATTTTAATTACGCAAAATTCGAACTAAAATATTTTAGTGCCTTCAAGCAAATTACAAGTAATCGGAAAAAATGTACTTAGGGGGCGACCACAAATTACGTGAGATGTTTACGGGGGAGAGGGGGTCGAGTCAAATATCACGCAATTTTTTTTCTGATTGAAACAAAAAAATATACTATTTTGATCCATTATCCATGCAGATTGTACATGCTTAAGATTTAATCTTAAGTGTAATCGTAATACGATTAAGACAGTTCACTAATTCGCTCGAAAGAAAATAATTTCATTCATACTTCGACATTATACATTACTACTGACTGTCAAACCACCATATTTGTTTTATACCAAATATCTTAGCCAACACCAACGGCTTAGAGTAGCTACACAGAATACTACCAGAAGTCAATGTTACATACAAGTATTATTCGAGCATAGCACACATAGATACCTCTCATGGACGCGATATCTCCGACTGGTGCGGTACAAACTGTACCGGACCATTCCGAGATATCGCGTCCGTGAAGGGTGTCTATGTGTGCGTTGCTCGAATATCACATGTATGTAGATTGACTACTGTTAGTCTCCAGTATACTGTGGTAGCTAGATCAAAACGAAGTTGAAGGAGCAGATGATTTTACTGAAAATCATATGGACATGTTGGTTCCAATGGTCTCTCTTGAGACCGTGCATGATTCTCCACGGATTAATTTAAAGTAGAAATTCTTTTTTAATCGTAGTAGTTACGATTTAAGTATGCTATTGTTAAATTTTTATTACACTTATAACTCTCAGCAATATTGATTACTAGTCTTAACTAGTCGTAAGTAAAAGCACAAAGCAAATTTTCCTTTATACAATAACAATCCAACGTGTTTACATATTTAAGAAACCCACATTTTGAAAAATCTCACGTGAGATTGGGGGATGGGGGAGGGGGTTGAATAAAATCTCACGACATTTCTCACGGAGGGTCAGAAAATTTAAAAAAACACCTCACGTAATTTATGGACGCACCCTTAGAACGACAGATACATAATAATAATTATCGTAATTATAAATAAGTAAATAAAAAAATTACATACTGTCAGCATTACAGAGTTCATTCACAAAGAGTCGGTGCGTGCAATTCATGAATTTAGTGGGATATTTTTAAACGAATATTTTTATATTATCTTGCAATAATTTTACAATAATAATTAAAACGCACGCATAAGTTCCTAATTTTAAATTTTGGAAAAAGAACGAAATACAGGATGTATAGGTATAAAAATATTAGCTTTTTTCGTTCCTCCACCATGGAAACTTTAAATGTGCTAAAATTTTACACTCCTCCGTTCGCGTTACTGTGGTAAAAAGAGGTACAAAATTTTTGCTTCACGTATTAATATACAGGTTAAATATTTCAGATAAGTGATAATATGTAAATTTAATTAAGCACTCATGATGGATGCTGACGTCATTATGACCAAATTATCACGAACGTAGGTAGATAAAGAATTATTTAAAATTCAATGTAGGTATCGATAATTTATTTTCCCTTTATTTTTATTTGAATAGCTAGAACATCTAAAGATAGTAAAATATTACCGTTCGCTTACATAGGAAAATATTATTGTTCGCTTTTTTATATAAAACTAGCTATTGCCCGCGACTTCGTCCGCGCGAACTTTGTTTACTCCGCTGCTATTGGTCGTAGCAAGATGTTATATAGCCTATAACCTTCGTCGATAAACAGGCTATCCAACTCAAAAAGAATTATTCAATTCGGTTCAGCAGTTTCCGAGATTACCGCGACTATTTGGTTGTAACCAAACAAACAAACAAACAAATTCTACAATTTTATAATTTTCCCCGTGTTGGTCCCGGGCTCCTTTGCAGAATAGGTCAACTGCCGTTCTGCCAGGCAGGTCGTAAAAGGCGACCGATTGGCTATACGAGTCACTACCGTCGTGGATACTAGGTGGTAGAGTTCTGCATTGTCTCGCCCGGGTCTGGTACCACCGCCTTACCTATTCCTGCCGCAATAGCGTCAGTGCTTGTCACTGTCGTGTTCCGGTATGGAAGGTAAGGTAGCCGGTAAACTTATGCATGTGGCATTAGACCTCGCCACAAGATAGCAACGCACCATTAATAATCTTGGTGTCTATAATCGAAGTTTTGTCTCTTTCCCTCAGGAGAGTAATTTGCTTGTTTCCTATTTTATGAAAGTTATAAAAAAATACCAAGAAATACATATATCCATGTTCATAGCCAAAAATATCCAGGAATCGAAACTGGACATCACTAATTGCAGTCAGTGTCGCTAACCACTCGACCAAAGGTCAGTTCTGTCAGCCAGCTATGATATTTTAAAGTTGCAATTACCAGTTTTAGTTTCTAGCTTACTGTGTTAATTTTAATAATCGCAAATAAACATCTTCATGTAAAATGTATCTTTACAAAAAGTATCCTCACGCCCGTATCCTTGAAGAGGCTTACCTCTTCAGGGATACGGGCGTGAAGTTTTCCCGTAGTAGGGATATACGGGAACTGGCTCACTGGTGGTGGGGGTACGCGGGAGGTGGCTCAAGTTTGTGGGTTGTTGGAGATCGAATTCTAAAAAAAAAAAAAAAAAAAAAAAAAATTTGGACTCGTTTCTGGGGTTTTACCCCCCATTTAAATCGAATGCGCTGGGTCCCGTGTCGATATGACGCATATTTTCAGCATTTTCATGTAGATTTGAATTATATAATTACACAATGGATTGGGTGAGCTATTGTTTCCTTTGTTAGGTCGACCCTTTTCTACGATGCAAGATTTATTGTTTATTAACGGCGCCCCGGTGGTCCATCAAAAGCGTCAAGCGTGAATAGTGTTTTAACCGACTTTTCTAAAAAAGACGAGGCTCTCGATTCGTTGCAATTTTTTTATGTATGTTCACCGATTACTGGAAGACGATTCGGTTAAAACACTATCCACTATATGATATATTCACGCTTTTGATGGACCACCGAGAACTTTACAAAGATAAATGTTTCAAACCTAACCTAACCTAAACTTTTTTGCATGTATTTTTATAGATTGATTTGGCGAATCGAAAACCTCGACCTTTTTGTGAAGTCGGTTAAAAGACTATTGACTATATGATATATTCACGCTTTTATGGACCACCGAGAACTTTACAAAGATAAATGTTTCAAACCTAACCTAACCTAAACTTTTTTGCATGTATTTTTATAGATTGATTTGGCGAATCGAAAACCTCGACCTTTTTGTGAAGTCGGTTAAAAGACTATTGACTATATGATATATTCACGCTTTTATGGACCACCGAGAACTTTACAAAGACAAATGTTTCAAACCTAACTTAACCTAAACTTTTTTGCATGTATTTTTATAGATTGATTTGGCGAATCGATAACCTCGCCATTTTTGTGAAGTCGGCTAAAACACTATCCACTATATGTTATATTCACGCTTTTATGGAACACCGAGAATGTCACAAAGATAAATGCTTCAAAATTCTATCGTAATAATGTATCATAATTACGTATGTAAAATATATTTGTAATATACACCTAATATGTAAAATATTTAATAAACAGCCAAACCCAGAAATACAAACATCTATGTTCAAAAAATGCTATCACACAAATGTTTTGTCTATGTTGGGAATTGAACCCAGTCCCATTGATATGCAGTGCGTATTCAGGTTCGCTAACCACTCGACCAACTAGGCGGTCATGTGTGTGTCCTGCTGTGCGACCAATTCAATACGATAAATCTAATATATAACAATGACCATTGCAGCGAGTTATGTTTCATGTTAGAACAGGTCACCGCTCAACCAACCAGGTGGTCTGCAGTCATGGCAATTGAGAAATTTATTCGCCATAAATCTTTGATGAAAAAACTTTTTATTGTGTATTCTCCTGCTGTGTGACCAATTTGACGCAATTAATCTAATATAACAATGATCATTGCAGCGAGTTATGTTTCATCTAGCTTATTCAAGTTACAACAGGTCTCCATAGCGAGAAGTTGGGGGTAAAAATTTTAGAATATAAAAGCCACAATTGATGGTTTTATGTTATTACTTATTCTGAAATCGTTGACTTTAATCTTCTCTTTAGGCTTGTTTGTGCGTATAAAGTGTGATTGTGTGAATTACGACTTCAAGATCCTGTAATGGAGGTTAGTACTATGTATTTTTTACGCTTTATTTTGTATATGTTCGTTTTTACTGTTACAATTATGATGCGATAGCCTTTGAGCTCTGATTTTAAATTTCTGTGCTGCTATTAGAGCTATTAAACCTAAGGCTGTAAAGTTTTGATACCTAGTTATGCTTAAAATTTGTATTTGAAAAATTGATTTCAAGACATATTATGTGCTTATAACTTTCTGATACTTTCTAATAAAATTCTGTAACTTGTGTGTTTATTATTTAAACGCATTAAAATGTGAAAACATAAGGCTAGATATATTTTTATTACATATCTGCGATCACGATGACAGATTTTAATACAGATATGTAGAATCAATTTTATATTTGTGATTTACCATTCCAAAAATGAGCTATATTAGCAAATTTGTAGTTTGTTTAGTAGTGTGTAGTACCTAGTTCGAAAAACTTTTTGCTAAACATGTGTTCTTTATTGTTTCAGTTAGCACAAAACACATTCTACTATAACCCTCAGTCTAATTACAATGATGAAGTTAGTGATGAAGAGGGAACACTGGCGTTCAAACTAAAAAAACATTTAGCTGCGAAGAGACCCAACAATATTGATTGCTTCTTTGAAACACCTACGAAGAAAAAAAAGTTCCAAAAACAAAGTTCATTAATTGCTCAAGGTGGCAAGGATGGTGTATCTTACATCATGTCCGGCGAAAACGACGCGACAAAGGCCACGCACCTTGTGAAAATAGAGATTTACGACATGGCTAAAATTCGCAATTTACCATCTACTGACCATTGGAAACATGCAGACGTCCGAGTCAAATACTATACACAATGTCAAGAGGACAAATATTTGGATAGCACAAAAGACATTATTTACAATATTACCAAACATATTTCTGAAACCCCCCAGTGCGTTAAATATACCAACCAGGTGGTCTGCAGTCATGGCAATTGAGAAATTTATTCGCCATAAATCTTTGATGAAAAAACTTTTTATTGTGTATTCTCCTGCTGTGTGACCAATTTGACGCACATTTAATGTTATAACAAAAAGCCTTAAGCAAACTTTTAAAGTTACCAGTTAGATTAAATTAATAGTCTCGTGTAGTGCGTCTCGAATTCTCAGGCAGAATTCTCATTGTAGTGTAGAAAAAGTTAAATGTGAAATAATTTTTAAACAGTGTGAGTGAAGTATTGTATATAACTAGTAGTGCTGTGAACATTTTGCCATACACAACTTCGCTCTACGTTGATCATCATGATGGAATCATTCTACAATAACCTTTATGATGAGCAACTATATAAAGTCTGTGAAGAATTTGAAAATAATACATTGCAGCAGATTGAAGATGTGAATTTAAAAAATAATTGCGAGGAAATCGTTCATAGCAGTTATTTTGAAACGTGAGTATGCACTATTTGTCATGTTATAACTTTACTCCGTAGTATGGGGAAGGGATAGCGTTTCGATGTATTTATATTGAAGTGACAAGCCCTACAATGTCAATTGTTATTTTTCTCTAGCAAGTGATTGACTTATAGTGTAAAGTTAACACCATGTTTTTTGAATTAAATAATCTATCCAGCTTTGAAATACAAAGTATTGGTAAAGATTTATTGCTGAAAAAATTTCATCGTTTAATTAGAATGTGGTACATCAACGATAAGTTACCTGAAATCTTGAAAAACGATTGTGATGTAATTCCATATTTCACACCTTGTGATGGTCATTATTCGCAGAAATCAAAAAATTTTGATGAAATTGATGGTGTTTTAAAAATGCAAAGCTATTGCAGTTATTGCAAAGCAAAAAAGAGTCAGTATTTTTTCGGCGTTTGTAATCTTAGCTTAACTTTAACATTGTTAATAATACACTTTTTTTTTTGTTTTAGATCGTCGCAGTTTGGTGGTGGAGTGAAAAAGAGAAATTGTGATAACCATGAACTGGCATCAACAAGCAAAAGAGCATACCTACCAAGTTTAAATAATTCTGTTGACCATGTAAGTACAGAAAATAATGTTGTTATTGAATGTTCATTATGTAATGTATCCGTTAAAAAAAAATTTTTTGCCAGTCACTTAAAAAGCAATATTCATAAGAAAAATGCATTAATTAACGACACAAATTTGCCTAACGTTTACCTGATAGAAACGGCGTTCGCTAATAGGATTATGACATATTGAATAACATCAAATTCAAACAGATTAGACCATAATTTTGAAACAGCAGAATTATTTCTAGAAAGTACAAAAAATACTATTTTTCAATTAATAAACAGGTGTGTCTTGGAACACATTATTGTTAAAATTAATTTTCTTTTGCATGCTGATTTTATACAGCAAACGAAAGAGTTACACAATTCGTTTGATTTTCAATCAAAAAATTATACTTTTTGTCATGGTGATGATTTAAACATTATATATAAATCGTTGACAAACGAAATTTCTTCAAAGTTAAATAGTTTTGAAAAAAAGGACAGCGGATGGAGTTTAGTTAAAATTAACTATGTCGATATGAATGTGAATAAATTTAACCCTTTACGAGGTTCTTCATACATTGATTTGCCTCAAGATGTTAAGTCTAAAAAGGCAATTATTAACGTTCAAAATAATGATTACCAGTGTTTTCTATGGTCCGTGTTAGCTGGGTTATATCCAGTGCATAAAAACGCAAATAGAGTAAGTTCTTATACGTTTCATAAAAATAAACTGAATTTTGATGATATTCCATTCCCCGTTAAACTTAAAGACATACAAAAATTTGAAAACATAAACAACATAAGTATAAATGTCTTTGGTTTAGAATACGACTCAAAAACTAAAATTAACCAGGTCGTAGGGCCGTTATATTTTACAAAATGTAAAAAACCAGTGCATTTAAATTTATTATATATCACACAAGGTTCAAGCGGACATTACTGCTACATAAAATCCCTTTCAAGACTAGTGACTAAACAATTATCAAAATTTAACGATAAATTATTTATATGTGATGGGTGTTTGTTATTTTTTAGATCACAAGAAAAACTGATTAATCATCAGAAATATGACTGTAAACATATTTGTATTCAATTGCCGACCAATAAACCTACTACTAGAAATTGGTTTAATGATAGTATACCAAATAATTTTATTACATTTAATAATTACGAACGTAAATTAAAAGTACCCTTTGTAGTCTACGCAGATTTTGAAGCTTTTTTAAATCCCATTCAAACGTGTGCGTCGAACCCCACCCAATCATTTACTATCAATGTTCAAAAACATGAAATTTATAGTTTTGGCTATTATATAAAATGTTCTTTTGAGTCAAAGTTATCGAAATATAGAACATATACTGGTAAAAATTGTGCTCAAATGTTTTTGCAATATTTAAAAAACGATATTACCATAATATGTCGTGAAAATACTTTAGTAAAGGTTCCGTTACCATTAACATCTGAAGATAATTTTTTAATTAACAATTGTATTGAGTGTTACATATGTAACAGGAGTTTAGGTGAAAGCGAGACAACATTATCTTATGATAAATATACAGGACGCTTCTTAGGCGTGTCTCATGCTATTTGCGATAGAAAATATCATACACCTAACTTCATACCTGTATTTTTCCATAATCTAACTAATTATGATGCACATTTTATAGTACAAGGCTTAAATTTTGAAAATGGCGAGATTGAAATTATTCCACAAAATAAAGAAAAATATATATCATTAACAAAAGAAATAAATATTGACAATCGTAAAATCAAATTACGATTTCTCGATTCACTTAAATTTATGTCTAGTAGTTTGGAAAAATTAGCATCAAATTTAAAACCTGAACAATTTCGCGAACTGCGAATAAATTTTCCGCAAAGTGATGATTTTAATATTTTAATTAGAAAAGGCGTTTATCCTTACGAATGTATGACTTCATTCGAATCTTTAAAAATGACATCTCTACCTACTCGAGACAAATTTTTTAATTCGTTAATTGATAAAGATATCACCGAAAACGATTTTAATCATGCAAATGTTGTTTGGAATCATTTTGACTGTCAAAATATGAGTGATTATTCAAATTTATATCTAAAAACAGATGTTTTATTGTTAACTGATATTTTTGAAAATTTTAGAGATGTCTGTTTAAGCACTTACAAATTAGACCCTGCTCATTATTATACCGCTCCAGGGTTGAGTTGGGATGCAATGCTATTTTACACCAATATTCGTTTAGAACTTCTCACAGATTTTGAAATGGTTGCATTTATTAAAAAGGGTATTCGCGGTGGCATATCTCAATGTAGTAACAGACATGCAAGGGCTAATAACAAGTTTATGTTGGACTACAACCCAATGGAACCATCTTCATTTCTTACCTATCTAGATGCTAATAATCTTTACGGATGGGCGATGTCCCAATCTCTTCCCATAGGTGACTTTCAATGGGTCAAAGTAGATACTGATTTTAAGGTACCAAACGATGCAGGCTATGGTTTTGTATTAGAAGTTGATTTGGAATATCCAGATGACTTACATGATTACCATTCTGATTTACCATTTTGTCCTGAAATGACATGTTTTGATAATAGTAACGAAAATAAGCTTATTACTAACTTGCACAATAAAAAAAGATATGTTATTCATTACAGAAACCTTAAACAATGTATAGAAAAAGGTTTGCGTTTGGTAAAAATTCACAAAATGTTAAAATTTAAACAAAGTCCATGGTTGAAAAGTTACATTGATTTAAATACACATTTGCGTACTTTATCTTCCACAGATTTTGAAAAAGATTTTTTTAAATTAATGAACAACGCCATTTTTGGTAAAACTATGGAAAACGTAGAAAAACGAGTGAATGTAAAATTACTTTCCCATTGGGAAAATCTAGGGAAAAAACAGGGAGTTCAGTCATTAATTGCTAGACCCGAATACCATAGTTTATCAATTTTTTCAGAAAATTTGGTTGCTGTACAACTAAATAAAACCAAAATTTTTTATAATAAACTAATTTACCTCGGATTTAGCATACTAGATATATCTAAAACATTAATGTATCAATTCCATTATGATTACATGAAACCAAAATACAAGGAAAATATTAAACTCTTATATACTGATACAGATAGCTTTGTATATCAAATTTTTACGCAAAATTTTTATGATGACATCAAACCCGATTTAAACTCATACTTCGATACTTCTGATTATTCTCCGGATAATGATTATAGATTACCACTATTAAATAAAAAAAAGTTAGGATTTTTCAAAGATGAGAACAATGGAAAAATATTCAAAGAATTTGTTGGTCTACGTGCTAAAATGTATGCGATGGATATACAAGACCAATTTATAGCTAAAGCAAAAGGGGTCAATAAATGTGTCACCAATAAATTCAATCTTGACGATTACAAAGAATGTTTATTTAAAAAAAATAGTAAATTTTGCGAAATGTTGCGCTTTAAATCCATAAAACATACAATATACACTCAAAAAATTAATAAAGTATCGTTGTCAAATAATGACAATAAAAGATACTTAAAAACTGATTCTACGGATACTTTGGCTTGGGGTCATTATAGTTTAAGGAACATTCAATCTTAACGTTATTTTATGTACACTAGTTATCAGATTATTTACAATTTGTTTTTATTGTGTAATTGTATATTTTATTTTGTGTAATTTTAGCTTAAAAATTACCTCTGCTTTAACTTGATAGATCATTAAGTTAGACTGATATTTATTTTTGATCACCATAAAAATAAATTAAATTTGTAAAAAGTGAACAAAGTCCTATGCCGTTTTTTTTCCTTCATATTTACGTAATAATCGTCATACATAAACACAATACTGTACACTTATTTTAAATTGAATAAATAGAGAACTTAACTTATTACTACGAGTTACATAAATGTGTCGGTATTTATAAGTCAGTGAAAAGTACAAATACATCACTATCTAATTCACAGTTTTGCAAGACACACGTATTTAAAAAAAATGATACACTTCTTTCATCCATTTACATGTATAGTAGCTGGACCTAGTGGTTGTGGGAAATCAAATTTTGTTACAAATTTTTTGAATTATGCTAAAGACGTATGTGATGTTCAATTTACGGAAATAGTTTGGTGCTATGATGAAATGCAGCCACTGTATGATTTGGAGTATGTTAATTACCATCAAGGAATACCAGATATGAATATGTTTGATGGTGAGCACCCCAAACTTCTTATCATTGACGATCTCATGAGAGAATCTGATGGGCGAATTGTGGATATCTTCACTAAAGGTAGTCACCATAGAAATTTAAGCGTTTTTTATATAACGCAAAATTTGTTTCACCAAGGTAAAGGGCAAAGAGATATTTCTCTCAATTCTAGCTATGTGATTTATTTTAAAAATCCTAGAGATAGAACTCAAATACGACATTTGGCTCGTCAAGTTTATCCTGATAGCCCAAAATTTGTTGAGGAAGCTTACAAAGATGCCACTATGAAGGCACATGGTTATCTTATGATTGACCTTAAACAAAATACTAATGATATGTGTCGTTTTAAAAGTAACATATATCCATTTGATTTAAATTGTGTAGTTTACTTACCAAAAAAAGGATATAAATATGACGCAAAGCAGCATATTTTAATCAGTTCTAAATAATGAATGAAGAGGAAACATCCCACTCAAATATATTAAGAGCATTAAATACATTTAAATCGGAATATCGTGAAGCTATATTAAAAAAATGCGATGATAGAGAAGTAAAATATATTTGTGAATGTATACTAAAGACATTCGAACACAAAATCGAGATTAAAGATAAAAAAGAATCAATCATCAGCATATGTAAATTAAATTGTTTTTTTTCGACAGATATTCAGTAATATTACTCATAATAAATACTTTAAGACTCACATTAATTGAACCAGTTTGAAATTATGTTTGGAAGAGTAACAACGCATCAAAATTTACTAAAGGCATTATTACATTTAAAACCTAAATATCGAGATGCCTTATTAAAAATTTGTGGTGATGAAGAAATAAACTGTATAAGTGAGTGCGTATTTAATGTTTTAAACGGTAAAATACCATTGAAAGAAAAAGAAAGATCTAAATTGAAAAAACACAAAAAACAATTAAGAATTTTGGTTTCAAAGGGGAAAAATAAGTTACGAAAAAGAATAGTAATACAAAAGGGTGGAGCGTTTTTACCCATTATATTAGGTGCGGTTTTAAGTAATATATTTAATTCTCTTTCTCAATAAATATGGAACATACTAAGAAAATGTTACTAATTGAACCGTGCGTTCTGGAAAAACTGAAACAAAAAGACAACTCTTGCGACGAATCTCTTTCACGTCTAGATAAAGAAATGCATAAAATTATGAAAAGCAAAATAGAAGATCGCGAAAAATGGTCTATTTATTATCAAACACTTCGACGGTATTTACATTTCAATGAAGAAAGAAAAATTCCACTGAAATTACCAATAATTTCTGATTATATTGACAAAGACTGTATGGATGATGATGAGGATCAACTATTAAAGAGACCATTAACAACAAAAAAATATAATAAAGTTGACATGGGTGTTCAAACTTTAAATGAAATACAACCAAATAAAACAGACGTTCAAGTGCAGACTGGTCCATTAGAGCATGAAGAATCGGTGTGTGAAGAAGAATCTAAAGTTTACAGTACTTCATATTTGTTACGGTTAGTTCCAAAAACATTTAAAAAAAAAGGAGAGTTTTTAATAAATGCTATGGTTCAAAATCCCAACCGAATTCGTTGGGATGATAAAGGAGCTGTAATTATTGATAACAAAATTATACCTAATAGTAATATTGTTGACTTAATCAATAATATTTTAAGATCATTAAAACGACCAAAACCACTGGCATGGGAGCAGTTTTCAAAAACACTTATTGATATAGGAGTACCTTTATACTGCATTGGTAATACTGATATTCAAGAATACCTTCAGAACTACTATTTGCAAGATTTGAAAGAAACTTCAAATCAAAATAAAAAGTTGTCATCACCTAAATCTCACAGTAAAATTGATTGGGAACGATGGACCCCTTATTAAATACGAGTATAAATCAGATTTATTACGACATTTCTCATCCAGCTGGTTATAGTAGTATTGATAAATTAACAGCAGCTGTAAAACATAAAATGAATAAATCTGAGGTACGGGACTGGCTTCGATCTCAAGAAACATATACATTACACAAACAAGTTCAAAGAAAATTTCCAAGAAACAAATATATTTTGTCTAATTTAAACTATTTATGGCAAGCAGATTTAAGTGACATGCGCAGTTATAGTCAATATAATGATGGTTATAAATATATACTTTGTGTTATTGATGTATTCAGTAAATACGCTTTCGCTAGGGCAATGAGAAAAAAAAATTCAGAAACAGTGAAAACATGTCTTGAAAGTATATTTACTGAAGCAAATACGACCCCCAATCATATACAGTCTCATAAAGGCACTGAGTTTGTTTCTAAAGACGTAAGAACGTATTTAAATAATAAAAACATAAATTATTATACAACAAATAATCCAGACATTAAAGCTAGCATTGTTGAAAGATTTCAAAGAACTTTAAAAATGAGAATGTGGCGTTATTTTACCCACAAAAATACTTACAGATATATAGATATTTTGCAAGATTTACTGTACTCTTACAATCACAGCTACCATTCAAGTATAAAAATGCCACCGTGTGAAGTAAATTCTAGCAATATCATAACGGTATGGAATAATTTATATGGGAAGTATGTAGACACTAGAAATATTGCACCTGTGCCCAAGTTCAAAGTTGGTGATTACGTAAGAATAACTAAGTATAAGCACATATTCCAAAAAGGTTATGAAACTAATTGGAGCGATGAAATATTTGTTATTACTTCAATCATAAACCGAAAACCTATGTTAGTTTATACTTTAAAAGATCTGCAAGGTGAAATTATCGAGGGTACTTTTTATGAAAAAGAATTGCAAAAGATTATATATGATCCCCACCACCAAGAACATAAAATAGATAAAATATTAAGTACTCGATATTCTGGAATTAGAAAGGAAGTGCTTGTGAAGTGGAAAGGATATCCGAGCAAATTTAATAGTTGGATTAAAGTAACAGAATTAAAAAATATACAATGAATGAACATAGCTTTTATGTAACATTGCTAAGCAATAGCTCAACTCAATATTTTCCTAATAACAGTACAGCAAATTTTTTTACAAAATTGCCAAAAACCGTGAAATTAGAGGGTGAATGGGTAGTTGGCTTAGTAGAATTTCATTTTCCGTGTACCATGCTAAATATACGGGAACATGAAAATGTAGTTTACATTAAAAAGAACCGATATATGCCACAAGATAAAAGTGTGGTTTCGGTGGAATATAAAAGTCACATTCCCGCTACTAATTACGATAATATTGATCACGTGCTAAAAGCATTAAATGAAAATCCTCTTTTGAGTAAAGATGTTGTGTTTCGTCATGATGATATATCAAAGCGTATTGTAGTTACAAATCATAATAAACTCATAACATCTATAAGTGCTACAACAACACTCTCTTTACAGTTAGGTTTCGAACCAAACACAAATTTTGTTAAAACTTTGTATGGGAAATATCCTGTTAATTTGCATCTAGGTTTACCCTCTCAAATATTTATTTACACAGATATTATACAACCGCAAATAGTAGGAGATGTAATAACACCGTTACTAAGAATCGTTCCTTTAGACCCCACTCTATATATTTATGGTGCTTATAAAATGAACGCGTTCTCCCCTGCACACTACGTATCTGTCATGCGTAGGGAGTTTGATGTAATAGAAATTGATATAAGAACAAGTACAGGGGAAAAAGTACCATTTCAGTTTGGAATTTCGTGTATAAAACTACATTTCAAGAGGGTTAATTAATTATTAAGTTATTATAATAATGACATGCCCATACCAACATTATTATACGCATCAAGCCGGTTCAGGTATTGGTATTATATATAAAGGAGTTCCTTACCAACGCGGTAATGGTATCGGCAGTTTCCTTGGTGGACTTTTTAGATCAGTGTTACCATTACTAGCTAGTGGTGCGAGAGTTGTAGGGAAAGAAGCTCTGAATGCTGGTATTAATTTATTATCTGATATTGCTAGTGCACGCCCTCTAAAGGAAAGCTTAAAATCTCGCTTGAAAGATGTCAATAGTAATTTAAAAAGAAAAGCTAACGAAAAAATAGACTCATTGATGTCTGGATCAGGATATAAGAGTAGAAGACCCTCCAAAAAGTTAGCTATTCGATTGAAAGCTTCAAAACGTAAGGGTGTCAAAAAAGTGCGGAAAGAAAATATTAAAGATATATTTTCAATTTAAATAATGTCGTTCTTGCATAATCACTCTTGCAAATGTGCTAAGTCAGAGTTGGATTTATTTGCTCTACCATCAACTCAAACAAGCATAGAAAGCGGAATGTGGATTCATTATAATCCGATATCATCTCTAAATGACGAAGGTCCTATTGAATTTTTGATACCTGGAAGTGGTGATGATTACATTGATTTATCGCATACTTTACTTCACGTCAAAGCCAAAATTATTAATCAAGATTCAAGTAAACTTATTGCTGATGCTAAAGTAGCTCCGGTAAACAACTGGTTACACTCACTTTTTGGACAGCTAGATATTTATATGAATCAGAAATTAATTTCCCCTCCAAACAACACTTATCCATATCGTGCATATATTGAAAATTTACTCAATTATGGATCTGCAGCCAAAGAAACCCATTTGTCGTGTGGCTTATGGTATGAAGATACTGCTGGAAAAATGGATGCATGTGATGATAGCAATAAAGGTTTTAAAAAAAGAAATCAGCTATGTAGGACAAGTAATACTATTGAAATGATTGGGCAGTTGCATGGAGATATATTCAATCAAGAAAAGTTTTTAATTAATGGAGTGGAATTACGTGTAAAATTAGTGCGGTCGAAAGAAGCATTTAATCTGATGTCTCCAACTGATGATGTTAAATACAAAGTAGATATTTTATCTGCCAGTCTTATAGTTCGTAAAGCTAAAATCAATCCTTCAATTTTGTTAGCACATGAAAAAGTATTAACTACTACTACCGCAAAATATCCAGTTACTCGCGCTGAAGTAAAAGTTTTAACTATTCAATCTGGTGTACAAAGCAAAACACTAGATAATGTGTTCCTAGGTCAAGTACCTAAAAGATGTATAGTGGGTTTTGTAACTAATGCAGCATTTAACGGTAGTCTTGGCATGAATCCTTTTAACTTTGAACATTTCAAGCTCAACTCTTTTAGTTTTTATATAGACGGACAACAAATACCTTCTAAAACTTTACAACCCTCATTTGAAAGCAATTTATATACTAGTGCATATCATACGTTGTTTTCTGGGACAGGAATTCATTTTTTAAATGATGGAAACTCCATAAGCAAAGAAGATTTTGCAAATGGTTATTGTTTGCTATGTTATGATATGACTCCAGACTTGTCTGCTAATTCCAGTTCACATTGGAATCTAATCAGGCGTGGATGTGTTCGATTAGAAGTTCGTTTTGACGAAGCTTTATCAAAAACAATTAATTGTATAATATATGCGGAATTTGATAATGTAATAGAAATAAATAAAAATAGGGAAATAAGCGTCGACTATAATAGTTAAAACTTTTTATAACAGAAAAAATGAATACATGTAATATTAAAGAGTTTTTGAAAAGAATCGATCCTTCATTAAAAAATAACGTATATGCTGCTAATCGTTTGCCCATACATGTTTCCTTACCTATTTATCTCATAAGTAATTTGGATCCCGATACCATGTCAGGATCACATTGGGTGGCTATATATATAAATAATAATGGTGTTGGAGAATACTTTGATTCTTTTGGAAGGAAACCACAAGGATACCTAGAACATTTTTTACAAAAAAATTGCAAATATTTTGTATGCAATGGAAAAGTTATTCAAAATTACTTAACTTCAGTGTGTGGCATGTATTGCTTACTTTATATTTATTGTAGGCGGAAGTCTATCTCGATGTTTGACTTTATTAATATGTTTTGTGGTAATACTATGTATAACGACTTATGTTTAGAAATAATGTTTAAAAATGTATTTAAAATAAAATGATCCACAAAGAGTATCTTGTTTTATTTTTATTTAAAGTTTAACCTGATCTTACAATAAATATCTACGGTATCTTTCAAGAATAGATCATCTGCCATTCTGCCAGGCAGCTCATAAAAAGCGAGTGATTGACAAAACGAATCACCACTACTATATTGTAGTGCTCTGCAATTTTTCACCCAGGTATAAGGTACCACTGCTTTACCTATTCCTATCAGTATAACGTTAATGTTAGCAAGGTAGTTGGTAGACTTAAGCATGTGGCGTTCCCCTTTACACGAGGAAAGCCATCTGCTTGTTGTTTGTTTCTTTTTAATAATTTAAAAAATAATAAAAACGACAAAATTGGTTTCGGAAATATTTATTTTTTATTCAGTTATACATTATATATAGTCAATGTTGATTTTTATGGTCTATATAGTATTTAACGCACTGGGGGGTTTCAGAAATATGTTTGGTAATATTGTAAATAATGTCTTTTGTGCTATCCAAATATTTGTCCTCTTGACATTGTGTATAGTATTTGACTCGGACGTCTGCATGTTTCCAATGGTCAGTAGATGGTAAATTGCGAATTTTAGCCATGTCGTAAATCTCTATTTTCACAAGGTGCGTGGCCTTTGTCGCGTCGTTTTCGCCGGACATGATGTAAGATACACCATCCTTGCCACCTTGAGCAATTAATGAACTTTGTTTTTGGAACTTTTTTTTCTTCGTAGGTGTTTCAAAGAAGCAATCAATATTGTTGGGTCTCTTCGCAGCTAAATGTTTTTTTAGTTTGAACGCCAGTGTTCCCTCTTCATCACTAACTTCATCATTGTAATTAGACTGAGGGTTATAGTAGAATGTGTTTTGTGCTAACTGAAACAATAAAGAACACATGTTTAGCAAAAAGTTTTTCGAACTAGGTACTACACACTACTAAACAAACTACAAATTTGCTAATATAGCTCATTTTTGGAATGGTAAATCACAAATATAAAATTGATTCTACATATCTGTATTAAAATCTGTCATCGTGATCGCAGATATGTAATAAAAATATATCTAGCCTTATGTTTTCACATTTTAATGCGTTTAAATAATAAACACACAAGTTACAGAATTTTATTAGAAAGTATCAGAAAGTTATAAGCACATAATATGTCTTGAAATCAATTTTTCAAATACAAATTTTAAGCATAACTAGGTATCAAAACTTTACAGCCTTAGGTTTAATAGCTCTAATAGCAGCACAGAAATTTAAAATCAGAGCTCAAAGGCTATCGCATCATAATTGTAACAGTAAAAACGAACATATACAAAATAAAGCGTAAAAAATACATAGTACTAACCTCCATTACAGGATCTTGAAGTCGTAATTCACACAATCACACTTTATACGCACAAACAAGCCTAAAGAGAAGATTAAAGTCAACGATTTCAGAATAAGTAATAACATAAAACCATCAATTGTGGCTTTTATATTCTAAAATTTTTACCCCCAACTTCTCGCTATGGAGACCTGTTGTAACTTGAATAAGCTAGATGAAACATAACTCGCTGCAATGATCATTGTTATATTAGATTAATTGCGTCAAATTGGTCACACAGCAGGAGAATACACAATAAAAAGTTTTTTCATCAAAGATTTATGGCGAATAAATTTCTCAATTGCCATGACTGCAGACCACCTGGTTGGTTGAGCGGTGACCTGTTCTAACATGAAACATAACTCGCTGCAATGGTCATTGTTATATATTAGATTTATCGTATTGAATTGGTCGCACAGCAGGACACACACATGACCGCCTAGTTGGTCGAGTGGTTAGCGAACCTGAATACGCACTGCATATCAATGGGACTGGGTTCAATTCCCAACATAGACAAAACATTTGTGTGATAGCATTTTTTGAGCATAGATGTTTGTATTTCTGGGTTTGGCTGTTTATTAAATATTTTACATATTAGGTGTATATTACAAATATATTTTACATACGTAATTATGATACATTATTACGATAGAATTTTGAAGCATTTATCTTTGTGACATTCTCGGTGTTCCATAAAAGCGTGAATATAACATATAGTGGATAGTGTTTTAGCCGACTTCACAAAAATGGCGAGGTTATCGATTCGCCAAATCAATCTATAAAAATACATGCAAAAAAGTTTAGGTTAAGTTAGGTTTGAAACATTTGTCTTTGTAAAGTTCTCGGTGGTCCATAAAAGCGTGAATATATCATATAGTCAATAGTCTTTTAACCGACTTCACAAAAAGGTCGAGGTTTTCGATTCGCCAAATCAATCTATAAAAATACATGCAAAAAAGTTTAGGTTAGGTTAGGTTTGAAACATTTATCTTTGTAAAGTTCTCGGTGGTCCATAAAAGCGTGAATATATCATATAGTCAATAGTCTTTTAACCGACTTCACAAAAAGGTCGAGGTTTTCGATTCGCCAAATCAATCTATAAAAATACATGCAAAAAAGTTTAGGTTAGGTTAGGTTTGAAACATTTATCTTTGTAAAGTTCTCGGTGGTCCATCAAAAGCGTGAATATATCATATAGTGGATAGTGTTTTAACCGAATCGTCTTCCAGTAATCGGTGAACATACATAAAAAAATTGCAACGAATCGAGAGCCTCGTCTTTTTTAGAAAAGTCGGTTAAAACACTATTCACGCTTGACGCTTTTGATGGACCACCGGGGCGCCGTTAATAAACAATAAATCTTGCATCGTAGAAAAGGGTCGACCTAACAAAGGAAACAATAGCTCACCCAATCCATTGTGTAATTATATAATTCAAATCTACATGAAAATGCTGAAAATATGCGTCATATCGACACGGGACCCAGCGCATTCGATTTAAATGGGGGGTAAAACCCCAGAAACGAGTCCAATTTTTTTTTTTTTTTTTTTTTTTTTTTTTTTTTTTAGAATTCGATCTCCAACAACCCACAAACTTGAGCCACCTCCCGCGTACCCCCACCACCAGTGAGCCAGTTCCCGTATATCCCTACTACTACCCGAAGATATTTAGTGCCACAATGTGATAGGTGGCAAGTCTGCCGGACGCTTATCCAATCCGGGAAACGTTGTTTTTACGAGAAAATTGGAAAAAACATATTTTTGAATTGCCCAATCCAGAAATCGAACCCGGAATCTCATATGATCAACACAGATACCGGACCACTAGACCATAGAGACGATATATAGACCTGAGTTTTTTTAAAGCTGAAAAAAGTTTTGTTATGTAACACTCTCCACGGAATGAAAAAAATACTCATATTTCGTTTCTAGACACTTCAGATTAAATTGCATCAACAATTACGTCAATGGGGTTGGATTCTCCATAGGGACAGGCATTTTTGTAATGAGCATTGATGTTTGTATTTCTGGGTTTTAGGTGTTTATTGAAAATATTTCAGAAAATTATCTTCACACCCATATCCCTGAAGGAGGTAGGCAGAGGTACAACAAGTGCATCCACGATTAGCCGAAGATAAAAGGTCCCACAAATGTGATAGGTGTCAAGCTTATCGCCAACCGGGCACTTTCCAAGCCCGGGCATCTTTATGTTTCTCAGAAAACTAAAAAAACACTTTTTTATGTGCCTGATATTTCAGTATTTGTATATTATGTACCATTTCTATGTATTAGCGATTGTCTGTGACCGAAATTCGATTATAAACTAAACAAAAAAAAAAAAAATAAGTTTGACACCAGACTTTAGACGTAAAGAAAATAGTTTATACATGTGTGTTTATTATCGTGTATGTCTCATGAATAGAGTGTGTGTTATATTTATTTTTATTCATTTAACGTATTTCTTATGCAATTTATTTAAAAATATTAGGTTTCTGCAGTCCTCTTCAATGAAACTTGAACTGTACCAAATTTTATAATCCACTATTCGCTCAGTTGTCTTAAACAGGCGTCCAAAATTTTTTCTTCACGTCTTATTATAATATAGATTAATATCGTTGATTAACATCCATGACAATAGTTTAACACTTTCGGTTTTTATTTTATATCATTAGATAACAAATAAGCAGATGAAACTCCTGAGGGAAAGAGAAACCATCGCCTATAGACATCTTTGATGTCTATAGGCGATGGTTTCTCTTTACTACCGGATACCCTACGCTCCTAATCGGAACACGATGATAACAAACATTGACACTATTGTGGCAGGAATAAGTAAGGCGGTGATACCAAAAACCCGGGTGAGACGTTTCCGAAATCTATCATCTAGTGGTCATGATGGTAGTGACACGTATAGCCAATCGGTCGCCTTTTACGACTTGCCCAGTAGAACGGCATTTGGTCTTTTCTTCAGAGGATTCCGGACCAACACGGGGAAAGAAAAATCACTGTAATTTATCCATCGTTATTATTATTTCTTATTGACTATATCGCCATTTTGTTACATGGCTAGCAACCATAATTAAGCTATTAATGGGGCTCAGGTTCGGTTTTCGATAATGACAAACATTTATGAGATGAGCTAATAATATGTGCCTATTTTTGGTTTTTATTAGATATATTTGTATTCTATGTAATGGTAACTATAATTTGTGTTAATAGTATTGCTAACACCCATGTCACAAGCAAATAATTTGCTTACTTTAAGTTAGATTAACTAATAAAATAGGTTGTCCAGTGTTTATTATTTGACTGTGATGGGTTTCATGAGTTTAAAATTTCACAGCAAATTTAAAATATTTTATCGCACAGATACAAGTACTTTATTCTGACTGAATAATACATATTTGACCTCGTTCCTACGCCACATTCTATCTCTACCTATAGAATTATGTCTAACATCTGCATCGCCAAGATTGTCTGCATAGTTTAAAGTTTTCAGTCGAAACTTTCTTCTTTGTAATATCACTATTCTCTATAAGCTTGTCAAAGGACTTTAAAAGGTTAGATACGCGATGTAATACAAAGTTTAGAAGTAATAACCTCATTTTACGTATATTTATGAAAATTAATTAAATTTTTCATTTAAAAAGGTTTTAGAGTTCTGAAACTTCTTCGGATCTCAGTAGCGCAATTATGCCAATGCAACCAATGCAGTCTCATGGGGGAGGGGGGACCGTTGGGTCACAGTTGATACTTTTTCAAAATATTACCGACAGACGGACATGGCGAACTATAATGGTTTCTAGTTTACTTCATATCCTTAAAAATGACGAATGGTACTTTAAGCTCATTATTTTTTCAAAAATGTACTATACACATTCTTGGTTCTTTCGTAAAAGATAAATGTCTCGCGATTGAAGATTGTTTCCTTTATCAAAAACCCATAGTTAGTTTACTGAGGTTACGGACTATCCATACAATGTAGCCAAGGTAGCACACTCTATAACACGATTGTTATAGTGGTAGTGTGACCTTCATTCAACCTCTCAACAAGAATAGTATTTATAATCTGTCAGTGTTTAACTTTTCGTCCAATGCTGTCTGGACTGTGAATGTCCACGTTAGTTTTCACAATAGGCAAAGCCCCTTTTTGCAGTGACTTGTTATTACTCATTGCGCAGTGACGCGTTTGTGCACGTTTGTCAATAAAATGGATATTGATACCCATTTTGTTGATTCTTCTTTAACACATTAATAAGAGTAACAAATATTTCATACCGATATCTTTCCGCAATCAGTGGATGCACCCAGAGTGACCCAGACCCTTTTAGGCCTTCTTTTTTTAAATTCTTCTGTGAAGTAAGTATAACGCAACAGTTCGTTTCTGGTGTGTGTCCATGGCCGCCCGTATTGCGATAATTAAGGCGATTACAGCTGCGAACGACCTTGAGTTTCTGACAGGAGCAGCGCAAAAATTATATCGCGCGCTAGCTTGCTCCAACGTCAAAGAGTATTTACAGTAAATGCAGATACCTACGTTTTAACATTTTTGTTCACCTATATGAACTTTTATCATCATGAATCGACTGAATGTTGTCAAACCCAAAACCAATAACCAGTAATCGCTCATTTATCGATTACATATACATTCGTTTTAGAAAAACGATAAATATCTAAAGAAAAAAATGTACCGAAAATCGACAAAAAATCATATAACAATTTACACAATAATAAGTTTCGTTTCCTATTTCTTTGAAAGTGTTGTAATATACAATACATCCCGTGTAGCACTTTATTTTAATACATACAATCAACAATTAATATTTAACAAAACCTTTCAAAATTTGATTTGGTTAAATATAATCTCTTGAATAATATTTTAAAACTAACTAGCTTCTTAGTTTTTGTTTCAAAATCTCGTAATAAAAAAGAAGATATATAATTTGATTTAATGTTTATAGAGGAAACTACTAAATAAGTTGATTTATTTAGACTATTTGTATGTATAATATATTTAATTTATTTATTTTTAGTTGCGAAGTCCTTACTACCTTTAAATAGTGCCAGTTTTTTTTTCTTTAGAGTTTTGCTTTTTATTTGCTTGCTTGAATTATCTTCGTTGTTTATATGTTTTATTTTTTATTTATTTTTGTACATTTATACAAAATATTGACAAAATACTTATCTATCTCTAGCTAATAAAACATTCAAGCGTAAACGTAGGAAAGCGTAAACATGAATAGTCTCAAAATATTATTCAGCGTCTACTCGCAAACAAAACTATTTATAAAGTACTAGCTTTCAGCCCCTTTAATACCCTCTTTTACCTCTTTAAGAGATAAAACTCACAGCATCCTTACATGCACGTTTATTTAATTGAATTAAAGATCATGACTAATAAATTTGAAGAGATTTTGATTAAACATATTTTATTTTTTCTACAAACTTTACCACTTTTTTCATCCTTTGAAGAGATGACATTTGAAAACCTTAAACTCGTATTCATTTAATTGTATTAAAAATTATAAATACTAAGTTTTAAATAATTTCTACAATATTCTACAATAAACAATCTATTTTTTATACAAACATCAATGCTTTTTTTACCCTTTAAGGAATAAAATTTTAAAAAATCCCCAAATATATGATTCTTAAATTGTGTTGAAGATTATAAGTGCCGAATTTCAAGTTATTTTCACCATAAACCTTTGATTTTTCATATAAATTGTAACACACACTTTTACTCTTTTAATGGATGAAACTTCGAACATTACTTGCATGTTTCTTCAATTTCGATTGAAGAGCATAAGTACTAAAAAAATCCAAAAATTCGTACATCTTATAATCTTAATTGTATTAAAAATCATAAATACTAAATTAAAATAATTTAGATTTTATAGTAATGCAAAAAATAAACAATTCATTTATGATACAAACTTTAAAGCCTCTTTTTACCTCTCTATAGGCTAGAATTTCAAAAAATATTAAATTTATATTTAATTTTTTTTCAGTTAAAGGATAATTTAATTACGGCATATCATTCTATTTGAGTTGTAATAACTCAAAAATGACAGAGTTTCAAACAAACTTTCACCCCCTATTTCACCATCTTAGGGGATGAATTTAAAAAAATCCTTTCTTATTCCTTGTCTATATCATAAGAACAACATCTGTAAAAAAAAAACAGACTTCTCTCATCATCTCTTCATTCTCTCTTCTCTCATCTCAGCTCATTATCTACTATAAAAAAACATCCAAGCGTAAACGAAATCTTCAATTTCCAAACGGCACAATCTTACTATTGTGCCAAACGTTCTATCTGTACTATTACTCTTTGACTCGAATATGGAGAGCGGAGCATGCTAACATGCGACACAGCCTCCCCGTATGAACGCTACCGGGAGACTGACTTTCGACGCGAGCGCTGTCCGCGAATTAAATAATAAGGTTTTTATTGATTTAATAGCACACTATAATGATTTTGTAAAATTTTGAACTTAAATTTTATAAAGCAATAAATTGTCTGTAATAAAAAGAAAAAATCATCAAAATCGTTACAGTAGTTTGGAAGTTATAAGCAATTTTTTGTGTAAAAATAAGAAAGATATTCGATTTTTTTCCGTCAAAAATAACAATAAAATTTGAAAAAACGAACTTAAAATTTAAACTTAATTATATTATACGTATAATGCATTTTTTTTTTAATTATTGGACCAATCGGTTAGCAGTAGTAGGCTTTCAAAGAGGTGTCTATTTCGTAGTTTGGCATTACCTATCGCCTTAACCGCCAAGTTTGCAAGCGATAATCGCAACCGCGACGGCTGCGTAACCGCACAAAACTCCGGTCTCGTGAGTTTTGAAAATAAAACTCCATTCCGCCACAGCGGCGGGCGCGGGTGAAAACCACTTCATGAGTCCTTAGCCTGTATCATTAGAAATTAAATTTTTAGTTGATGAGGGTCATGAGTCATTGTTATTTAGATATTTATTAAAAACTATGCTTAGCCGTTAACTGTATTCGCGTTCAGTTAAAATCATCGCTTTGATATAAATCAATCGACACCTTCTTAAAACAACAAAATATATTTAACCCATACACATTCGTTGGAATGTTTAATTCGACGTTTAGTGAAAACATTTTAGTATCATTATAGAACTCCGTGGTAAAATTTTGTTGTGAGCAAAATATTTAACCTATTTTGCAAAGCGTAAGTAACCGCCCTAATGACATCAAAGATCTTGAGTATGAAATATAATCTCGTAGGTATTGTACGATCTTTATGGCTAGGATGTAAAATGTCAGGATTTAATCCCTACACTACCCTTAGTTTTAACACAAGATTTGTATATGCAGACGGTATGACGGCAAACATTTTTATTAGATATAATTTTTTTTTTGTAAACTTAAATAAGTATAGTGTTTTTACGAAAGACGGACTTAATGCTAGATGCAATTTTTACTTTACGCAATTTTTACAGTCAAACTTTGAGCTAAAAAGCCAATTATATGAATTAAAAAAAAAAGTAATTTAAAGTAAAAAACTGTCATCACGCCCGGTTCCCTTGCGAGGTAGGCAGAATAAACCGAACGTCTATAGACTATTCGTTTCACCGCGATTTACCTCATCGCCGCACTTTACAGACCCTGATAACGCTTATCGACTATTTCTAGCGCTAACCGGGACTCAATTTGATCATAATATACTGTGTTAAAATTCTTCAAAGTTTGACAAAAGAGTTAAATCTTGCACAATATAGTATAGGTATAAATGTGTATGAAATGCACGCGTGTGTAATTTTTACACGCTTTTTATTAGCTTCACCTGTATGTTTGTATGTTTGTATGTTTGTATGTTTGTTTGTAACCGACTTCTTTGGGCGTGATTTTGACCCACTTTAAACGGCCAGATTTCGTTCAAACTTTGTAGATTTATCGAGGACCGATGACAATACACTAATTTGATAAAATTATTTCATTTTTAACCGACTTCAAAAAAGGAGGAGGTTCTCAATTCGGCTGGTATATTTTTTTATGTATGTACACCGATTTCTCCGAGGTTTCTGAACCGAATTACGTGATTGTTTTTTGTTTGATGCGGAATAGTTTCGAATTGGTCCCATAAAAATTTGATTCAGGTAGGCCCAGTAGTATTTGTTTTATGAGCATTTTTTTATTTATTGTACCTATCTCGATGTCTGAAATCAAATCTCGCAAGTAAATTTGATCCACTTCCCGGTTACCGATTGAGCTGAAATTTTGTATACGTATGTTAATTGAATGACAATGAAACCTTATTATGACATGGAGCTGATCTGATGAATCTGAATCGGAAGGTGACCACAGGAACTTAATAATTAAATGGTTAAAAATCGGTTAATAACAAGACTATTGAGTTTGGACTCATTTGATTCATGTTGACGAGCACTTTGGTGCTTGGTGGTGACTAGGATCCTGCAGGGTCCGATGATGTAGCTAGAAGATGGTCATAGGAGCTCAGCAATTAAATGACACAACTCTATCGAATTTGGGCTCATTTGATTAGTGTTGACGAGCACTTTGGTGCTTGGTGCTAACTAGGATCCTGAAGGGTTCGATGATGAAGCCAGAAGGTGACCATAGGAGCTCAGCAATTAAATAACACAACTCTATCGAGTTTGGGCTCGTTTGATTCGTGTTGACGAGCACTTTGGTGCGGGTGGAAACTAGTTATAAAAGGAACTACTCTTAACAAAAGTCTTTGTTCTACGTCTGTCAAGTCGGTCAGTTCAAGAGGTAAAGATATAACTTCCATGTTGTTCCAGTAGGCCTGAGAAGAAACTTTTCTTTTTTTTTTGGTAGTCGAGCAAAAAAAAAATCAAGACGTGTTTTAACTAATGACGTCTGTTGTTTTGGATATAATAATTTCTTACAGATTGTACATGGTACTTCAGCATATTGATTTATGGTGGTTATAAAATTACGCTCAGTAATTGAACGAAGTCTTTGTGACGTCTGACGCGCTACCGCTAGGCGGTTCTCACGTGGCTGAGCAGACTCGATTGCTGTACGTTTTCGTATCACTACTAATCTACGAGCTCTCTGCTCGGCGGACTCCTTAGCAAAACGCTCCTCAATGAGACCAATTCTATGAGCCTTCTGCTCGGCAGACTCGTTCGCTAGTAGTTCTCTCGCTAGTCGCTAGTTCGCTAGTTCGCTCAATAATGAGAACAACTCTAATAGCTCTCTGCTCAAAAGACTCATTCGCTAGACGCTCTTGGATCTTACCGAGTCTACTTCTACCAAGGCTGGGCCAAGCGGGTTTACAAGCATGGGCCAGAGATAGACAGCATTGCGCCAAGCATGGCCCATATCTGGCCCCGTCGTATTGTCCTGTACGGGAGTACGACAGGAACGCCTTGCACACACACACACACACACACACACACATATGTCTATAAGCGTGTAAGTAGTTCCGTGCTTCTACCGCGGCACTCGACTAGGTACAGTACCCGGCGATAAATATTGCACATCGACCTTTGGAAAGAGACAATCGGCTAATTTCGGCTTCGTAGAGCGTTATCTCTGTCGCACAAAATACTAACAGTCCGGTACCTATTAGGAGCTGTTAAAACAAGTATGATTTGCTTCTTTTGATATTTTTATTCTTTGTATAAAATACACTAATTTTTCTATAAGTGATGGCTTTAGGTTGGGGTAAAATAAAATAAAAAAACATTTTTACATTATGTTTACGTATTTAATTATTTTGGAACATTACAGCTTTAGTGTACATAATAAACACCATTATACCTATTGCTAAAATGAGACATTGCAATAAAAATAATAATAATTCTAATTCTCAATTACTTCCATTTCACTATCTGTGCTCTCAAAGAGGTCAATATCACTGTCACTATCAGCCGTATTTATTACTAATCTATCAGTGTAATTGTCTAAACTGTGTTGAATGCTTCTATATTCATTCTCACATTTGATTGCATGATCGCAAACCTTTTTCCACTCTTCAGCGCCGATCATGTTTACTTTTTCAGTCAATAATGTTTTTACTGTAGTTAAGTTCATACCCACATTTCTAGAGGCTACATAGCCTTTCAGTTGAGACCATATATTTTCAATTGGATTAAAATCCGGATGATATGGTGGCAATCGCAACACAGTGTGCCCATGTTCGGCAAGTATTTTGTCCACAGAAAACTCTGTATACCTCTCCTTGTGCTGACATATAATAGCGTAAATCTGGGTTTTTGTTAATTTTGGATCAACTGGAATTTCATGTCTGTTTAACCAGTTGATCATTTCCCGTTTAATGGTGTTTGAGTTGGGGGGTCTCTCAATATACTTGTTGTGATAGGGTGCGTTGTCGATAACTAGAAGAGAATCACTGGGTATATTTGGGATTAATTGGTTAACCAGCCATTTCTCATAGTTATCGTTATTCATTTCATTGTGATAGTCACCTGTAGTGTCCGTGGATTTATACGTTAAAAAAGCACCGGGTACAAAGCCTTTTTCATTTCCCGCATGAACTATTATCAAACGTTGACCTTTTGAAATTGGCTTTTTTACTCCTTTTTTCTTATCGTCACTCCAAGATTTCCCTTTAGTGTGGGATGCATGTATATATGACTCATCCATGTAGACGATATTTTTTCCTGTTTCGCGAAATTTGCGTATTTTATCAAGGTATTCCATTCGTTTGAGACTAACGTCGTGCTTTTCCATTAGAATTTTTCGATTATCTTCCATTTTAGTGAACTGAAATCCCATGTCATGAAGTATTTTTCTCAATGTTTTTTCAGACCCATTGTAATTAATAGTTTCAGATAACTTAGCTTTTAATGATTTTATTGTTGGCAGTTCATTAAATCGTAAGTAAGGCTATGTAGCCTCTAGAAATGTGGGTATGAACTTAACTACAGTAAAAACATTATTGACTGAAAAAGTAAACATGATCGGCGCTGAAGAGTGGAAAAAGGTTTGCGATCATGCAATCAAATGTGAGAATGAATATAGAAGCATTCAACACAGTTTAGACAATTACACTGATAGATTAGTAATAAATACGGCTGATAGTGACAGTGATATTGACCTCTTTGAGAGCACAGATAGTGAAATGGAAGTAATTGAGAATTAGAATTATTATTATTTTTATTGCAATGTCTCATTTTAGCAATAGGTATAATGGTGTTTATTATGTACACTAAAGCTGTAATGTTCCAAAATAATTAAATACGTAAACATAATGTAAAAATGTTTTTTTATTTTATTTTACCCCAACCTAAAGCCATCACTTATAGAAAAATTAGTGTATTTTATACAAAGAATAAAAATATCAAAAGAAGCAAATCATACTTGTTTTAACAGCTCCTAATAGGTACCGGACTGTTTGTATTTTGTGCGACAGAGATAACGCTCTACGAAGCCGAAATTAGCCGATTGTCTCTTTCCAAAGGTCGATGTGCAATATTTATCGCCGGGTACTGTATGCGCATTAGAGTTTGCAACAGTGTCTGCGCATATAACTTAGATTTCACGAGCCTCGAAGAGTCCGCCACCGTCTCTGTGACTGAGTTTAATTGACTGAGTAAAAAAACAAAAAAAAATGTACATAATATTTATAGATATAGATATATCACCATCCATATTTTTACATGGATGGATTACAATTTTACATGGATATATATAGATATACAGTCTTGTAGTTTTCGTTTTTTATTAATTGTAATTAAACGACACTGAATTTATTAGCCATTCGCATTCGATGATCTACAATTGCCGATTAGAAATAAAAAAAATAACTCAAATAATTGATTTTTTCATAAGTTACAGTGTTTCTAGAGTTTCATACATGACGGACATGAAAATTTTTTGACCTATTTTCATATTTTTTTCCGTTGCTATTGCACTAAATTAATTTTTAGCAAGTATAGAATTAATCTCCATTAAATTATCTCGACAATAGTATACAAAATATCTTGATTCCGTTAACTAACAAGGCTATAATACTAACAATATTTGCCAAAATAAGGCGAAAAAAATTTCCGAAGGTGGTATCAAGAGTCTTCGCAACCGGCGTGTGTGTATGAAAAGAGTGATGAATGTGGAGGAAGCGAGACAAGCCTGCAAGGATCGTGATGTATGGCACTCAGTTCTCTCTATCTACCCCGTAAGGAATCTGGCGTGAAGATATGTATATATGAAAAAAGAATTTCGATCGTAAAGCACTCTCTGATGCTTCGCATCATGAGTCGTGCAATAGTTTAAAATTAAAAAAACAAGCTATTATAAATAAACCAAACTAAAAAGTAGAAAATAAATAATAGTTTAAAAAAACTAAAAAACACGCTTTTTATAGAAAACCGAACTAAAAAATAGAAAATAAATTTTAATAAATTTAAATTAAGAATAGTGTTAAAAATTTCAATAATTATAAATTAATAATAGTGTGAATAAAAAAAAATTATTTAAAAAAAAGCGTGGGGTGCTTTTTAAGATATTACCGAAATGATAATCACTCTACTCATATGTGTCAATAAAATATTTATAACTATTGACACCATGCACCCCACGCTTTTTTTTAAATAAAATTATTTTTTTTATTCACACTATTATTAATTTATAATTATTGAAATTTTTAACACTATTCTTAATTTAAATTTATTAAAATTTATTTTCTATTTTTTAGTTCGGTTTTCTATAAAAAGCGTGTTTTTTAGTTTTTTTAAACTATTATTTATTTAAATTATAGGTATGTTGATTTCTTTCTAATACATATTGTATAAATCACGGAGGTAAATTATTAGCGTTAGGAACGCAGTAAATTAATATAAATAAACATTACATACACAACATGTGACATACCTACATAATAATATACAAAAATATTGAATATGATTTTCTTTACGGCTAAAGTCATTTCTCTAATTTTATTTTTTAGTCTATTTTCGAATTTCGGCCGCAGGCGATCGCTAGTATACATAGATGTGCTATGCTTATTATAAGCATGATTTTATTTATATTACGTGCCTACAAAAGCAATTATAAAAGAGTGAAAGAGTGTTCTAATATTTTAACACATTGTGACATTACCCACAATATTTTTATAGTAAATATTTTATCTGTTTTGATATACCTATTCGTAATATTTCAACTCTTCACATAAAAATCGATTTGCGCCGATATACTTGAATTTTAAATCAAAAATCGATTTGCGAATATCAAGATACGTATCACAGCAATTAAATTGTACTAATTTTAAAAGAAACAGCTTGTAATGGTTTCGTTACCAACCAATGTACGAAAAGTTTTTTGTGATTTAGACCATTAGTTATCAATTACTACGCTTTTTACGACTATGTCATTAGCATCCTGTCAGAACGTTTAAGCTCACAGATAACAAAGTACCTTTTTAGGGTTCCGTACCTCAAAAGGAAAGAATGGAATCCTTATAGGATCACTTTGTTTTCCATGCGTCCGTCCGTTTGTCAAGACCCTCTTTCTCAGGAATGCGTGGAAGTATTAAGCTAAAATGAAATTGACGAGATCGGCCTAAAAGGGCTACAAAAATATAGCGTCAGCCGAAATTATTAAAATAATTTAATTTATAATAAATCAATAGAATTCAACGCACACTTTTTAATAGCAAGTTAATTTTAAAAGGATTTTTGTTGGAAAGTCTCGAATCTAAACAAATTTGTACGCTTTTTCTTATTTTGAAGAAAATTTCTAAATCAAGCTCTTTGCTTGATTTAGAAATTTTCTTTTCTGCCAGCAAGTTAACACTTTCTTTTATTTCTGACCAATTAAACAAATCATAATTAAATTACGCGAAAAAAACGCAAAGGATTAAATTAAACAAATTTAATCCTTCGCGTTTTCTTTCGATTATAGAGAAAAATAATAGGAAAAAAGGTATTTAATATATCAAAAGTAAGTTTTATTATAACGCATTATCTAGTTACATTAATTTTATTTAAATATCATAAAATTATTACTTGTGCATAATATAAAAAAGATAGACAATTTTTTTTAGAAAAACTAAGATATTGACTAGCTAATTTCATGTTGGTTTTTTCGTGACGGTGTGCGCGCGTATCGTAACAATTTACTCTTATCATTATTCCCTAACGCACCCAAAGAAGTATACATTCAAAAATACTATCAGACGAGATTTGATATTTATGTGATTTTAGTTCTAAGTCTATTTTATGAGTATATTGAGAGTGATTTCATGTGGGTTTTTTCGTGACGGTGTGCGCGCGTATCGTAACAATTTACTCTCATCATTATTCCCTAACGCACCCAAAGAAGTATACATTCAAAAATACTATCAGACGAGATTTGATATTTATGTGATTTTAGTTCTAAGTCTATTTTATGAGTATACTGAGTGTGATTGCCAAATTGAGGCCGACCCGAAACAGTTTACTCTCAAAATGTAATATAGCTTTTTCAGAGTTGATTGGAATCGGGAGATTCGTTTATTTGAGTACTGTTTTGTACCGCGTCTATGTACTTACAATATTTTCATTGATTGAAAACATCGTGGTTTGTTTTTAAGCTGATGTAATGTAATGAAATTTATTACGAAAATCTTTAAGAGTAAGTATAGAAATATTTGATGATACGCTTTATTATTTTACTAATATTAGAAATTACGTTAGTGGTAATTACCTACTGTCATGTTCGGATTTGTAGGGTAAAATATCTGGTAAACTCATGTTCACACCGATACATTTTTTTCATAATAGTTTCTCTTTCATTATTCCAAACGCGCTCTTGAATATTATCTATATTAATATTATAAGTGCAACAGTTTGAATGGTAGAGTGAGTGGATGATTGAATGGATGGATGTTTGTTACTCAATCACGCAAAAACTACTGAACGGAAAACTTTCATAATGCAGCGGGCTGCATGCTGCAGCTAGTATATATTTTCCATAGTAATCTCATCTCGATTACTAATCTTATTTTAATGCTGTTTTCTCTAAAATAATAAAAGCTCAGATAAAGGAGAGGGGGATTTTTGGGCCCAAATGTAAAGGGTTGAAGTATGGTTTAAAAAAATCATACTATTTTTCTATTTCAAAGTTCAAAATATGAGCTTAATCCGCTTTCTGAGAAAAAAGAAATCACGAAAATAAGTTTGTGGTACTATAATTGTATAATCAATAAAATTATAATCGATTTATGTAAATAGTTTTAATCGAAATATAAGGTCGTAAATATATGTAAAAGTGTATTTTTGATTAATATTTATTATAATCAACAGTAAGTACCATCATTTTTTACAAACCATTTATAATATAAAAAGAAAAAATATAATCGATACAATTTATATAATCGATTGATTACGTTACTTCAAACTTAAAACGATTTAGTGTCTGTGGATTTAATACAGCTAAAATTGACAATTACAACTGACATCACTGACGGCTCGCAAGAGTCGCACTCGCAAGTCGCGAACTTCACTCTTCGCTATCTTAAGTAGTATTTATTGTATACTCTTTGCTTCGCTATTTTACGTACCTACAGAGAGGCATCCTTTAATTTGTGTTTTCCTAAAATCTGTGTTTTAGTATTGTGTCAATTTATAAACATGTAGCATAGTTGCCAGTATTACAAGTATCAGTTGTTTATATAATAGTAAACGGTTACAGTGAGTTAAACTATACCATAGTACCGTAAACTTACTTCTAGTGAATATCTTATATCTCTGTTCTCAGATTGCTAAAATCTGTAAAATTTTCAGTATTTATTTAACGTTAAACTAGCTATTAATTAACATAATATACATCTTATTACAAGGGAGCCCAAGTTTGTATGCAACGGTATCAGTCTCCTTTGCTATGTTGTTAATACACCACTTACCGGTTAATTTTCAAACCTAAATCAGCGCAAGTACACACTGAGTATTTTGTAAGGGTTTGGCTCTACCTCAACCTGAAAAATACCGGTTTTCTTTTGGAGTAAAATTGCAACGGTTTGAAATCAATAAACCGGCTTATGAACATTACATTTAAAAAATATTTCCTTGATATTTCCCGCTTCCAATTTTTGTCTGCACAATCCGTGACGTATGATTCCACAGTTTTGGCTTAAACTGATTTATTTGGGTTTATGAACTGAAAAAAGATACCCCGTGTTGGTACCGGGCTCCTTTGAAGAATAGGCCAACTGCTGTTCTGCCAGGCAGGTCGTAAAAGGCGACCGATTGGCTATACAAGTCGCTACTATTGTGACTACTAGGTGGTAGAGTTCTGCACTGTCTCATCAGGGTCAGGCACCACCGCCTCACCTCTTCCTGCCGCAATAGCGTCAGTGCTTGTCACTGTCGTGTTCCGGTTTGGAGGGTAAGGTAACCGGTAAACTTATGCATGTGGCATTAGACCTCGCCACAAGATAGCAACACACCGTTAACACCTTTGGTGTCTATAGGCGTTGGTTGACTTTTCCATCAGGAGACTCATCTGCTTGTTTGCTATCTTATAATATAAAAAAATTGCTCTGAGCGATACCTTTTATAAAAACTGCTTAATATATATTCAAATTCTGAGAAGGTACCTAATAATACAAATAGAATTTATGTAGTTAGTAAACCAAATATTCTGAAACTCGACATTGTTGTCGTCATTGTGAGGTGATACCAGCTTCGGCATATGCTTTTGAGGTCCTGTGTTCGAAACCAGGTCAAGCTAATTATTCTAAATAAGATTTTTTATTTTCCAACCGAGGAAGAATGTCTCAATTCGGATATATAGGAATATGCATTTAAACTATGTTGAAAACATTCCTTGCCCGATTTGTTATATGTAATGTTAGTTTATATTATGTGTGTGTGTAGTCTTAAAAATGAATGTGATAGTTTGATAACCTATCACATTCATTATAAGACTTTATACAGTTGGTCATTGTGAGTTTCACCTCTGCCTATCTCTTCGGTGATATATGGACATGACGGTGTAATCAAAGTCAAAGGCAATTTTTTAATTCAAATTAGAATTATTTTGTTATCCTTATGTGAAAGTTAGAATATTTTAAAAACAAACTCATGTCGATAAAAAAGATATTTTTTTCGAGATTCAAATAGAAATTCCCGCGAAAAGGTCTTAAGGAACAACTATAATTATTTTATATTTCTGAATCTTCACGCCCATATCCCAGAAGAGGTAAACAGAGGTACAACGTGTGTACCCACAATAAGCCAAAGATATTTGTCCCACAATGTGATGTGAAATGTGAAAGTGCCCGGTTGGCAATAGACTGGCCACCTGGCCAGTCTATTGCCAACCGGGCACTTTCCAATCCCGGGCAACGTTGCCATCAGAATACTGAAATACATTTTTTGATATGCCCGAGCCAGGAATCGAAGTTGGGACTTCGTTTAGTCTACGTCGACACCGAAACACTAGACCGGAGAAGCGATTTTATTTAACAACGAAAACAAACACATTTATCTAAACTATGATCGAACTTCGTCCATTAGTTGGTCACTAATAATATATACTATTGGGAAAATTACGAGACAATCAAATCCACATTTCAACCACGGTAATGTTATCCAGTATTTTGACTCGGCCCTGTCCTTGAAATAAATACCTACAGCAGGGCTACTCGCTTTCAATATTTTAACTACATTTGCCTGTGCTGTCACATCGGCCGTTCGTCACTGCGGCGCAACCCTCAGTCTGTTGTGTATCGAGTGCACGCCGAACTCCGAGCACGTAGGTATAATTCGCGTTCCACCAGTTTGTATGAAGATAGAATACAGGTTGTATAACATTACCGTGTCTTAACGTTTTGATTCCAAGCGTTGAGCGCTGGCCGGAAGATACGCGACAGTAAACACGACTCACGAGTTTATTTTATCAAACACTCGACTCTCCCTATCTCGATCCGTACAAGTATCAATCTGCATATCAACTATTTGATTAGAGAATACGAGACACCAACGAGACCTTCGTCTGGCTATATTATGTTGATTTGAATATATTTGAATTTTATTTCCGTCAATATTGTGTGATTTCTGTAATTTTGTTTATCTTATACCACAGCACATAGCGCTCCTGATAGTAATAACCATCGCTATTAGATGCCAAAATGCTATGGTAATTGGACTTCCGTGTAGCGGAATTTTAATGAACCATGCACAAGTACCGGCTACTTACATTACAGTCAACGCTATTGCGGCTGAAATAGGCAAAGCGTTAGTATCAAATTCGGGCGAGACATTGCAGAAGTTTACCACCAAATAATTTAAATACAAAAAATAAATAAAGTGAAGTCTCCCGTGTTGGACTGTAAGATAACAAACAAGCAGATGAATCTTGAGAGAGACAACGATCACCTATAGAAACCAAAGATGATAATTGTGCGTTACTATTTGGGGTAAGGTCTTTGTGCTACATGCATAAGTTTACCGGCTAACTTATCTGCACAATCGGAACGCGACAGTGATAAGCACTAACGCTATTTCGGCAAGAATAGATTAGGTGGTGGTAACAGACCCGGACGAAATAATGCAGAACTCTTCTATTTTCTGTTTTCCCCGTGAACGGGGAAACATTCGTAGACATCGGTACTTTTTTTGTACCCACTTTAATTTTAAATGTATAATTATTAACGCTGTGTACAATATTGTTAATGTGAAATCTAATTTTTGTGTACTGCAAAAATTAAATGATATTGTTTTTATTGTCAACATTATATTGGTATAGGTTAATAGAATGTATGTAGATATAATGGATTACGTACAAATGACATATGTATTTCAAGTGTAAGTTTTACCTACGAAATAAAAAATATTTGAATTTTGAATTTTTAAACTTTACCACCTAGTAGTCACGAAAGTAGTGACTCGCATAGCTAATCATTTGCCTCTTACGATCTGCCTAGGAGAATGGCAAATGGTTTATATTTCAAAGGAGCCCAAACCGACATAGTGGAGTAAGGGTTAGAATGAATATATCTTTACGTAAGTAACATAGAGAAACAAGTATTTATTAACTCATTTACTTTACCTATAGACGGGATGACTTTTTACTTGGTTCGCCTACACTTTTTATATTTCTATGGGTATATTACCAGCTTTTCACCAACATTAAATATCTCGTCCATCATTTTGACACCGCATTTTAAATCATTATAAACCATCTGAAACATGTTTATTACCAAACACTTTTTGTTAGTATCAGAAGTTTCTGAGTAATCTTCAATGGCCGAATTATGTAAACACATTTTGACTATGCGGGAAAGCGAGATCGTGTATCTCGTGGCCAAGATTTCTTACGTTGCTAAAAATAAACCAATACGTTTTAATCAAAGAAGCGTACTTTTAACTAAATGGCGTTTGTCATACGAATGAAGTACAAAAACATAAAAAAAGAAAGTTTTGTTTCTATATTATAAGATAAGCTTTTAGCTGAGCTAGCGACTTCGTCCGCGTGGAAAAATTTCGAAAATAAAAGTAGCCTTTTTTTATAGTAAAAGATAGCAAACATCGCCTATAGACACCAAAGACGTTAATGGTGCGTTGCTATCTTGTGGCAAGGTCTTATGCCACATGCATAAGTTTACTGACTACTTTAACTTTCAAACTGGAACGCGACAGTGAGAAACATTGATGCTAATGATAGTAAGAAGGTAAGGCGGTGGAACGATACCTGGGCGAGACATTTGCAAAATATCACCTACTAGTCAAGATGGTAATGACACGTATCTATTGCTAATCTTTAGACTTTTACGAACTGCCTGGCAAAATAGCATATGGTCTATTCTTCAAAGCATCCTGGACCAACACAGGCTAAATAGTGTAATAATAAGTAACGAAAAAATTTCATCAAACAGGTTTCCTTGCGGAATACGGAGAGTAAACCATTAGGTTAACCATGATTCAACAGTTGGTCTTCTGACGCCATAATGGTTAATCTGTTTCTATTTCAACCAATAAGTATCACTTACTATTTTTGAATCTTTGCAACCGACATGTGTGTATGAAGAGAGTAATGAATGTGGAGAAAGCGAGACAAGCTTGCAAGGATCGTGATGTATGGTAATCGGTTCTCTCTGCCAACCGTAAGGGATCTGGCGTGAAAATATGTATTAATGTATGTACTATTTTCGATAAATAATTACAACATATTTACCGTAGCATTGCTACTGAGCTACATTTTGATAGAAAAAAACTTTTTCCGCCTAGAAAAAGACGTATACTTCGCCCGACACTACAATTAAACCTTGAACTTCAAATTCTGATAATTTTACCTGATAAGCTTCAAATTCTGATAAACCAACAAGGCAATCAAAAAAGATAAATCTAGTTATTTAATTTTCATTTATACGGCGATATTTGGACGTGGGCGGATTGCTATTACGCACTTCAATCCAAACACACACAGAACAAGTACTAACAACATAGCATTAATATTATAATTTGGAAAATTTGTGGCGTTTCTTTACGCCTCAACGCTTAGATAGGTTAAGGTGTAATTTGAAACACTAATAATAATATTTATCTAGCTATGTATCAGATAGTTATATCTATTCTATATACATATAATAAAATCGTAAGAAAGTCAAAACTGTACATTGAATTTTTTTTAAAAGAATACTTGGGGCGTGATCAACAATCGATATCGAAGCCAAAAATATAGTTTTTTGAATTTTTGTCTGTTTGTCTGTATGTATGTCCGGGGTAAACTCAAAAAGTACTGCATGGATTTACTTCAAATTTTGCATAAATATTACTGACAGGTCGGGTCAATATACGGGCTACATATTATTACGCTATCACCTACGGGGGAGGAGCTGTGCGGAGTAAACGAAGTCCGCGCGGACGAAGTTGCGGGCAACAGCTAGTAGGTATATAAGTTGGTAAAGTGCATGAAGGGCCACGTTCAGTGTATGCTTTCGAAATTTCCCATCATAAAAATGCGGACAAAGAAGAGGGCTTTATTGTTGCATACTACGAACATTTAACCTATTTAATGCCAATTATCGATGGATACATCCGCACCACAGGTTCGCCACCTATAAAAACTTCTCAAAGTACGTTTATAAGTTGGTCGACTACTGCTCAAAAACTTTGTTATGGGGAAAATTTTTATACTTGTAAGTAGGACCACGACGAGGAACTGTTTATATTACTGATATTTTTATAGATATACCTAGCAATGTAGCGATAAGGGCAGATATAGTTTATAAAGTGTTCGTAAAGCAATTCCTTAAGACGATGTCCGACGTATTCGATGAATTCCTTAAGATAATGATGGTGGACATTTTGAACAATTATTATAACTAAAATAAATAAATAAATAATCACGGGACAAATTACATTTCTGATCTAACCCCAAAGTAAGAAAATTATTTGTTTGTGTTATGGGTTCAACGATACCTGTACATAAATACTAGAATATATTTAATAAACACCCAAACCCGAAAATAAAATTCGGGGATCGAACCCGAGCCCCGTCGATTGCGTAGTCAGGGTTGCTAACCAACGGGGCGGTCAACTTTAAAATAATAATAAGTAATAAAATACCTGTAAGTACAACAAATTGTGTAAATACTAGTCGTAAATAATTATTACCAATCATTGTAAATAGCTGATTCTCTTTGTAAATACGCCAAAATTACTTCATTTATTTTGTAAGAAATTAATTTACATACGTTTTGATATTCTTTTTGTATTTATGTAGATTTTAAGTTTGTAATTTTTTTTTCATTAGATACTCGTTTGTGAAATATTAAGATTTAAAGGACTAATTTTTGTTAGAGGCAAGTGCCTCACTTCTGGTGGAAATAATTCCTGTATGATACATCGTAAAGACATATTTGCTATTATTAATTGATTGCATAGCTATTAGATACTTTTATGCGTAGCTCACATCAACCTAATATCCTGTTTTAAGATACATGTAATATAGCCAGTTTACTTATAAGTGAGCCACGGCATAGCGTGGCCGGGTTCTGAAAATTTTATATTTAGCTATCCTGTGACTTAAAATATTTTCTATATAAATAAGTTACATAACGGGTTGCGTTTTTCGGAGGACGCAATTTTTTTGATGTATTTGGGGGTTTAGTATAAGCTTAAGTTCAAGTTAGTGGAGTCGCCACTATTATCTCCCGGTCGCCATTTTGAAAAAGGGGTGCAAAGTGTTTTCGCTCTGTATCTCGTGAACTATCAACCCTACATAAAATTTTATATGACGTTGTAGCAAATTAGATTATCCACAACTTTATTTCTATTTTTTTATCGTAAAATGGGAAGTAAAATGTTATAGATTTTTTTAAGCGTAATATTTTTTTTAATTATACAATAAAATGAAATTATAGAGTGATTTTAAAAAATAATTTCCACTACAACATTGTTTAATTCCATTAATTTATCTGGGTTTTACAACGTTCCGAAGTTGATCAGGTTCTTAAATAATCGTAATAATAGGAATTCCCGTCGCAATCCTGTCAGTGCTTATTACTATAATATTATAGTTTGTTAGCTGGTAAACTTATGCATATTATATTTTTTCCGTGGATATTTATTTATTATTATTTATTCTTATCCAATAGCCTTAAAGCATGTTGTAATAAAAATCGTAATATCGTTAGTTTAATAACAAAGCCGATGCTTTTATCAATATATATTTTGTAAGTACAAAGACGCGCGGTATTAAAACAGATCTCAAATAAATGGACTTCTCGACTTTAGCCTGACATTTTATACATAGATTGAAATCGAGAAATTCCTTTATTATCATTGATATAAAAAGAGGAAGATATGTTACCTAGTCACAGCGCCTGGTCCTACAAAACTAGGTCCGTGTACATAGTGCTTGTAGTATGCCACTCAGTCTCACGCGGGACATCGCAACATTAAACGCTTCTACTTTCCGATTGTTTTTACCATTAAACACTCTTCAAAATGCTTTCTTGTGTATTTAACCAGTGTTATAATCACTCAAGGGAAAAATAAGACACATGGGATTACTTTCCATTCGTAAGTACAGCTAAAACATTAAATTTGTTTAAAAATAAATTTTTCTTTGTTTATCGGTAACCATGGCGATGAGGTGGTCCGTAGCTATTGGCTAGTGAAATTTCGCTCATACGAATGTATCCGGCCAATCACTGATTTTGTTTATCCGTAACCATGGCGACGACGCGCGCAGTGGCTAATACCATTTCGCTCGTACGAGTGTGTCCGCCCTGTCTCTGTCTTTGTTTCCATGTTTATGATTGTGATAATAGATGTGTGTAGTGTCGATGTATATGTATTCTGCCGAGCCTAGTTTAGTGAATGCGATATAAGAACGTAACGTATCTTTCTCTTTTATATCAATGTTTATTATATATATTTTTAGAGGTATTCCTCGAAGCGCTCCTAATGAAGCGCTCCTAAAGTATTCCTCGAAGCGCTCCTTTTTATTGTGCTACCGAAATAAATTATAATATTATTCCTCGAAGCGCACCTATAGGGAAGGGCGTAAAGCAAGTGGTGTAAATAATTAAAAAGTAATTATTATCTGAATATTAAATTTATAAAAATCACATGTTGTTTCGTTATATCGAAAGTTATTGTTGATTAATTATATATTTTTAGGTGCATTGAATCACAGTAATTGTAATAACAATGAAAACAATGTTAAGTCTTGAAACTAATAGTTTGTAGTAAGTCCTAAAAGAACTTACTTTATTCATAAATCATAATATTTTTTATAAGGAGCGTTTCGAGGAATACTTTAGGAGCGCTTCATTAGGAGCGCTTGAAAATGGGAGCGCTTCAAAGAATACCTCTATTTTTACACAGGAGAAGGTTGATAGACTCATCCAACGATCCGAAACTATTTAAGTTATAAAAGTGAAATTTAGGCCGCAATTTTATTTTACGGCGTAAAGAATCGCTAAGAAGCGATTTTTCAATGGAAGTACACCGACGAGAAAATTTTACGTTTAAAAAGGAGAAAATCTTCACCGATTGTTTTCAAAGCGTTAAAACTCTGTATGGTTTAAGAGCCCACGACACAAAACCTAGTCCCATAAGACTAGCGGTTGATATATACATAGTTAGATTTGTCGTTAATTGGAGAATACGAAATGGCTATGCTGCAATGCGAAAAACCCGGTGGAGGAGGAATTTCTAGTATGGCTACCGATAAGGCTAACGAATTTCGTTTATTCCACGATGTAGAGGAGGGGTAGGACTATACGAAAATGCGATGCTGCATGTCCCCATGACTGACCTTATCAGTAGCAGCAGCATTATAAGTGACGCCTCGTACCTAGGTATTTAGTACCATCGGACTACCGAACGAACCAATGCTCATCTGAGAGATCATCGATTTCTGTGTAAGAAAAACCACTGCTGCGAAAAAACACTGTGCGAAACAGTGAATGAGGTGGTTGCTGCAGCGATTGAAGGTCGCCCACTGCCCAGCTGAAATCGGCGTTTCTATTCGTTTTTGTCAGCAATCGTCCGGTTTCTTTCGATTGGTACTGATTGAATACCCATGCCATGATCTTATGCGAATAATTTACTGATCGCTTAATGTTTAGACGAGTGAAATTGCATATTTTATGTAATATTGTTCGATTTTTCAACCGTTTTCATTAGGTTGGTTTAATTTTTAGTTAGTAGCAGCTCGAAGTCTGTCGGGTGGTGTGTTACCACACCCCTGCCTCAGATGAACGGTAAAATAACGGCCCCGATCAGCACGATCAACCGGTTAATTTGAGAGACGAGTGGTAATCCCCATCATTGAGTTTTATCGACCTAATAACGATTATAGACTATTTATAGCAATTTTATATATATATATATATATATATATATATATATATATATATATATATATATGTCGGATTTCGATTAATATTATTGTTTTTAAAAATGTCAGAACCGCTGACTCCTTGAGAGTCATCGGTTCTGGCACTGTCATGATTCATTTCTAAGAGGATAAAGATTCTTTAATAAATCTAAATAAAATAAAACGGTTTAAAATAGTTACTCTTTAATTTTAATAAACAAAATCACTAATCAAATAAATGATCTAATTAAAATTTTTAACTTTAAATTTATTATCGCAAATTACAAATCACTAGTCAAATAGGACATCAAAAATGAATATTGAATATAGTAAAAATAAACTTTTACTTCAAATAGTAAATCAAACTTACTTACAAACCAACACTTTTTCTCTAGAGAACCTTCCCGCTCGAGCGCTCGATCAAAAGTGTCTTAATTCCATCGTCGCTCGTATTTATCCGACCGTGCGCACATCCCTACTCTCCCCTCTTCGCTAGAGAGGGCGGGTCTTACGATACTACGTCATTTGTAACGAATATTGCCCACGTTCGGATAATACCAACTACTTACTAAGTCTACTTAAAATGAAATTATAATTATTAGCTAATAAATTAATTAAGATTATTAATTTACAATATCAAAACTAATTTTAGAGAAATATCAAAGAATACTTATTTTCTTAGTCAAAATGCCATCCATTTACAATATTACAACTTATTTGCAAGAATAAAATTATTTTCTTTAAATGAAGATTTTGGTTAATTAAAATAAATAATTTGGAACGCATTCTTCTTAGCAAAAACTGTTTTGATTCAATCGCTATAAAGTTACTCACAATCTTTTTATGAAACAGACCTTACAATCAAACAAATCACAACAATTACTAATCACTATCGAATAATCGGTATTATTACATTACATTTAAATGTAGGTGCGGCGACACGGCCATTCTGATAAACGATGCGTGCTCTGCAGCGTGTGGAAAAAAAATATTTTTAGCTAGGTACATTCGCAATAAACCTAGGCAAGGTAATTAAAAATTTAATAATCATCACTCCGCGCGATGACTGGTGAACATATTCTTTTTTTTTTTTTTAAGATTAAATGTTAGTATTCAATCTTTGCTTATTATAGGCTATTCACATAGTTATAATAAGAAAAGCTTTTTGTTTTGGTTACGAGTCGCCGAAACGAAACATAACATCTTTTTAATTGACTGATGGGGCATCACCGAACACACATAACTTTTTTTTTTTTAATTATTATTATTTCTTTTTATTATTTGCCATAAGGCGTCTCCACCCGCCTATAGCATTTAAATATTTTGATTTGTCATAGGGCGTCTCCACCCGCCTATAACATTTTAATCTTAATTATCATAGGACGTCTCCACCCGCCTACAACCTTTTTTTTTTATTATTATTATTATTATTTTTTGTTATGGGTCGGATCTGCACGCCATCAGTATCTTTTGACATATGACAGTAATTATGTGTTAGACAGTCTTGTGTGTTATCTATCATTAAATAAATTAATTTAATTATATTGTTAGAGTCATACTAAAAAATGTTCACCTGTTTATGTTTAGTAAGATGAGGATTGATTATCCGAAGTGCAGGCATCATGGTTCGTTTGATGTGCTGGAGTTTGGTTAATCCCGGATGGTCCAGGTGCTGGTTCTTCAACTAAAGGTATCGGTGGCTGATTGACGTCATCATTAGGTTGCAGTGTAATGTCGGAAGTTACTGCTTGCTGCTCATCTGACGGCGACACGGTCATCTCATGATTGTCACTGGCATCTGGCTGTGGTGCACGCCGCAGCTGATCATGTGCCACCTTCCGAGGACGCCCATGGTGCCCGATAACTTTTTTCACAAGATACCGGTCATTCTCAAGTACTCTGTAAACTTCATAAGGTTCACTATACTTAGGGTCTAGTGAGGTCTGATTTCTCGGGTTGTTTTTGATCAGAACAAAATCTCCACGTTGAAAATTTTGAATTTTCGCTCGGCCCTTGTCAAACCTTGTTTTGTCTTTTTCGGCCGCTTCGATCATCCTGCGTTGTACGTATCGTTCGATTGCCTCAACATCAATTGACTGGTTATTGAAATTCACTAAGTTTAATAATTCCGGGGGTACACAGTTTTGACGACGGGTAAGTAGTGTAAGAGGAGCTATACCAATAGTTTTATGCATAGTGCAGTTAAGGGCTAGCTGTAAACTATCTAAAGCTGTATGCCATTCTGGGACTTCATAATTTTTGATCATAATAAGGCCGTTCTTTAGTGTTGCCATCACCCGTTCAACTTGTCCATTGGCTCGACTAGCGCCTGGTGCGATACTATGTATTTGAATACCAAACCTGTCACAGTAGTTTTTATATTCGCCGAGAAATTCACGCCCACCGTCCACCACAACTTGTTTCGGCGTTCCAAACAGGTGTATTAATTGCTTCAAGGCACCAAGAGCGCTGTATTGACTTTTATCATTAGTATAACGAAGTAACACGTACTTACTGTAGGCATCTATGGTGACTACAACATATTCTTGATCTTGTGGAGTTCCGAGCTTACCAGTTATGTCCATGTGAATAACCTCAAAGGAGCTGTCGGTTTTGGTATCGGGTGTAACTGTACTTGTGTCGCCCCGGAAGACTGTTTGGATGTTCTACATACCACGCAGTTGTTCACAAATTCTCGAATGAGGGTATTCATTTTATCAAAATAGTAGGTCTCTCTTATTTTGCTTAATGTCTTTTCCCAACCTGGATGCTTGAGAGACGTATGAAAAGTGTTTATTAAGCTCCACTGAAAAGATTTAGGAACCACTATGAGTTTTTGAGTACCTAGGGCAGGATCTGACCTTTCATATCTGAGAGCATTGTCTTCAAGTACATACCCAGGAACAACCTCACCATTATGCAGAGCATTAATGATCGGTCTCAGCTGAGGATCACGGTGTTGTTCTACGTTCAGCCACTCCAAATTTTTCGTCATCACATTGACAGTAAGAGTATTAGGGTTTCTGCTAAAAAAGTCAGCATGTTGCATTCGCTCTCCTCTTCTGTATTCGATGTCAAATTCGAAGTTTTGTAGATAGGCCCACCATCTATGAATTCGAGGCAGTAAATCCCGTTTATGTTCAGAAGCCTTCAGTGCGTTGCAATCTGTTATAAGTTTAAATTTGCGCCCATACAGATAATGTCGAAAATGCTTGATTGCTCTTACGACGGCTAACGTCTCCAATTCGTAGGAGTGATATCTGCTTTCAGTTTCTGTAGTTCGCATACTGAAGTAGGCAACAACGTGTTGCCGGCCGTTGATAGTCTGCACGAGGACAGCTCCAAAACCAAGGCTGCTGGCGTCGGTGTGTAATTCTATAGGGTAGCCTTCTCTAAGTATAGTTAGTACAGGACTAGAGGTAAGATAATGGATGACCTTTTGACGTACCTCCTCATGGACGTTTGTCCACGACCATTTAACACCTTGTTTAGTTAAATTATATAACGGGACCATAGTCCGAGCAAAATCTGGTATAAATCGTCTAAAATAGCTTGCAAGACCATTAAATTGACGTACATGTTTTACAGTAGTCGGTATAGGTGCTTTTATAAGAGCTTCGACCTTTTTGGGACTTGGATGAACTTGTCCGTCTTCAATCACGTTACCTAGGTATTCAATCGATCTTTTGAAAAAAGAACACTTTTCGACATTAATGGAAAACCCTGCATCACGCAAAGCTATAAGAATTCTTTCGAGATACGAAAGACCAGATCAAAAGTCACGACTTTTACTAATGACATCATCGATGTAAACCTGTGCAACACTGTCATTATGACCATTGTTGGCACTACCAGGGTTCAGAAGAGGTCCTAGGGCATGGTTAATGCATCTCTGATATACCGACGGTGCGTTACAGAGACCAAAAGGCATTGTTAAATATTCATACAACCCGTCTTGAGTGATGAATGCAGTTTTCTCAATGGAATTTGGGGAAATGGGTATCTGATGGAACCCAGATGCCATATCAAGAGTACTGAAGTATTTTCCACCTGCTAATTGATCTATCTGATCTCCAATTAGAGGTAGTGGGTAATGATCACGTATAGTGTTAGAATTTAATTCCCTATAATCTACGCACATTCGATCGTCACCGTTCTTTTTTTTCACCAATATAATGGGACTGGAATAGGGAGATTTACTTTCTCTGATTATGTTATTTTCGATTAATTCTGAAATTATATCCCTAACTTTCTGGCGTTCAATAGGGGTTAATCGATAAGGTCTTCGTTCTACGTACTTATCTGGATTCTTTAAACGAATTTCAAGTTCACCAGTATTGACACGGGTCTTAGCGAAACCACGAGTAAAGAGGTAAGAATATCGATTCAGTAGTGTAATTAATTGATTAACTTCAGTCTGATCGGTTAAATCATGACTTAGATTGTCAAAAATAGAACTATTTGATCGAATGTGCATGACTCTAGGCTGCGATACTAAAGTTGCGCTGTTTTCTGTTACGACCACACTCAGTCCAGTGTTTTGTAGCAAATTTACACCTATTAGTACATCTGTAGTCATTTCAGAATCTGGTAAGATATGGAAGAGTATCTCTACATGAATACCATTGATAACACATACACTTGTTAAGGTACTCACCGAAATTACAGGAACTGGGCCCAAACCTCTTAAGTAATTGACTGCCTGTTGCCTGCGCCCTGGAATTCTACCTGCAATGCTTTCTCGTATCACGGAACATTCAGCACCACTGTCGAACACAGCATCTATTTCTGTTGTACCCACCTGCATATGCATAGTGTTTAAAGTAATATTTTTACCCTTTGTTATGGCGTTGACATTGGAAGTGATTTGTTTTTCACGGCGGAAACACGTGTCAAACGTATGACCAGGTTTCGAGCAGAAGGAACAAAACTTACTTGCGTTATTAATAGTAGTAGTAGTAGTAGTGTTACCTGTTGTAGTCGGTGCAGTATTTGCTCTAACTTGAGAGCGGATTTCATTTTTGGTACGACAATTTTGTGAAAGATGGCCAAACTTATTACAAAAATTACAATGTGGATTATTTCTATTATCAAGAGAAAATCTAGGTTGTTTATGATTTGAGAAAGGTTGATTTGTATTAGGATTCGGTCGCTTGGCTCTGATGGATGATGCCACTGAGATTAATTCCGGGACGGATGTAGCTCTTACGTTCATTAATTCGATTCTTATGCGTTCGTCACTCACCATCCCAATAACTGCTTCTACTGCATCCCTATTATCCAATTTATCTTTCGTAATACGCCTCCAAAGTAATCAACCTTGGGATAGAAATTCTCATATATCTTTGTTAGGATTATAAACATGCTCCCTAAACTTGAGAATGTCACGAGAGTAACGGTTTTCTGGTTCGAAGGTAGTAATTATAGTTTCGCGTAGCTGTGCCCAAGTAGATGTAGTTACTAACCAATGGTCAGCCCACATTCGAGCTCTACCTTTAAGCAAGCTGCTCACCTTCATGCGGACGTCATAATCACTGAGTTGGTAAGTACTTACAGCCGTGGAGATGTGGTCACACCATTCGCGAACACCCACGCTACCATCAGGATCAAAAGAGGGTAGAAATATATCAGTTATCCTTACTCTTTCGGTGGGCTTTTGTAAAAGTCTATCACTCATGTTCTGCATCATGGTCATCATATGGAGAAAGAACTCTGGAGGGACGTTACCAGCTACTGGTGTGGGAGCAATTGAGTTCGTGGCTGGCATGCTACTGGCTTGAAGAGGTGGTAGCCATCGTAGCAACACCTCTTAAAGCGGTACCTGGGAGTGTCCCTGCATGATCGGAGTCAGGATCTGAAACACTATGACCGGCAGAAAGGGATCGCTGGAGCGATCCCACTTCTGATGTCGGATTTCGATTAATATTATTGTTTTTAAAAATGTCAGAACCGCTGACTCCTTGAGAGTCATCGGTTCTGGCACTGTCATGATTCATTTCTAAGAGGATAAAGATTCTTTAATAAATCTAAATAAAATAAAACGGTTTAAAATAGTTACTCTTTAATTTTAATAAACAAAATCACTAATCAAATAAATGATCTAATTAAAATTTTTAACTTTAAATTTATTATTGCAAATTACAAATCACTAGTCAAATAGGACATCAAAAATGAATATTGAATATAGTAAAAATAAACTTTTACTTCAAATAGTAAATCAAACTTACTTACAAACCAACACTTATTCTCTAGAGAACCTTCCCGCTCGAGCGCTCGATCAAAAGTGTCTTAATTCCATCGTCGCTCGTATTTATCCGACCGTGCGCACATCCCTACTCTCCCCTCTTCGCTAGAGAGGGCGGGTCTTACGATACTACGTCATTTGTAACGAATATTGCCCACGTTCGGATAATACCAACTATTTACTAAGTCTACTTAAAATGAAATTATAATTATTAGCTAATAAATTAATTAAGATTATTAATTTACAATATCAAAACTAATTTTAGAGAAATATCAAAGAATACTTATTTTCTTAGTCAAAATGCCATCCATTTACAATATTACAACTTATTTGCAAGAATAAAATTATTTTCTTTAAATGAAGATTTTGGTTAATTAAAATAAATAATTTGGAACGCATTCTTCTTAGCAAAAACTGTTTTGATTCAATCGCTATAAAGTTACTCACAATCTTTTTATGAAACAGACCTTACAATCAAACAAATCACAACAATTACTAATCACTATCGAATAATCGGTATTATTACATTACATTTAAATGTAGGTGCGGCGACATATATATAGTGAAATTTCGCTCATACGAATGTATCCGGCCTATCACTGATTTTGTTTATCCGTAACCATGGCGACGACGCGCGCAGTGGCTAATACCATTTCGCTCGTACGAGTGTGTCCGCCCTGTCTCTGTCTTTGTTTCCATGTTTATGATTGTGATAATAGATGTGTGTAGTGTCGATGTATATGTATTCTGCCGAGCCTAGTTTAGTGAATGCGATATAAGAACGTAACGTATCTTTCTCTTTTATATCAATGTTTATTATATATATTTTTAGAGGTATTCCTCGAAGCGCTCCTAATGAAGCGCTCCTAAAGTATTCCTCGAAGCGCTCCTTTTTATTGTGCTACCGAAATAAATTATAATATTATTCCTCGAAGCGCACCTATAGGGAAGGGCGTAAAGCAAGTGGTGTAAATAATTAAAAAGTAATTATTATCTGAATATTAAATTTATAAAAATCACATGTTGTTTCGTTATATCGAAAGTTATTGTTGATTATTTATATATTTTTAGGTGCATTGAATCACAGTAATTGTAATAACAATGAAAACAATGTTAAGTCTTGAAACTAATAGTTTGTAGTAAGTCCTAAAAGAACTTACTTTATTCATAAATCATAATATTTTTTATAAGGAGCGTTTCGAGGAATACTTTAGGAGCGCTTCATTAGGAGCGCTTGAAAATGGGAGCGCTTCAAAGAATACCTCTATTTTTACACAGGAGAAGGTTGATAGACTCATCCAACGATCCGAAACTATTTAAGTTAGAAAAGTGAAATTTAGACCGCAATTTTATTTTACGGCGTAAAGAATCGCTAAGAAGCGATTTTTCAATGGAAGTACACCGACGAGAAAATTTTACGTTTAAAAAGGAGAAAATATTCACCGATTGTTTTCAAAGCGTTAAAACTCTGTATGGTTTAAGAGCCCACGACACAAAACCTAGTCCCATAAGACTAGCGGTTGATATATACATAGTTAGATTTGTCGTTAATTGGAGAATACGAAATGGCTATGCTGCAATGCGAAAAACCCGGTGGAGGAGGAATTTCTAGTATGGCTACCGATAAGGCTAACGAATTTCGTTTATTCCACGATATAGAGGAGGGGTAGGACTATACGAAAATGCGATGCTGCATGTCCCCATGACTGACCTTATCAGTAGCAGCAGCATTATAAGTGACGCCTCGTACCTAGGTATTTAGTACCATCGGACTACCGAACGAACCAATGCTCATCTGAGAGATCATCGATTTCTGTGTAAGAAAAACCACTGCTGCGAAAAAACACTGTGCGAAACAGTGAATGAGGTGGTTGCTGCAGCGATTGAAGGTCGCCCACTGCCCAGCTGAAATCGGCGTTTCTATTCGTTTTTGTCAGCAATCGTCCGGTTTCTTTCGATTGGTACTGATTGAATACCCATGCCATGATCTTATGCGAATAATTTACTGATCGCTTATTGTTTAGACGAGTGAAATTGCATATTTTATGTAATATTGTTCGATTTTTCAACCGTTTTCATTAGGTTGGTTTAATTTTTAGTTAGTAGCAGCTCGAAGTCTGTCGGGTGGTGTGTTACCACACCCCTGCCTCAGATGAATGGTAAAATAACGGCCCCGATCAGCACGATCAACCGGTTAATTTGAGAGACGAGTGGTAATCCCCATCATTGAGTTTTATCGACCTAATAACGATTATAGACTATTTATAGCAATTATATATATATATATATATATATATATATATATATATATATATATATATATATATAATGAGCTGGCAGACGAGCAAACAGGCCGCCTGATGGGCCGTCACCGATGCCCATGCATGTCCATTAATCCGCTTCTTAAAAGATCCAATGTTATATTTTTCAGGAAATATACATTTAGGGAGTCCATTCCATAATTTGGTGGTAGAAGCGAAAGAGTTCCAAGTAATCCGTACTGTTGATGAACAACATGAGTCAAGGTAGTTAGTGTAGGTGGAGGTTCCGGCCTCGGCGAGTGTTGTAGCGGTGGAAAGAAGTAGCTGGTATCAAACTAAACAATTCCTCAGAACACTCCCCATTATAAAGCCGGTAGAGCACATTCAACTCTCAATAACTGCAGTTGGATCCGATAAATCTATAGACGTTTAGTTCACTCTGCCTACCCCGCTAGGGAACCGGGCGTGATGATGATATCAAGGGGCCGCAATAGGGGATAAAACATTGTACGACATTTCTAACACTAATGGCATGCTACATTGCTCCCAAGCAAAGCCGCATGGGTTAGTTAATAAAAAAGAAAAGTAAATTAGAAAAACATGTCACATCCAACTCATTCCTCAGTCCAGTAAAAGCAATCAGTACGAAGCTTTTCGTAAAATACTGACGTACAGGCTTTTTCGTTAAATGGCTTCGTGAAAACAAAATCCCAAGTCGCATTTTCTCATAGGACCTAATTATTTACACAACATAGACGTATAATGTTAGCAATTTGTTTTTATTCTTCGATTTCCTATTGCCTAGCGCAGTTTTTTAAATTAAGATTGCCCTTTTAAGGTTCTGAAGTTATACAAGGAATCGTTACAGTTTCGCTAAGACCGTCCGTCCGTCCGCAGTCTAGCTCAGAGATCCTTCGTACTGAAAAGCTGTAATTTAGTGAATAATAAAGTAAAATAGTGAATATACATATTAGTCACGGCAACAAATCAGTAACATAAAATCTTGAAAATTTTTTTTAGGTTAGTTCCTCTACACGTAAAGTGGAGATGTTACTTTTTTCTCGTGTACCTCTTAGTGTAAGGTATTGTTAGATAGGTAAATAATAATCTGAAGTTTATACAAACAATTTTTCGATTAAGAGAATCGTTCGTGAAGTACCTATAAAGTTTTAAATTGCTAATTTTTGTAAGAGTTAAGTTGCCCCGTGCCTCCCCTGCCCTTAAAAATGGTAGGTTTTGGGAGTGAGAAAAAATTACTTATAAACGGTAGTAGTAAAAATAATGAAGTTAAAAGGACAACTATCATGGCTTAGAAGGCTTTACAAGATTTTGAAAAATAATTGATTAACTTATAAGATGTACTTGGAGAAGTTTTTGAAGCCGGTGAAGCTATAGTGCGGATATATCCATCATTGAAATAAATACGTTCAATGTTTATAGTATGAAGTATTATAAGCCCTCTTTTTAGTCCGCATTATTGTGATGGCTAACTTTGGAACCCTACACTGTGCGTGGCCCGACACGCACTTTAACAATGTATGTAGCTAATGCAAGCAAACAATTTAATGGCTCTAATGGTGGCGAGAGATAATCATCATCCAAAGATACCAAATATATTAAAATGTTTTGCGTTACTGTCTATTATAATATAATATAAATTTGGTGTCGTCCATACCGCCTCTGTGGTCTAGTGGTCCAGCTCGGGCTGATACCACCACCTTACTATTCCTGCCGCAATAGCGTCTGTGCTTATCACTGTCGTGTTTCGATTGTGCCGGTAAGTTAGCCGGTAAACTTACGCATGTGGCAATAAAACCCCGCTTCAAAAATAGCAACGCACCACTATCGTGTTTGGTGTCTATAGGCGATTTTGGCTCTTTCCATCAGGCGAGCCATCTATATCATATGCATCAATAGGGCTCGGGTTCGATTCCCGACAGGGACTGTCCGTGTGGCTGGTTGATAATGCCATATGTATAATGTATAAGTTCACCGGCTACCTTACCCTCCAAACCGGAGCACGACAGTGACAAGCACTGATGCTATTGATTGCGGCAGGAATAAGCAAGGCGGTGATATCAGACACGGCCGAGCTGTTGCAGAATTCTACAATCTAGTAGTCATGATAGTAATGACATGTATTCAATCGTTTCCCTCTTATGGATTGTCTGGCTGAATAGAATATTATCGATTCTTCTTTAATACTAGCTTTGCCTGTGATTTCGTCCGCGAGGAATAATTTCTGAAATACAAGTCTTCTGGGACTTCGTGAGACTTCTGGGATAAAAATTCTTATGTCCTTTCTCGGGTCTCAAGTTATCTTTGTATCAAATTTTATTCAAATCTGTTCAGTGGTTTAGGCGTGAAAGAGAGACAGACAGAGTTACTTCCGCATTTATAATATTAGCAAGTAAGTATAGATACACATTACATATACACACAAGTATAGATACACACAAGCAAGTATAGATACAGTATTAGTATGGATAAACCCCCAAAGTTACTTCTGCATTTATAATATTAAATAAATAAATAATAAATATAAATATCACTGGAAAAATTACACGAATTATTCTGACCACAAAGTAAGCAAATGATATGCTTGTAGTATGGGTGTCAGTAACGATACTAATACATAGAAATACATATATAAATACTCTAATATATTTAATAAACACCCAAACCCAGAAATATAGACATCTGTGCTCATCCCACAAATGCCTGTCCCTGCCGGGAATCGAACCCGGACCCCATTGATTACGTAGTCAGGGTCGCTAACCACTCGAACAACGGGGCGGTCAAATATTAGTCAAAGTTGGTCAAAAAATATTAGTAAGTAAGTATAGTATAGTATTAGTATGGATAAACCCCCAGAGTTACTTCTGCATTTATAATATTAGTAAGTATAGTATAGTATTAGTATGGTTAAACCCCCAGAGTTACTTCTGCATTTATAATATTAGTAAGTATAGTATAGTATTAGTATGGTTAAACCCCCAGAGTTACTTCTGCATTTATAATATTAGTAAGTATAGTATAGTATTAGTATGGTTAAACCCCTAGAGTTACTTTGGCATTTATAACATTAGTAAGTATAGTATTAGTATGGATAAACCCCGGTGTTTGCCCGAGCTTCTTTTGAAAAATAGACCATCTGCCGTTTGGCAGTTCGTAAGAGGCGAAAAATTGGCTATGCAAGTCACGTCCATCGTGGCTAGTAGGTGGTAGAGTTCTGCAATATTTCAGTAAGGTACCACCGCCTTACTTATTCCGGCCGCAATAGCGTGAGTGTTTGTCACTGTCGTATTCCCGTTTGGAGGGTAAGGAAGCCAGTGAATGAGAGCGGCATAAAGACCCCGCCACATAGCAACGCATCATTAACATCTTAGGTGTCTATAGGTGATGCTTGTCTCTTTCCATCAGGACATTCATCTGCTTGTTTGCTATTTTATAAAAAAAAGGAAGGAATAAATAGAATAAGAAAATTAGCAATGTAAACCGAAAGTTATTATACGAGCTGCTTAATAATTTACTGGCTTGTCATTAAACGAAATGGTCGGTAATTTTTATTGCCATGAATCTTAATTTTCATAATAATCTTATGAATCTTACTTTCATAAGTAATTTTGATAGCTGTTTATACTTGTATTGAAGGCTAGTTCGCCCTACGTTAACGTCACTCTGACTAGGCTAGTTTTTTAGTAAGAGCGAATAATTTAATAACTAGTCCGCACACCAAAAGCTTAGTCGGGTAAATTAGTGCATAATTTAGTCGAGCCGATCCATTTTGTTTTATTTATCTCAGACGAGTAGCGCCCCCACCGCGCACTCCACTTACTCACTCACCGTTTAGTACTGCAGGATGCCCAACTTAGAGGTTTGCTTCCCAAATTTATAGGGTAAATAAATAGAATAGGTTTTTTCAAGGGTTTTGTATTTTTAAAGGTATTTTTAGAAATTTTTTTGAGTCTTCATAAATATTTAATTTTGTTACAGAAAACAAGATGTAAATAACAATGCAAATTACACAACATTTAATCAATTCCCTAAAATTTCAACTTTATTCAATGTTGTTGACATTAAATGTTATTATTGTTCATAAATTCTTAATATTAAGTATGTTCCTTTTAAAATCTGAACTTTTAAAAGGAAACGAAATTACACCATAATTTAATTAGGTTTTCCGTTCACGGATTATAATCAAATGATTAAATCAATAATTTAGAAATAGAGTATGAAAAATATCATGTATACTTAGTGTAATATGAACTTTTAAACTAACGCGTTCTACTATCATTTTTAAATATATAAACGGGTCATAAACGCGTATACATATAGAACTTACTTGTAAAGCTCGACGTTTCGGCCAAGTTACATTGACCGTGGTCACGAGCAGTCTGCTTTTACACTTTACAAGTAAGTTCTATATTGTACGCGTTTTTGACCCGTTTATATATTTTAAAAAATGATTAGTGTAATATTTTTAACAGAATATTATTCAAAGTAATTGGGACAATGTTAGGGGTTTTGACTTTATTATATTTATCTAATATATGTCTCTTCGCTAAAGTAAAAAAACCCTAAAATCGCCCCAATTATTACGCTGTGTTTTGTATTCGCCTGTCGCTTTGTAGGATGTTCATCTTGCGAAACATAACTTATTCGTGAACTGTACTCGACCAAAGTGCAAACGATTTTTCGGCAGTACTGAATGTTTTAGCTCCTAAAATACTGTCTAGTCGAGTAAATACTAAAGAAATTCGACCCAGGCATCAGTATATGTTTACGTGCTTAAGGCGAGGTATTTCGACGCGCGTCAATTCTATGGGAAAAGAGTGGCGCGGTATGTTCTGAAACCGCTGAGAAACTTGTTAATTTTCGGATAAATAAATATAGGATATCACCTGAAAACCAAAATTTAGCATATTCTTTTTTGTATTTACAACTAAATATCACCAAACAAATATAAAAATCATGTGGAAGATTAGAAATATAATTAACAAATTATTTTCGGAAATCGGTTTTCGGAATTTTATATGATCGAGTAAAGTACATTATATCATGTAACAAGTTAGCATATTTTTTAGATAATATCTTCAGGTATATCGTGTAATTTTTGTAAAATTGTTATTTAACACTCAATACAAAAAAATGTGATTAAACAAATCAGTTTTTTCCCGTTTGTCGCGATGCCTCGCCTTAACTTTAAATGCTCTCCGTGATATCAAAGACGTAAAAACATTCAAACTAGCAAATCTGAAAATTCAGGTTTCCTCAAAATCTCAGTGTTAAAGTAGAGGCAAATCGAAATGAATCTTTTACAAATAAAAACTGAGTAAAAACTAGACTGAAAACCGCACAAGCTATTCCGACTAAAATCAATCCTGCTTGAAATAGAGACAGTCCCGTAATTCTTTAAAAGACGATCGTGGGGGTTTCATTGGAATTATGTGCTTCGTGGTCGAGACGAGTGTTCACTTGAATCGAATTTTGATTTAATAGAATGTTTCAGTCATTAATATGTTGTCACGTGTCAGTAGGTATAAGTGTTGTGTAAAAATAAAATAAGGTACGATGAAGTTATCATTGCCACATCGGTGTGCAAAAACTCCTTAAATAAAGATTTAATATATATATATATATATATATATATATATATATATATATATATATATATATATATATATATATATATATATATATATATATATATATATATATATGTTGTCCCGTAAAGCAAAATCTTTTTAAAACAATTACGTAAACGGCATTTCAGCCATTAGTACATTATTAATACGTGAAGCAAATGCTTTGTACACATTTTTAAGATAATTACACGAACGGTGGAGTGTGAACTTTCGCTCGGTTAAAGTTCACATTGCGGGGGACTGCAAAAACCTAATATTTTTAAACAATGTGCATTAGAAATACATAACATTAATGAAAATAAACATTATACTCACGCTACATTCATGTTACATACAATATATTCACATACACATGCATACATGAAGCTGTAACCTATAATTAGATTCATGCATGCATACTATTTTCTTTATGGATTAAAGCCCCTTTTTCACTTTGATTAGTGCGAGTGTGAGTGTTTAATGCCGGTGCTTAGTATTAAGCCAAAAATACGTGAAGATAGCCGTGGATCAGCGCGAGTGATTCGTAATCAGCGTAGTAAAAGTGAATGGATGCTGATTACTTAACACTCGCACTGATCAACGGCTGTCTTCACGTATTTTTATCTTAATACTAAGCACCTGCATTAAACACTCACACTCGTACTAATCAAAGTGAAAACGGGGCTTAAGTCTGTCAAACTTAAAAGAGATTTTATTGTTTACATTTTATGATGAAATTACGACTGCAGGGCGATTGCTAGTTTAATATAATAGGAAAATACTACATATTTCATTTAACTTAATAAAAAAGCATAGTAATGAGAGAATTTTCTCAACAAGGGCTATTGAGGAACATTGATATTTGGTAAATTACTTTTAATATGGTTAAGTCTAATGCATGGGCGTACCCAGCATTTTCAGGCATAGGGCAGAAGTAATATACTCAAAAATTATTAGAAATCTAAAAATAATTTTTACTCGATACTGAGTGAAATACTGAGACCTTCCATCAAGCCCCGTTTTCACTTTGTGTAGTGCATGTGCACGTGTTTAATGCAGATGCTTAGTATTAAGCACAAAATATGTGAAGACAGCCGTCGATTTCTGCGAGTGATTAGTAATGAACGTCTATTAGCTGTCTTTAATTATTTTTTGTTTAAAGCCCCGTTTTCACTTTGATTAGTATGAGTGCGAGTGATTAATGCAGGTGCTTAGTATTAAGCCAAAAATAATTGTAGATAGCCGTTGATCAGTGCGAGTGATAAGTAATCACCATCTATTTACTTTTACTACGCTGATTACGAATCACTCGCACTGAACCACGGCTATCTACAATTATTCTTGGCTTAATACTAAACACCTGCATTAATCACTCGCACTCATACTAATCAAAGTGAAAACGGGGCTTAATACTAAGCAACTGCATTAACACTCGCACTCGTACTAATCAAAGTGAAAACGGGGCTTAATACTAAGCAACTGCATTAACACTCGCACTCGTACTAATCAAATTGAAAACGGGGCTTTAGTTTATGTTGTACGGGGTTGTCTAAATAAAATAGCACTTGTTTCATGGCAGGGTAGAAGGTTTCGTTACTATCTGCCTTTCTGCGAAGCAGCTCGTAAAATGCGAACGTCCCGTCTAAATAAGTGATAGAGTTAGTATATTCTGTATTATTTTGTGCGGTAATTTAATTAGTTTTTGTTACTTGATAGTCTTGATACTAGAGTTAGTAATCGCACACATTCGCGAAGCATGAGGCAGTGCTTTACTCTCGCCTTACCAAATTCAATGAACGTTCTTTTTTTTAATATTTTTTTTTTATATCATAAGATAGCAAACAAGCAGATGGGTCTCCTGATGGAAAGAGTCAACCATCGCCTATAGACACCAAAGATGTTAATGGTGCGTTGCTATCTTGTGGCGAGGTCTAATGCCACATGCATAAGTTTACCGGCTACCTTACCCTCCAAACCGGAACACGACAGCGACAAGCACTGACACTATTGCGGCAGGAATAGGTAAGGCGGTGGTACCAGACCCGGGCGAGACAATGCAGAACTTTACCACCTAGTAGCCACGATGTTAGTGACTCGCACAGCCAATCGGTCGCCTTTTACGACCTGCCTGGCAGAACGGCAGTTGGTCTATTCTTCAAAGGAGCCCGGAACCAACACGGGGAACATAAAATTATTTTCAATATTCATATTGTACTTAAACATAATATAAATACACGTATGTCAAGAAAAAATACTCGTTTTCACGCATTTGATATTTTTAAAAGACAAGGCTAGTTAATTTGAAAATTGTTTAATACTTTACCTTATTAGGTATGTAATAACCCAAACTATATTATTTTTTCTTATTATCGTACTATTATAAAAAAAGTTTAAAATTTAAAATGATCGCGAATGCGCTCTGGCCGTGGTCATACATACATTACATACTCTGTGGTTTCTATGAAAATGTCAAAAACAATATTTTACCACGATATCTTACCACGGTGCAACGTAACACTTCCAGATTTGTGTTTAGTGTCACGTGACGTAATGAGTTAAAAGAAACTTAATGTAATTCTTGGGAAATAAGTTAAAATGCTAGTAAGTATTTACTTGTTCATAAAATAATTTAAAAACACACAGATCGGCCAGTGTCACGCCATAGATTTTGCATAACACCATTTTTACCGCGTCAATCATGCTTTCATGTATGCAAATAACTTTATTCCAACCGCAAGCTTTGAGGTACGCGTACGCACAGAATTATGCAAGAATGAACCAGCATACCTAGTGACTTGAGAATTTACTTTGAAATAGTTTTCTTACCGCTTCATTCGCTCTGTTTCCTGTTTGCGATATATATCAGCGGCATACTTTCACATAAGCTTTTGCGCTAATTTGCGTTACGGGGATTTTAAAAGAATAAACCATCTGTTTCTTGCTGAGTAGTCCGTAAAAGTTGTAAAAGTCCGTAATTTATACTAGGTATCAATCGTCGGCACTTAGTGAAACTGCATCGTATGGATTTTGGTAAGCGCTTGTACTGTTTTACAACTAAGGTGGTTGAACCATGGGAGGCCATGCTCCTTCGAAGGCCAATTATTAAAAACGCATGGTTATTGCCATGTGATGACAAATTCCTTCTACTCACAATAATATTAATCGAACTCAAAGATAGAGACGTAGCGGCGATTCGTTTGTGCCACTATTTTGCCAGTGAGGTTCCTTGCTAAACTAAATTCAGATATCGACGAGAAGTTAACCTTAAATTCGCATACAAACACATAATGAAATTCGCACTTTCGTGAGAATATATTATTGTAAGCGTGTCGTTTTTCGTTTAAATGAAAGACCTTTTTATGTAGTTTGTGTACTTAATCAGATATTTTGTATGCCATAACGTTTGTTTTAAGTTAAAAAAAAACAAATTATTATATCGGCCTTGTAAGGAACATTTTTCTCAGCAAGGCCATTTGGAAGACTTTAATTTGACTTAAATTTAACAAAAATAGTAGTTAAATCTGAAATAATAAAAAAAGTATTTTATGTCTTACATGATAAAACAAAGCGATATTTAAGAATTTGTTTGTTTTATTTATCCAGTAAATAAAATAATAATAACGGTTGATTTGTTATAGTGACCTACCATGGTTCTTTGAAGGCCAATCAAAAATATGATTTGCGTATACACACACACACACACTTAATCGCACTTATAAGTGAATAATATAATTATAAGCATTTAATGTTTCATTTAAAGAATAGACCCTTTTATGTAGTTTAAGTATAAAGGGATGTTTCAATTATCACAACGACAGTTTTAAGTTAAAATACTGATATATTACATCGGCCTTGTATGGAACCTTGTTCCTAGTAAGGCCGATTGGAAGAGTTTAATAAGACATAAGATTAATAAATAGTGATAAAATCTGTTACAAAAAAACGTATTTTACATGTTACATGATAAAGCAAATTGTTAATTAATAATATAATTTATTTATTTATTTATTTCCTTTCATGGTCCACCCACCTTATAATCTATTTATTTTGTAGTTTGCAGGGTTATGTTACCGGTAAAAATATGCTTTTGGAAATATATCACCCCTACATGAATGCAGGTTGACTAATAAAAGACTGTACAGTGTACATATTGAAGGATACGGTAATTAATGGTCATATGGAACCACGCATTAGATAGATACGCCTTTCAAGACAATTTCTTAGTTTGTCAGTGTAGCTTGCATTTAGATACAAAAATACAGAGTTAGTATACTACTTACCGATGAAATAAAATCACTCCAAGGGTAATTTTTAAATCTTGTTATTTCATAAAAAAAAATTATTAAGCCCTGTCTTCTCATTCGTTACATTTTGTTTCTTAAAAGGCCGGCAACGCAACTGCAAGTCTTCTAATAGTGTGGTTGTCCAAGGGCGGCGGTGGTCACTTACCATCAGGTGAGCCTCCTGTTCGCTTGCCCCCTTTTCTATAAAAAAAAAGTTAAAACCGTGCAACATGGTTTATTTCTATTTTTTCACGATATAATATATCTGTAAATGTATGGCGTTTTTGACGGTGATAGGAGCGTTTGCTCATATGCGTGGCGAAACGTCTCCTTCCCAACGGCTTGTCTATTATAGTATCTATTTATGTGGTCAGTGTATGGAACTAATAAAAATATTATAAAAAGTGAATATTGCTTAATTACACAAAACCTAAACGGAATTAGTGTAGCTCAGTGTTAAGGACAGGTACATATACCAAAATAACACAAATAAACATAATACAAATAAATAAATTTGGAGTGTCTGTTTGTAATATTAAAATAACCGCTTTTTATTAAATGCATATGGATTTATGCACGGTACATATACCAAAATAATAGTTTTTAAAATTCTCGTATGTCTGTCTGTCTATCTGTTTGTTCTGGATAATCTTTGAAACGCCTGGAGCAACTTACGTAACTTTTATTTCAGATTTTTCCATGCGGACGAAGTCGCGGGCACAGATAGTAATAAAACTGAAGAGTTCTATTTAAACAGACTGAACGTAAAACCGACGGACTTGAATTGTTTATAATTGTGTATGGCCATAACTACATTCATGAGGAAAGCTATACACGCGACATTTTACTGAGCTAAGAAAAAAGAATTAATGTTTTTAGGTCACGTTTAAAAAGTTCCGGGTAACAGCTAGTGTAGAAGTAAAGGTCACACACACGTCTAGTCATGTTGCGAAAGAACATCATTTATTAAAAGCGTATTGGCCAAGTCACTTCGTTCATCCCTCATATGTTATTTTGCGAGGAAGTGTGTCACTGTCATCGTCAGCCGCACCACCCACGTCATATATAACGTATTATCTTTTAGGCCATCACGGTCTTGTACGGTTAACAAATCATTAATTCTAATATTATAAACTAGCAACCTGCCCGCGGTTTCACCCGCGTAGCTCTTGTTTCCTTGAGAATATCGGAAAGGTTTATATACTAAACTCTTCCTCAAGAATCAATCTATCTAGTAAAAAAACTGCATCAAAATCCGTTGCGTAGTTTTTAAGATTTAAGCATAGGGACATAGGGATAGACAGAGAAAGCGACTTTGTTTTATACTATGTAGTGATGATGTGGAAGTGAGTTTGTTCATTACGGTTTCACGGTTAAACCGCTTAGCTGATTTTGATGAAATTTGGCATGGAGATAGTTGAAGCTCCGCCGTGAAATATGGTCAAATTTAATTTTCTAACTCAATCCCTAAGGGGCTAAAATAGGAAATCAGAAATCAGAAATACTTTATTCAATAAAACTTTTTACAAGTTATTTTGACACGTCAATATATTTTTTTTAAAAACTACTACCGGATCGGAAACGCGGCCACACACTGAGAAGATCCGGCGGAAGAAACTCAGCGGGCTTGTCTTTTTTTTCATATCATTGATTTTTTACAATATCACAATATTACAAAAAACATATATGAGATCGGTATGAGGATCAATTAATCCCAGGCTTTTTTGTCTTCTAAATAATCTGAGATTTTATAATATCCTTTTTTACACAGTTTTGTTTTAACACATTTTTTAAATTTATCGACTGGTAGATCTCTTATAGTTTCGGAAAGTTTGTTGTAAAAGCGTAGGTATACATTGCCCCATAAAAGAGTTACTTATTCTGTGGAGACGAGTTGCATGCACAACAAGATTGTTTTTGTTCCTTGTGAGTGAGTGTACGTCACAATTTTTTCTAAAAAAGCAAATATTTTTACGAACCTACATCAAGTTCTCAAATATATATTGGGATATAACAGTTAGAATATTGATTTCTTTGAATTTTTCTCTTAGGGAAACCCTCGGGCTAAGATTGTAAATTGCCCTAATAGATCTTTTCTGCAATACAAATATAGTATTTATTTCAGCAGAATTTCCCCATAGAAGAATTCCATACGACATAATGCTGTGGAAGTAACTAAAGTATACAATTCTTGCTGTGTCGACATCAGTTAACTGGCTTATTTTTTAATTGCATATAAGCTGCCGAACTAAGTCTATTTGCTAAATTATTAATGTGCGGTGCGGGATGAAAGTTTGTATGAAAACTGCATGGGTCGGCTAGTAGTATTTAGTCTATTGTTACTATTAATGTACTCGTATAGATATATGTATTTTCGTCTACTCCTATTACAAGGCAGATTTTTTTTATCGTAAGATCATATCATATCATCACCTATAGACACCAAAGAAGTTACTGGTGCGTTGCTATCTGCGTGAAAGAATGGCAATTCCACATGTATAAGTCTACCGGCTTACCCACCAAACCGGAACACGATAATGACAAGCATTGACGCTATTGCGGCAGGAATAGGTAATACAGTGAACGAAATAACCGGGCGAGATGTTACGGAACTCTTCCACACCTAGTAGTTAATATGGTAATGACACGTATAGCCTCAATCATTCGCCTTTTTCAATCGGCCTAGCAGAACGGTAGTTGGTCTTTTTTCTTCAGAGTAGTCCGGACCACCACGGGGGAATTAACGTATTGATAGTAGTAGATTTGGTCATTACAAACGTTTCAAATACTTTTAGGCATTTTTCAAATTAAAAAAAGAGGAAATCTCTTTTTTTTTGTTTTAGATTTCGTTGTTAGTTAATAATTATTGTAAATACCCTGAGGATGAAATTAAATATAATTATCTTATTGTGAAACAGTACAAGTGTTATATGCTAGCAAATATTGTGTTAAATCTCTAACCACCTGGAACTTTTTCGAGAGGGTTCAAAAAAAAAACATATATATATATATATATATATATATATATATATATATATATATATATATATATATATATATATATATATATATATATGAGTGTGTGTGTGTGTACTATTTGACCACCCCCGTTGGTCGATGTCCCCGTCGGGAGTCGAACCCAAGCCCCGTCTATTGCGTAGTAAGGGTTGCTAACCACTCGACCAACGGGGGCGGTCAACTAGTACACACACACACACACACACACACATATATATTGTTTAAGCTTCTTAAATATGAAAATTAAGAATTGATAAATTCATACACTTACTGGATAGATGAATGAAAATCAGCGAAGTTTTATCGTGATTTTTCAAGCGGCCCTTGAATTTTTTCAAAAATCATCTATAAGCTATTCCAAATAGAACGACTACTCTTTCATATTTTAGGAGGAATAAAGAGTTCGACCCAAAAGGCTTTTGTTAACTAGACTAGTCTACTATTTTTAGTTCTAATGTAGATTCATGTCTTGAGTCTTCTGATTTACAATTTACAGTAAAATTAATGTTCTGGTGTAATAAATTTATGGCATCTATTATCACCCAGTTCCGTTGCTGAGTTGGCCGAGTGCTTCTAATATAAAGTTTGACGAGTGCTCCGATGATCAACTGACGTCGCTCCGGGTTAGTGCGGGTTCTCTTCTCTTTTACTAGGGGAGCCCAAGAGGGGATTTTTGTATTTACTCGAGCGTGTCAGATTAACATGGGGGGGGGGGGGGGTACTTCGCATACTGTTGAGGCTCTTCACTAGTTTAACTAATATGTTGTTAAAATTAATTAATATTTAACAGTTATTTAAGTAATAAGTATTAGAAGCAGCAACCAAAGAAAAGGTCCTTTGGAGTAGTTTAACAGTTATTCTTATCATAAAAATATTTTTAATTTAATAACATTATTTCAAGCAGCAATACCGCAAAGCTGTCGAGTTAGCGAGCAAAAAAAAGGTCCTCTGGAGTAGTTTTATAATTTTTAACAATTATTATTATCATAAATCAAGGTAGCTTAAATATTTTTAATAACATTATTAGGTTATATTATCATAAATCAAGGTAGCTCCAATTATTATCCTATATGAAGTTATTGGTAATTTTTAACAGTGTTTGCTAATATAAATAACAATTGTTAATTGTTAAAAAAATAAGTACGAAATTTAATATGTTAACTATTAAATGATCCATGCCTACTCTCCACCAAATAAATATAAGCCCTTTATACAGAGGTGGGTAACTAGTACAGAAAAAACAAAATCCCTATAAGTTCGGTTTGTGGAAATTGTCAGATTATATTTCTTTTGTTACTGTAAGAGTAACGAAAAAAATAATCTGAAAATTTCTACGACCCGAAGATATTAGATTTTTTTTTTGCTCTAGATGCCCGGCTCTTTATAAAAGGCATAAACTCATATTTGATGGAGAACCTCAACAATACGCGATATCTCATCGATCTATGCGATATGAATATCATAGAATATAACTATTCTATGATAATCTGCCGCATTCGAGTAAATCCTAAAACCCCCTCTTAGGTTTCTATATAACTATAGACATCAAAGTCGTTAAAAGTATATTGTCATCCATACGGCGTGGATCTAACACCACAAACATAGCTCTCATAAATATAACCTTACCTTCATTACGGTAGTGATAAGAACTGACGGTACTAAAGCGGTAATAGATAGTGATATCTAGCCTGGGAGAGATATTGCAGAAGATTACAACACACTTGCGGACCGTGTTCGTAATGTGGAAGTGAGAGTCAGGTTAGGTTTGAAAGAAAATGTCAGTGTCAAGATGAGAAAGGGCATGCTCCGTTGGTTCGGACATGTAGAAAGAATGGTAGATGAAAGGTTAATAAAACTGATAAAACCGGGAAGACCAAGACTGATATACCGTGATTAGATTGGTCGAGTACTGTCCGAAGGTGGTTTCAATAGTCTTCGCAACCGGCGTGTGTGTATGAAGAGAGTGATGAATGCGGAGGAAGCGAAACAAGCCTGCAAGAATCGTGATATATGGCACTCGGTTGTCTCTGCCTACCCCGTAAGGGATCTGGCGTAAAGATATATATGTATGTATTACAACCAAATAGCTATGATCGTTGGTAGACAATAAAACTCACTAATTACATTTTGGATGATATTGAGTTATTGATACAATGTTATCAATTTAAAATTTATTTTGACCTGAAAAGAGTCACCATGTCCCTGGACATTTTTTAATAAAATACGAAGAAAAATTCCCTTTTTTTTCATTTATTGAAACATATACTTTAAACATTCGTTACAGGAAAGCATTGCAAAAACCGTGTCTCGGTTTGTCCGCAAGCTTACTACATACTTTTTTTAGCTACTAATTTACTATATATTTTTTAAAACACGGACACAAATTTCAGTCTGTATTTAATGAGTGTTTCTTGTTATACGATGCGATGTTTTTTTTTTTATATCATAAGATAGCAAGCAAGCAGATGGGTCTCCTGATGGAATGAGTCAACCATCGCCTATAGACACCAAAGATGTTAATGGTGCGTTGCTATCTTGTGGCGAGGTCTAATGCCACATGCATAAGTTTACCGGCTACCTTACCCTCCAAACCGGAACACGACAGCGACAAGCACTGACGCTATTGCGGCAGGAATAGGCAAGGCGGTGGTACCAGACCCGGGCGAGACAATGCAGAACTCTACCACCTAGTAGCCACGATGGTAGTGACTCGATAGCCATTCGGTCGCCTTTTACGACCTGCCTGGCAGAACGGCAGTTGGCCTATTCTACAAAGGAGGCCGGGACCAACACGGCGAAAACACGGCGGTTGTGATACGTGTCCCAATCATTCTCCGTTATGTACCTACTACTTGTTGTGAATGCAGATTTATTAACATACAAAAGTCGTCCGGCTCAATACGGAAAAAAATTAATAACTTAAATTCAGTATATATTAAATATTCAATAAATATTGAAATATACAATTCAAAAATATTGAAACATAAATTTCAATTAATTTTACTTGCAGATCCAAACGTTATTGATTTAAAGTTTATTCATCATTAATTCATTCAGATTGATACTTTTAAAGGAATATTTTATGATGCTGAGCTAAAAACGCGAATTTGTAAAATATAAAAGCCTGTAAATGAGATTCCACATTTTTATCTCAGTGATAGAAGGCGGCCATTCTCGTGGGAATAAATACATATATTATTTACTGTACTGCGATCCTTGGGCTCTATCTTATAAACATTATGCTTTTATGATTACATCCTACTATATTATGCTCTTATGATAATAAAAATCTTCTGTGTTATATATAAAAATATTTCGGTCCAAAACATAAAAACTTTTCTATAGTCTCAGTAAGTAGATACAGTAGAGTATTTTAAAAAATAAATCAACAGAATTACCGCTAGGCGTCTCATAAAAGGCTCGCCAAGGCTAAAAATTAATGAGCTCAAACACGACATATTTAGGTATCGCAATTGATCGAGGAGTCCGGAGAGACTTTCCTAATTGATTAAGGATATTAGAGTTATCCCGCTTTATTAAAGTTTTCAATTAAAAAACAAACACAAGTCTGTCTATCCAAATAAAAACTATAATACCAAAATTTACAAAAATACACAAATACACATATATGTTTAATTTATAACGCCTCTTCTCTCTCTAATATCTTGTACAATTGTGTAGTACGTCTTGTATATGATTGTACTTAATATTAAAAAATAGATTTCTGTGGCAGCCAATGCCGAACTTAAGAACCGAACAACGTAAAAGCCATGATGAATGGACTTAAATCTTATATAAAAGATGTCGTATATGAAAAAAGTTAAAAATTAATATCAACCTCCTACCAGAGTGCGTGGGATATCGATATTAATCTTTAACTTTCAAGACGCGTAAGGGCGTAAGAACAAATTAAAAGAAGGATAGACATGTATGTTAGTATAAGCATCTCATTATTATTACTTATATTAATCTATATATATATATATAAAAATCAATTGCTGTTCGTTAGTCTCACCTAAACTCGAGAACAGCTGAACCGATTTGGCTAATGTTGGTTTTAAAATATTCATAGAGGTTCAGGTTAAGTTTAAATGGTGAAAAAATGTTTAAAAAACGGAAAAGTTGACCAAAGAAGACCCAAAGTTGGCAGAACAACGCTTGCCGAATCATCTAGTTATGAATGAAAGGAGATTGATGAGGACCCATATAAAATTGGTCTAAAACGCAACACATGATGATGGCTGCTTACCGTATTGTAATACATTATTAATTTCTTCTGAAATGTAAATTGTATCACGGACACTGTTTATAATACTAAAATTCACGAAACTCCCTCAAAGATTAATATTACTTGACTTTACAATTGGTACATTCCATTTTAAGCCACTCACATCGCAGTATATCGTCAACACAAATATAATTCATTTTTGTATTACTTATAATGAAGATTATTTGATTCTAACCACATAAACGTTGAAAAACGATAAAACTTTTGTTTACATAAAATGTTTATTACTCGCTCACAGCGTAAAAAGATGACACTTGTTGTTTTTTTTTGTTTCTTTCGGATGATACTAATAGCACTTATTTATACGGCCTTGTATGTTGTATATTTTGATTATAATAATAAATATTTTCATTTTTGTTGCATTTTATACTATAGTTGGTTTAAAATTTTGCGTCTTATCTATCCAACATTTTTATAATTTGTTTGGTTGGTCAGAAATAAAAGAAAGTGTTAACTTTATATTTTATATGTTAACTTTATGGCAGAATAGAAAAATCTTTGCTTGAATTAGAAATAAGAAAAAGCGTACAAGTTTGATTAGTTTCATGACTTTCCGACTAAAATCCTTTTAAAATTAATTTGCTATTAAAAAGTGTCCGTTGAATTCTAATATTGACTTATTGTGAATAAAATTAATTTAATAATTTCGGCTGACGCTATATTGTTGTAGTCCATTTAGGTCGATCTCATCACTCTCCTTTGTGAGTATTAATAAATATTTGTGTTTTTGGCACATTTCATGCAAAATATATTCTAAAATAAACACTACAAGTATAAGTTATGTTGTATTGTTATAGTGTATATATTGCGACTAAATTTTGGAACGAAGTTCCTTATCGGGCGTTGCGGAGGGCTACCCTAGCCGGCAAAAAACTTCCGTACCGGTGGTACCAGACCCGGGCGAGACAATGAAGAATTCTACCACCTAGTAGCCACGATGGAGTGACTCTCACAGCCAATCGGTCGCCTTTTACGACCTGCTTAGCAGAGCAACAGTTGGCCTATTTTTCAAAGGAGCCCGAGACCAACACGGGGTAAATTTGCTTCACATATTAATCTTGCGACCATTACCAAATGTTAAGTAATCCATACTTCCATACTTAATATTATAAATGCGAAAGTCTGACTGTCTGTTTGTCTATCTGTCTGTTACGCTTTCACGGCTAAACCGCTGGACCTATTTTCATGAAATTTGGTATGAATATAGTTGAAGATCCGGGGTCAAACATATTCTAATTTTTTTTCAAAAATCAGTCCCTGGAGGGCTGAAATAGGGGATGAAATTTTTATTAAAAGCTATTTGGATGACTTATTAATATACTCGCGGGCGAAGTTGCGCGGGTCAGCTAGTAGTATATAAAATAAATAACACAGTTCTTTAAGATTCTAAGCTCGACAGTTTCTTTGCACGATCGTTCTGTTTTCGCAAGGTCACCCCAATCGTTTCAGAAGTGAAATTGAATTTTAATAAAAAAGTGAAATGGACATTCACACGCCGCAGCAATGATTCCCTAAGGGTAGATTGTGAGAATTAAATTAGACCTCAGTATTCCACGATTTGATTGTTATATTGGCTGGTAAGATGAAGCCCTGCCTGATTGAGAGGCCGACTATAACGAAAATTTTTTTAGAATCGAATCGATTTTTCAGGTCAGGCTAGGTCTATTTTAAAGATTTCTTATTGGGAGGTACATTGTACATGGTAGATACGTGTTCGATGCTTCCGCCTTACCTTAACATCATTAGTTCCGTCTGATTATCTCGGGAGAAAACAGGCCAGCTTTAATTTTTTTATTTTATTTTAAATATTTTTACAAGTCTGTGTTAAAGTATAAAAAGTGTTAAATAAATCTACTTTTCTACTTTTTAATGTTTAAAATGTGAACTAAAATTCAAGTCAATCGGCCCAGTAGCTTTAAAGGAAATTAGCTATGACAGTGGGCGGATTGACCGACATAAAAGAAAAAAGTTCAACTGTTACCCGCGACTTTATTCGCGAAACCAAAGCCATTATTTCCTTTCGCTTAGTTAAGTAAAAGTAGTCTTCCTTTTGATTGGGACTATCAACTTAAACTTATGCGTGTGGCATTAGACCTCGCCACAAATTAGCAACGCACCATTAACATCTTTGGTGTCTATAGGCGATAGTTGACTCTTTCCATCAAGAGACCCATCTGCTTGATTGCTATCTTATGATAAAAAAAAATATCATATATAAAACTGATTTTACAAATCTGACTGAAATGAGTAATATTAGTGCGGTTATACAAAAAAAACTCTTAAGCTTTATCATAGTAGTATAGGATAAAAACATCTTTAACCAACAGTCATAACCTGTTTTATTGAAAAAGCTTTTAATATACTCTTATAAGAGCTTCCTTACTCAACTGGGCAAAATAAATATTGTTTTCACGCAAACGAAATTGTGGATAAATGCTAGCATATATATTATCTATAACAAACAGTCATAATCTGTTTTATTAGAAAAAGTTTTTAATATAAATGTTATAAGAGGTTCTTTACTCAACTAGGCAAAATAAATATTTTTTTCACGCAAACGAAATTGTGGATAAAAGCTAGCATGTATATTATCTATAACAAACAGTCATAATTTATTTTATTAAAAAAGTTTTTAATATAACTCTTGTAAGAACTTCTTTACACAACTGGACAAAAAAATAATGTTTTTTTCATGCAAACGAAATTGTGGATAAAAGCTAGCATATATATAATCTATAACAAACAGTCATAATCCGTTTTATTAAAAAAAACTTCTAATATAACTCTTGTAAGAACTTTTTTATCCAACTGGGCAAAAAAATAATTTACGCCAACGAAAGTGCACGCCTCGTAATACTCGTTTTATTTAAAAAATTATGTTTACCTCTTACACTTACTCTCACTCACAAAACATTCACACACTCACAAAATTCTTTGTTTTGTGAGTTTCTGAAAAAAAGCCAGCATTTGGAGAAATAAATATCCCACTCAGTTCAGAGTGCTAAGTGTGAGTTTTTCTTTTCGCATTAGATCGTGAGCGCGTTTGGAGTTTACTAGGAATTTAAATGTGATTTATACAGCGCCACCTAGTGGTAAACGTGAAAAATCAGTTTACCACTAGGTGGCTCTGTACAAATCATATACAAATTCCTAGTAAACTCGAAACGCGCTCACGATCGAATGCGAAAAGAAAAACTCACACTTAGCACTCTGATGGTAAATCATAACAGAATCGTGACTGACTGTACCGCGGAACAGTCCAAAGGTACAAATTTATTTAAAAAAATTCACGATTTGAAATCTTTATGATTTAAAGCTATAAAACCTAGCAGAAAACAGCATTAAAACGTATTATCTCACATTATGTACTTATTTACGAATGTAATTTATACAAAACAAAAGAAAAGAACGTTAAATTATGCCAAATATGCTAACTTTTTGTGTTTAAAAATTATAACAACGAAATCAATAAACGTGTTAAGATTAAACAAAATACAGTTAAATGTTGACATATGACATAAGTCATTATAGCATATACTATTAGCTTACGTTTGCATTTGTTAAAAATTGATGGTTTTTGAGTAATCGATAGTGTCCATAGATAAAACCACAGGATAAACCATCCAAAGGTACCTACAGCATTTTATCCTTATATTTAAGTATCTTCACGCCCACCCACAATTAGTTGGTCCCCAAGTGCACCCACAATTAGCCGAAGATACTTGGTCCCACAAATGTGATAGGTGGCAAGCCTATCGCCAACCGGGCACTTTCCAATCCCGGGCAACTTTGTGTTTCTCAGAAAACTGAAAAAACACTTTTTTTTTAAAGTGCCCGACCCGGGAATCAAACCCGGAACCTCATGTGGTCAACGCCAACGCTGGACCACTAGACCACAGAGGCGATTAATTTTATATTCCTTATATTTAAGCAGTCATTTTTTCCTTTCTAAGTGTTTTTATCAAAATATAAACTTAGAGTCATAACAGATATTATTTAATAGCTTACATTTAAGAACCCATATTGTTCTAGAAAAAATATCAGACGCCATATTTAAGACGTCACTCAAGCTTTATGTATAAGTACAAAGTATTTTTCAAACCCAGATTTATCCAGAGATTAACGGCTTCAATCGAAAAAAGCTTTTTAGCTATATTATATTAGAATAAATATATATATATATATGTATAAATAATTGTTATATGTATATATTAGTATAAAATATATACATATAACAAACAGTTATAATGTGTTTTTATTACAAAAGCCTCTAACACAACTCGTGTCCGTCCGTCATATTACTGTCAAAAACTTTACGGAAACGTCATAACTTTTAATTCTATCAAAAGTTATAATAAGATACTAAGTGTCAGTTCGCTTGGAACTAGGACTTGAGCAAGTTGAATAAGTTATTAATTATAATGGAAATGTTTAAGTGGTTTGCTTATAGCTTAACGTAATACTTCGGATATAAAAGCAATTTGTTTATTGTCAAAGGCATTTAAATATTTGACCATCACATTGTTTTTGTTGGCCGACTTTGAAGAGTAGACTAAGTGCTATTCTGTCAGGTAGTTTGTAAAAGATGAACGGTTGACGATACGTGTCTGCCATAGTGCCTACAAGATATATATGTCGCAGGCAAATTCTATTTTTCGTTCAAATTGCGTTGTCATATTGCTAAAACATTATTTCTAAAACGTTTTTATATTATCAAATATAAAAACGTTTTAGAAAATATCTTACGCTGAATATAAAATTTCGTGCTTATATAATAGGTATGCATGTCAGTTACCGCCGCCGTTAACACATTGCCGCGGCATATTGTTTAAAGTACTTGTTTTGTAAATGGATAGTTTATTTAGAACTAGAAACCTATACGGCTTCTTACATAAAAAAGAAGTAGGTTTATTAATTGTTAGGTAGCCTTTAAGTTCTACTGGAAAAAGAAGCTCCGTTGACTATCGGCGACATCAGAGTTTATCGTGGACATTAACGCAATTTGTGTCATCAACAGTTTGCCTTCGGCAATTTGTACCGAAGTTTTAAATTTATAAACAAAAAAAAGTGTTTTTCAGTTTTCTGATAAACACGGATGGAGACACGGTGATAAACACGGACGGTTTTCTGACAAAACGGGATTGGAAAGTGCCCGGTTGGCGATAAGCTTGCCATCTATCACATTTGTGGGACCAAGTATCTTCGGCTAATCGTGGGTGCACTTGTTGAACCTCTGCCTACCCCTTCGGGGATACGGGCGTGAAGATACTTTAAGTTTATAAAATGCCGAAACATGCAAATTACCTGTAACATATATTCCGCGACTGTCTATACATATATATGGTACCACCGCATTAGTATTCAGCGTGATGATATTTATATTATTTAATAATTAAATCATTTCAACACAGCAGGTGAATTTCACATTTATTGAATCAATTTTCCATTTGCAGCAAAATAGTTTTGTTACAATTGTCACGTACGCCATTATTTTGTACGAGCTGTTATATTTCAATATTTCCAATGTGCTGAAGACAAAGTGAAACATAAATTGTTATAAATATTACAAATGTGAACGTTTTTATATTTGATGTTTAGATGTTGAATGTCTGTTACTCAATTACGCAACAACTGCTAGATCAATTTGAATGAAATTTTGCACACAATTAGAGTGACTTAAAATAGCTCATTGGATACTTTTAATCCCGATAATTATTATATTAAACCATATTATAAATATGAAAGATTGTATATTTGTGTAATTGTTTGGATTATTGTTACTCAATTACGCAAAAACTGCAGGATCAGTTTAAATGAAATTTTGCAAACACTTAGATGCCTAGTACTTGAAATAGTATATTGGTCACTTTTCATCACGGTAATTATTATATTATCCCATATTATAAATGTAAAAGTTTGATAGGGTAAGGTAGCCAGCCAACTTATGGATGTGGCATTAGATCTCGCCACAAGATAAAAACGCACCATTAACATCTTTAGGGTCTATAGGCGATGGTTGACTCCTTCCATCAGGAGACCTATCTGCTTGTTTGCTATCTTATGAGTTATGATATAAAAAAATATACTCGCGGGCGAAGCTACGTGTGTCAACTTGTATTTTATAAGAGTTAGAGCCTGAAGTGTAAGCTCTAGCACAATTCAATAATCAACCTACATTATACAATCATATTTCAGTCCCTATTTCGGACCATTAGGGGTTGTTATTTTGTTTTTATTGCACTCAACCCGTGCTTGGGAAACTTGAAAAACGAAGAAAAATGTCGACATCCGAGATTTGAACCCGCGACTATCTCCCTCAAGCCGGGACGCTCTGCCACTGAGCTAGTGTCGACGGGCTTAACGTGGCGAAATTCTTCTTTGTTATATGATCGATTACGTCGATTGTACTGATCGCTAGATATGCATACGTATAACTAGTTATATGAGTTCATCGTTACAGATGAAATTTACATTTATAATTTTTTGATCAGTACTTTCGTGATTTCTAATTATTTAGGGCAACCCCTATAATCAACATTATTGAAAACAAAAGATTTGAGAATATTCTCCTGACAGCCTCAGCCAGTGTCAGAATCCTTGGAGTCGACATACGAATACCGTTCAGTTTCGCGGTCATCTAGAAGGTAAGGCAAAACTAGCCTCCAAAAAATTCGGTGTGCTCAGCAAAGCGAGGCGGTACTTCTTGCTGGCCCATCGTCTCCAACTTTATAAAGTGCAAATTCAGCTTCACAAATACCTAGTACTGTTCTTATCTCTGGGCTGGAACTCACCAGTACCAGCTTTTTCTACTTCAAAGCATTCAACGTAGAGTGCTTCGAAACGTTGACGATCAGGCTATTTCGAAACGGCTTGACTGTTTGTCATTACGCAGCTCAGAGATGTAGGCTCGCTCTGCATCTTTTATCGTATCTGTCATGGAGAGTGATCCAACGAGTTGTTTGGATTAATTCTTGCTTTTGAATTCCTTCATCGGACATCGCGTCAAAATTTAAAGTTCCGCCCTCAACATTTCGATGTCTGGAAATCCACAACCATGCGGTTCTCTCGGCATTTTTTGCCTCGCACTACTGTTTTGTGGAATCAGTTACCGGCAGGGGGTTTTCCGAACAAACACGACATGGGGACTTTCAAGAAAAGAGCTTACTCATTCTTAAATGGTCGGCAACGCAACTGCAAGACTCCTATATATCACGGATGTCCATGGGCGACGGTGATCTCTTAACATCAGGTTTCACACACCTCCTGCTCGTTTGCCCCCTCTTCCATAAAAAAAACAATTCACCTAACAGCCGTTTTTAAGATTTAATTTTATGTAAGACTTGTGTCTTTAGCGTTTTAAAAATTTATAGTCGGGCAAAGGTTATCTGGCCTGCATGGTCTTGCATGCATGGTAGCTGGTTTTTAAGTTTTCCTTAGCACGTGATCAGTGTTAAAACTCACTGTAAAACACTCTGTTAGAACTGACACAAGTACTACCTGCAATATATAAATATTGCAGGTAGTACTTGTGTCAGTTCTAACAGACGTGGCGGTAACTTGCATAGCATATAACCTTCCTCAATTAATTGCATTATTATTATATTTATGAATGTTTGTTATAGTTAATTATAAACTAAAATTATAAAACTGTCTAATATTATTTATGACAAAGATTCGTAAAAAAACCTTCGACCCCAAACCGCTAGATGGATTTACATAAAATTACAACAATTGCACCCAATTAGCCGAATACAGTTAATCCTACAATGTGATAGGTAGCAAGCAAGCCTATCATCAACCGGGCATTTATCCGATCCTTTTTCCCCGTGTTGTTCCCGTGCTCCTTTGAAGAATAGTCCAACTGCCGTTCTACCAGGCAGGTCGTAAAAGGCGATCGATTGGCTATGCGAGCCACTACCGTCGTGGCTACTAGGTGGTAGAGTTCTGCATTGTCTCGCCCGGGTCTGTTACCACCGCGTCTGGTACAATAGCGTCAGTGCTAGTCGCTGTCGTGTTCTGGTTTGGAGGGTAAGGTAGCCGGTAAACTTATGCATGTGGCATTAGACCTCGCCACAAAATAGCAACGCACCATTAACATCTTTGGTGTCTATAGGCGATGATTGACTCTTTCCATCAGGAGACCCATCTGCTTGTCAATGTTGTCTTTATAGAAAACCGAAAAAACACATTTTAAATTGCCCTGGGAATCGAACCCGGAACCTCATGCAGTCAACACCGATATCGACCATTAGATCACAGAGGCGACAAAGTAAAGTAACCTATAAATTATGATTCCGTTAAGCGTGTTTTTTTTTAGTATAAATGGCTATATTTTTCGCCGTGTTGGTCCCGGCCTCCTTTGAAGAATAGGCCAACTGCCGTTCTGCCAGGCAGGTCGTAAAAGGCGACCGATTGGCTATCGAGTCACTACCATCGTGGCTACTAGGTGGTAGAGTTCTGCATTGTCTCGCCCGGGTCTGGTACCACCGCCTTACCTATTCCTGCCACAATAGCGTCAGTGCTTGTCGCTGTCGTGTTCCGGTTTGGAGGGTGAGGTAGCCGGTAAACTTATGCATGTGGCATTAGACCTCGCCACAAGATAGCAACGCACCATTAACATCTTTGGTGTCTATAGGCGATGGTTGACTCTTTCCATCAGGAGACCCATCTGCTTGTTTGCTATCTTATGACATAAAAAAAAAAAAAATATATATATATTTTTTAGCTTAACTTCTGAGTGAACCTTGATCAAACTTTTAAGTTTGATTTTTCATAACTTCAAGGGGCTATAGATCTCAGTATATGGTTTTAATTAGATCGATACCTCCACATGTTCCCGAGACCCTTTAGTCTTGACAGTCAGACGGACAATAAAATGATCTTTTAAGGGTTTCGTTTTTTTCTTATTTAACTCTAAAATTAACATAACCATTTAATTACAAGACTAAATCATATGCAGAACTGTACTTATGTTATAGAATTAATAATTGCACTAAGAACTCTTTTAATCTCCAAGTAACCTTACAAAATATTAATTAAAGATTAAAGAAGGTTGAAATATCAGAAGCGCTAAAAATATGTCTCTTCCATAAAGATAATATATAGGGTCTCTTCTGACCTTCGCAACTACGATATGACGCGATGTTTGAAAACAAGATTACGTCAAACTCTACATAGTGCATATTAAGGCAGCCGAGTGACGGTTCGAAATTGTTTGCGGGGAAATTCAGAACACGGCCTTTATTGAATACGAGTATAAAGTTCTTGATATAGGACGACTTGTAGAATTAATAACAAGCACAATTTCCCCGCACTACTCCTTTGTCGAATCAATAACCCGCGAGGATGTTTCTGAAAATATACGATTTATGGACTTGAAATTCCTCCGTATTGGTTCGGGCTCCCTTTACATAGGTGAACAATAGAACATCTGCCGTTCAAGTTATAACTGTCACTATTATCGTGACTACGAGGTGGTAGATTTTTTCTACAACGTCTCACCCGGGTATTTGGTACCACCGTTTTACCTATTCTTACCGCAAAAACGTTATTGCTTGTCCGTATTCCGGTTTGGAAGTTACGGTAGCCGGTTAACTTACGCAAAGAGGCATTAATATTTCGCTATATGGATAACAACAGACCATTAACATCTTTGGTGTCTATACACGATGGCTTCTTTTTCCGTCATGAGAGCCATTTGCTTTTTGCTGTTCTATAATATAAAAAAAAATAAGAAAAAATGATGTGGTGTCGCGGGACACCAGGTAGGAACGAACTTCCTTCGGCTAAACGGCACTACTCGCTTGTGTACGCGACTGTCGCGCCTGCGCACGTCTCATTTAAAGCTTTTATTCCACGCATTTTTCTTACGGTTTTACTATCACATTTTTTTCAGGTCGGTCGCGCAGCAAAATCCTTATCCCCTCCAAGCCTTCCCAGCCTTCAAACGTGAGAAACCAGTTTACCACTAGGTGGCGCTGTACAAATCACATACAAATTCCTAGTAAACTCGAAACGCGCTCACGATCGAATGCGAAAAGAAAAACTCACACTTAGCACTCTGGTATAGTTTTTAAAATGAGACTAGACGAATACAGGGAAAAATAGATAGATATTATATTTGAAGTACATACCACTTGTTTTTAACTACTCTTTAAAACCGTGTGCCTGGCTGATATAATTTCAATTTTTTGTATTTATTCACCGACCCATAACATATTCGCTTCATCGTTCGTACCAAAAGCTTTTGTATAAACAATCGCTTTGATGTCCCGACATTCAAATTCACCTAATAGCGAGATTCAAACCTTAGTATGAACGCAGATATGGCTTTTGGCAAAAGTTTATTATTCTTTTTAACCTGCGATGCAAGATAAGAAACGCCAAAATATTTCAAATTCGAATTCCTTTATTGAGCTGGAATAAGATTACGTAGATCTCTTATCTAGGTAATGCTAATGTTCAAACTTATTTTGCTACGTATAGCATGGAAGTATATTGTTTTAAGTCATGACCTATTTCATAGCTTTGTGGTGTGATAAAAAGATTTTCCCCCTTTTTCACGAAAGTTTTTGCCAAATAAGGGTGGCTAGGGTTTTTTTAATATATACTAAGATAGCAAACAAGCAGATGGGTCTCCCGATGAAAATAGTCAACTATCACTTATAGATATCAAAGATTAATTTAAGAAGAGTTAATTGTGCGTTGATATCTTGTGGCCAAGTTTAGTGCCACACGCATAAGTTTACCAGCCACCTTGTTCTCCCAACCGGAACACGGCAGTGAGAAGCAATGACACTTGCGGCATTAATAGATAAAGCAGTGATACCAGACCCGGGGAAGATAATGTAGAACTCCACTACCTAGTTGCTATGATGGTAGTGACTCGTGTAGCCAATCGGTCGCCTTTTACGACTTTTCTGCCAGAACGGCAGTTGGTCTATTCCTCATAGGGCTCCTTTGAAGGATATACCAAGTTTGAAGAAATACGCGCATAACTTTGGAATAAATACATCAAATTAGTTAATTTATTTATTCAAATTAGATAAATAAATTTGTACGCGCATAACTTTGGAATAAATACATCAAATTAGATAATTTATTTATTCAAATTAGATAAATAAATTTATACGCGCATAACTTTGGAATAAATACATCAAATTAGATAAGTTATTTTTTCAAATTAGATAAATAAATTTGTACGCGCATAACTTTGGAATAAATACATCAAATTAGATAATTTATTTATTCAAATTAGATAAATAAATTTGTACGCGCATAACTTTGGAATAAATACATCAAATTAGATAATTTATTTATTCAAATTAGATAAATAAATTTGTACGCGCATAACTTTGGAATAAATACATCAAATTAGATAATGTTCTTTGTTAAATAGTAAAAATTTATATCTGTGACACAATATCACAGAAATGAAACAAATATGTAACATTTGTCGTGGATCATAGAATATAAGTGACATTACTTTTATCCCCAGACTACTTAACCAAAAATAGAGTGCTCTTTGCATTAGACGTAAAAGAAAATCTTTGTCTTCCTCGAAATAACCCATATTTAATACTTATATTTTGCTCAAATAGAATAATATATACTGCCTCATTGCTTTGCGTGTTTAAATCAAATCATGAGATACCAGGATCGATTTCAAAGGCAAAGTTTTATTGGATTTTTTCTATCTAAGAAATTCTTACTAGCTATCAGAAATATGGCTTTATTTTATATTAACACTTTGACTGTCCATTCATTTTATGTAATGCACTGCAGACCTTGTTGATACGTCCGTGCATTACATATAATGCATTAGTGCAGTTATCATTCTGTAAATATCACCTCAACGGGATAAATATATGTAGTAAGAAACTAAATTAGAACATACAGACGGATTAAAATGATAAAAAGTATAAAATATTTTCGTGACCTCGTAATAACTTAAAATGTGTTTTAATGTGTTTTCCCCGTGTTGGTCCCGAGCTCCTTTGAACGATAAGCCAACTGCCGTTCTGCCAGGCAGGTCGTAAAAAGCGACCGATTTGCTATGCGAGTCACTACCATCGTGACTACTTAGTGGTAGAGTTCTGCATTGTCTTGCCCGGGTCTGGTACCACCGCCTTACCTATTCCTGCCGCAATAGCGTCAGTGCTTGTCGCTGTCGTGTTCCGATTTGGAGGGTAAGGTAGCCGGTAAACTTATGCATGTGGCATTAGACCTCGCTACAAGATAGCAACGCACCATTAATATCTTTGGTGTCTATAGGCGATAGTTGACTCTTTCCATCAGGAGACCCATCTGCTTGTTTGCTATCTTATGGTATAAAAAAAAACGTGGTCAACACCCTTTCCGGACCACTAGACCACAAAGGCGATAGTTAGTAACTGGCTAGACGTTTAATGTTTCTGATCGGGACTACAATTTACTTAAAACAAACCGTCAAGAACTAGTTGGACACACACACGTAGGATTCCGTATCACCAAATAAAATTAACTCAATTTGATCACGACTTTTGTATAGACTCGTCTTGAAAACACCTTGAAACAAATGGATAATTTCGCCATACAAAGCATGATGCTGCAAACCTCAGTAGCAAATGCTGACGCGGGCGCTTTAAAATGTGAGTGCGTGGATTTTATCTTAAGCATTTCTTACTTTTTAACATTGTTTTAAGGAATCGATGCTAGGGGCTCTCTGACACTATCGTGAAAGAACTGTAAACACAGTACTTACGACGAATTAGTACTACTATTTATAATATCAATATCTGGTTGACCAAGCTTTGCTCGGTTTTTCACATACCCATATCTTGGGAACCGAGCTTTTCTTGGACCTGTCTTCTTCTAAAGTCTTGATAAATCGATTCCTTGACCCGAAAAACCCCTAATCTGTGACTTTCATGAAAATCGTTGGAGTCGATTCCGAGATTCTAATTATATATATATATATATATATATATATATATATATATATATATATATATATATATATATATATATATATATATATATATATATATATATATATATATATATATATATATATATATATATATATATATATATATATATATATATATATATATATATATATATATATATATATATATATATATATATATATATATAGGATAAATGTAGGAACTAAAAACAACCCACCTGATTTACTTCATATATATGTAACAAACTAGATAGCGACTAGCAGATGCCCCTCCTGACAGAAGAGACAACCATCCATTTAGACACCAAAGATGTTAATAGTGCGTTGATATACTTGTGATGGGGTCCTAATGCCAGATGCATAAGTTTACTGGCTACCTTACCCTCTTATGCGAAACACGACAGTGACAAGCACTGACACTATTGTAGCAGAAATAGGTAAAGCGGTGGTACCAGACGCGGGCAAAGCAATGCAAAACTCGACCACCTAGTATTCACGATGGTAGTGTCTCGTATAGTCAATGGTTCGCGTCTTACAAACTGTCTAATAAAATTGCAGATGTCTATTTTAAAAAAATGGTTTAAAGGGAGTTTTTTTCTTTGGAAAGCTTGAGATCTAACGTTTTTACTTTTTGTTACTTGTTATAGCAGCCATAGTTTAAATTCAGAGACACGTTCCCTGTAAATTTCAGGTGTCTGCCTATTTCCGTTTATGGTTTAAGAGCCGGTGGGAGATCGTCCTTCACCGATCCTATAACCAGATGGGACGTAAATTTTATCAAATATTATTTATAAACAAATATGCCTATAAGTATTTGCCTGTCCAAAAGTGCTCATGGCAAGTTTTTAGCTTAACAACTTAGCAAGAGTACAATTTTTTGCAGGCAAGTATATGTGACTGATTCTGTAACAAAATAATCTAAAATTTGATATAACTTTCGATAAGTTAGCAGATCAATGGAGTCACCTATATTGACTTACCTGTTCACACCTGCTTGCCAGGTAGCCATACGCAGAAATGAGTAGGGAAGCCTACCTAGGCATATTCTGTGTGTTAAAAACTATCAGTGAAATAAATTTTTACATTCGTTTGGTTATCAAAAGTATGAAAGTGATGAAAAAAAAAATCGATTAAAGTTAATTTAATTAAAAATAGCCATGAACACTTTTGGATAGGCGAGTAATTATAGGCATATTTGTTTATAAATAATATTTGATAAAATATACGTCTCATCTGGGTATCAGATCTCCCCCAAAGACGATCTCCCACTGTCTCCTTTATTATTAAGACATAGTGACAGTGTCAGGCAGACAGACAGGTTTCACCTGTCCCTCTTTAAGTACGGAACGCTAAAAATAGACAAAAAGTTTAGGAAAAATACAAAAGATGTTAGAAAAGAGGTTGCAGTCCTAGCGGCTATGAAAAACCCAGAGGAAGAATATGTCGACAGCATTTATCTTAGAATAAAACATATGAGTGTGTAATACTAGCAGTTACCCGCGAATTAGTTCGCATAACCAAAAATCATTACTTTCCTTTACTTACTCGGACAAAAATTAGCTTATATCACTCCTGGATAAGGTAGATTTTTATATGTGAAAGAATTTTTAAATTCAGTCTAGTAGTTCTTGAGTTAAATCATAACAAACAAAAAATCAAAACTTTCCTCTTTATAATATTAGTTTGGATAAGTTTAGATTCATATTAAATTTTATAGCATAAAATAGACTGATCTATTAGGACAATCGCTTTTTACGAAATGTCTGGTACAATCACAAATAGTCTATTCTTTAAAAAAACCCCGGACAGCAGAAACTTTATTCTTTTAAATTAGATATGGTTGTGTAAAAGGTATGATATAAAAATCTTCCCAGTTTCCTTTGAAAACATTCCAATATTAAAAGAGTAGGTGTGTGATTTTATAATCAAAAATCACTTTAAAATAAGCACATGTTATTATTCTATACTAGTACCAAAGGCTTACAAATATTCAGCTAGGAATGGGCTATAAATAAAGAATTATAGCCTATATATTTACGCTAGCAGTCCTCAGTTACGCTTCTTGCATTATTTCAAAGAGAAGCACATATTATTTGTGCCAAATATGTGTAATATAAACAAACACACGTACAAATCAATACAAATCTTGAATAAATTATTGTTGATTGTAAATGAATGAATAAAATTATTTATTAATTGTACTTTATATCACTAGCTTTTGCTCGCAACTTCGTTCGCGAGGCTCAAAAACCTTTCTTTTGATTAGTCGGGAAAAATAGTAGCCTATGGTAATATGAAGCCACCTTTACATAAATGTTGTAACCTTTTAAATGAATCAAGATAAAATTTTAAATATTTTAAACCCTCGACACATTGTTTTATCCTCAGACCGCCATTCTGCTTCATATGCATCATTTAAAGAGCAAAACGGGAAAAGAGCTGATGATCTTCGAAAAGAAATCCTCCAGCATCAGGTTAAGATTACCACAGCTCCTTAATTAACGAGCTTGAGTTGTTTTGTACCATGTAACCCTGGAAATAATTCTGATTTTGAGTAACTATTTGCTAAATAATACCACAAATTAGATCACACTCGATGGGCTTATTTCATTTAGCTTAGGAGTTCTTACAGCAATCTTCTAGCAATAAAGGCCAACTATATCAGTCCAAGCTCGGATGGCCATCTTCCAGTTTCATTATCAGATCCTTGAAAACATCTAGCATCTAAGAATTGGTCAAAGTAAACCGAATTAGTCCAAACTCCATGGGTTTAACCGGTTTGTCTTATTTAATTTAGGAATTCCCATAGCCATCTTCCAATTTCATCAACGGATCCTAAAAAATCACCAATGACCAAAGTGCATTAATGAGTTTATCTAGATAAGCTTAGGAGTTCTCATAGACTCCTTCCACCTCTAACATTAGGCTCTGGAAGCCATTCTGCTCAAAAGTCTTTATAAAAACGGATCAAACAACTCCAAAATCGATTGTATTGCTCCATTTATTGTTAAGTTCATCTACTTTTAGCTAAAACTTATCTAGTACTAGAGTGTTTGTAGAAACATAACGAATGAGTCCAAACTAGATGGGTTTATCTTGTTTAATTTAGGAGTCCCCATAGATCCACCCTAGATCCCACACCAAAATGTTAGCCAATTAGCATGTCAACTAATGTTTAAAAAAATGTTCCTAAATACTATTTATAAAACAATTGTAACATGTTGCAGTAATTAAACAAAAAATAAATACAAGATTTCTGCAGAAACAAGCTGAAATGTTCACAGAATAAAGTCATGTTCTTTTACACTGACAATGTTCACATTAAAATTAACGTAGCTTGGAAAATGCGAACAGACTTATAATGAAATTTTACACAACTGTGTATATTTTCATCTTTGGTGAAAATCTTTTGTTTTTTGTATTTATTCCATACGTATACTTCTACAAAAACTTTGTACTCATTTTTAAAACAATGACGCGAACGACGAATTTTCGAACAGACAAAATTTACATTGCGGATTACTGCATAAAATTAGAAATAAATGAAATTAATAAAAACACAAAAAAATAGACACACAGATGATTTTTTTTTGGTATAAGTGAAGTGCAATTCATATGGACATAATAAAAAGCTGTTATTTTGACATTACATACAAACAACTTAATTTTATTAGTATGAACTTGTAGATGATTCGTGTGTAAACATTTACCCCATATAAATGAATTTATCCTGTGTTGGTTCAGACTCCTTAGAAAAACAGACCAACTGCCGTTTTACCAAACCTCCAGGTCAAAGGCGACCAATTGGCTTTACGTGTGACTACCATCGTGACTAGGTGGTAGAGTTCCTGCTGCAATAGCGTCAGTGCTTGACATTGTCGTGTTCCGATTTGGAGAGTAAGGTAGCCGGTAGACTTATGCATGTGGTATTACCATCCCGCCGTACGGATAGCAACGCAATATTAACATCTTTGGTGTCGTCATGCGATAGTTTCTCTTTCCATCAGGAGAGCCATCTGCTTGTTTGCTATCTTACGATATGAAGTATATTACAGAAACATACCGAGCGTTGCTAGAATGTAAATAACATGTCGTCCATATAGTTTTTATACAAACATTAAGGCTGATATTTGAATAAATGTATCCTATGCTTGACTCTGGATCTTTAACTATCTTCAAGCCAAATTCTGTCGAAATCTGTTTAGTGGTTTAGCCGTGAAAGTGTAACAGACAGACTGACAGACAGATAGACTTTTCTCGTTTACAAAATTAGTACGGATTGAAGAATATTTCTTAACCCACTGGTTCCACTGTATACATTATTATAATTTCATTTACTAAATTCGAATAAAATTACTTCCTTTGCAAGGAACAGCATTTCACGCCATGTAAGTTTAGTATTATATTAAATCTCATAAACGACGCGAATATTTTCATATACCTTCATAATGAGGATTGTCTCGAAATAGGCATTTGGCAGGAATATAACAGGCTGTGAAGGTGAAATAAAATTAGACAGCGTTTTTTAACTTCCCGTATATAGATAAGGAAGTTACTGATTTCGTCCCGATTTTCGAAATCGAGTTTTCACCAGATCTCACGTTTTGAGGTCCGAGGAATCTTTTCAGATTATTTTCGCGATTACGTCAGTATGTCTGTATGTATGTATGTATGTATGTGTGTGTGTGTGTGTGTATGTGTGTATGTGTGTATGTGTGTATGTAAACATCTCATAATTTTTGAACGGCTGGACCGGTCAAAACGCGGTTGATGACATTCGATTGGATTCCGCTCAACTGAGACTTCCTGAAAATATATACTAAATCAGCCCAGGAGATTTTGAGAAATTTTGAAAAAACGTCGAAAAAATTTTGCTAATTAGTATTTTTTTAATATAACTTCCTGATTAATATACCGATTGAGTAAAAAAACTAATCAGCTCTATTCCTAACAGAACTACGTGTAATGCAAAAATTGCATAAAAATCGGTTTATCCGTTTGGAAGAAAACGTTGACAAAAAAATTTAAAAAAGTGTTTTTTCGACATAACTTCTAATTTTTTCAACCAATCATTTTTTGGTACGATATTTTAGTACTTATAAAACTACGTCAAATGCCCACGCCTACGTCAAACTAAAATCGAATCTAATTTTCAGAAGTTACAGCTTTTCAAGTATTAAGTTACATTGTTTTTAGCAAATTTACTTAATATTTTTGAAATAAATTTCAGGTTAATACATCGATTGACTTAAAATCAGCTTTTTTCCTTTATTACAACGTCAAATACCGTTAATTGGATCAAAATTAGTCAATTTATTTGGGATTTATCAATGACGAAAATTTTTGAAAAAAATGTTTTTTGAAATTCGTAATTTTTCAACCTATCGATTATTAAGATAAAATTTAGATCACAAAAATTGAGTTGAATGTCATTCGAAAGATCAAATTCAATCAGCGTTCCCAAAATATTTCCTTTTTAACAAAATAGATGTTTGGACTGAAAAAATCTATGCTTATTGTTTTTATCCTTTTGAGCTAAAAATATCTTAATTTAGCGAGAAGTTTCAGGGATGGCCCGTAGGGTCAACCGTTTACACATTTTTGTTCTTGTTTTATAAGTACTAAAAATATGTATTATCACCCCTAGTCTTCTCGTCAGTTAAACGTAGTAGATGGTATGATTCACCACTATAAGGCCTTTTTTATGTAATAAGATAGCAATCAATCAGGTGATTCTTCTGGTGGATAGAGATGACTATCATTGACCATCATAGACACCTACGATGATATAAATATAAATATCACTGGACAAATTACACGAATTGGTCTTACCCCAAAAGTAAGTAAATCATTTGCGGGTACCATTATGGATAATTAACGACACTAATGCCATCTTTTTTTATTTATATTATAAGATAGCAAACAAGCAGATGGCTGTCCTAATGTAAAGAGAAATTATCACCTATTGACACCATAGATCTTAATGGGGCGTTGCTATCTTGCGATGAATTTTAATGCCACATGCATAAGTTTACCTGCTACCTTACCCTCCAAACCGGAATACGACGAGGAAAAGCATTGACGCTTTTACGGTAGGAATAGATAAGACGGTGGTAGTAAATACCCGGGCGAGTCTTTATGGAACTCTACCACCTAGTACGTACCAATTACACCAACGTTGTCTTAACCTAGGAAAATCCTAAGTATTATGTTGTCACTTCTTGGCTGCAATGAAAATAATGTTACAACATGTCGCTAAAGACTGTCCTGAACTAATACAGGTTGGTGCAATTAGCCATAAAACTTAAAAATACATATGTAAATACTCAAATATATGTAATAAATACCCAAACTCAGAAATACAAACATCTGTGCTGATCACAAAAATATTTGCCACTGTCGGAAATCAAATCCGAGCCCTTTTGATGCGTATTCGTCAGGTTTGATAACCACTCAACCAACCGGGTGGTCAAGATGATAAAAGTAAGTTACTATCTATGTGAGAGGGTTGGGATGCCACATGCATAAGTTTACCGGCTACCTTACTCTCTAAGCCGGATAAAGACGGACAAGCACCGACGCTATTGCAGCTGGAATGGACAAAAAGGCCATAGAAATAAGAACATGTTGGTCCGGGCTCCCTTAAAGAATAGACGAACTGCCGTTCTGCCAGGCAGGTCGTAAAAGGCGGCCGATTGGCTATATGTGACACTACCATCGTGACTAATAGGTTATAGAGTTCCGCAACGTCTCACCCGGATATTTTGCCTTACCTTTTCCTGCCACAATAGCGTCAATGCATAAGGCATTGCCATGCAGATAAATGAATAGCTAAGCACCATTAACATCTTTAGTGTCTTGCAAAACTTTAAAAACAACAAAGAAAAATATCGACATAATAAGAATTTGAACCTGCGATCGTCTCCCTAAAGCCGCTCTCCCGGCTCAAGACGATCGCAGGTTATGTTTTTAAAGTTTTCCCAAGTAAGGGGGTGGGTGCTATAACACAAAAATAATCTTTGGTGTCTATAGGCAATGGTTTCTCTCACCATCAGGAGAACTATCTGCTTAATCGCTTATAATTGTTTTATAATATAAAAAGGTACTACTGAGATTTTTATTATACAATAACACTTTCTTGACCCAAGTATAGAAACTGGGATTTCATGACATATTAACCATCAAATTACAGAGCAGTCAAATAATTGACGGTGAAATTTTGGAACGGTTTTCTGTTGTTCTGTTGTTATTGTTGTTGTTTGCGGACTGATGAAGTCGACCATTCAACTCTCTTCATGCATATTGCAAACATGTCGGTTTCGAATTCTCTTGACGCCACTTTGATCATGGTACGACAGTCTTGGTCTCGGTACATACATCCACATTCGCATTGTACATCTGCTTATAATTCAAAAGTCAAAGTAAAATTTATAATGACAGAATTAAGAAACACAATAGTTTTTATCATCAAAAAAATAATGATGTTTAGCTTTTTTTATATATCATAAGATAGCAAATAGGCAGATGGGTCCTGATGGAAAGAGTCAACCATCGCCTATAAACACCAATGATGTTAATGGTGCGTTGCTTTCTAGTGGCGAGGTTTAATGCCACATGCATAAGTTTACCGGCTACCTTACCTTCCAAACCGGAACACGACAGCAACAAGCATTGACGCTATTGCGGCAGGAATAGGTAAGGCGGTGGTACTAGACCCGGACGAGACAATGCAGAACTCTACCACCTAGTAGTCACGATGTCAGTGACTTGTATAGCCAATCGGTCGCCTTTTACGACCTGCCTGGCAGAACGGCAGTTGGTCTATTCTTCAAAGGAGCCCGGAACCAACACGGGGAAAGCTAGCTAAAAACTATCACTGAAAGACGCTGAATATAACGGTACGATTTGTACTACTCGTATTTTCTTATACATATACAAAGATATATCTGTCGAACATTGCATATTTCAATTAAAATAAATTATACCTTAATATCCAGCTCAGCTAAATTGAGATTTCAAAATATAATACAATATTTCACGCCGTATAAGTTCAATAATATTAAACCTCATAAACGGCACGTATGTTTTCAAAAACCCTCGTAATGAGGGATGTCTTGAGAGAGATATTTGGCGAGAACATTGTAACAGACTGTAATTACGAAATGAAATGGAACAGGCTTCATTCTCTGTTACGTTACAAGCACTTGTAATGAGAAGGTTGTTTTATGACATGGGCCCAAATATCATTGACGATAAAGTCAGTGATAATTAGCAGAGTGTAATGTAGTATTTATTGTTATGACAATAAGCGTGACGGTATTAAATTCTATAAATATCCCTTAATACCATACAGCAAACTTGTGATCTGTTAGTTTGTCTTATACAAACATACACTTTTAATTAGACATATTTTCATTTAATTAAAAACTTTGCTTAATCATACTCGCACGAATTTACTCTCGCCTCCTCCGTTTTAATGTACATTATACTCCATTAAAATGTTACATATTATTGGTGCTAGCGTGCAATTATCAGAGCACGCAATTTATTTTTCAACCGACTTCCCAAAAGGAGGAGGTTATAAATTCAGTTGCATGATTCCCCGCAGCCCCATCCCCCATAGCCCGGGCTCCTTTGAAGAATAGGCCAACTGCCGTTCTGCTAGACAGGTCTCGTAAGAACCAACCGATAGGCTATAGGAGCCACTACCATCGTTGCTACTAGGTGAAAGAATTCTGCATAGTCTCACCCGGGTTTGGTACTACCGCCTTACCTATTCCTGCCGCAATAGCGCCAGTGCTATGCACTGTCATGTTCCGGTTTGAAGGGTAAGATAGTCGATAAACTTATGCATGTGGCATTAGACTTTGCTACAAGATAGCAACGCACCACTAACAACTAGGCGATGGTTGACTCTTCCCATCAGGAGACCGCTATGCTTGTTTGCTATATTATGATTTAAATATATAAAAAACAAAGATGCTTTTTATGCTTGTTGCCCCAGATCTCATAGAAAATTTGTTACAAAATTTTTGGTTGATTGCAAATTAAAATTTCTAATTTCTGTAACTTTTGTTCGTAAAATCAGAAGTAACAACATTATTAAAAAACAGTAGCAGTCGTGGGACTGCCGATAGAAGTGAAAACGGAACTATTAAGTTGAGAGTAATTAAAACTATATGCAAAACATAGCTATAGATATACTATTATCATTAGCATGTCGGTGACGCGAACCGAGGATTTTATCCTCTACCAAAACGCTCAACGCGCCTAAAGAAGTTTTCACTTCAAAAAATTTGTGAATATTTTATTTCATTATCTGTAATGCATTTAAACAGAAAAAAACAGGTAGGTATGAATGTCCAGCCTAATTCCTTGGACCAAGAAGGCTCAAGTTGTTCTTACGATGTAGACGACACAGGAGTAAGGATTTTTCGAAATTTATCACCTAAGATAGTGAAATATTGTGTGAAATATGGGAATTATAAACTATATGCCGTACAGTAAATTTTCTGTAATATTATTATTGTAAATCAAATTTTCTTAAACTTGATAAATGACAGTTGTTAACGCCCGTGCCATAATAAACAATATCTACAACTTTTAGAATCGTAGAACTAAAAACAACAAAGTATCGTAAAACTAAGAATAACTTGCTAGTTGCTGATAAAAATTCGTTAACAATCTTGTTACCTTTGGTTTTGTAGCTAAAAGAAAGGAATGAAAGGAAAAGAAGGAAGTATACATCATAAATTGTAGAAAATTTAATTCGCAACAAAAAACGTTCTAGTGTAAAACTCTTTTTACACTTTAAAATACGAAACAGCTCCCACTTAAAATAAAAATAATAATATTCAGTACTCAGGTGTTTACAGGCCGAAATGTAACTTTTCTATGGATTATGTTATGAATTTGTAATATTATTATTATAAGCTCAGATCTTTAGTCCCTAGGGTTGCTAGACGTCCTTTATTTTAAAGGACGTCCTCTTTTCAGACTGAGAAATAGATATCGTCCCCTAATTTGAAACTTCAATAGAGGACAATACTTTGTCCTTAATTTTAGGAAAATGAACGCATGCGTATGGTATGAGAAAGTATAGTCGAACTTCAACATGCAATGCAAAATAAATAACATTTCATTATAGAAAACGATATATCATTAATATAGCTCTTAGAGCAGCCAAAAGTAATACCAAGTATACTGATAAAAACAAACTAATTAGAAAAAACTAAAATACTGATTGGGCCGGGCTATCCTTAAAATTGTTTTCTATTTAATAAAGATCGCTTAATTTTATAAATGAACAGCATTTCATTAAAAATAATATAATATCCTTCACTTTCATACTTTATACATTTATATTTTTACTAGCTGTTGCCCGCGACTTCGTTCGCGCGGACTTGTTTACTCCGCACTGCTCCTCCCCCGTAGGTGATAGCGTGATAATATGTAGCCTGTATGTTGACCCGACCTGTTAGTAATATTCATGCAAAATTTGAAATAATTCCCTGCAGTATTTTTTCAGTTTACTCCGGACATATATTGACTTCCCTACGATTTTATTATATATATAGGTAGATATTCTTATCAAATCTCTAATATCTAAAACCGGAGTTGGCAACCCTACATATCTCTGTCTTTTAAATGTCAAGTCAAGTCAAGAAAGTCGGAACAAACGGCAAATTATGAGTCCCTGTCTATGACGTGTATGGTAATAGTATACACGTCATTGGTCCCTGTAAAAAAACGTGTATTGCAGATTAGGCCGAATTTATACCCAAAAATACGGCGGGGCTATCACGTAACTCGTAATGCGCAATTATCGTTATTGTTCAGTTTTAGCGGGATATATAATAGCCTTGTACTTACATGTGTCAGTGGCAGTCGGTTCCGTTTGATTATTTTGGTGCTGTGAAATCGTAAAAGTATGTCCAGCGATCAGCTAGAGAGGTTTTTGACAGCCTAAGTACGTTTTCCCGAAAACTTTTAATTCGGTTGAAAGCACTAAAATATTTTTGTTCGAATTTTGCGTAATTGAAATTAAATCCATGCGTTTTGTTTTTTGGAACGAAGTTCCTTACGGCAGGCTTGGAGGGGATAGGGATTTTGCTGCGCGACCGAACTGAAAAAAATGTGATAGTAAAACCGTAAGAAAAATGCGTGGAATAAAAGCGTTAAATGAGACGTGCGCATGCGCGACAGTCGCGTACACAAGCGAGTAGTGTCGTTTAGCCGAAGGAAGTTCGTTCCTACCTGGTGTCCCGCGACACCACATCATTTTTTTTTATGTGTCGGATAAAAATGGAATTTTGAATTTTTTAAATTATTTTTTATTATGCTTCTGAAAATTTGGCCGGACTTTTTTTTATATCTTAAGATAGCAAACAGGCAAATGAGTCTCCTGATGGAAATAGTCAACCATCGCCTATAGACACTAAAGATGTTAATGGTGCGTTGCTATCTTGTGGCGAGGTCTAATGCCACGTGCATAATTTTACCGGCTACCTTATACTCCAAACCGGCAAACGGCAGTGACCAGCACTGACGCTATTACGGCAGGAATAGATAAGGCGGTGGTACCAGACCCAGTCGAGCCGATGCAGAACTCTACCACCTAGTAGTCAGAAATCAGAAATCAGAAATACTTTATTCAATAAAACTTTTTACAAGTTATTTTGCACGTCAACATATTTTTTTAAAAACTACTACCGGATCGGAAACGCGGCCACACACAGGTTGAAAACGATGGTAGTGACGCGAATAGCCACTCAGTCGCCTTTTACGACCTGCCTGGCAGAACGGCAGTTGGCCTATTCTTCAAAGGAGCCCGGAACCAACACGGGGGACTTTATAAATAACCCTGTATATTATTCTAAATTTGTCGGAATATGCATATACGACATACGAGCCACAAATTCACACAATTAACCCATCAATTTTACCAACGACGCGTTTATGTGAACCTAATTGATTTATTAATCTCCCCTTTAAGACGGCTGTAAATATTATATGATAACATCGTCCTGTTACTTGAGAGGTTGTTAACTGTGATTAAGTGTGCATATAACCTCTATCATATATTTTCAACCGACTTACCAAAAAGGATGTTTTTCCGTTCGGTTTTTTTTTTTTTATTTTTTTTATGTCATAAGATAGCAAACAAGCAGATGGGTCTCCTGATGGAAAGAGTCAACCATCGCCTATAGACACCAAAGATGTTAATGGTGCGTTGCTATCTTGTGGGGAGGTCTAATGCCACATGCATAAGTTTACCGGCTACCTTATCCTCCAAACCAGAACACGACAGCGACAAGCACTGACGCTATTGCGGCAGGAATAGGTAAGGCGGTGGTACCAGACCCGGGCGAGACAATGCAGAACTCTACCACCTAGTAGCCACGATGGTAGTGACTCGATAGCCAATCGGTCGCCTTTTACGACCTGCCTGGCAGAACGGCAGTTGGCCTATTCTTCAAAGGAGGCCGGGACCAACACTGCGAAAAACAGCGGTCGTATATTTTTATATTTATTACCTCAGACTACTAGTTCACGTAAGAATCAATTTTGAAAAGTCTTTATTTGTTTGAGAGGATATACTATCCGTAAAGTTTTCACCCTGTGTTGGTCCGAGCTCCTTTGAAGAATAGACCAATAGCCGTTCTGCCAGACAGATCGAAAAAGGCGGCCGATTGGTTATACGTGTCACCATTATCGTGATTATTAGGTGGTAGAGTTCCGCTACGTCTCGGCCTGATGATGAAATTCGGCGGCAGGAATTAATCCAAATAACTCACGGGATCGTGATAAATGCGATAGAAGACGCTGAGTGAACCAACATCTCAGCGCAATGACAAAGAATGAAGCTGTTTCGAAAAATAAAGAGTTTCCGAAAAAATTAGTTATTCACGCGGGATTCACCAAAAAAAAAATAATGCAGCGAGCTGCTCGGTTCGGCTAACAGACCACGTTAATACTAACAGACATGCCATTGAGAAGGAGACGTAACGGCGCGCATTATATGAGAAAGCGTTCCTATTACTGTCAAAAATTTCATACATTTATAGGTTATATTATATTGTGAAAAATAGAAATAAACCATGTTGTACTATATTGTACAGAATGAGATAAAAAGGTTTAAAAAATACCCTTGAAATGATTTTATTTTTTTGTTAAGTAGTATAACTCTGTATTTCTGTATGGAAGCTACGCTGACAAACTAAGAAATTGTCTTGAAAGGCGTATCCATTTAACCCGTGGTTTAGCTAGTGGAATCTATAAATAAAATATACTAACTTAGACTACGACTAACTGTTCTTTGTATGACTAAATTCGTTGGTGAATTTCGTGAGGATAATATTATTTTCAGAACAAAACGTAGCCTTTATGGTAAGCCTGGATATATCTCTAGAATATTAGAATCTCAAAGAATCTCTTTTAAATAGTTCTAGTTATCATTTTATGGCCCCGAAGGTGTTAAATGTGAATGTGAATTAGCGAATATAAATTAAATAAAAAAACAGTAGCAGTCGTGGGACTGCCGATAGAAGTGAAAACGGAACTATTAAGTTGAGAGTAATTAAAACTATATGCAAAACATAGCTATAGATATACTATTATCATTAGCATGTCGGTGACGCGAACCGAGGATTTTACCCTCTACCAAAACGCTCAACGCGCCTAAAGAAGTTTTCACTTCAAAAAATATTATTTTAAAAATGCATTTGATTTTTAAAATAATGCTAAGTCAGGTTGTACCAAGTGCCGACTACAAAAATCATAAAATAACTATGCAAACTTTTGTATGTATAAAATTAGTGGGACTGGGGACATATTATTTCCATCTCAATATATACCTTGTTTGTTGTATTTGACTGCCCCGTTGGTCGAGTGGTAAGCGAACCTAACTAGGAGTCGAGGGGGCTCGGGATCGATTCCCGACAGGGATAAAAATTTATGTGATGAGCATAGATGTTTGTATTTCTGGGTTTGGATGTTTATTACGTATGTAACAGTTATTATAATATGTATTTTTATGTATTAGTATCGTTGACTAACACCCATAACACAACCAAATAAGTAGCATACAATTCGTGTGATTTGTCCAGCAATATATATATATATATATAACTAGCTGACCCGGCAAACGCTGTTCTGCCTTTTAAACTTAAACTACTCTTATTTTTTTCTATATTATCTCCATTTAAACTTTCCCTGGACTTCAACAATTAATTCAAAACCAAAATTAGCCAAATCGGTTTAGCCGTTCTCGAGTTTTAGCGAGACTAACGAACAGCGATTGATTTTTATATATATAGATTACGAGTATTATACATTTATCCGAATTCCAATCTAAATTTACTACATGTTTAATTGATGTTACGTAACGTGTATGTAACAATCAAAAGTTCAAACATCTAAACATTCAAATGGCTTTATAAACATATAAACTTGCGCATTTTATTATTAGTAGGATGTAACAATAGGCAGATTTATATCACAAGAGGCTCTTAAACGCTAACCTTTTTCTTTATAAGAGACCTAAATTGATACGGGTAATCAGTTGGCCCTTTTACGATGACGAGGATAAAACGAAGAACGAAACGCAGTTTCTTTTGTTACATTTGAAAATATAATTTACTGTTTTATTGAAATAAAGATTTCTTTTTCAGGTAAGTTGCTGTCAGAAAGTTCAAAAACTTCACCATCGTTAAGGTAATCAATCATAAGCGCCTTCACTACTACCCGCTGTCAACGTGTCTTAACTTTGGTTCATTGTTTTATTTTTCGTATTAGTTTTGGTCATCTTTTTGATAAATAAATATAAATGCCGCTACATAACTGACATGGATCGATTTAATCCCAAGTATTTGCTTGTGATATGGGTGTCAGTTAACAATACTACGAGTACAATTACTATGAAATATCAAATCCAAACAAATTACTGTAAAGACCACGGATTAAATGGATACGCCTTTAAAGACAATTTCTTAGATTGTCAATGTAGCTTGCATTTACACACAAAAATACAGAGTTAGTATACTACTTCCCGATGAAATAAAATCACTCCAAGGAGTCCAAGGGTAATTTTTATACCTTGTTATTTCATTCGGTACGATAAAACAGTATGATATGGTTTATTTCTATTTTTTACACAATGTACGTAGGTCACACTATAAGTTTTGCGTAACTTAAAAAAACAACCAAAAATTGTTATAACCAAAATTTATGTTTATTGCTTTTCGAAATAATCTCCTTCACATTTTAAATATTTTTTCATGTGATCGAACCATTTTTTAAAACAGGAGGACCACAGATCTAAAAACATGTTTCTACGTGCTGATTGAACGCTATCACTGTCTCTTCGGAGTTGGTAAAAGTAAAACCTCTCATCAAATCTTTGATTTTGGGGAAATCACAAGGTGCTAGGTCGGAGCTATGCGCAGTGATGAGATATACTTTTTCGGAAGCCTAAAATGACTTTGTTTTGTTGGCCGTGTATGGAGAAGCGTTATCATGATGTAGGAGAATGCGGCTTTTGGGTCGTTGTCGCGAACTTTCTCTAACACCTTGGGTAAACAAATAGTAGAATACCACTCAGCATTAACACTCTTTTGATCATTAAGTGGAATTATACAGATGGGACCCGTAGCAGAGAAAAAATGCGATCATTTTTTTACCAACGTTTCTCGCCTGTCTCACTTTTGTTGGCCTGTTCTCATTTTTAAACACTAATTCACAAGATTGTTGTATTTTTTCGGGTTCAAAACAATAAATCCACCTTTCGTCACCTGTGACAATGTCATAAACAGCATTAGAATGTCCGTGGTGGTACTTCAGTAGCATCTGTGAGCACCATTCCACGCGAGCCTGCTTCTGCTCCGCTGTCAGTTCATGAGGGATCCAACGACAACAAAGTGTCTGAACTTTCAATTCTTCGTGTAAAAGCTTCTGAATTTGGCTAATACCAATTCCCAATAGTCCTCAAATTGTCTCATAGATAATCCGGGGGTTTTCTTCAATTAACCGCTTAACAATAGCCACATTATTTTCGTTGACGGCAGTTGAAGGCCGCCCTTTACAAAATTCGTCATGTAAAGAAACTCGACCTCTCTTAAATTCAGCAAACCATCTCCTTACGGTTACAAACAAGGTGCTTCTCTCTAAAGCATTTTGAAGACGAGCGGCACAGTCTTGCGGAGAAAGATAACTTTTAAAATCATAAAAAATCATCGCTCTAAAATCTTTTCGACTTAATTCCATTTTCATTGCGTACGTAGAACTTTGATGTGTGATAAAAAAACAATTGACAAATCATTTCCCGCCAATTGTTTTTTGGATTACTAAGAAGGTTGCAACGTTTTAAAAATATAACATTCGAAATTCAAATAGTTCCGATTAGCTAGAAGTGCAAAACTTTTAGTGTGCCCCATGTAATGTAACCTACAAAGGTATGGCATTTTTGACAATAATAGGAGTGCTTACTCATATGTGCGGCGACATATTTCCTTCCCAATAGCGTGTCTATTAGTATTTATGTGGTCTGTGATAAAGTTGTACGAATATTTTTATATCATTAGACAGCAAACAATTAGAAGGCTCTCCCAATAGGATGAGAAACCATCGCCTATGGTAGCGTCTAATATATTAATGGTGCGTTGTTATGTGTGTGACGGGATGGCAAAGCCATTTGGAGCCATATGGCATTATGCAGAGATCTAGCAGCTATCATACCCTTCGAATCGGAACTCGGCAAAGACAAACATAGCCGTTATTGTGGCAGGAATAGGCATGGCGGTGGTATCAACTACCCGGGTGATATGTTGCGGAATTCTACCATCTAGTTATATACATATATATACATGTGTATTCATATGGTTTTCGATGCTAAAAACCCTTCATAAGCGAGTTCGACTCGCTTATAGCCAGTTTTATTAAAAGTATATAGGTATAGTTACACATGCTCGTAAAACGCAATGCTTATTAGCATACTTAAAACAAGCAAGCTCTTCAAACTGACACACATGCTTTGGTTTAGCGTGCTTGTTTTAAGCATACTAGTAAATAAGCTTGCTCAAAGCAAACAACTCAACACACATGGTATTTAAAAACCAAAACCAATGCTAAGAAAGATAAAGAGATGAAATAAAACGATTTGGGTTCGCAATGAACGATGATCTTGAAGCAAGTACTCGATAGTAGCATGCTTAATTAGCAAACCTGTTTACATGTGCTAAAAGCACGCCCCCTTCCACCCGCGCTACCGGTAGCATGCGATAAAATCGAACGACTGTCGATTTTTGAGCAAACTCGAAATTAGCATGCTCATTATTAGCAATGCTTCGACACACATGCTACTAAGTAGCAATTGCTCAATAATAGCATGCTTTTGTGCTAGAAATGAGCATGTGTAACTGTACCTTATAGCCTGGAATGCACATGCTACTAACAAGCACGCTTGTTTGCTTCAAGATAGTGTGCTCATTTATAGTAGGTATACTCTCCGAGTGTGTACATTTGCTCATGAAAGCACAGACCTCAGAAGCATATTTATTACGAGCATACTTCTTTCTAGCATGTCTGAGATACAGATGCTAATTAACGCATTCTAAATAGACGTTTCCTTGCGGAATTATGCGAAATGAATATTATCTCTTTAAATACGTTTAATAAAGAAACTGAATGAAAAGGTACAATAGACGAAAAGAACAATAGACCCTGACGTAGTGAGGGTGTTCCCGACGAGTACAATCTAGGGATTTTCAAAGAGAATAGTGAACAGGTGCCTTCTAGGGAAGCGCGTTCCGTCTTAGGCCGCATCTTAACTTACCATCAGGCGAGATCGTGATCACGCGCTTTCCTATCGATAATTAAAAAAAACCGTATTGGTCCAGGCTCCATTTGAAGAATAAACTTGCTATTTTTTTTAGAAAACATTTTTTTTAGAAAAAAAATAAAAATTTTCCGTAACAAATTTCAACAGTTTTCATCTTAGAATCGTGGTTAGGAGAAATAAATCAAATCAAATCACAGTAAAAACGTATATAGAATTATTTAATTTTTTTAAGCTTCGATATCAGTCATAATTATGTTTATTTTGTTAATCCTTTAAACTTGTATTGTACCTATATATAACTTTAAGTTACCGTTGGTCGAGTGGTTAGCGACCCTGACTATGCAATCAACAGGGCTCGGATTCGATCCCCGACGGGGACAAGCATTTGTGTGATGAACATAAATGTTTGTATTTCCGGGTTTGTGTGTTTATTATGTATGTAATAGTATTTATATATGTATTTCTATGTATTACTATCGTTGACTAACACCCATAACACAAGCAACTAATTTGCTTACTTTGGGGTTAGATCAGTAAGTGTAATTTGTCCCGTGAACATTTATATTTATTTATTTATATTTATATATAAGTATATAACTTTAAACAAGTATTATACCAAGCTTTCGTTTATTCTTGTAGTGATCACCATCATGGAAAAAGGTTAAGTTATATCTAGCTAATTATTGTGTTTGTATAATTTGGCTTTGAAATTGATTACAGCAACAGCTGTCAAGTTACCATTGTATACAAACCACAGTCTTGATTATTCCAACGCAAATGTTGTATTTCAGAAATGTTTGTTAATATTAATTGACCGATTTACCCTTTATCAATATTAACACCACAAAATGTTTATTTACGTAAAATATTTGATATTACCCAATGATTAAAAATCAAAACAAGCTGATAATAACAACGTTATTATTAATTTGTTATTATTATTATTAGATTCTGATATATTGGATATTTAATAAAATACGTGCTATTTAATAAAATAAAATTGTAAGTTTGTTTGTTGTAGTCAGAGTAAACCTAACTAACGTCTATAGACTTTCCGGTCCACCACGGTTCACCGATTTGTCGGTTGACGAGATGAGAGGTGATACCCATCGCCGCATTTTACGATAGCCATTATCGACTATATCTAGCGACCGAGGGACCGACGTCCTTACACGCTCATCTGAGACAAAGGGGTGGTAACATACCACCCGCCAATCTCCGAGCTGCTACTGAGATTGCTGCACGGGACAGTCAATTAAAATCGAACGTTAAAAAAATCAATAATAAGATACCGGTGGATGTTACATTTAAATGTACCTAATCAATATGTTCGTCGCAATAAACTAATGCAACAATACAACAGAAAAATGCAGAAATATTTTTGTTCTACTCTCCGTGGGAATCCGGGGCGGATCGTTAGTATAAACATAAATATCAACACCCTTGGGTAAGACAAAGTAAACAGAATTAAAATAGTGGTAAATTAGACCATCTAATTTACCACTAACATGATTCACCAGTTTGATGGCTCACGAGTTGGGTGGTGAACTCTATCGCTTTAATAATAAAAATAGTTTTGCATATAAAAATGATGCAATCTATCGCATTATTTTTTAGGGTATACGTCGAAATGAAAAAACGGAACCCTTATAGGATCACTTTATTGTGCATCCGTCTGTCCGTCTGACACGACTCTTTTCTAAGGAACGAGCCCCAGCTTAATGCCTCCAGGTATTAAGCTGAGGCCTGCAATTTGTGAGTTATGGAAATTCCGACATTTAGAAATATGCTTAACAATGTCGGTGGACTGATCTGTAAGCGACTTGATTAAATTTAAAGCTCTTTTTTTATCTCTGTACCGCTGATATCACTCAGATCTACTGTCACCACCTCTATTGTTATTATTATGTTGTTCTATGAAAAAATTAAACTTCTAAGTCAACGCAATTAGGCCGCAAATTTCAGCAAAGTATCGAAACTCGCAAGGGAACCAATACCTACAGGGTACTTTTCGTGAACTCAGAATCTTGAAATTTGGTACGAAGCAACGTTTTATAGCACAAGTATAAGGAAAACCGTATATTTTCAGTTACATCATACAAAAAAAATATTTTGGTTATTTTGCGGTTGATATGTTTTTAATGTCATGTATACAGGTTTGTAAGGAACCCTTGATGCGCCAGTACGACTCGCACTTGGCCAGTTTTTTTTTCATATAGAAGAGGGGGCAAACGGACAAGAGGTAAGTGATCACCACCGCCAACGGACAACTATAATACCAGAGGACGAGCAGTTGCGTTACCGACCTTTAAGCTTATTTGAGACAGGCACAGTTTGCTAAATAGTTACTTCGTGATATAGGTATAAACTTGCGTTGCGGATTCCAAGACAGCGTAGCTTTTCCCCAGGGCACCCAGAGTTCGCAACTCAGTGGTTATCAGAACGGTTGCTGCTGTTGATCCTGGTTTACAGAAGTTACAGTGGTGGAAACGAGAGGTGGACCCATTGCCCTTTGAAAAAGCCATAATTTTTTTTTTATATCATAAGATAACAAACAAGCAGATGGGTCTCCTGATGGAAAGAGTCAACCATCGCCTATAGACACCAAAGATGTTAATGGTGCGTTGCTATCTTGTGGCGAGGTCTAATGCCACATGCATAAGTTTACCGGCTATCTTACTCTCCAAACCGGAACACGACAGCGACAAGCACTGACGCTATTGCGGCAGGAATAGGTAAGGCGGTGGTACCAGACCCGAGCGAGACAATGCAGAACTCTACCACCTAGTAGCCACAATGTCAGTGACTCGATAGCCAATCGGTCGCCTCTTACGACCTGCCTTGCAGAACGGCAGTTGGCCTATTCTTAAAAAGAAGGCCGGGACCAACACGGCGAAATTTATTCTATTTGTGTAATTATTACTTGTCTCAAGAGTTCTGTGCAATAGCAATATTTGATACTTATTACTAAAATATATTACGCTATCAAAATCTCATAAGCGAGCTTATCATTAATATTATACGAATAGAAACACTCATTTGGGAATACAAAATCAAAGCTCCTTCGCTATGTTTAATATGAGATATATTTTATGGCATTAATTTGATAATATCTTTGTAATTATTACAACAATTTTTACAATTTTACTGAATTCATTCTGGCCCTTTCTTGAAGAATACATCAATTGTTTTACTGCTAGGCATTTTGTAAAAGGTAAGGCTAATCTGTGTCATTATAAAAACGCAACTACTAACTAGGTGGTTGAGTTCCAATAACGTCTTGACTGGGTTGGCTACCACTGCCTTGCCTATTACCTGTCTCAATAGCATCGGCGGTTGTTGCTGTCGTGTTTCGGTTCGGTTCGTGCCGGAACGAATGCGTACGCATGCAGCGGCATCGATACTCGTGCCGTGGAAGCCGTACGTGTCCGTCAAAATCACGCGTGCCGCGACAGCCGTAAGTCACTTAGGGCGCAGCTACATATATCGGGCTACGGCGAAGGTTTGCGCTAGCGCAAACTATGTCGCGACACCTGCTTACGTCATAAGGACGTCATATTATCACTGGTCACAGGCAGGTTAAATTTGTGTGGCCTGCTGATGATAATTGTGCGGTACATGACAAAGAAAACAAGAATATTGAATCATTCCTTAAAATCTTTTCTCCTCAAATTCTTAATTCATTATCATTCGTTCACTAATTTCTTTAATTTTATGCCATTGTATATTGTATTTCATTCGCCAAAAGATTACGAACTTATGATACAGCTTCATAAACATGTAGGTCATATCGTCGTATGTTACTTTTTTTCTACCGTGGAACATAATAAAATGCATATTACGTCGATACACAAGCTCAATATCAAAATACGGCTTATACATTTAATTACCTAAACATATGTACGCGGATAAATTCTAATTTGTTATTATTATTGTTTATCTTAGTTTTATTATAGTTTCTTTGTCGTGAGTCGCATAAATATCACGTGCGGACCACCGTTTGATGCCCACTGCAGTGACGCGTCTAGCCCCTTCGTGAAGCAGTTCGCGATATCACGATAGCACGAACCTTCGCCGTAGCCCGATATATGTAGCTGCGCCATTAAATGACTCAACTCGCAGCTTTGCTCCCTATCACATTCCGCGAGTCTGAACGAACTTCGACGCATGCCGACGAAGCCGGCTTTCTGCCGCTTAGTCCGTACAAAACCGTACGGGGTCGATCCGGCCAGGGGGGGGGGGGGGGGTATCTTATCAGATATCCGGTAAACTTATGCATGGGGCATTCGAATCCTATCACACGGATAATAAAGCGCTATTAACATATTGGGTCGTCACATAGACAATGATTATCTCTTTTTGTCAAGAGAACCGCCTGCTTGTTTGCCGTCCAATGCAATAAAAAAAAAATTAAATGATTACAATTACTAGACTGCTATTTTTACGTGTCAGTCAACAGAGCTTAACACTGATTTAAAAAATACCGGTTGATACAGGTATTTAGCGAATTTTATAAAAGGTTTCGCTCGAAGCCTGTCTGAGATCAGAACGTTTCATGAACCTAAACAAACCGGTTTAAGCCAAAACCGTAGCATAGTACGTCACGCACAGTGAGGACATTGAATAGGGTGCGGCGTACATAAAAGAAATATGTTTAAAAAATTTATAAACCGGTTAATCGATTCAAAATTCTTATAATTTTGCTTCATAAGTAAACCGGTATATTTGTTTAGGTAGAGCTAAACCTTTGCAAAACGAAATTTAGGTTTGCCAATTAACCGGTTAACAGTCCCGTTATTCAGGGCCCATTTGAAGAATAAACCATCTGCATTCTTGCCAGGCTTTTCGTGAAAAGCGAATGATTGGCCATACATGTTCCTTCTATCGTGAATAGGTATTTGAGTCTCTGTTGTCATCTAGGTTTGGATTCACTTTTATAGCTTTAATAGCTTTACTTTTCCTGCCGCAATAGTATGTAATGTTTTTCACTAACGTATTTAGATTTAAGGGTAACTTAGTAGACTTATTCATGTAATATTACATTCGCTACACGGATAGCAGATAGCAATGCATTTATAACACCATATTGGTTTGTAAAGGTACTTATTAGAATAATATGTCGTTAGTAACTGGAACCGACTTCGTAACTCCAGTTTGAATTTATGTCTGAGATAAATAACGTAGCTTTTGGGATTATCTATGTTAATAGGCTGCTGGGTTCTGTGATTTATTATTCGATTTACCTTGAATTTAACTTTATTTTGATTTATAGTTCATAGAGATGGTAGCTGGTAGTTAACTCCCCAGAATGTTGGTTTTGGTCATCTACCAGAAGATGATGTAAGATGTCTTTCTGGTTAATTGTTCTAATAACTAAAAGTAAAGTAAAAGTATCTTCACGCCCGTATCCCCGAAGATGTTGACAGAGGTACAACAAGTGCACCCACGATTAGATACTTGGTCCCACAAATGTGATCAAAAAGGCTGTCGCCAACCGGCCACTTTCCAATCCCGGGCAACTTTGGGTTTATCAGAAAACTGAAGAAACACCTTTTTTTAAGTGCTCGACCCGGGAATCGAACCCGCGATCTCATGTGGTCAACGCCAACGCTGGACCACTAGACTACAGAGGCGATTTCTACTAACTAGCAACCTCAAAGCACCTTTATAGATAAAAACATTGTGTTTTAGCATATTTTTAATTACCATGTTTATTTGATGATGAAAAGCTTATGTGATGTATTTTTTTGTCGCTAAAGTTTTCAAGTTTACGGTGTTTTCCTTTTGTAGTAGGAATAAGTCTTCTGGCTCGATTTATGAATTCATATGTCCCAGCAGTAACTTGATACCAAAGTTTAATAATTGGCCATTATACTAATTGTAGATCATCGTAAAATATGCACTTATTATCCACGAAGACCTCTGTGGGTAGACATTTTTAATAGATATGACTTATTTTGCCCCTTATTTGCTGTACATTTGGCCTGCCAGATACAGATTTTTGTATCATGATGCCGATCCCCTTGAGGGAGCAGAGACAGAACGTTTACTTACTGACTTTTTTCGATGACGGTACCAATAATCATTTTTTAGGTCTACCACGATTCACCCGTAGTTCAATAGCTGCATTTTACCGATTATCGCCTATTTGTTGCAATATATCTATATTAATATTTTAAATGTGAAATTTTTTTTGTTTTGAAAAATGACTTGTTGCCATCTTATGGGTAGTGCCATGATCCTATTCCTGTAGAAATTTTGAGATTTTTGATTTAAAAAATCTGACAGGTAGTGTACACAGTGTTCTTTTGAGGTTAGCTTTATGCTTCCTAAAGAGTTCTGCAATGACCGAAGCAGGTGGAAATCTGATGGAGCAGGGTCAGAGCTATACGAAGGATGCATCAACACATCCCGGCCAAGCTCTCTCAATTTTTGCTGCGTGGCTGGCTCTAGAGGAGTGCGGTCTGGCGTTGTCATGGTGGAACGCCATGCCCTTCATATTCACCAGCTCCGGCCGATTTTTATCAAAAGCTTTTTAACGTCATCATTTGCTGTCAGTAGAGGTCAGAATCGATAGTTTTACCCGGTGGCATAAACTCATAGTGGACGATTCCTTTCCAATCCCACACTACACATAGCATCACTTTGTTCCGAGACAGACCGGGCTTTGCCACGGTCTGTGGGGCTTGTTTATACTTCGACCTTGATCTTTTTCGCACATTTTTATCGTAAGTCACCCATTTTTCATCACCTGCAATCAACTGTTTAAGAAATTGTTCGGAATTGTTAAGTTTCAACAAAGAATCACAAATGGAAACACGTTGCATTAGGTTTCTTTCAGTGAAATCATGTGGTATCCAAATTTCAAGTTTTTTCTTGTACCCAGACTTTTGTAAATGACGTAAAACTGTTTAATGATCAACATCCAGTTCTTTAGCAATGTCGTAGCTACTAATATGTCGATCTTGCTATCTCAAAGAGGGCATTGATTTTATTTGTGATAGGATGTCCAGAGCGAACCTCATCTTTCACACTAAAATTTCCAAACTTGAAACGCTTGAACCACATTTGTGCTATTCTTATTGATACCACATTAGGTCCGTAAACCGTACAAATTTTTTCGCAGCGTTCGTCGCATTTTTACCTTTTTCGTAATAAAACTTTAAAATGTACCTACCCAATTTCTTCGTCACATACGTTCATTTTGCTTGCTTGAAAAACAACTGAAAAATAGCGGGAACTAGTTTTTTATTTTTATTTATTGCATCAGAATGTCACAATTTAATGGTATTACAACCAGCCAGTTACATTCAGTACATCTAAAGAGGTTTGATTACTAATAATACATTCAAAATACGAAAATGCCTTTGCCCCGACCTATTATAATATTTGAGTGATAGGACAATTTCATTGCAAAACAAAAGATAAGATAGCAACGCACCATTAACATCTTTAGTGTCTATAGGCGATGGTTAACTCTTTCCATTAGGAGACCCATCTGCTTGTTTGCTATCTTATGATATAAAAAAGCTTTTCTTCAAGCCACCGTTGCTGGAGATTCTAATTTCTTGTGAAGTTGTAAGAAAAACCGGTCAAGTGCGAGTTGAACTCGCGCACGTAGGGTTGCGTACCATCCCTATTCAAGTTTCTACCTGGTTATTAAGATCGAGTAAAAAATTGCTGAATAATAATAATAAAAATAAAATAAAAAATTGCTTAAAAATTACGTTTGTTTTATGGGGCCCCCTTAATATTTTCATTGTGGTAATGGAAATACATAATTTGTGAACATTTCAGCTTTCTAGCATCACAGTTTATGAGATACAGCCTGGTGACAGACAGACAGACACCGGAGGCTTAGTAATAGGGTCCCGTTTTTACCTTTTAGTTACAGAACTCTAAAAATGACAATAGATTAGGTACATACCAGTAGTTAGCACCAAATTTGATTATTTTAGTTATTGTAGAAGAAAATTACATAAATTAGGTTCTTATTTGATTACTAGCTGTTTCCCGCGACTTCGTTCGCGCGGACTTCGTTTACTCCGCACAGCTCCTTCCCCGTAGGTGATAGCGTGATAATATGTAGCCTATATGTTGACCCGACCTGTTAGTAATATTCATGCAAAATTTGAAGCAAATCCATGCAGTACTTTTTGAGTTTACCCCGGACATACATACAAACAGACGAACAGATGAACAGACAAACAGATAAAAATTCAAAAAACTATATTTTTGGCTTCGATATCGATTGTAGATCACGCCCCAAGTATTCTTTTAAAAAAATATTCAATGTACAGTTTTGACTTTCCTACGATTTTAGTATATGTATAGATGATGACCTTCCTTACGGACGTATTATGAAAAGTTAGATTGAACAGTGATTTTTTCGCATTCTCATTTCCAAAATTTTGTGTTGTTATTGCTACCCTACACAAGAAATTTGTAAATAAAATAAAATCATATACCTTAAAAATGAAATTCTACAACCAACATATGCTTCACTATAAACACTACAATTTTTCCCCATTTTGTAACAGATAAAACTTAAAGTACCAAGCAGAAAGACGACTTTAACACGCTTTAACATAAAATATCAGCCATATTGTTAAATAAAGCGCCATATATAAGTGCGGCCGTGCGTAGTTTGCAAATTACTACTAATATTACTAATTTGAGAAAATAGTTTTATGCATTGCGTAAATAATTAAAATAAGCACATTTTAGAACTCAATATGTTTATCACATTTTATGCTAATGTATCTTTCAACGTGTATGAATAAAAGTATTGAATGGTTATCGAATATATAAAAATCTACCATCCGACGGTTGAATACATACGAACGACATAATTGCAAGAAAGGGACGTATAATATATATATATATATATATATATATATATATATATATATATATATATATATATATATATATATATATATATATATATATATATATATATACATATATTAAACATGTTGTCCTTATAGTTTTTCACACAAACTTTCATTCTATATCTCACCCCCTTATAGGTTAATGCCGAATTTCACCGAAATCGATTCAACGGTTTGCTGTGAAAGCGTAACAGACAACTGACAGACTTTCTTATTTATAATATTAGTCTGGAAATATGGATTAAGATTGGATGTAGATTCTTTTGTATGTCAGTTAGATTATGATTTGTAAATGTTTATAACTTCACAAAGATTGATAGTTTTTTTCTTACCATATTCTTCGCCAATGTGCGACAAATTGTTTTACAAACAACATAATACTTAATATACAAAATTATGCTTCAGCAAAACGTTAAAGGTAACGGTATTTTACCGTGATCAGTTGTTGAATATAATTTAGGGATATTTCCCCTTGATTAAGTTATTTGTAAGAGCGCCGAAATATCGGGAAAATATTTAGAAACTAATCTCAAGATCTCATTTTATTTATCCTTAATAATGATATTATTTGTTAACAATTTAGATACATAGTATGTTTTCCCTTCAAGTAAGAAACATTATGGTACCGGTTGCTGGTAAAAAATTAAGATATATTTATACACAAATGAGTTTTATAAGGCTACATTTTAAAAGCCTCAATAGTTTCTTCCTGAAAAAATTAGGTTTTAAGTAAAAAGCAGAAACAATACGAAATTTAAAAAAAATAATACACAATGGTAAATCCCTTGCGAGGCCGACACAGAGATGTGTTTTTTTTTATATATCGTAAGAAAGCAAAAAAGCAGACGGTTCTCCTGATAGAAAGAAAAACCCCCGCCTATAGACACCAAAGATGTTAATAGTGCGTTGTTATTTGTGTAGCGGGATGGCAATACCACATGCATAGATCTACCGGCTACCTTATCTTCCAAATCGGAACACGACACTAACAATGATTGACGCTATTGCGGCAGAAATAGGTAAGGCTGTGGTACCAAATACCCGGGCGAGATGTTGCGGAACTCTACCACCTATGGTATGGTATAGTATCATGGTAGTGACACGTATAGCCAATCGGTCGCTTCTTACGACGTGCTCGTGGTTCACTAAATACAAGGAACAAAAACAATCTTGTTGTGCATGCATCTCGCCTCCACAGAATGAGTAACTCTTTTATGGGGCAATGTATACGCTTTTACAATAAACTTCCCGAAACTATAAGAGATCTACCGGTCAATTAATTAAAAAAAATGTGTTAAAACAAAATTGTGTAAAAAAGGATATTATAAAATCTCAGATTATTTAGAAGACAAAAAGCCTGGGATTAATTGCTCCTCATACCGATCTCATATATATTTTTGTAATATTGTGATATTGTAAAAAATAGACGATATGAAAGAAAGACAAGCCCGCTGAGTTTCTTCCGCCACATCTTCTCTGTGTGTAGCCGCGTTTCCGATCCGGTAGTAAATTAAAATAATATGTTGACATGGCAAAAAAAATTAAAATATTTGCACACCATATCATGGTAGAATATATTGGTAACTCAATCAAATTTTAATAACTTGTAACTTCCATATTCTGGCAAATAAATAATTTCTTTCTTTCTTTCTTTGTTCTTTCTTTCTAACTTGTAAAAAGTTTCATTGAATAAAGTACTTCTGATTTCTGATGTCTGTGCCTAGCAGAATGGCAGTAAGTCTATTGTTTAAAGGAGCCCGGAGCAACACTGGGGAAGTGTCATACATCACGATTCATAAAAACTTGCCTTGCTTCCTCCACATTCATAATTTTCTTCATGCAAACACGTTAGTATTAGAGAATCTCAAAACTTCGAAAAGCACCCGATTAATTATTCTTTCATGACAGTTTTGGTCTCCTCTAGTACCTACATCAATCCACATTCGCGTTTTATAACTGTTTTGTTTATCGTTCATCTGCCATTTATACATGTCCAAATTAACGGGACATGCCCTTTCTCATTTTTACCCCGATACCGTCTTTCAATTACATCTTTTGTCTCACTTCGGTATTACAAATGCTTGGCGTGCAGATTTGTCTACATGTATTATAGCCTTATTATAGCCTTGTCGTTAATAGACGAAGATTAAAATGTATAGTTTCATTCTAAATATCTCTCGAATAAATTTGATATGTACTAAAATTATATAAAATTGAACTAAAAATTGAAATTTATATAAAATCAATTCAATTCAATATAAAATTGAATTGAATTGATTTTAGTTTTATTTTAATCTGTTTATCAATCGCCTCTGTGGTGTAGTGGTTCGGTGTCGGAGTTAATCACAGAGGTCCCGGGTTCGATTTTTGGGTCGGGCAATTCAGAAATGTGTTTTTTCAGTTTTCTGATAAAAACAACATTGCCCGGGATTGCAAAGTGCCCGGTTGGCGATAGGCTTGCCACCTATCACATAGTGGAACCAAGTATCTTCGGCTAGTCGTGGGTGCACTTGTTGTACCTCTGCCTACCCTTTCGGGGATACGGGCGTGAAGATACTGTTTATCAATGTGACTAAAAATTCAATCGTATAACTTTTTAATAAGGCCAAAGCGCTAACTTACACATATTTTTAACACATCTCTAAATAGAATAGTATTAGCATAAACATAATTTTATAGAAATATTTTATCTTTGGGTATATATTGTGTATTGTTTAAGTTTACATTGAAATTTCAAGTTTCTTACTTATGGCCCTCCATGTGAATAGAAAACGTGACGTCAAAGTTTGGTCGTAAAGCAAGGCTATTAAGTCTTAAATGTGATAACGACTTACGTGATAATTAAATCAGAAAACGTTTTACCCTAGAAAGTTTACGACCGGATCTTTTTACGTCTTAACTCTGCAGTTGTCGCGTGGTATAGCGTTTAATTGTGAAAAGCTGTTAGTGAAGTTACAATTAGAATATCCATAAACGTAAATTGCATATAATATGAAATTGTAATTTTACGTGAAAAGGTTAGAACAGAAATGTTTAAACTTTCATTATTTTATATATTTTTTATGATTATTTTTTCTAAAAATAATTTGGAAGCGGGAATCAATAGTGTTTGAAGGTGGTTTTGGACTGCCTTGCCTATTGAATTTTTACATTACAGTTAAATGTCCCCATTCTGGAATAAGTGACAGTCTGTTAATACGGAGAGTATGGTAGATGATGTAGACATTCTAATATCAGCTCCTCAAATTTAGCTTTTGTTGTCCAGTGTGTAATCTAGCGTTGTCTTGAAGCAGCTTTAGGCTAAAGTAATCGACCAGTATCGCTTGTCCAACGACTTATTTTTTTACAATTGCTTGTAATCGTAAATTGTGGATCTATAGAAAAACCATACAGAGTTGAAGTAATCATTAATCACTACAATAATATGTCTAGCCGATCATTTACCTTTTATGATTTGTCTTTCAGAAAGCCATATGAACTATTCTTTAAAAGGAGCACGGGCTAATATATGAAAAACTCAGATCTACGTAGTAAAGCATGTAAACTAATTTCAAATTCTATTTACGTCATTTAATTTATTTTTCAAACAAATATCAAATCATTTGGCACTCCTACATAATTTCTAGAAAGCTTACAAGTGGGCGTATATTAGAATTGAAGCAATACTTGATATACAATAAAATACAACATTCTTAGTAGATGAATTACATCAATAAACCGTCTGAGCTATTTTAATAATGTCAAACGTTGATAGCGTTACTCAGACAAGGGAATGCCGAGAAATGAACAATATTGTGTTATATAGCAATTAAACTTCTTGTAACGTTCTCATATTATGGTGTATGTGGGAACCACTCTAGAATTATTTTTATCGTCGATTTGATGTTGTTCACAAGTGTTCATTTATAATTTAGAAACCATTTAAACATAATTAAAAAAAAAAAACTTCAAGTCGATTCTATTGATTCAGGTGTTACTTTGCGGAAATCCATTATCTAAAGGTGAAATTAGTTAAATCTGCTATTATTCTTCGCGAACTGTTTATGTGACCTGCGCGATGCCACCGAAAAGAAAGACGCCAGTTTCATAAATAGACAAAAGTCATCGATGATCCGGACAAAAAAGATCCCAGCTGCACAATTATCCACCCACATCCACCATATTTTCACCCACGTCGGTAGCAAGCACAAAAGCATACAATTTACGCACTCAACACACGTTTCACTTCGAAACCAAAGCATCTTCAGACAAACTGACACGTGGATAGATCGAACCATTAACATTTCTGCTGTCTATAGACGATGGTTGTCTCTGTCCACCAGAAAAACCATCAGCTTTTTTGCTATCCAATGTTATAAAAGACCTATCTAACAACACCCCATGCTATGGGCAATATAAATTATCGTTTCTCCTGAAGATGCGTCGGTTATGTGCTGGATGTGGGTGGATAAGATATAGTAATATACATAGTTATGCGAAAAGGATCCAATCCACACAAAATCATTTTAGAGATATTGACGTTTGAAATTTGACAGATTTTGGATTACTTTTAGTGTTTTTATTGAAATGTCAGTGTCAATGATGAACTAATTTTAATTAGGCAAAAGAATTCAAACTCCTTGACATTGAACTATATTACTAGTACTTAGCGCCTTAGTCCTCCTTGATACATTTTACTTAATCAGTTGGTAATATTGGTTTTAAACCAGAAAAGTAGCATTATTAAATTTATTTCTAACGTGCCATATATGGGGACTAGTTCTGACGTTTAATAAAGCAATAGAGAGCTATTTTTGCTTGGATTTATTTTACTGGCCAATAGTATTAATATTAAGCATCAGTTTGGTGCACTCTTACTTTTGGCCATGTTGTTAATTGGATCTTTTTCGTTTAACTACGTTAAATTGTGAGGCTGGGGTCATCTCTTTTGTCCAGACCATCGAAAAGTTTTATCGGAGGTAATGGGAAGACCAAAACTGACTTATCATGATCAGATTGATCGGGGACTGTCTGAAAGTGATATTAAGAGTCTTCCCAAAGGGCGTGTTTGTATGAAGAGTAATTAATGTGGAGTAAGCGAGACAAATCTGCAAGAATCATGACTTACGGCGCTCGGTTTTCTCTACCTACCTCGTAAGTGATCTGGCGTGAAGAATGAAAAACAAAAAAACTTATTTACATATGTATATGTACATATATAAATAAGGTAAATATTAGCAAGATATTTAGATAAAAATATCTTTACGCCTGTATCCCCAAAAAGGTAGGCAAAGGTACTGGTACACAACCAGTGCACCCACAATAAGTCGAAGATACTTAGTCCCACAATGTGATAGATGGCCAACCGGGTATTTATCCAATCCCGGCAGCGTTGTTTTTATCAGGAAACTAAAAAAACACATTTTTAAATTTCTCATTTGCTCATATATATATATATATATATATATATATATATATATATATATATATATATATATATATATATATATATATATATATATATATATTATCCGATTCGGACATCAAACTCGGGATCTCATGGTCGGAGCCAAACAGCTAATTACTGGATTACAAAGCTGTCAGAAAAAATATATATAAAATAAAAATACAATTCACAAATTTTTCGGCTTACTAGATCGTCTTTTTCTCATAAAAGATCGCTAGCTTTCTTAGAATTGCTAAGCATTCTCTGACCTTTGGAATCCTAACCAATAAAAAACTCATCAAACAGGAAACTAGAAAATAACAGAATAATGTGGAAGAGCTGCGTTTCTGATGTTTCCCAGCTTAGTTAAAAACTTATCATCAATTTTGTAAATACGAGAGTTTTGTGGTGTTGTTCAAATGTTTTGATCAATGTCACGTTAACTTGAGGATGGATTTGCATGTGTACTACAAAAATGTTATAATTATAAAGGTTCACTAAATCCAAGTTTACTTGTGCATTTCTAGTAGATAACGCTTCTTGTTATTCCGTTAAATCCATATTAATATTATAAATGCGAAAGTAACTCTGTCTGTCTGTCTGTCTGTCTGTCTGTTACGCTTTCACGGCCAAACTACTGAACCGATTTGGATAAAATTTAGTACAAATATAGTTTGAGACCCAAGAAAGGACATAGGATAGTTCTTATCCCGGAAATCCCACGGGAACGGGAACTATGCGGGTTTTTATTTTAGAATTTTTTCCACGCGAACGAAGTCGCGGGCACAGCTAGTGCACTATATTTGCTGAAGTGATGTGAAGTATTAAAATATGTACCACTTTTTATGTTTGACTCCTTCGAATTTTTTTATATCATGTGGTCTATGTTTATATCATAAGACTAGCAATTGGCAAAAAACTAGACACACTTGGCAAACGTTGTTCTGAGTTTTAACTACTCTTATTTTTTTATTTTCTCATTATCATCTATATTTTCTCACCTTTTAAACCTTCCCTGGACTTCAACAATTAATTCAAAACCAAAATTAGCCAAATCGGTTCAGCCATCCTCGACTCGACTAACGAACAGCAATCGATTTATATATATATATATATATATATATATATATATATATATATATATATATATATATATATATATATATATATATATATATATATATATATATATATATATATATATATATATATATATATATATATATATATATATATATATATATATATATATATATATATATATATATATATATATATATAGGTCTCCTGATGGAAAGAGTCAACGATTGCCTATAGACACCAAAAATGTTAATGGTGCGTTGCTATCTTGTGGCGAGGTCTAATGCCACATGTATAAGTTTACCGGCTACAATACCGTCCAAACCGGAACACGACAGTGACAAGCGCTGACGCTATTGCTGCAGGAATAGATAAGGCGGTGATACCAGCCCCCCTAGACAAGTGGCAAACGCTCAGTAACTATTCAAATATTACGCTTTGGCGATATTTAGGCCAAATTGGTAGCCAAGTGGATCATGGCTTGTTCAACGTTCGTTCCATACGAACTTTACGAATTATATCGAATATTGTCTCTGAATTGACGGTAAACGTCACTTTGAAGTATTATTTTCACCGAGGTTATAAGTTTTATTTATATGAAAAGTGCATTGAAAGCAAAAAAGACTTGCCCCCCAAGATGTGGCATCAACGTTAGTACAATAGAAAGAGAAATTTATGGATTTGTCATAAGCTGTTGACACGAGCGTAAACGAATTTGTAATTGGTAGCCAAGTGTCATTCGTGAAACGAAACGTTATATTGCATCGATCATTTTTGTCAATTTTCGTAGAAGACCGTAGCCAAGTGGCACTTTTGACAAGCAAAATAGTAGCGAATTATTCGATAATCAGCGAACGCTAGAACCCTGCAGATTACGCTTAAAATGGCGGTTGATCACTATTATTCAATCAGCTGTTCTAAAGCGTGGATAACATCTGTGAGAATTTTTGATAATTTTAAAGTAAAATTAACGCAAATTAAGAAGGCTTTTGGTGGCACATTATTAATGGTGCTTTGATATCCTTGTGGCGGGGAGGGGGGGTATTAATGTCACATGCATACATTTACCGGCTACCTTACCCTCCAAACCGGAACACGACAGTAACAAGCACTGTTGCTATTGCTGCAGAAATAGGTGGGTCAGTGGTATTAGACCCGGGCGAGACAATGCAGAACCCTACCACTTAGAAGCCACAATACTAGTGACTCGTTTACCCAATTGTTCGCTTCTAACGAACTGCCTAGACACATTGTAAGTAGTGATAGGTTTGCAAAATGCTGACAATGTCTTAATGATGATAAATATAATATTTCGTCTTTAAATATTTTACAGACACTATAAGTTCAAGTTATAAACACTATATTCTTGTTACAACCCTTGTATTTTGTAAATTTAATGAAACAAAGAAAGATAGTTTATTTTTCAGTGTAGCAATAGATTTCGATCAATTTTACATTTCTGTAAATATGTATGCCAAAAAATACGTAAAAAAGAAGTTTTATATGTTCAGTTTTGCATATTTTTGTTCATTTTTAATAATAAATTTATCATCAGCTTTCATAAATCTGAAACATAAGTTTTAAAATGTGACTATCGATAACATTTTGCACAATTCTACGTTCACTTGTAAGGTAGGTAAAAAGGATTTACTTAAAATATGTTAAAACAATCAAATTTGATAGCAATGAAGATAAATACATAAATCTTGGTGACAGTATTTAATTTTATAACTCTTTAAATTGGTAGTCCGTAGTACTGACAGAGTTCAATTAACATGTTAGCTATATAGAAACTTACGGCATGACAGTAATTAAGAAGAAAAGATAGTATATTTTATCTTATTCGCACTCACGCGGTACATACAATCAAAATTGAATCAGATATAGCGACTCTGTTCTTATTTTTATTATATTCAATTCAGAGACAATATTCGATATAATTCGTAAAGTTCGTATGGAACGAACGTTAAACAAGCCATAATCCACTTGGCTACCAATTTGGTCGAAATGACGCCAATGCGTTATATTAGAATGAACAGAGAGCTCGGTTGGCGGTCAGAGCGTGCGCAGGACTTAGAAAAATTTTGATGGAAAATTTCAACCCTATATAACACCCCTTTTTTGTTGCACCATTACGTGGAAGAGGTAAGGGATACCAACTTTTGTCAAGGTCACTTTGCTCTGAGTTAATTCCCCGTGGAGTTAGGGGATGAAAACCGAAATTCATTACAAAGGCGTCTGCGATTTAAAAAAAGAAAATGTATTGAAAACCCCCTAGTTAGGTTAGGACTCTTAAATTATGGCAATTTGCGTTCATTTTACTTTAAAATTATCAAAAATTCTAACAGATATTATCCACGATTTAGAACAGCTGATTAAATAATAGTGATTATCCGCCATTTTTAGCGTAATTTACAGGGTTCTAGCGTTCGCTAATCATTGGATCACCAATTTTGCTTGTCAAAAGTGCCACTTGGCTAAGGTTTTGTATGAAATTGATCAAAGATGATCGATACAATATAACGTTTCGTTTCACGAATGACACTTGGCTACCAATTATAAATTCGTTTACGCTCGTATCAACAGCTTATGTCAAATCCATACATTTTGTTTTCTATTCTCCTAGCGTTGATGCCACTTGTCTTGGGGGGCAGACCCGGGAGAGACTATGCAGAACTCTACTACCTAGTAGCCACGATAGTAGTAACTCGCATAGCCAATCGGTCGCCTTTTACGACCTGCCTGGTAGAACGACAGTTGGCCTATGAAAGGAGTTCGGACGTGGACTCGGAATTGTTCTAGTGATTATTCTATTCGATGCAGATCATTAGGTTCTTGGTTTAATTTTTGGTTTGGATAACAAATTATTCTTGAAAAAGAATTCCCAAGAATAATTTCAAAAAAACTCAGAATCGAAATCTTAGCAGTCGTTCGAAATCTGGTGATGGTGTAGTCACGAATCATAGCGACATTTCAGACTCCAAGTTCAACTAACTTTTACATCTACCAACTTATTTACATAAATGTATGGACACAGGACGCCTAGCATGAAATCTCAATTGTGATTATTGTTGCCTGTTGAAAGTCTACTATTAATGGCCTATCAATGTTTAACAAATAGAATAGATAATAGATATGTTAGCAGATGCATAGAAGGTAGGTTATTAATGGGCAATAATCGATAAATAGAATATCGGTTAATCTATTGATAATATCGATACAATCGAGAGCATCGACATTATCATTAGATAGAAATACGACAATACTATCGGTAGACCATAATACTATGGGTTCTGTCTAGAGTATTGTTTACAAATCATAAACTATTGACAGTAGCAAACTACCAAGGTATTATTGAAGTTTCGAAATCAAAGACCACATCAATACTAATAGACACGGCATTGAGAAAGAAAACTTGTCGCCGTGCACATGAGCAAACACTCCTATCAATGTTAAAAATATCATACATTATATCGTGAAAAAATAGAAATAAACCATGTTATACGGTTTTATTATACTGAATGGGATGTGTAATTGCAAGCTACACTGACAAACTAAGAAAATATTGTCTTGAAAGGCGTATCCATTTAATCCGTGTTCAAAATAAAATAAACCCAATGTTATAGAAGGTCTGTCGATATCGATAGTTTTAAGTATTTGTTAAAAGCACATTTTTAATAGTATTGTATGCGACTGCAGGTATAATTTATAATAGTCATAGCATACATATATTTGAATAGTAAATATTTTGAATGAGGTTCCTTTTAATTTTATTCGGCTTATATTTTATGAAGCTATTCAATATTCATTTTCTCGCATATATTATCAATATTTTTAGTTAACATTTATACTATTAGTAAGCTCGGACTTACATTAACTTTCGAAATTTTATTAACTTTCGAAAGATTAACAGAACTGTTCCCCATGTTGGTCCGGGCTGCTTTGAAGAATAGGCCAACTGCCGTTCCGCCTTGGCAGAGCTGTTCTCTTCTATTCTGCGTTGGCAGGCTGTAAAAGGCGGCCGATGGCTATACGTGTCACTACCATCGTGACTACTAGGTGGTAGAGTTCTGCAACGTCTCGCCCTGGTATTTGGTACCACCGCCTTACTTATTCCTGCTGCAATAGCATCAATGCTTGTTATTGCTATAATCCGGTTTGGAGGATAAGGTAGACGGTATACGTATGCAAATAATAACGCATTATTAACAACTTTGGTGTCTATAGGCGATGGTTTCTCTTTCCATCAAGGGAGCATTCTGCTGATTTACTATCTTTTGATATTAAAAACTGGCAAAAAACGAAAGTTAGAATCATTTATCAGAATTTTGAGTTTTGGTCCAGCGTACATCAACTTTTATTAATTTTTATAATTCAGCGGCTTTTTATGTATTATGATTTATTATAAATGTTACCTAGACGTTATAAAATGATGACGTAAAATATAACACATTTGCATTGATATTCAGCGCACCGTGAAAAAACAACAAAAATTTACTACAAAAATAAATGACTTGGCTCTATATGTAATTGTCTGTATGGGAGCGGCTAGTTCAAAAAAACTTGTTTTAGGGTAAAATTGTTTGTGTAAAAAGTTTCCCATAAAACAAAATTCTACACAAAAAAAATAACGATTCACTCTTGAGCTAACGCTATTATATAACGCCATATTGTTAATATTTTGTGGTATTAGTATTGAAATTGAACCATGACCTTAATTTTGTGCAATGGTCTTATTTGACATAATTTATTTACATAGAACAACTCAAAGTTGCTTTCACTGTATGTACGCAGAGTAAGTGATTACTGATTATTGACATCAAACAGTTTTACTGATTATTGACAGTCAAATCAAAGGTTTTAAAGCACGCAAAACGAATCTTAAATTACGATCAAATTCTTAAGTTTCGGTAAAAGTGTCGTTTTTGAGATGCATGAAATACATAAGTTTTGGTATAAAAATATTTGTCATTGATTTTTATTTGTCAAGCATTTAAAATAAAAACAACTTTTATAAACCATTATACTGTTAAAATTATTTTTTACATATTTAAGAAAATATATTGTAAAAACATTTAAAATAAACTATGGTGGTATAAAAACAGGATAAAAAACTAGATTTAGAAGAATAACTCGATTTAAATACATGTTTACTTTTAAAAGTCAAGTTGGCCAAATTTTAAAATTAGGAACTCCCTAAATATTGAATTGAAAGTGCGTTTTAACTATTGTTGTAAAATTATTACAAGATAATATTCATTTAAAAATGTCCCACTAATTTCATAAATTCGATGCACCGAGTCTTGTTTATTAACTCCGTAATCCTGGCAGAGTGTCATTTTACATTTACGATAATGTCTTTACGATAATAACTATTATGTAATATATCGCTCTACGTACATTTTCCCGATCACTTTTGATTTGGTTGAAGACACTAAAATGTTTTAGTTCGAATTTTGCGTAATTGAAATTATATCCATGTTTTGTTTTTTGTGTCAGATATGAAATGAATTTTTTTTAATTATTTTTTTATTACGTAAATCGAACATATTATCGATTCTGAGCAACCTCTGAAAATTTGGCCGAACCTTTAAAAGTAATGGCTGTATAAGATATTTTAAGTATATAAATAAAATGCATTAAATACTTTTTAATGAATAAGTACTAAACCAAATTGCTTAATTTCGTTCACGTCGGCCCAACTATATCATATCTACGGGATTATAAGGTACTTTTGTACGGGCTTAAACCACAAGCTTAAATAAATGACACTCACGTGAAGAGCCGCTTGCTGTCACACCGGATTATAAAGTTAAAATCGAGGTTAAAACATCAAACACATAATTTAATTCTCGCCAAGCGCTTCACGATTTTCAAACGCTTAAAATTAGCTCCTCTTTCGTGCACGTTTATATTTTCGAAATGACTGTTCTATAACTGTTTTCCATACGGGATTTTACAGGTATTTATTTATTTAATATTTTATTGTACACAACAGTAAATAATATAACAATTACAAACGAAAGAAAAATTGTACAAAAGGTAGACTTATCTCTACAGTATAAAGATTTATTCCAGCCTACCCAGCTTATGAAGCTATTAAGTAGAAGCAGAAGACATTGTGCACAAAACTAAAAGTAAATCACAACATGCAAAGTATTAAACACGATAGTTAAAATACGTATAGGGAAAAAATGAAAAGATTAATTACTTAATTCGTTAGGTGAACAATGTGCTCAGATAGTGTTTGAAAAGTAGGACTTTAATTACTCATGGCAGGCACACACGTAGCGGTTTATTTGCGCATGTTTGGATTTGCACAAGTATACTGTTACATGTGTTGGAAATAACTTGCCGAAAGCGGGGAGTTCACTGGACGGACATGCCCGCAGATAAGCTTGCAGAAATGCCCAATGGACGTTGCTACTATATATAGGTTTGTGCAATGTGTCAAGTGTATTACCGACGCGAGCCGTCCGGCCTATAGTTATAGCAAAGTCGGACGATCATGTCTGCAGGCTTGCCCGCGGTCATGTCCTTCTAGTGAATTCTCCACTGAAATTTCTGACTTGTACAAGTTTTAAGAAAGTTTCAGTTCCCACCTTATGCAAACTTGCGTTTGCGCAAGTTTACTTGAATGTGTATGGCTGCGTTGCGTACAAGTTTCAGTAATGTACTACAAGTTAGTTCTTTATATGCACGCGTTTTCCCTTTCTCCTCTCAAAAGACTCCACCATCCTAAATCGCCTCGACCGCGCACACGCTCGTAGATACATATAAAGTTAACGCGCGACGTAGGTATGAAATCGCGACCCGCCGGTGGTTTTAAAATTTTTCCGCCCGTTGACCATCGCGGTGCCAATAGCGTGGGAACTCGGACCTCACGTAAAATTGTCTACGCAAATCATATTGCGCGCGTTTTTTTTCGTGCACGGTCATAATTTTTATTACAAAATTGTAACTAATTGTACAATATATTTTCTTTCTTGTACGAACCCCTGGATTTTCATTGAATAAGGAACCGTTAAAAATATATAAAGTATAAGATATCTAACGCCCGGTTCCCTTGCGGGGTAGGCAGAGTAAACCGAAATTGTATAAACTCTCCGGTTCACGGGTGATCCTCATCGCCACATTTACCGCCATATTAACGATTATCGACTATTTCTAGTAATAACCGGGACGAACCTCTTCGCGTGCTCATCCGAGGCATGGAAGTGGTAAAACACCACTCCGCTTGACTCTCAGCAGCAGCCCCGAGCTGCTGGCGGAATGATTTGCGAGAAAAACCTGGGATAAATTTAATAACACTTTTGCCCGACCTGGGTATCGAACCCGGGATATCATGATCTGAGCCGAATAGGTACCCATACACAACGAGGCAGTAAAAATATAGATTATCATCAAAATAATGAATCATCAGTATATAATTTTTTTATCATTTAATGGGACCTTATTAAACATACCATAAAACGTTATACAAACCTCGCGACATATTTTACAACAACGAAAAAGAAGTTCCTTCAACATACATCAAAAGTTTACGATAGCATACATACTTGTATGATACAATGAATTTATCCTTTTTAAGAGTTGATCAACCTATAGGTAAATATGTACCCTGCCTAAAATAAATACTAACGAAATCTATCTTACCAATAGGAATTCGTGACCAAATGTTACCCATATTTTTCGATATAACAAGAGTTTACAAATACATTCCAATATCGGCCGCCGACAAGATGTTAACGATTGTATAAATTGTATATGGATAAGATTCCAGAGGGCCGAAATCTTCGGATAACCTCCATTAACTTTCCGCCTGTTGAGTCTTGAGCTTCAATAGCTCACCGCTCATTACTCAAGATTACTAGAGCATTAAAGCTTTCGTGATTGATGTCAATACATTATTCTTTATTAATATTAAAAATAGAAAATATTTGTATTATTGTGTGTCAAAAAGGAAGATTTAATTATTTTTTTTTGACAAATTACACCGACTGATCTAACCCCAAAGTGAGCAAATTATATGCTTGTATTATGGGTGTTAGTCAACAATAATACACACATACATTTCTTCACGCCAGATCCCTTACGGGGTAGGCAGAGAAACCCGAGTGCCATACATCACGATTCTTGCAGGCTTGTCTCGCTTCCTCCACATTCATCACTCTCTTCATACACACACGCCGGTTGCGAAGACTCTTGACAGCACCTTCGGACAATACTCGATCAATCTGATCGTGGTATGTCAGTCTTGGTCTTCCCCGGTACCTATATCCTTCCACATTCGCATTGTATATCTGTTTTTTTAACCTTTCATCTGCCATTCTTTCTACATGTCCGAACCATCGGAGCATGTCCTTTCTCATCTTTACACCGACACTTTCTTTCAAACTTAACCTCTCTCTCACTTCGACATTACGAACCCGGTCTGCGAGTGTCACACCCCATATTTTTCTTAGCGACCCTATCTCGACCGCGTTGATTCTACTTTCATGCCCTTTCTGACATACCCAACTCTCACTTCCATGCAATAGCGTTGGGATAAGCACATGATTACGCAGGGCTAGACGGGCACCCTGACTTAAAATTGTGCTATTAAGTAATCGCCCTAAGCGTTAGGGATAGAGTGTGTGTGTAGGGAACAGAGTGAATAGAGCGCTATTCACTCTGTTCCCTGCACACACTCTTCTTTCAACATCAGCGGTGTACCTTCCATCCCTGCTAAAAGCACACCCACGATATACAAACTCATCCACTTGTTCCAGCACTACATCAACAATAATAATAAATAGAAATACATACATAAATACTGGTATATATTTAATAAACACCTAAACTCGGAAATACAAACATTTATACTCATTACACAAATGCTTGTCCCATCGGGGATCGAACCCAAGCCCCATCGATTACGTAGTCAGGGTCGCTAACCACTCGACCAACGGCGGGGTGATCACGTAACTCGCAATGCGAAATTAACGTGATTGTTTAGTTATTGCAAGACACATCACAGCCATGTACATTAGTGGTAGTCGTTGCCGCTTGATTAGTTTTGATGTTGTGACATTGCAAAAAGTGCATCTAGTGACCAGCAAGCAATTGGCGACGTTTTTGATGATTTTTTCATTACGTTCAAGAGTCATCGCAGATCGCTGGCGAATTGCAAACGTTAGATGATACGCCTACGGGATGGTCAATTTACTACTAGCTTTTGCTCGCAGCTTCGCTGGCGTTAAATTCATTTTAGGAGGTTAAGAAAGAGACAAAAAGTAGTCTACATCACTTTCTATCCTATCAAATATCTCCACTTAAAAAATCAAGTCAATTCGTAGCTCCGTTTTGCCATGAAATATGAAGAAACAAACACACTTTCGCATTTACAATATTAGTATGGATCATTAAGATACACTAGCCAGGAGTACAACTACAACTTTTTACCTGACTGCGCCAAAGGAATTAATGATTTGGAGTCAAGTTGTCATTAATGGATAGTGTAACAAAATTTAGAATCAGATCTGTACATATGTATAGATTTTTTAAAGCGCGACGGGCCCACCTCTCGTTACCACCACTGTAACTTCTGTAAACCAGAATCAATAAAATGATTGTAATTATATTATATACCTAATCTTAATTAAATTATAATGGATATAATTTAATCAAAATTATATTATCAAATCCATACATACACATCGCCTTTGTAGTCTAGTAGTCTGACGTTGGATTTGACCACATGAGATCCCGGGTTTGATTCCCGGGTCGGGCAAATCAAAAAAATGTGTTTTTTCAGTTTTCTGATAAACACAACATTGTCTGGCTTGGCAACACTGCCTTTTCCAATAAAAGTGTCCGGTTGGCGATAGGCTGGCCACCTATCTCATTGTGGGACTATAACGGCCGGTTTCTGAAACGTAAATAAATTTTAATTTGCATTTTAATCTGTGGTTAGCAGATCATTTATTTGTAAAAATTATGTTGAAAAGAGCTTAATTGCTTGTTAAAATTAATTTGCGTTTCGGAAACCGGCGGTTAGTATCTTCGGCTAATCGTGAGTGCACATGTTGTACCTCTGCCTACCTCTTCAGGGATACGGGCGTGGATATACTTTCTAGCGTTCCTTAGCTAAAAGGTAAAACGGGACCCTATTACTAAGCCTCCGCTGTCTGTCTGTCACCAGGCTGTATCTCATAAACCGTGAGAGCTAGAAAACTGAAAACTGAAACAAATGATGTATTTTCGTTGCCGCTATAACAACAAACACTAAAAATAAAAAATATGTAGGCGGTTGACCCTACAGGCCATCCCTGAAACTTCCTGCTAAATTAAGGTATTTTAAGCTCATAAGAGTAAAAACTATAAACATGGATTTTTTCAGTTCAAACATCTATTTTGTTAAAATAGCAGTTATTGATTTTTGAAAAGTTGTATATTTTGGGAACGCTGATTGAATTTGATCTTTCGAATGACATTCAACTCAATTTTTGAGATCTAAAATATTGCTTTAGCTAAATAATGGATAGGTTGAAAAATTTCGATGCAATATCAAAAAACAATTTTTTTCAAATATTTTCATCATTAATAAATCCTAAACAAATTGACCGATTTTGATCCAATTACGGTATTTGACGCAGTTTTTAAAAGAGAAAAGCTGATAAGATTTTTAAGTCCATCGGTGTATTAGCCTGAAAATTATTTTAAAAATATAAAGTAAATTTGCTAAGAATGACGTAATTTTTATATTTGAAGAGCTGTAACTTTTGAAAATTTGATTCGATTTTGATTCTTGAAATGCCAACTGACGTAATTTTTTTAGTATTAAAATATCGTAGAATACCAAAAAATTATTGGTTGAAAAGTTTCGAAAGTTTGTCAAAAAAACACTTTTTTCTTAATTTTTCGTCAACAGTTTCCCCCAAACGGATAAACCGATTTTGATGAAATTAATGGATTAGATGTAGTTTTTTGAGGAATAGAGCTGATTAGTTTTTGTCTTCAATCGGTACATTAATCTGGAAGTTTTGTCAAAATTTTTCAAAATTTCTCAAAATCTTTTTTTTAAGATTTGGTTATAATGTTCAGGAAGTCTAAGTTGAGCGGAAACCAATCGAATGCCATCAACCGCGTTTCAATAGGTCCAGCCATTCAAAAGTTATGAGATGTTTACATACACACATACACACACACACATACATACAGACATACTGACGTCATCGCGAAAATAGTCGGAAAAGATTCCTAAGACCTCAAAACGTGGAGATCCGGTGAAAACTCGATTTTCGAAAATCGGGGCAAATTCAGTAAATTCCTATCTACGTACACTACGTACTACGTAGCGGGAAGTTAAAAAAATGAAAATATAAAGGGAGGGTTCCCATAAAAAAAACGCGTTTTTTCGTATTTTTTTTTGCTATGATGGTATGGACTCGCACTTGGCCGGTATTTTATATACATATAAATAAAATTGAAATATCTGTCTGTTATTTCAAAATATCTAGAGTTTTTCAAGTACAGTGTGTTATTTTTACGATACTTATACCTAAACAACCATTTTTAAAATGTCTGCCGTCTGTCATTCTGTTTGTACGGAGTAGTCTCTGGAACGGCTATACCGATTTTGGTGGAAATTTCACTGAGAGACAGAGAAATTTATAGGGCAGGACTAAGGCTTATTTTTACCTGTGTGAGTAAAAGGAAGTATTGACTTTAGATCACGCGGACGAAGTCGCGAGTAATAGTTAGTTGATAGTAAAAATTAAACATTTATTCTGTAATTAGTTGTACCCGCTACTTTGTACGCAATTGACTAATTCGTATTTGATCAGTTTGTCTCATATTAAGCAACGCTTTGCGACCCTTTTAACTTTGGATGTGAAAACTCCCAGGTGATACTTCGCAGAAAACAGGAACTCGGTTAGATAAAGTGTTCCTTCGCGGATTACATAATAAATCAAACACAAAATTAATATCAAACACGAAAATATTCAACAAATAAATAAATCAAACACAAAAATATTTAATTTCAAAAAAAAATCCGCAAAAGTATTAAAAATATTTTAATTGCAAAGTAACTTCGTTTTTGAATTATAGATATTCGCAAAGTAAGCCTGAATTTATAAAATACATCCATACAATTCCATACTAATATTATAAATGCGAAAGTAACTCTGTCTGTCTGTCTATCTGTTACGCTTTCACAGCTAAACCGCTGAACCGATTTGGATAAAATTTGGTACAAATATAGTTTGAGACCCAAGAAAGGACATAGGGTAGTTCTTATCTCGGAAATCCCACGGAAACGGGAACTATGCGAGTTTTTATTTTAGAAATTTTTCACGCGAACGAAGTCGCGGGCACAGCTAGTAATAAATATTAAAGCGCACTTTGCTTCAATACTTATTACTTTGTGTAAGTCTTTGGAATTTCGATTGTAAAATGGTCTCTTGCTGTTTAGCTGCTAAGGCTCTCCCGTTTGGATAATTTTTCAGTGTCATAATAATTTTTAATTAAAGTAAGTAAATGTCAAATTTTCTAACGTAATTATAAAAATGTTGAATGCCACAATAATATTAATTAAATTAAATGTCAAACTTCTAAATTTTCAAATGGGAGAGAGGGGATATTAGATTATAACAGAGAAATCGTTTGAACAAAGACAGACTTATTGCTGCGATATTCAAGGTTGAGTCTTACTTTGGCAAAGCAAGCTTTACACTCTCGAGTCTTTTGCATCATTGCCTCTCAGCTGATGTCTTTTGCTTCGTTGCCTCTCAGTTAAATCGATAAAATTATTCCCTGGCTAGTATTAAGTAGGTAAAGCACAAAGTTTTCCAATAGTTTAATGTTTTTTGCCTGTGAATAAAAACCATTAATAATTTCGAGTAAAGTTTTAACATAAAGAAGAAGTTATAAGTTAAATATCTAAACTATCGTCTACGATTTTCAAAAAAACGCTAACTTAAATAACTGCGCCCAACAACTTTTAAAAATAATAAGAAGGATAATTCAGTAAATAGTTCTAGAAAAAACTTTTTATCTGATTTATACTTAGGAAACGTTGAGATTTTAAACTCAAAAAAACGCAATCGGGAATATTATGTACATTTTTTAAACAAACACACTTTCTACCTTCCTGATGGCCCTTTTTAACGATTATTTCACTTTACTTTAATTTTTATGGTCACAATTTTTTTAAAATCATCTACACTACAGAGTTCCACTTGTCGACTCGGCGAGACAGCGGCGCCAAGGGCTCATGACGAATAACCGTGGCAGAAAATACTTACACTTTTTTTGCTTAGCCTCCATGGGGCCTTTTGACGTGTGCTTTCTATTTTGACGTATGCTTAAAACACATCTATATAAAAAAGATCAAATAATTATTATTACTAGCGAGCGCCGTGACCGAAATTCGACCAAACAATAGAATATTAAGTTTCACAACTGACTTTAGCCGTAAAGAAAATACGAGTGTGTATGTTATCATGTATGTCACATGAATGTAGTATGTGTAATAATATTCTATTGTTTGGTCGAATTTCGGTCACAGGCGGTGACCAAAATTCGACCAAACAATAGAATATTAAGTTTCACAACTGACTTTAGCCGTAAAGAAAATACGAGTGTATATGTTATCATGTATGTCACATGAATGTAGTATGTGTAATGTTAATTAATTTAATTTATTTCTAATATATTTTATTTTAAAATATAAGGTTCCTGCAGTCCTGTTAACTTTAACTGTGCCAATTTTCATACTTCACCGTTCGCGCAATTGTTTAAAAAAGGGGCCAAAGTTTTCCTTCACGTATTGATATATAGATTATTGAAGTTAACTTCATTCGGTATTACAAAACCCCTTAGTATAGGAGACCAATTCACAATTGACCGTTTTTTTTTTTGAAGAAAAATGTAAAAGTGTCTACGAGAATCGATAATTTTTCAAGCTATTTTGGATATTCATTTTGTGCCGTCTGACTTCGTTGGAGTAGTTTGATTTTAAAAATATACTCATATTAAGCAAAATATAAAGTGACTTATGTATTACAAATAAACTAGTACTTCCAGTTCACATATATTTTTAATTTTTTACTGTTCACATCCAACCGGTTTCGCTTATTAAAGCATCACCAGGGATGTTTTACACATATTTTATAATATTTTTAACATATTTTTTACAATAATTCAAGTCATATTATTAGCTACTCTTTATAGGTGGGTAAATAGTAAAATTAAAAATAAAATAAAATTAAAAATATACGTGAACTGGAAGTACAAGTGAGTTTATTTATAATTTCATAATTTAAAATGCAGTTTCACCAAGTGCCGTCGATGGAAACTATCCAATTTATATAAAGTGACCACACCAGCCTAAGGCAAACCGTAAAATTAAAGGTTCTGCCCAACCTGGGGGTCCAATTCAAATCGTTATGTACTTTCTGAAATGCGCAAAAGGTGACCTTGACATTTTTGCGAGACAATCTTCAAAGTAGTACTGCAAATGTATCGTAACTATAACAACACACCATTATCATCTTTAGGCGTTCTATCTACATGCGATGGTTGCGTCTTTTACCACCACAGCAGTCCACAAGAGCCATCGCTTGCTTGCTATGCTGTGATAACAAAACAAGTGTTTTCCACAATCTTCACTAAGTGAAGTGATTGTAGAAAACACTTATTTGTTATCGTAGGGCAAGCGTAAGCGTACGCGTAAGCGTGAGCGTAAGCGTAAAGTTAATAGCGTTAATCATAATTTATTTACTGCTTCAACATAGGTGAATCAGGATATTAAAACACAAAATATAATTAGTGCAATACATTCTGTCTATACGGTGTGCAAAAGAATTATTAATCATACTTATTAATATTAAGCAATCTTAAAAAATTAAAGCATGTGTAACAACATAATATCTAACGCAACTTTACAAATTTTTAATGTCATAATAACTTTTAATTAAATGTCATATTTACTGTACCTTTTAATGCCATAGTAATATTAATTAAATTAAATGTCAAACTTCTGATTTGTTAACATAAATAATGCAGATTAATCACAAACACTTTTTTTATATACATATAATATAAGATAGCAAACAAGCAGATGGGTCTCCTGATGGAAAGAGTCAACCATCACCTATAGACACCAAAGATGTTAATGGTGCGTTGCTATCTTGTGGCGAGGTCTAATGCCACATGCATAAGTTTATTGGCTACCTTACCCTCCAAACCGGAACACGACAACGAAATGACAAGCACTGACGCTATTGCCGCAAGAATAAGTAATGTGATGTTACCAGACCAGGGCGAGACAATGCAGAACTCTACCACCTAGTAGCCACGATGGTAGTGACTCGATAGCCAATCGGTCGCCTTTTACGACCTGCCTGGCAGAACTGCAGTTGGTCTATTCTATGAAGGACCCTGGAACCAACGCCGGGAATTCAAACATTATTTATTTATTTAATAAATAGCAACATCATTGATTATAATTAATTGGTTATTTCCAATATCATATAAACCGTTACTTTTAATAATATTTCAGGGATAATTTTGAGTACAAGAATTACAATCATATAATTTTATCAGATTAATACTTATTAACATCGTAGTATACCTTATTACATAGATTTTTTTTTTCATTTTTAAATAAGTTCATACATTTCATTTGTTTTTTTTTTGTTAATTTATTGTATACCTTTGTTGCCATTTCACATATATTTTTTCCCAAATAAAGCTCTGTTGTGTGGTTATAATCTATATATATAATAAAATCGTAGGAAAGTCAATGTATGTCCAGGGTAAACTCAAAAGTACTGCATGGATTTACTTCAAATTTACATGAATATTATATATTAGAATAAAGAATAGGTCGGGTCAACATATAGGCTACATATTATCAGGCTATCGCCTACGGGGGAAGAGCTGTGCGGAGTAAACGAAGTCCGCGCGAACGAAGTCGCGGGCAACAGCTAGTGACAATATAAAGTTACTACATTATCATTGAGTAAGAGAAATTAAAATTTTTATAAGAAAATTATTACAAAAATATTTTTACACCAATCCTCTACAAATTCCATTCTCACAACTTAGGATAATCAAACGAACAGCGAATCTTTAATTCCCTTTAATAATAAATTATGTAGAAAGACAAGGGTATAATTAAAGTGTACTGAAGCGCGAAGTCGCAAGTAACAGTTACTTAAAATTTAGTTTAACATATTTGTTAGGCATTAGGCATGCAATTTAAACACTCACATCACTTTCGGAATTAGTTTTCGAATCCAATGTTTCCACTATCGACCGACTCCATATTGTACTCTGGCGGCTTCAACGAGAGTTCAGATTAATTGGAATAATTTCCTGCAACTACAGAAACAATCAATTAAACTTGTTTCTAGCATATTCTAATCTAAATACAAGTTATCAGGACCCTGACTTGAGATGATTAAATTCAGTGCAGTGGAACGTATACTATTAACACGTATTCATGTAAAGTTTACTTAAGTACTTTAGATCCAAAGTAACTTCTTTCGTCTTAAATATCAAGGAGCAATCTTAAACATTTTTCCCCGTCTTGATCTAGATCAGGGCTGTCCAAGCCAGATACCATCCTGAACTAATATGAATTACCGAAGAGACTGGAGGGGCACAAAGGCAACTCACTTTTCAAATAAAAATTTAAATATCTAACACACAAATACAAATACAGCTACGGATTTTTTTTTAATAAAACATTATACTTTTAAAGGTGAGCTTATCTTGTAGTGAAATTTCTTACATGTTACGTGCACGAAGACAGTAAATTTTTAGTATGTTGCGGTGGATTAAAAACAATTCATGGGCCGCACGCGGCCCACGGGCCTTGCGTTGAACAGCTCTGAGCTAGATATATTTTTTAAAGATGTTAATGGTGCATTGCTATTAGTGCCGTAGTATGGCAATTTCACACGCATAAGTCTATCGGCTACATTACCCAGCTCCAAACTGAAATACAACAATGACAAGCATTGGCGCTTTAGCCGCAGAAATAAGTAAATTGATGGTAGTGTATACTTGGGCGACACGTTGTGAAACTCTACTACTTGGTAATCATGATGGTAGTGAAACTTGTAGCCAATCAGTCGGTGCAGAACGGCAGATGATCTGTGCTTTTAAAGGGGGTCCGAACCAACAGGGGGAACCTACCTCTTGGAAGATTAGATGAACTACCTTGCATCACTTAGAACTACGAGAAATCACGTAAAAGGTGACTGAAGGCTACTAATCTAACATAATCCAATCCAATCAAGAACATCTAAAATTATTTTCAAAATCCGTTCAGAGTTCTGAGACAATAAACATTACAAATATAGTCAAATCAAGAACCATCTTTAAAAACTTTTCCATTTTGTAATGTAAATAGCAATTGTAATCCATACTAGTATTGTAAATACGAAAGTAACTCTGTCTGTCTGTCTTCACGTCTAAACCACTAAACTGATTAGAATGAAATTTGGTACAAAGATAGTTTGAAACCCGAGAAAACACATAGATACTTGTGAGGAACTGTCTTTTATACCACGGTAACTAGGAGTAACTTAGGCTACTTTTATTAAATAAAAAATGAAAAAAATATTCAATTGCAAGAATATGAGTGTCACAAGTTATTAAAATAAATTAAATTACCATCATATTCTACCAAATTATGGCGTGCAAACATTTTAATTTAGGTCGATTTCTTTATAATTACTACCGGATCGGAACGCGGCCACACACTAAGAAGATCCGGTGGAACAAACTCAGCGGGCTTCTTTTTTTTCTATTTCTTGTATAAGAAATAAATTCACTAGAATTATTTCACATCAAAAAGTTATTTTTATAATTTACAAAATATCATCTTATGCTAAATCCAAATTTTTACAATACAAAAAAAAATTACCATTTTACGTAATTTGCCATTTAATTTTTATTACATTTAAATTTTAAGGTAAATTGTACAAGCTTATATTTCTGTTTATTAACATTTAATCTTATCTGCTAAAAATTCTCTAATATCATAAGTATGTTTTATTTAACAGTAAACCGAACAATTTTTTGCGAAATTTATTTATAGGTAATAATTTTAGACTATCAGGAATATGATTGTATACATTAATTGCCATACAATATGCATTTTTTTATAAATATTTAGTCTTTGGCTTGGCACATGTAGCTTCTCACTGTTTCTAAAATATGAGTTCCCTAATACTTGAGCATCTGTTTTAAACAAATGTTGATGTTCTTTTACAAATACGCATACCGACAATTTAGAATTTTATCCACACCGAAAAAGTCGCGAGTACAGCTATTCTTTAATATTTTTCGGAGATTTTAATAACATTTCTCATAAAATTCAGAGTTTGGCCATCACATCTCGTATGAAACATATTTTCAGGCTGTCGGTGATCGACTCGACACCTCTACGTGTTCTATTATGCGGGATTATGTAACTGACTGACATGTTAGGAATAAATTTTATATTTGTTCTTCAGAAAATTTTCTCTCATCCGTTATTTAAAAAATAAATATGATTTTGCAAACGTATGTGGGGGTATTTATTTGGAAACGTTTGATTAGGTACTCCGTATTGGTCCGGACCCCTTTGAAATATATACCAAGTGCCGTTATGCCAGGCAGGTCGTAAGGGGCAACCGATTGATTATAGATATATTATACGTGTTTCTACATCGTGATTCGTGACTAACTCTCACTCTCTCTCTCTCTCTCTTTTCCGCAACGTTTCGCCCGGGTATATGGTACCACCGTCTTACCTATTCCTGCCGCGATGGCGTCGATTTTTGTCATTGTAGTGTTTCGGTATAGAGGGTAAGGTAGCCGGTAGATTTATGCATGTGGCATTACTATCGCGCCACACTGATGGCAACGCACCAATAACATCTGTTGTCAATATTGTACACACATAAAACGACTATATACGGCCATCAATTTCTAAATTGTTATGTCAAAATAAAGCTGATGTGTTATTTTTTAATTATTATTAAAATAACTCTTATGAAATGTTTAGAATTATTCATTACTAGCTGACCCGCGCAGCTTCGCCCGCGAGTAGATTAACATGTCGTCTAAATAGATTTTCATACAACTTTTATTCCCTATTTAAGCATTCTAGGGCTGATTTTTTAAAAAAAAAATACCCTATGTTTGACCTCAGATCTTCGACTATTTCCATGCCAAATGAAAATCGGTCTAGCGGTTTATCCGTGAAAGCGTAACAGACAGACAGCTTGACAGACAGACCGACTTTCATATTTATAATATTAATATGGATATAGATATAACCTATTTTTAAAATAAAACTACCTTTGGCCTGTTTACCCGCTATTTTCCTCGACGAGTACAATCTAGGCATCTTTAAGAGAAGAGTGAACAGGTACCTTCTAGAGAAGCGCGTTCCATCTTAAACCGCATCTTAGCTTACCATCAGGCGAGATCATGGTCAAACGCTTCCCTATCGATAATAATAAAAAAGGCCTAAAGTAAAGTCAAGTATTTGATTAAGGTAATAAACAATTTAGTCGATAATTGACTAGAATAAAACATTATAAAAGGGTTTAATAAATATGTTCTTGACATTCGGTGCTTGTGAAATTGAGATGTGAAGTGTAATCAGGTTTGTGTTTCGTATATAATACAAATATGTATTTTTCAATTGCTGTTTAATTAAATCAATTGTATGCCCTTGACTAACTGGCTTTAACATCTTTGGTATCTATAGGCGATGGTTTTTCTTTCCATCAAGAATGTCATCTGCTAGTTTGATATCTAATCATGTAATAAAATCACTAACATTTTCTCCCAAAACATAATGTGAACATATAATAAATTAGGGTTAAAAATTTACTAAATATAATTAAAGCAAAAAGGTATTTACAATAAATGCCTGCAAGTTAGGTTATTTGACTTTCACTAGGTAAGAACCGCTTACACCAAACTTTTTAAATTCTCCCAATTAAATTTTTTATCGAAAAAAAATATCCCTTACCTGTGGTCTCTATTATTAAAAAAAAAACCTTCACAGTACTCACCAAAAAGTAAATTAATACATTAAAACTCGAGAACGTCTGAACCGATTAGGCTAATTTTGATTTTGAATTATTTGTTGAAGTCCAAGGAAGGTTTAAAAGGGGAGAAAATATGGAAAAAAAAATAAGAGTAGTTAAAAAGGCAAAACAATGTTTGCCGGGTCAGCTAAGTTATTAATAATTTAGTTGAAAAAAGCCGCAAAAGCTTAAAAGTATACATTACCTACTACCATCTATAATATAATACTGAATAGATAGGTAATACTATTAATTTACCTATTTAACATAACTATGAAAAGCAGTCTGATTAATGCACTGATTTATTCATTTTAATATATCAATGAGTTAATGTATGTTTTTTTTTATTTCACAATACCCTTTTTGTATTTACACTTTTATTCTACTTTGTAATAAGTAAGTCATTAAGTAAGTCATTACTAATACAGCGGTGGTTTCTATTGTTTTAAGGTAAGTTTTATTTCAAATAAATACAGTTAATGTTACTCGCTAATATCGAAGCTTTCTATGTGGAAGAATGTTCAAATTCCAATTATAGTTTTAGAGTTTATTCATTACAAAAAATAAATTAGTTTTACTTAATATAGGAGCATTAAAAGAAATGAAGTGCCTGTAAAAGCAATTAAAACTTTGTTTATATGAGTTCACCCGTCATAAGTATTTTATTAAAATAATTTTGAAGTATGTACTTTCAAAGTCGTGTGATTTAATATGAAATAATATAATTAAAGTCATATTATTATAAAATTATAAGCTTGAAGCGAAAAGGTTCTATTAAAAAAATATAGTTCGGCATCATACGTTTCGACTTGTCTGGAACAATAGATGTAAAAAGTAACATGAAGTATTTAATTGATAGAACTAACAACATAAGATGTTATGATGAGATTTACATTTAACACGTAATTCTAACATTGTGGTACTTTTGAATTAGTTTCAAATTCACTGTCGCCACAATCAACCAACTCCATTTCGTACAACGGCAGGTTTAACAAGGGTTCAAATTAATTGGAACAATTTGCTGCAGATCATATTATATAAATATATAATTTATTTAAACAAGTTTTTGAAATTAAACCTGATATTAAACTTTAAAAACATGCCTTTACTATAAATATTAAATTTAATGTGACTAAAGGCTTATTAATGAGTGGGATGTCTAATCAATAGCAGTCACTTCTACTTATGAAAAACAACACAAAAATAAAGTTGACAATTAAATATTGACTTCAACGACAAATATTTTGTTTTTGTTTTTTAATAACAAAACTATCATCAAAATTCCTTCCAAAAACTGTGATAAATTAAACAGAAAGTTGGATATACTGTTCTTTTTATACCTGAAAATATATACAGTTGTTTCTCTTTTGCTACGTTTATTTAAATTCGATTTTGAGTTTAACCTAATTTTATAATATATTTTATTTTAAAAGTATTCAAAATGTAATCTGTAAATTTGTAGAAAGCTTGTGTATTTTGCACGCCATTTATTGGAAAAAACAGGTTAAAAGTACTAAATTTAGAAAAAAATGTATTTTATGGAATCCGGATAAATGCAAATTAAATAAGTTTGAAGTTACTTTTTTATATCATAGGATAGCAAACAAGCATATAGGTCTCCTGATGGAAAAAGTCACCCATCGTCTATAGACACCAAAGGTGTTAATGGTGCGTTGCTATCTTGAGGCGACTTAGATCAAATATTGTATATTTGATCTAAGTGTGGCGAGGTCTAATGCCACATGCATAAGTTTATCGGCCACCTCCAAACAGGAACACGACAGTGACAAGCACTGACGCTGTTGCGGCAGGAATAGGTAAGGCAGTGGTACCAGACCCGAGCGATATAATGCAGAACTCTACCACCATGTAGCCACGATGCTAGTGACTCGAATAGCCAATCGGTCACCTTTTACGACCTGCCCGGCAGAACGGCAGTTGGTCTAATCTTCAAAGAAGCCCGGGACCAACACGGGGAGAATCGATGAAGTTTAATGAAGTTAAATAAATAATGAAGTTAAATGTTTGTGGTATAGTATTGCATCAAAAATACAAAAGACTATGATACGATTCACACCGAATGGCTCGCAACAGCCCGCTGCATTCAGTAAATGCATACACGTACGCGTGCCTTGATAGTCGCACGCTTCCGTCAGAACAGCGACGGCAGCCGTACGTCACTAAAATGACTTGACTCGCTGTAATGCTGCTCTCTATTCACACATCGCCCGTCCGTCATTTACGATCATCGCAGCCGCACGGTTTCGTGCGGCTCCGAATAAAATTCAAGGCATATCGACGAAGCCGGCTTTCAGTCTCTACAGAACCGCATGGAGCAATATGAAGCAGTTTAGAGGCCTCGGGAACCGTTCAGCATCGTGAAACGTGAATGTAACCGAAATATAAACTGTAATTGCTGTTTACATGTTCCAATTTGCTTTACTGCATTGAAAAATGCCATCCGAGGCAGGCCGAGGCGAGCCGGTCGGTCTGCCCACACCTAATATTGGAGGCACAATATTGGAGTGTATAAAAAGAAGTTAAGATCACTCAGTCTAACCACGCAATGTTTAATTGAAGTAAATATATAATTAATTGCAATATTAAACTGCCAATATATTTTGACATGACATTTTGCTAATCAAAGTAATTAATGATGCTTCGATAATGGTCGCGACCAACAATGTGTCATTATGGTACATCAATCAACAGAGTTCATTTTATTAATGCCTTAAAGTTCCTCGCACTGGAGGTTAATTGCGTCAATCATTTGCGTGCAGGTGAAAAAATGTAAAAAATATCGGCTCTTTAGAAAGAAAACGTTTATTTCCTCGAAGAATACTAGTTATATATTTAATTTTATTAATTTATATTTATATATTATTATTATATTATATTTAATATTTAAATGCCATTTATATATTTTAATGATATAAAGATACTATTAGGTCAAGTAATAAGTCCTCAAACTATTTTTGTCTTATTTGCCTTGTTAATAATATATACCATAAACCACACAAGTTTAATCCGTAATAAATACTACTGTATCTTATTGTTTTTAAAAAAATAGGTAAAATAACTTAGGACTCTTTAAGAAAAACGTCTTTGGACGTGATGTGAGTTAGTGACGTATCTGTCAAACTGTCCCAAACCATTCCGAGATATCGCGTCCGTGAGGGGTGTCTATATATATGTGCGTTGCTCGAATATTATTTGTATGTACATTGACTTCTGTTACTTTCCAGTATTCTGTACTTATAGATTTTGATTTCCTTTGGAAATCGCAAAGAAATTGCAAAATCTTCACATCTCTATAACTTCTGTAAACCAGAGTCAAGCGCGGCAACCTCCTCATAACCTTTGAGCGAGCTCAGAGTACCATGGGGAAAAGCTAAGCTGTCTTGAAACCCGCAACGAAATTCGTCACTTAAATATATAGGAGGAGTAGGAAAATACATCCAGTTTCTCTCACTTTTCAGCAGGAGACAGCGAAATGGCAAAAGTATAAAAAAACTAGGAGATGAGACTTTTACAATCAGGTTAAGCCTGATTGCTATTGCACCACAATATGTCAGAGATTGAGGACCTTATAAACGGCTTACTTAATTCTGCTTCCAGTAGTATGACAAAGTCGCGTAAAGGCACATAGGTTAACATATTGTGTCCCGTATATTTTCAGAGTAGTAGCTTGCACCAGATATACATCGAATACTACAAAGCATTTGGCTACGTCTATTGTGATAAATATTATACTCCAAAAGAATGTGATGTGCAGTTTGCTCAAATTTTACAATTACCGGTTTTTGTAAAATTTAATTAATTTGTAAAATTAATTAAATTTTACAAAAATTTTAAAATTCGGGTATATCTATATTAATATTATAAATGCGAAAGTTTAGATGTTTGGATGGATGTTTGGATGGATGTTTGGGTGGATGTTTAGATGGATGTTTGGATGGATGTTTGGATGGATGTTTGTTACTCAATCACGCAAAAACTACTGAACGGATATGAATGAAATTTGGCACAGAGGTAGATAATGACCTGGAATAGCACAGAAGCTAACTTTTATCCCGAAAAAATAAGATAATCCCGCGGAATTCGCCAAAAACTCTTATAATGTAGCGGGCTGCACGCTGCAACTAGTATACCCATATGTCAAACTGTCCCTAATATATTTGCCACAATATGTTATAATTTTTCCTAGTATTGGTCCGGGCTCCTTTGAAGTATAGACCAACTGCCGTTCTGCCAGGCAGGTGGTAAAAGGCGACCGATTGGCTATGCAAGTCACTACCATCGTAACTACTAGGGGGTAAAGTTCTGCATTGTCTCGTCCGGGTCTGGTACCACAGCCTTATCTACTTCTGCCGCGATTGCGTCAGTGCTTGTCACTGTTATATTCCGGTTTGGAGGGTAAGGTAGCCGGCAAACTTATGAATGTGGAAATAGATCCGTCACAAGATAGCAACGCACCATTAACATATTTGGTGGTTTTAGGCGATGGTTGACTCTGTCCATCAGGAGACCCATTTGCTTATTTGCTATCTTATGATATAAAAAAAAAACTAAGTTATTTCAAGTCATACAAAAACTACGAGTATTTGTCGTATTCGTTTGTTCGTATATAGTTTGAGTCAGTAAGCGATCGGTTGAAGGAGATTTTGTGTCTCAAGTTTTCAAGTTTGAGCGATAACTTTGAACTAACTGTTCAGTCCTTGTTTTACTTACTTCAACCATTGTCCGCTATTAGCTGTTTATTGACGTAGTTGCGATAAATCCTTCTAAGTAGAATATATAAATCTCGAACTGACAATTAACAATTTAGAAATTCTCTCCATAATCTGCTACCAAACAATATATCAACAAGATTTTTACTAAATAGGACCCCTACATAGAAGTTATTTTAAATTCTAAGTTCTATCCTAACGATGTCGATGTCTGAATTTTTTATGTCAATATAGCAAACAAGCAGAGAGATCTCCTAAAGTTACAGTAGATACGAGAAGTTTAAAGAAAAACAGTTCTCCTGGTGAGACAGCCATCGTCTATAGACATTATAGATAATAACGGTACATTGTCATCAGTATGACGAGTTGAAATGCCACATGCATAAGTTTACTGGCTACCATCCAATCTTCCTCCAAACCTCAAAATCCTACAAGATTGTAACAATCATTGAAATTATTGCGGCAGGAAACACTAAATCAATTCACTATTTTCGCGAGAATTATTTCATAAATAGGTACATTAATATAAAAAACCTAAGATGCACAGTCCGGAACAAATGTGACACTCAAAACTGTCGCTAATTTCACAAAAGTAGTTATAGATATAGCAAAAAACATACGATATTGTATATCCAACCTTAAAGGTTGTTTCTACAAAGCAAATTATTATACAAATCGCAATAAAAATGAGTGTCGCGATCGAAGCGATTCTATTTGAAATTAATGCACAATTTAAAATTGTGCACTCATTTTGAAAAAAACGCTCTTGAGACACTGAATATGTATCTTGTGTTTTTTATTTAAATGCATAAATATCTTATATAAAGTACGGTGAAATGAACTTTGTTCCTACGGATGTCCTTTGTTCAATTTTATTAACTTTCTCCCCATCTTGATTCAGACTTCTTTTAAATCAAATGTCTTACTATTAAGTAACTCGTAGATGGCAAAAAAAGGCTTGGACATATCACAAACATTATGACTTTAGTAGTATACCCTATACATATATATATATATATATATATATATATATATATATATATATATATATATATATATATATATATATATATATATATATATATATATATATATATATATATATATATATATATATATATATATATATATAGTTATATAACCAAGTACAAGTATTTGTAAGACCGCCGCACATATTCCTACCGCAAAAGCGTCAGTGCTTGTCACTGTCATGTTCCGGGTTGAAGAGTTAGATAGCCGGTAAAGTTTCCTATTAAGTTTGCATCAACACCATGCAACATGGATAACAACGCACTATTAACATCTTTGGTGTCTAAAAGTGATGATTATTTTTCCATCAGAAGAACCATGCTCTTCATTACTATCATATTGTTACATGCTTTGAGTTCGTATTCTGCAATAAAATACCATTTATATTAAAACCGTGTATTTACAACACAAAGGTACAATATACACCACAATGCAATACACAGAACAACGCTAAAACACCGTCTCTATATTCCGGTTAAACTAACTCACTACACTGAATCTATATATATATATATATATATATATATATATATATATATATATATATATATATATATATATATATATATATATATATATATATCAAAGGCAAAAGTGACTGACTGAGGTATCAACGCACAGGCCAAACCCTAAGGGCTAGAAACTTCAAATTTAGCATACATATTTTTCTAATGATGTAGGCATCCACTAAGGAAGGATCTTTCAAAATTTAAACTTGAAGGGGGTGAAATAGGGGGTAAAAGTTTGTATGAAACTTTTTATTCCCTGGACATATTTGCATGAAATTTCGTATGCATTAAGTAAATAATAAATAATGAATTACGTGTTTAAGCGTTTTTGAAACTTTTTATTCCCTGGACATATTTGCATGAAATTTCGTATGCATTAAGTAAATAATGAATTACGTGTTTAAGCGTTTTTCAAAATTCTATCCCTAAGAGGGTAAAATAGGGGATGAAAGTTTTATATAACCGCACAAATCATTGCCAAACCATTAGTGTCAGATACTTGAAATTTTGCACACGTACTCCACTTATGACGTAGGGATCCACTAAATAAGGATTATTAAAAATTTAACCCTCGAAGGGGTGAAAAAGAGATAAAAGTTCTGAACATTTTATTCCTTGGACATATTTGCATGAAATGTCGTATGAATTGAGTATGCCAAACATAATGAGTTATGTTTTTCAGCGTTTTTTCAAATTCAGCACCTTAGAGGGTAAAATAGGCCAAGAAAGTGTTATATAAACGTACAGGTCAAACTCTTAGGGTTACAAACTTGAAATTTCGCACACGTATTTATCTTATGATGCAGGTATCCATTAAGAAAGGAGTTTTCAAAGTTCAACCCCGAAAGGGTTGAAATAGGGGATACAAGTTTGTATGAAACATTTTATTCCCTAAACATATTTGCATGAAATTTTGTACGAATTGCGTACAAAATTAATAATGAATTACGTGTTTAAGCGCTTTTCAAAATTCGATCCCTACTAGGATAAAATAGGGGATGAAAGTTTTATATAACCGCACAAACCGTTGACATTAATTGAAGGGTAATTAAAAATTCAACCCTCAAAGAAGGGAATTAGGGGATAAAGGTTTTAAAATTTTTATTCATTGGACATATTTGAATTGAATATGGCAAATATAATGAGTTATGTGTTTCAGCATTTTTCAAAATTCAGCCCCTTAGAGGGTAAAATTGGGCAAGAAAGTTTTATATAAACATACAGGCCAAAACCTTAAGACTAGAAACTTAAAATTCCGCATACGTATTTTTCTTACGATGTAGGCATCCACTAGGGAAGGATTTTTCAAAATTCAACCTCGAAAGTGGTGAAATAGGGGATAAAAGTTTCTATGAAACTTTTTATTCCTTAAACATTTTTGCTTGAAAATTCGTATAAATTGAGTACAAAAAGAATAATGAATTACGTGTTTAAGCGTTTTTCAAAATTCGATCCCTATGAGGATAACATAGGGGATGAAAGTTTATAACCGCATAAGCCAAACCCTTAGGTCAAGAAACTTAAAATTTCACACACATATTCCTCCTTTGACGTAGGCATCCACTAAGGAAGGACTATTAAAAATTAAACCAAGGGGGTGTCGTATAGGATGAAATTACTTTGAAATTTTATATTCCTTTCACATACTTTTATAAAATTTCGTATGAATTGAGTACGATAAAAATAATGAGTTACGTATTTCCTTATTTTCGAAAACTCAATCTCATAGAGGGTAAAATAGAAGATGAAAGTTTTATATAAACTCACAAGCCAAGCCCTTAAGCCTTGAAACTTGAAATTTCGCACACGTATTTCTCTTATGACGTAAGCATTCACTAAGAAATTTTTTTCAAAATGCTACCTTCAAAGGAGTGAAATAAAGGAAAAAAATGCTGTGTGAAACTTTTTATTTCTTGGACATATTATTTGCATGAAATTTCACATGAATGAAGGAAAATTAAAAAAGCGTTTTTTCAAAATAACTGAAATTTTCAACCATCCATTTTTGACCTTCTACAATATTTTAGTACTGAACTACGTCAAATGCAGTTTCAAAAAATAAAATCGAATCACGTTTTCAAAAAACAAATAAGCTTTTCAAACAATAATATTTTATTGTTTCCAGCAAACGCACTTAATATTTTCAAAATTTAATTCTTGCTAAGCAAGAATTTTTTCAGTTTTTTTTTCAAAGTTTTTCAAATTTTTTCAAACTTTCAAGCAAGCAAGCAGCTTAAGTATAGTGCTTGTTCTTTTGAGCTGAAATACTTCAATTTAGCAGAAGTTTCAGGGAATCGATTTACAGATTCTTAACTTCCCGCTACGTATGTAGATAAAGAAGTTACTTATTTTGGCCCGATTTTCGAAAATCGAGTTTTCACCAGATCTTCACGTTTTGACGTCCTAGGAATCTTTTACGAGTATTTTCACGATGACTTCTGTATATCTGTATGTATGTTTGTGTGTGTATGTGTATGTGCGTGTCTGTGAGTGTGTTAGTGTGTATGTGTGTAAGCAAACATCTCATAACTTCTGAACGGCTTGACCGATCGAAACGCGGTTTATTACATTCAATTTAATTCTGCACAGCTTGATTTTCTAAAAATTTGAACCGGTTCAACGTAGAAAAGTTTGAGAAATTTGAAAAAAAATTAGGCGAAACACTCGTTTTTAACGTAACTTCAAGATTTATGTACGGATTGAGTACAAAATTTAAACAGCTCTTTTCTTCAAAAAACTGAGTTGAATGCATAAATTGCATCAAAATCGGTTTATCAGTTCCGGAGTTATCGTTGACGAAAAATTATTAAAAAAGAATTTTTTCGACAAAACTTCTGAATTTTTCAAGCAATAATTTTTTGATATTTTAGTAGTAAGAGTAAGTAGTAAGAAAACTACGCCAAATGCTGTTTCAAAAATTTAAAGCGATTCAAATTTTTAAAAGTAACAAAGCTTTTAAAATATTAAAATTGCACTGTTTACAGAAAACTTACTTCGTATATTTGAAATAACTTTTATGCTAATATACCTATTTTATTTAAAACTAGCTGTTGCCAGCGACTTCGTCCGCACGAACTTCGTTTACTCCGCACTGCTCCTCCCCCGTAGGTGATAGCGTGATAATATGTAGCCTATATGTATGTAAGTAATATTCTTGCAAAATTTGAAATAAATACATGCAGTACTTTTTTAGTTTAGCCCGGACATACATACAGACAAACAGAGAAACAGACAGACAAAAATTCTAAAAACTATATTTTTGGCTTTGATATCGATTGTAGATCACGCCCCAAGTATTCTTTTAAAAAATATTCAATATACAGTTTTGACTTTCCTACGATTTTATTATATGTATAGATCTGATTGGCTTTTTGCTTAAAAGATTGCGTTATATACCGTAAATCGAATTAAAATCGGCTGATTCGTTCGGGATTTATCAATAACGAAAGTTCAAAAATTGCGTTGAATGTTATTCGGAAGATAAAAGTCAGCCATCATTTTGGAAATATCATCTTTTCAAACACTAAATTAAACAAGTATAATTTTTTTTTTAAATTTAGATATTTAAACTCTTCGAACTCAAAACTTTATGTTTGAGTTTTGAGTTCGAAGATGCACAGTTTTTTTCTTTGAGCTTAAAATACCTCAATTTAGCGGGAAGTTTTAGGGATGACTTGCAGAGTTAACCTGCTTACAGATTTTTTTTAATACAGTTACGTTAGTTGGTTAGATAGGTGTTTTACATGCAAAGCAATCCTAATAGGTAGGTAGGTATATTTAGTTTGTGGCATAGTTCGATATATATAATAATATTGTCATAGGTAGTTTAGGTTAGGTATTTCCTGTTAATTACAAGTTTCTTTTATAATAATTACGTTAGTTTGTTCGATAGGTGTTTGAGGTATAGCTACTTACATTATTAGGGTAGGAAGGGGTAATGGGGATCACTTAAGCAATAATTAAAATAAATAAATAAAATTAAACTAAATCTTTATAACAACCGCCTCATAATAAAGTATACTTAATTGACTATTATTTGGAATCAGTAATGGTCACTTTAATAATCATTTTTAGGAAATATAAAAGTAAAAAAAAAAAATATCTATTTTGACTCCCATTGCACTGAGGTGAGGGTAATTGTGGTCACCTTGCGGGCAATGAGGGTCATACAAAAATCTAACACAAATCGCAAATTTAACCCTTGGGCGACTCCCACTTCGTACAATCTGCGTGAGCTCATAAACCACATGAAGTACACCTGTACCAAACCTCATAATTTCGGCCGAATTCGTTACAGATTTAGCACGTATTCCCTGCATCGTCAGCATCATCTAGCTCATCGTCTTGGCATAAACCATCAGTAGCCACGTCTGAAACAGAAGTATAATTTGATTCCTGGAGAACCTTCCTCTTTACTTTTTCGGTTTCCAACTTCGACACTTTAGTCTTCTTTCCTTGACCTTTTCCCTTAGTTATATTTTGTCCCTTACTTTTATCCTTGGCTTGGCAGATGGCTTTACTTTTCTTATTTTCTTTTTCTAACAAGTTTTTTTTTTGTTGGCGTGGATGTTAAAATTTTGGCATGCTGCTTTTGGCGACTTTGTTTAGCTTTGTGGGTACCGTAAAACGGGGCTATTTGGCAGAAAAAAAACAATAAATTGGTAATATTTATTTTTATTTTAATTTATGACAGATCAGGAACTATTTTTTGCATTAAATACATCTAACCTGATGAGAATATAAAAGAAAGCAGAATAAACGTAAACATTTATCTATTTTTTTTTTTAATAAAGTGCTTTTCCAAATAACCCCAGGGTGGGGTAATATGATATTGATAAAAAGTGACTTACAAAACAGCTGCTAGTTACTAGTTTTTTAAATTTAAACAAGGACTGGGATATTTGGTAGCATATAATGTATTCATAACACAGTAAATATTATAAAAAAACTTAAGAATCAACAAATATTTGCTTAAATTCTAAAATAGCACATAAGTTTCGTAACAAAATTATAATAGACTTGTATTTTCTTACAAACAAATTAACAAAAATGCAACTTCTTTTGACAACAATTTTAGAACCATAATTTGAGATCAATACAGAGCAGTTTTTCTTAATACTTAGAAGGCTACAGTTAATATTTTGATTACTTAGTACAAATTTGCAAAATACACCGCATCACTGTTGTTTAGCAAAAGATGCACACCATTTTGTGTCTCTATTAAAATTACTTTCTTTACAACTAGGTTCTTTGAAATTGTATCATTCTGGACTATTTTAGGTTTAGAAAACCTAATTCCATGTTTAATTTTGTAGGCATTAAAATATTCTACTTCGTAGTGTGTGCTTGTCATTCCAGTTATTTCAGCAACAAAATATTTCACAGAAATATCTTTGACCAATCCTACAATCGCGTAATCGTTAATATGTAAATCTGCAGGGTCTCCAAAATCCAAGTTTTCGATGGAAACATCGTCATTAGAATCACTATGCACACTCATGTCCACACTGCTCTCTGAACTTGAACTAGAAATGTAGCGTTTTCTTGATGTAGAGGGTTTTGGATTGTTATGCTTAATATTATAGCTCTTTATATTTTCTTTATTGTCTTTTAGTTTGTTTCGTGTGTTGCATATAGCATCTGTAACACAGTCTTGGTCTTTGTCTTCAACTTCGTTTTCATCCTGAGTTTTATTATTCTTTTTACTTTTTTTCCCTAACCCTTTACCCTTACTTGGCTTAGTGACTTTACTTAAATCCTCAGTTCTAATGCTCTTTCCAGACGAAACAGCTAATCTTTTCTTTTTGTTCTTTTGCGATTTATTTTCTAGGGGCTCACGTAACTCGCTTAAAAGTTCCATGACAACATTGGAAACATTTCAGTCTACTTCTTGCGAGTCCACAGATTTTTTAGGTAGTCTTTCGAGTGGTCGCTGTCGATTAACAGGGTAAAGTCCACATTTATCGAAGCCACTGATAATATTTTTCTTTCCACATTCATTGTTTGTTAGTTTGTCATGAAGTTTTAAGAATAATTGAGGAAACACGTCTTTACTTAAAGTTTTTGAACGTCGACCACCTTTTTGCTTCCAATCCGCCAAAATTTGACGCCAATAATGTTTCATTGGTGCGTAGATAGGTATACAGCTCATACTTAGCGGGGCTTATTGGAAATGGGGCTATTTGAAATTATAAAATAACCCCATTTTAGCTATTAAAAAGCCCCATTTCAACAAAACAGCAATAATTTCCAAACTATACAAGCTTTATAAAAAACATCACAATTCTTTATTTCAATAGTTCGCCTCTGTGGTCTAGTGGTCCAGCGTTGGCGTCGACCAGATGAGGTCCCGGGTTCGATTCCCGGGTCGGGCACATAAAAAAGTGTTTTTTCAGTTTTCTGATAAACACAACGTTGCCCGGGATTGGAAAGTGCCCGGTTGGCGATAGGCTTGCCACCTATCACATTTTTGGGACCAAGTATCTTCGGCTAATCGTGGGTGCACTTGTTGTACCTCTGCCTACCCCTTCGGGGATACGGGCGTGAAGATACTTTTTTTTTAATAGTTTACCATGCAAAAAAACTTACCACAATGTTTCAAATTTGTTTTAAACACAATTTCAAACAGAAAGTTTTACCACGCAAATTTTGTAACCGTTGACATACTGACACTGATTATATCTGTAAACGTCACGCATGAGCTATACTTTTCTCTTATTGGTCTAAATTGACACGTAAGGATGTTACCAACTGTGACGGAATAAAAAGTTGCGTTCTAAATTACACATTTTTATTATATTGAGTGCGTTCAAAAAATATTATTTGTTTCAAAAAACCCCGTTGTTATTAAATAGCCCCGTTTTACGGTATTAGTTTTCTCTGGCAACTTAATTTCGACACAATATCAAGACTAGAGGCTGCTGGAGCAACTTGCATTGATGTGCCAAGTACTGACAAGCTTTCTTGGTCTGACGCTGGGCTATTAATTTTAATCTGATCTGAGCAATTCGGCTGGTAGAAAATCTTCATCACAAAATACGTCTGCATCTAAAATAAGAATACCAAAATTATATTATGCCTTTACATTGCGGGAAATCGTGATCATTAGCGGGCAATGGGGGTCACCCAATCCTCATTACCCACAAGCATTTTATGAAGAAAAAAAAGAAACAAAAAATATATTTAAGCAATATATGGGATTTGAGTATAAAATCGTTATATTTAATATACGAGTAATGGCGTAAAAAAGACACAAACTAGTAGATCAATAATTAGAATACCTACATCTTACTTTGCGTCCTGTTACATCCCTACCATGTTAAGCTTTTGGCTTACTCACATCCCTAATAAGCAAGGCATCCAAAAGTGCTACTCTAGCACTTTTGGCCTCCTCATGAACCTCAGTCCTAGTCAAGCCAGTCCACATCCAGAATCCGTAGAGACCAGATGTCTCCCTATACTATATCCGCATTCCGTAATGTTTAATTGTGTGTTTTACTATTTCTTGTTTTAAAGTGTAACTAGTGTAATACTATTTCTTGTGCAAAAGTGTAATAAACTCATTTGTGTGAAATAAATCTTTTTTTTAAAAAGACTAGCGCGTTGCCCCGCGTAACATTGGTGGCAGCGGTGGGATTTTAAAAAAAAATCCTGGTAACGCCTCAACTCAACTAAAATATAACAAAACTTTTACTGCTAAATCCGGTTGCGCGCGTGAAAAACAAATTCTAATACAAACCTTCAAGACTCAAGACAAAATACTAATTCTCAAATTTACTAAATTAATTACTAAATCCAAAATTCTGTGCACAAAACGATGAAGATCCTGCATATTATCTACGTCATCATCCACCTGTAAGTCAAAAACATTTTATTACGAACAAGTGCAGCGTGAGGTCTACAAATCTATAAACATTACAACGAAGTAGCTAGACTAAACATCCACGGATTATTGGAAGCCGTCGCTTATCAGCTGCCCGCCCACGTCGTGTCGCCGTATCACCTATAACTTTGTCGCATTATTCTATAAGTCTTATTTAAGGCCCGTACAGACTTTAAAATCAACTGCAATATATTTTTTGTATTACTTTATTTAACTACTTAATTTTGTTTCAATTTCACATTCTAGTCTAATTTTAAATATAAAAATGGCAACAAAGAAATCAGAAGTTGAATTAAGGTCTGACACCAGTATTTCGGAGCGAATTGACACAAATATATTATTTAAATTTATTAAACCTTTCGATGGCTCGCGGGACAAACTTTGTTCTTTTATAAATAACTGTGACAACGCATTTAAGATCGCTTCTTCTTCTCAGAAACCAATTCTACTTAACTTTATTTTGTGTCAACTCGAGGGAAAAGCAGAATCCGCTGCGTCCATTAAAGACTTCGATTGCTGGGACCAGCTCAGTGCGTTTTTACAATCTCAATTTGGAGAACGCAAACACTACGCCCATTTATTATCAGAACTTCAAGGATCACTACAACAAAGTAACGAATCAGTCAGCCAATACGCTCTGAAAATCGAAACTACCTTGTCCAAATTACTTACCGAAATAACATTATCTAACAAAAAGAAAATCGAGTTGTCGGGAAAAACATCCGCCATGGAAGAATTGGCGCTACACTCGTTCTTAATGGGTCTTACACCTAAAATATCGAATTTCGTCAGAATGAAAAATCCCTCTAATTTAAATGAGGCGATCAATTACGCGATTTCTGAGGAAAAAATACAAACGCTCCTCGAACAGAGAGCCCATTCTAATCGCAATTTTAGTAGAAGCTTCACACCGCGTGACGACAGAAGACCTATCCACAACCTCAACAAACCACAGGTTCCCGTATGTAGGTATTGCAAATTCTTAGGGCACACGATAGAGAACTGCAAGAAACGCGAATTTAATAATAGTAACAAACGATTTAATCTTAATAGGAACACATATAATAATTCAAATCCGCAACAAGCTACGCCGGACCGGACCTACCAACCACCATTACACCAAAATCGTCCTTCGTATCCGAATAACCAGCATCGTCCTTATCAATCATCTACCCGTAATCACCCAGGACGCGTCCATCACCTAGATGAAGGTGAAGACACCGTGGACACATATGAACAAAATCAAACAAAAGGCGGTGATTTAAACGAGCAATGGGCTCACAGCGGTGCCCTGTGAGACCCAAATCGCTTAACACAAATCCAACTTGGCATAAAAAAGGCGCCATCCACTACTATACCTGTCCCATTGAATCAAACGCCAGGTTCGCTGTATCCGCTGTATCCACAGTACCCTCTGCCCGTCAGGGACCCACCGTATCCTCTGCCAATCAGAGACCCGCTGTATCCGCTGTATCCACTGTATCCTCTGTCCATCGGAGAACCACCGAACCCACCGTATCCTCTGCCAATCAGAGACCCGCTGTATCCGCTGTATCCACTGTATCCTCTGTCCATCGGAGAACCACCGAACCCACTGTATCCTCTGCCAATCGGAGACCCGCTGTATCCGCTGTATCCACTGTATCCTCTGTCCATCGGAGAACCACCGAACCCACTGTATCCTTTGCCAATCAGAGACCCGCTGTATCCGCTGTATCCACTGTATCCTCTGTCCATCGGAGAACCACCGAGTCCACTGATTCCTCTGCCAATCGGAGATTCGCCGTTTCCTCTGCCTATCATAGACCCACTGCATCCACTGCATCCATTGCATTCCTCATCCATCAGAGACACACTACACCCCCCTTCAATCAGAATCCAAACGTATCTTTTGCATCCGTCGTAAAAGGGAGACCCACTGCATCGACTGCATCCCGCATACATTGGAGACCCTCTTTGCGTTCTATAAATCCGAATGCATCCGAATCCATGACAAGCCCTATAAACCGGAGATCATCTGTATCCGCTACCGACCACACACCCGCTGTATCTACTCCACCCACCGCATCTCCAAATCCTGAAACAAATAAAATTTACGAAATCACTTCTAATCAAAGAAAGAGATACTTACCACACATAGTCGTTAAAACCCAAATAAATTCTCGTAGCCTTAAACTCCTAATTGACACTGGTTCCTGTGTTAGTCTGATAAAACAGAGTTCAATAGAGAATAAGCCCGTTCTAGTACGTGAAACAATAAAATTAAAGGGTATTAATGCTAGCGATGAAACAGTATCTACCATGGGGCATTTTCAATTACAGTTATTCGCTGATATCGACAATAAACTTTCATATCGATTCCACGTAGTCAAGGAAATAGATCTAATTTATGACGGGATAATTGGAACAGACTTACTTAACGATCTCGATGGAGTCATAGATTACAATTCCGACACGCTACAAATCCAAAATTTTATTATGAAAATGAAATATAGTAAACCCGTTTACAAAATTCCACCCCGCACCGAAACGATAATCGAATGCACCGTTTCTAATCCGGAATATAAAGTAGGGCTTATATTAGATCAGCATTTATCGGATACGCTACTAGTGGCAAATTGCGTCGTTACCGTCAAAAACAATAACCGAGTGAATATATCCGTAGTTAATACTTCTGAAGAACCAGTTACTTTAGACTCCGACATTAAACTCAAAATGCAACCGCTTGACATAAACTCCTTCCAGTTCGATCACGATTTACCAAATCTTAGCAAATCATTAATTGCTAGAAGAGAGGAAGTGCTAAATCTTTTAAGAGTCGACCATCTTAACGACGAAGAGAAATCCTGTTTAGCAGATATTTGTTCGCAATATTCTGATATCTTCCATTTACCAGATGACAAACTGACAACCACCGATCTTTTAAAACACGAAATAAAGACCTCCTCATCAGAACCTATCAACGTCAAATCCTATCGATTCCCAGAAATCCATAAACAAGAAGTTAACTCCCAAATTTCCAAAATGTTATCCCAAGATATAATAAAACCATCGACATCACCTTGGTCATTTCCTATATGGGTAGTACCTAAGAAAACAGACTCTTCCGGTCAGAAAAAGTGGCGTATAGTAATAGATTACAGAAAATTGAATGATATCACGATAGGTGAAAGTTATCCGATCCCTCAAATAAATGAAATTTTAGATCAACTTGGAAAAAGTAAATATTTTTCTACCCTCGACCTCTGCTCTGGGTTCCACCAGATCGCTATAACGGAAAGCGACACCGAAAAGACGGCATTTACCGTCCCTCAGGGTCATTTTGAATTCAAACGCATGCCATTTGGGCTCAAAAATGCACCCGCAACCTTCCAACGCCTCATGAATACTGCTCTTGCGGGCCTCCAAGGGATAGATTGCTACGTCTATTTGGATGACATTGTCATCTACTCTTTTGATTTAAACTCCCACTGCGCCAAATTGTGCAAAGTCTTTGATAGATTAAGAAATCACAATCTAAAACTCCAACCTGACAAATGCGAGTTTCTTCGCAAAGAAGTCGGGTACCTCGGTCACATCATAAGCGAGGATGGAGTGAGTCCAAATCCTGATAAAGTGAAAGCAGTATCCGAATTCCCTACTCCAAAATGTCCTAAAGACGTCAAATCTTTCCTTGGTCTCGTATGCTACTACCGCCGTTTCATCCCAGATTTCTCTAAGATTGCTAAACCACTCACATCTCTCTTAAAAAAGGAAGTCCCTTTCAGTTGGTTAAATGAACAACAACTGGCATTTGATGATCTCAAAAACAAATTAATATCCGCTCCGATCCTTATTTATCCTAATTTCTCTGAACCCTTCGTGCTTACATGTGACGCCTCAAATTATGCCATATCAGCAATCCTTTCGCAAGGCGAAATCGGAAAAGACCGCCCAATCGCCTACTCATCCCGAACGCTAAATAAGGCGGAAATAAATTACTCAACAACTGAAAAGGAATGTCTGGCCATTGTATTTGGGACAAAAACGTTCAGACCTTACCTATACGGCCACAAATTCACGATCGTTACTGATCATAGACCACTGAAATGGCTTTTCAATTGCAAGGATCCCGGCTCCCGATTAGTCAGGTGGCGTCTCAAACTCGAAGAGTTTGACTATAAAATCGAATACAAAAAGGGAAAGATCAATAGCAACGCCGATGCTCTATCTCGATTCCCCGTAAATCCTGTTCAAAGTCCATACGACAATCCTATTCCTTCCACTTCTAAACAAAATGATCTACCAAGTCCTATTACCCTTGACGACCTTGACTTACCTTATATCCCCACTGATTCAAATTATGCACCCTCCGTAGATCTTCTTGACAACGACGACATACTCGATGACATCAATGATATAATACGACAAGACAAAGACTTACCTTCACCTGTTATCGATTCTCCTGATTCTGCTACTCCTGCAGATGTTTCGAATCCTGCTAATACTAATATTTACGACGGTAACTATTCAGATTTTCTCAAAACTAGTTCTAAAGATTTTAATTCTAATGTGAACATTGTAGAACACCATGAAAGTTTATGTAAAACTAGTAAAAAACATATTATTATCCCCACATCTATAGACATGGATGAATCTAATCCATATGTAAATGAAATTATATCCAATTTCCCCAACCAAGATGAATTTATCAAATTAGAAAGAACCTTATACTCATTTATTAAATACGGAATGGGAACTAAAACTTACTATTTCTGCTTTACTAAAGTCTACCACTTTGACACTTGCTCTTACGAAGATGTTTATAAATGCCTCAAGTCTATTAGAAACGAACTATTAGTCTCTTTGTTAGGCCAAGATAATCCCGAAATAGCTATATCGGATTTCAATAACCCTTTCGATACTCATCAGTATATTAAATTGTATAACATGATATTGTACCTATTCCATAACTCAGGAATAGCCGTACACATATATAAAAATATAATTATCTATCCATCTTTAAGCGAAATACAGAAAATCCTAAAGGAAAACCATGACACTCCAATTGCAGGTCACTTAGGTTCCTCTAGAATGCTAAAACGTATCCAGGAGAAATATTATTGGAAGAACATGCGCTCAGACGTAGAAAATTACGTTAAAAAGTGTCCACAGTGCCAAACTAATAAAGCCCTTAGAAGAATTAATCGTGCTCCTATGCAAATTACCTCTCTTTCCACTCGTCCCTTTGAGCGCGTAGCTTTTGATATAGTCGGCCCATTACCCGAAGCTGGTAATGATAGGTATAAATTCATCCTGACACTCCAGGATGATCTGACGAAATTTTCAGCTGCTTATCCTATTTGCAATACTACAGCTGAAGAAACATCAGAGTGCCTAGTCCATTTTATTACACTATTTGGTATCCCTAAAACGATATTAACTGATCAAGGCACAAATTTTACGGCCGAGCTATTTAAACAAACTTGCAATCTACTAAAAATCAAACAATTATGGTCCACACCATATCATCCCCAGACTCAAGGTGCCCTCGAGAGAAGTCACTCTACTCTGAAAGAGTATCTGAAATCCTTTGTAAATGAACAGCAGAATAATTGGCATCGTTTTGTATATACTGCCATGCTTGCGTACAACGCAGCTATACATTCTACTACTCATTATTCTCCCTATGAACTTTTGTTTGGTCATAAACCTTACATACCTGATTCCGTTTTCAAAGAGACTCCAGGTGCTACTTATCCCGAATATGTTCGACTTTTACAAAATAGATTGAAACTATCTAGAGAAAAAGCTATAGAATACACCCAAAAATCAAAAGAAACATCTAAATCCTATTATGACATTCGTACTCGACCGGTAAAATACAAAGTAGGAGATCTTGTTTATTTAAAAAATCACTTACGCTTAAGAAAAGCTCTTTCACCAATATGGAAAGGTCCATATAAAATAATAAAAATTCATGGCAATAATACTGCATCACTTTTAATAAACAGACGTCACGTCAAACATCATTTTGATGAATTCAAACTAGCTACCACCCCCACGGCGGAATAAAGTTTTATAAATAATAATAATTATATAATGAGTTAAATTTACTTCTATTCCAGACTTGGTCTCATATATTCTACCTTGGCATCCGATAATGCAGAACATATTCAGCCAGCATCAAATAAAGCCGGTATATATTTTGATCCTATTGGTTCTGTAAAAACCACAGATGATACACTTGATGTTATCATACCGATTGACATCTCTTTTGTCGAACCACATTTAGAAAATGTTAAAAATGTCTTAGGAACTTCTAAATTTTTATGTAGACAAAGTAATGTTTATAACAATGGTGAATGTCATTATTTATTCCAACCATTATCATCTCGGTATTCTGATATAGTCAGAGATTTTAACTCGATTTCTCACCTTTTGTCTAAAAAGGTTAAAAGAGCAGCTTGGTTTAGTGGCATAGGTACCATAATCAAACACCTCTTTGGGAATATGGACGAAAATGATGCCTTGAAATTTAGCGAAGCGATTCGTACTGTAGAAAAAGATCAGACTAAATTGGCCACTTTAATGAAAGAAAATATGATGGTCACGATGTCAACATTATCGTCATTCAAAGACGTAATTAATAAAATTAAAGCAAATGAGGAAAATCTCAACTTTGCAATCGAAACTTTAAATAAGAATGTCGAAAATCTTACATTAGTCTCTGACAAATTAATTATAAAATCTAAAGTATCAGAATTGTCGAACATCTTAGAAAGTAGTCTATTGACCTTATCATTTAAGTTAGAAGATATTGTTAATGCTATTATGTTTAGTAAATCTAATATTCTATATCCCTCTATCATTACTCCTAAGCAATTATTTTCTGATCTTGTTGATAATTATAGATTCCTTCCTAGCTCTAAGCAATTACCTGTTCCATTAGTTTTAGATAATATACACATTTTGGAAAATATTTCTGACGTATCGTGCTACTATGTAAATAATAAGATAATATTTGTACTACAGATACCATTGGTAAATCCTAAGGAATTTGACTTGTATCATGTTATACCTTACCCTATCAATCTTAGAACCATAAATGAAACATTGTATACTAGTATTATACCTTCTACTAAATATTTAGGTATAACCAAAGATAAGTCATCTTATTGTAAATTTAATACACTTTCAAATTGTAAAATTATGAATACACAATATTATATTTGCGAAATATATAATGTATATCCTACATCAGCTGTACCAATATGTGAAACTGAAATAATCTCGAAAGCTTCTAATTCTATCCCACAATCATGTAATACAAAATTTGTAAACGGTAACTTTGAAACTTTTCATAAATTACATAATAATAAATGGATTTACGTTATCAGTCAAAAATCTAAAATCACTATAGAATGCCCAAATAAAGAACTATCGGAGTCAGTTATCTTCGGTACTGGTATAATAACGTTACCGGACCAATGTATAGCATACTGTAAAGACAATAAACTTATATCTAAGCGACACATTGAAATTAGTGTCAAACCGGTAATACTGAATTTCGACATAATTAATGATACTTGTTGTAGTCCTACAACATATTTAAAGGAAAACGCCAAAGCTCCTTTTGTAAATTTAAAAAATGTTGATAACTTGAATTCTCTCTTCACAGACTATAATAAAATGTCTGAAAAAATTAAAACCGAACTTGATGAGATTATCGAAAAACCTCATATAGTTCTTTATGGCAATTTTTATTCTTATACAACTATTGTAATCGTTTTAGTTATTTTAATAGTTTTATTCTATAAAATGTTTAAATATTCTAAGTTAGTCTTAAGAAACAAATGTAATCCTAATCCAGAAGAACCTACAGAACCCCAGACATCCTCAGATCCTGACGACAATAGCCTTTCTCCCCGACTCCGTGGTACCTAATAGAAGGAAGTTCACCTTCTCCTTTTCCTCGTCGACTTACTTTCCACCCGTAAGTCTCCTCTTATCCGGGGGGCTGTTACATCCCTACCATGTTAAGCTTTTGGCTTACTCACATCCCTAATAAGCAAGGCATCCAAAAGTGCTACTCTAGCACTTTTGGCCTCCTCATGAACCTCAGTCCTAGTCAAGCCAGTCCACATCCAGAATCCGTAGAGACCAGATGTCTCCCTATACTATATCCGCATTCCGTAATGTTTAATTGTGTGTTTTACTATTTCTTGTTTTAAAGTGTAACTAGTGTAATACTATTTCTTGTGCAAAAGTGTAATAAACTCATTTGTGTGAAATAAATCTTTTTTTTAAAAAGACTAGCGCGTTGCCCCGCGTAACAGTCCTTAAAAATTTACATCGGCGAGCTGCAAAAACAAAATACACTTCTCATTCCCGAGACCGCCACAATACTAGCGTGGCGCTCCTGCACCGCTAGCGGGGGGACAAAGCGGGACAGGGACGGCAGTAAACGTATTTCTAGCAGTTGTAGTTTTGGAGATATGTTGGTGACTACCATTGCCCGCTGATTCCCATTACCCGGTCTTCCCCTATTGTCAGAGGAAGTACAGGTTAGACTTACGTTTTTTACTTAAATTATGATACTAAAAATATCGTGTATGTATGTAAGTAACTAAGATGAATATGTATATATTATTTTTTTAGAATACTAGCGGCCCGTCCGATTATGTAGAGATTTTTAATAAAGTATCTTATAAAGAAAGTTTTAAAAATTTCTAATGTAAATATGCTCGAGCGAAGCCGCGGGTAACAGCTAGTTACTTATAAAACGAAAACACTTCCCGTATTCACTGTACTATATCGCTTTACACTGGTCGTCCCAACTATCGCTTTCAAATAGCTGTATAAAACTGATCTCTATTCGCCAACACATCCCTATTTAATATTTATACCCAAGGTAAAGTTCGAATATGTTCCCAAAAGTGAAAATATCGCATAAACAATTTCTAAATGTAAACAAGCCCTAGTACATGCTATTTTCACCTTTATGCTTTCCATCAGAAGATCTGTTATGGCATAGCTGCTTGGGTAATAGCGGCAATTATTTATCAATAGAGCAGCTATCTCTTTCATTTATTTCTAGATTTTTCCAGTGTTTTCACTCTTCACATTTCTAGATTATTCGCAAAAATATTATAAGTACGAAAGTTTAAGTGTTTGGATGTATGGATAATGCAAAAAATACTGAACAGATTTGGATGGAATTTGGCACACAGGTAGATGATGACCTGGAATAACACATAGGATATTTTTGTGTTATAGCACTCACCCCGTGCTTGGGAATCTGGAAAAACCTTAAAAACAGCAAAGAAAAATATCGACACGCGGGATTTGAACCTGCGACCATTTCCCTAAAGCCGGGACGCTCTTCCGCTGAGCTAGTGTCGACAGGCTCGAGGCGGCGAAATTCTTCTTTGCTATATGATCGATTACGTCGATTGTACTGATCGCTAGCTATACATACGTATAACTAGTTAAATGAGTTCATCGTTACAGATGAAATTCACATTTATAATTTTGATCAGTACTTTCGTATTTCTAAATATTTTTGTGTTATAGCACTCACCCCGTGCTTGGGAATCTGGAAAAACCTTAAAAACAGCAAAGAAAAATATCGACACGCGGGATTTGAACCTGCGACCATTTCCCTAAAGCGGGGACGCTCTTCCGCTGAGCTAGTGTCGACAGGCTCGAGGCGGCGAAATTCTTCTTTGCTATATGATCGATTACGTCGATTGTACTGATCGCTAGCTATACATACGTATAACTAGTTAAACGAGTTCATCGTTACAGATGAAATTCACATTTATAATTTTGATCAGTACTTTCGTATTTCTAAATATTTTTGTGTTATAGCACATAGTGTTTTGTGTTGTTAACACATAGGATACATTTTATCTTGGAAAAAGTAAGTGATCCCGCGGGATTCACCAAAAACTTTTATAATGTAGCGGGCTGCACGCTGCAGCTAGTATGAAATAAAATAATTAAATAGAAAAAAATCCTTAAAATCTCTATTCATAATAGTATCATTAATAGTGATATCTTTAGGCTTCTCAATTTAAAAAATACACAACACACTATCGACAGAAACCGTTCTGCTAACGGAACTACGTTTTCTGTGGTTCTGCTACTAAAATTTTACTTGATCGAAAAAGTTTCATTGATTTTTCTGCCTGACACTGGATATAAACCTTAGACCTTTTAATCTACAGCGCAAAAGACTTACAACCAAACCAACAACTCAGTGCAATAAATATCAGCGTCTGCAAAGGTATATTGTACATTTAAGCAAATTAAATAATCAGTAATAACAATAATTTTACGGAGTTGAATTATGTATAAATTGGTTCTCTCAAGCTGTTTAACAGATTTTAATTTGAAAATCCGGTATTGTTTTATTCAGAGTAAGTAAATATTTGTTTTTACTCACAAAGGAAAGCTCTTGTAGTGAAAGCCTTTCACTACAAGAGCTTTCCTTTTATGTATGTATTAAAATTAATCATTTGATTTTCAATAAGCAGACAAGTTCTAAACACAATTGTGTAGTATATTTTATAAAATTGAAAACACTCAAATTCCTTTCAAATTAACAATTTATAATTGTTAATAAGAAGTGTTTTCGAAGTTTTATTTAATCACTCTGTATACAACAGAGAAATATAACTTTTTTTTAATCTTTATTTTTTTTAAGAGGACTTTTGGATATGCAATATCCATGTCAGTCCTGCAATCAGAAATATAACTTATATTAATATAAGAAGTAAGAATTAATCAGTTGCGGTTTATTCTTTTTTAATAAGGATAAACATCGCCTACAGACACCAAAGATGTTAATGGTACGTTGTCATCCACGTCGCGGGGATGTAATGCTACATGTATAAGTATACCGGCTATCTTACCCTCTTGAGCGGAACGTAACAGTTAAATGTGCCGACGCTGTTGCAATAGGAATCGGTAGGGTAGTAAAAAAAACCGGGCGATACATTGCAGAACTCTACCACCTAAAACTTTTTTATATTATAGAAAAGCAAAAAAGCTGATAATTTTCCTTATGGAAAGACATATTGCCTATGGACCCTACAGACACGGTAATATTATTTATACAGTATTGTAACTCGGGCGTATCCTTGAAATAAATGCCTACAGCCGTGGGGTACCTAAACATGCCATACATGAGGTACCAAATCCCGGTCGAGACGTTTCAAAATTTTACTATTAGTTAGTAGTCGTGATAAATGTGACATGTCTTAGCCTTTTGTCGCCTTTTACGAGATGGCTAGCAGTAAGGCAGTTAATTTATTCTTCGAAAGGGATCCGGCTTACCATGAGCTTTAACGACATCGTGTCACGTAATATTCTGCCGGGTTTATTTAATTCAGCTATTTTGAAAATTAATAATAAATGACCTAGTAGGTACGTATCTTTGTTATTCGCTTCTTTAAACACGCAGGTAGAAAATTAAAATGTTTATTTTAACAAACTATTACAGCTTGTCGATGAAATCACAAAGCAGAGGGAATTTTGACATAAAGAACCACTGACAGCTAACTCAGTGGTAAGGGTCACACCAAGACGCGTTAAGACTCAACGCTGCGTGCAAATTCGAACTAATGTGAGTGATGACTCAAAATGTTTGTACTTTGTTTACTACACGAAAAGGTACACATTTCATTGTGAGAATTTAGAATAAGACAAGATGGTTGCTGGTTCAAACCCATTACTGTCCTCATTTTCTTCTTTTAAACATGTTTTTAGTTTTTTTTTCTGTCAGAAATCAGAATTACTTTATATAATAAGACTTTTTATAAATTATTTTGACACGTCAACATATTGTTATGCACGGGATACGTGGTAAAACATCTAAAATGTTATATTATATATGATGTTATAAAATGAAATGATTAAAAAAACCCAAATACTAGTTGGTCAGACCCAAGGAACTTATATACGATAACTGTAATTATTACGAAGCAATATTTGAAAAATAAAAATGTACTTTATTTTGTTAGTCATAAAGTTGACATTTGTTGCTTACTTAACAGAGGGGGAAAACGTTCTGAGCAAGACAACGACAAGAGTGGATGTTGTCCCTTTCTTGCAATTGCCAGTGTAAAGCATAATACCTATATACTAGTCTATGGTGTAAATAAAACTATCTGATGGTAGATTTTTATATATTCGGTAATCGTTAAATCCCTTTTATTCATACACGTCGATAAATACATTAACATAAAATGTATTGTAATTGACATAGTGAGTTCTAGAATGTGCTAATTTTAATTATCACGTAATTACATAGGCAATGCAAAAACTGTTTCTCAAATTAGTAGAATTACTTAGTAGTAATTTGCAAACTACGCATGGCCGCACTTATATATGGCGATTGGCGCTTTATTTAGTAGAAAGAGACACACTCCACTCATGTCGTGGTACTCTTCGGAACGATTTTGAAGCGCGTGTGAATCGAACTAGATATCGATAGAGTTTTGTCTAATACTAGCGACCTCTGTTCGAAATTCGAACAAATACTGAAGTATAAAATCTCTTCCGAGCCTGACAGCACAAGTGAATAAAATAGTATACATAATATATGTGAGTAATTATACACCTGACTGACCTGTGTCAAAAGAATGGTAATGTGCGTAATGATTATTTTATGTTTCTAATGCACATGCATCGCCTCTGTGGTCTAGTGGTCCGGTGTCGGAGTTGACCACATGAGATCCCGGGTTCTATTCCTGGGTCGAGCAATTCAAAAATGTATTTTTTCAGTTTTATGATAAAAACAACGTGGCCCGAATTGGAAAGTGCCCGGTTGGCGATAGGCATGCCACCTAACACATTGTGGGACCAAGTATCTCCGGCTAATCGTGGGTACACTTGTTGCTTGTTGCACCTCTGTTTACCTCTTCGGGGATATGGGCGTGAAGATACTACCATTCTAATGCATATTATATAAAAATAATTGATTTCTGCATTCTTTCACTATGTAAATTTAAACTGTGCCAAATTTCATACTCCTCCGTTTGCCGTTGCTGTCGGAAAAACGGGTACAAAATTTTTGCTTCATCTACTAATATTATATGAATGTTGAGTTTTGCGTTATACAAGTTTTGTCAGTAAATTTATAAACAACATAGACCCAGAACGGATATCCTTGTAGACATTACATACACTCACGCAATTTCCGGAAGTCTATGAAATGGAAATTCTGAATTTTCTCGTATATTTATCAAGAACGTCCATTAACTCGGACGCAATCACGGCCGTTTGGAAGTTGGACATATCCCATTTTCAGCACGTTATTCAACAATTCAATATCCGTTTGCACTTGACACTATTTACATATTTGATTCAATAGTGTAAAAATATCAGTTATGGAAATGGAATTAGCGAGCAAATAAATTTAGGACTATTTAATTTTTTTATTTCGTACTAGCTGTCCCGGCAAACGTTGTTCTGCCTTTTTAACCACTCTTATATATATATATATATATATATATATATATATATATATATATATATATATATATATATATATATATATATATATATATATATATATATTCTCACCTTTTAAACCTTCTCTGGACTTCAACAATTAATTCAAAACCAAAATTAGCCAAATCGGTTCTCGAGTTTTAGCGAGACTAACGAACAGCAATTGATTTTTATATACCTATATTAGATAGCAAAAAAACAGAGAGCTCTCCTGTTGGTGTCTTTATCCATAGCTATATAAAATGATTTTTAGGAAATATAAATCATCGCCTCTGTGGTCTAGTGGTCCAGTGTTGGCGTTGATCACACGAGGTCCCGGGTTCGATTCCCGGGTCGGGCATATTAAAAAAAGTGTTTTTTCAGCTTTCTGAGAAACACAAAGTTGACCGTGATTGGAAAGTGCCCGGTTGACGATAGGCTTGCCACCTATCACATTTGTGGGACCAAGTATCTTCGGCTAATCGTGGGTGCACTTGTTGTACCTCTGCCTACCCCTTCGGGGACATGCGCGTGAAGATACATTAATATGAATTAATTGGTCTGTATTCTTAATTTACTTCTACTCATATAATCACATGAGTGTAAAATTTTCCCCCGTGTTGACCTGGGCCTCCTTTGAAGACAAATCATTTGCCATTCAGCCAGGCATTTCGTAAAACATGCATACCACTACTATTATGACTACTAGGTGGTAGAGTTCCGAATGTGTATTAAGTACCACCGCCTTACCCATTCCTGTCGCAATAGCGTCAATGCTTGTCATTGTAGTGTCGTTTAGGAGGGTAAAGTAGCTGGTAGACTTAGGAATGTGACATTGCTCTCACCAATCGCAATCTCACCACACGGATGACAACCCACCATTAACATCTTTGGTGTATATATGTGATGGTTTCTCTTTCCATCAGGATAGCCATCTGCTTGCTTGCTATCATAAGATCAAATTTAAAAGATATTTTATTGTTTATTCTGTATATAGTTGATTGAATTTCGACCACAGGGTGATCGCTGATCAAATTAAATCGACATTTATACTATCTATACTTCTATACTAATATTATAAAATTGTAGAATTTGTTTGTTTGTTTGTTAGTTTGGTTGTACGCGGTAATGTCTAAAACTACTGAACCAATTTGAATAATTATTTTTAAGTTGGATAGCCTGTTTATCGTGGAAGGTTATAGGCTATATAACATCTTGCTACGACCAGTAGGAGCAGAGTAAACAAAGTCCGCGCGGACGAAGTCGTGGGCAACAGGTAGTGATGTTATAATATGAAATGATTTCATTTTCGTTCTGTAATATGAACTGTCATATTACAATTATAACATTACTAGCGGCCCGCCCCGGCTTCGCACGGGAAGAAAATTATTAAAATCGATCCAGTAGTTTTGATTTATTCATTACTGCCCGTGACCCGCACGCATTAAATTTGGAGTAAAACAATTCCCCTTTCCCTATACCATGAAAATTTCCTGCTATCTTTGAAATATCTAAGATCATATAGGTACTACATTTTTAGTTTTTACATTTTTACCTACTTCTTTTATTTTTACAATTAATATATTACAGAATGTCTTTATATACAACGTTCACAGCTTTCTTGCCATTAGACAATACAAACATGTTTTGTTTAGAGGTTACTCTTGAAAGAGCGATATATAGCTGGCCATGTGAAAAACAGTCAACGCTCAAATCTAAGGCTATATAATCGATAGGTTGAAAAATTTCGATGCTATGTCAAAAAATATGTTATTTTTAATTTTTTTCATTGATAAAGCCCAAACAAATTGACCGATTTTGATTAAATTAATGGTATTTGGCGTAGTTTTTAAAGAACAAAAGCTGATAGTATTTTAAAGTTAATCGGTAAATTAACTTGAAAGTAATTTAAAAAAAATTAAATAAGTTTGCTAAAAACAATGTAATTTTTATATTTGAAAAGCTATAACTTTTGAGAATTAGATTCGATTTTGATTTTTGAAACGGCGTTTGACGTAGTTTTTTTAGTACTAAGATATCGTAGAACACCAAAAAATGATTGGTTGAAAAATTTCGAAGCTACGTCGAAAAAACACTTTTTTAAAAATTTGTCGTCAACGATTACTCCCAAACGGATAAACCGATTTTGATGCAATTTATGTATTAGACGTAGTTTTTTTTAGGAATAAAGCTGATTAGTTTTGTACTCAATTAAAAAAAATACTGTTTCGTCAAAATTTTTTTGGTGTTTTTTAAAATTTCTCAAAATCTCCTCAAAAACACACACACACACACACACACACACACACACACATACACACACAATTACATACATACAGACATACTGACGTCATCGTGAAAATAGTCGGAAAAGATTCCTAGAACCTCAAACATCTAAAAACTCGATTTTCGAAAATCGGGGTAAAATCAGTAACTTCCTTATCTACATACGTAGTGGGAAGTTAAAACTGGTTTGCTAAATCACGTCTTTTTACATTAATTGTTAAATAATAATTTTAAAACAAATTATACGATATACCTGAAGATATTATCTAAGCAATGTGCTAACTTATTATATGATAGAATGTACTTTACTTGATCAAATACAATTTCGAAAACAGGCTAAAAAAATTCTAAAACAAATAATTTGTTAATACTATTTCTAATCTTCGACATGATTATTATATGGTGATATTTAGTTTAAAAAAATGTACTAAATTTTGGTTTTCAGCTGCAGTCCTATATTTATTGTTTATCCGAAAATTAACACGATTCCCAGCGCGGCGGTTTAACAGAACATACCGCGCGCGCGCGCCGGAACCGCTATGCCCCTGCATTTTAAATCTGTAATATCTTTGAAAATATTCATTTAAATTACATGCTGTAAACAGCCATATTGATCTATATTAAATCAACAATATATTTAAGGTATTTAATTGGATAAGGATTAGTGCTGTATTGCTTAAAATTGCTTCGAAAAAAAGCCATTATTTCTCGTAAAAAGTAAATGACAAAAAAAGCTATTGTGGGTTATCCATAAGAGATAGACATATACCATCGCGGAGTTTTCTGTAGACCTTTTTAAGATGTACAAATACTTAGTACATTATTTTGATAAATCTCGTAGGGTAGGGTAAGGTAGCCTGCGTTTGCAATGTAAGCGGAAAAAAATATAATTATTTACGACATGACCTCAGAAAACTCAAAAATAGCAGTATTTCTCTACGCTACATTGAATGTTATTATACATATAAACCTTCCTCTTTAATCACTCTATCTATTAAAAAAAACAGTAGCAGTCGTGGGACTGCCGATAGAAGTGAAAACGGAACTATTAAGTTGAGAGTAATTAAAACTATATGCAAAACATAGCTATAGATATACTATTATCATTAGCATGTCGGTGACGCGAACCAAGGATTTTACCCTCTACCAAAACGCTCAACGCGCCTAAAGAAGTTTTCACTTCAAAAAAAAAGCATCTTAATCCGTTGCGTAGTTTTAAAGATTTAAGCATACATAGGGACATAAGGACATAGGGACAGACGAAGAAAGCGACTTTGTTTTATACTATGTAATGATTTTCATAATATTTGTGACGAGAAATCCTTTGCTGTGATTGCAAAGGTTCCGTTCTAGCTCATCTATACATATAATAAAATCGTAGGAAAGTCAAAACTGTACATTGAATATTTTTTTTAAAAGAATACTTGAGGCGTGATCTACAATCGATATCGAAGCCAAAAATATAGTTTTTAGAATTTTTGTCTGTTTGTCTGTATGTATGTCCGGGATAAACTCAAAAAGTACTGTACGGATTTACTTCAAATTTTGCATGAATATTACCAACAGGTCGAGTCAACATATAGGCTACATATTATCATGCTATAACCTACGGGGGAGGAGCAGTGCGGAATTAGCGAAGTCCGCGCGGAAGAAGTCGCAGGCAACAGCTAGTTTTAAATAATTCTGCAAAATTAGAACCTTCGAATTAATACCTACTCTTTTATATCATTAGATAGTAAACTAGCAGATAGCTCTCCTAGTCTAGCTCAGAGATTTTTTGGTACTTCAAAGCTGTAATTAGTCATAGCAAAGTGTTCTCATAAAATTTTGAAAAAATATTTTTTTGGTAGCTCCTCTACATGTAAAGGGATGGTATTTTTATTTTAAAAATATTGTAGATTTCTGAAAAAAAAAATTCGATTAAGAGATTCGTTTGTGAAATATTAAACTTTACAGTGTTAATTTTTGTTACAATCAAGTGTCTCCCCCCTCGCCCCCCCCATTCTGGAAGTTAAATAGTTGATTTTGAGGGTAGGAAAAAATTCACGGTTATAATATCAATATAATGAAGTTAAAAGGAAAACTATCACAGCTTAGATGCTTTTACAAATTTTTGAGTAATAGTCGACCAACTTATAAAATGTACTTAGAGAGGATTTTATGGGCGGTGAACCTGTCTGTGGTACGAATATATCCGTCACTGACGTTAAATAGATTAAATGTTCATAGTATGAAACAAAAAAGTTCTCTTCTTAGGCTGTTGTGGTTGTAATCGGCAATTTCGAAACCCTACATTGCGCGTGGCCTGACATGCAATTTACCAATTTATTTTGTAACAGTTTTCCCCATTCGGAGAGTTTTCGATTATTAAATTTCTCCACGGGAGACTTTTCAAGTCGTGAAGACTTACACCGCAGGAAATGATGCTTTCATGCTTGAAACATAATTATCATCATCATCGTAGTTGAATAGAATGTTGACTCTGGTGCCGGTATTGAATGTTTCCCCACTACAATGCAGATAAATAACAGGTGAATAATTTGAAGTTGGGCATTACGAATACAACGATTATAATTATTTTGTTATATGTTTATAATTGTGCGTGCGTGCATGAATGAGCAAATAGCGAGGTGGCGAGGTGTGGGCGGAGGATGTACCGACGGGGACACGCCACGACATGATCCACTCCTACCCCGTGTTTGTATCTGTGTTATCGGGCGTACCGCGTACTTCGATGCGTGCCATATAAAGTGTAGACGCGTGTCATAAAAAGTGTGGACGTCTGCTGGTCACGCGGACAGTAGCAAAAATGCTTTGAAAAATACCAACTTTTGCTGGATCGGCTCGTAACACGTAACTTAGATGCGTGAGAGTACACAGACCAGTGTCCACACTGAGGCCGGCTAGTGGATGTAACTCCGTACATTGTCCTGCAGTTTATTCTTTGTTCAGCAGTTTCTTCAGTGTTCGGAATGGATTGAATCGTAATGTAGCTCGTGGCAATTGTACGCGTAACAAAATACGTCCACATAATCGGTACTGGCACATCTGATACGGTTATGGGATAATGTTCGGTAAATTGTCGCAAGTGTGGATGGACCTTAGGACACTTAATCTCACTCACAATAACCCTAAATTAAAATTTCTTAAAAACCCTCGACACATTTCTTTATCATAAGATCATTTTTCTGCCTTATGTGCATCATATGTAGAATAACAAATACACGCAATTTTTTCAACCCGTGTTAGTCCGGGCCTCCTATGAAGCGTAAGTATACATATATATACAAACATAATATAACAAATGAGACTCTAACAACAAATAAAAAATAAAAAGAATAGTAAATAAACTATGTAAAGTAGTAAAACTAAAGCCATGATGATGCTCTAAAAAGAAGTTGACTATAAAATAAATATTAGTGTAAGTCTATATAAGGATTGAATTTGAAAAATAAACCTGTATTTTCAACCAATGCTAACAATACTACACATAAATATATTATGGTTACGTCCACTTCCGTCTACGTCGAAAAATTCCCTAATGTGGAGATACTCTTGTCACGTTCTAGTAACTTGACAAATTAAACTCAACGGGGCATATACCCAATTATTCCACTTGTATATTATTTGACACCTCAGGTATAACAAGGGTTCTGTCAAGATAAATAGTACTCATAGGACTCTAGTCAAGTTGTTGCTTAGCTACTTCAATGATATCATTATTACTTTAAGGATAATTTTCTATGTAAACTTAGCTCTCTGATGTCTATCGAAGTATATTATTTGATTAAGTGTATAGATTGTTCAATACTTACGTAATACCTACAAGGTAAATATAATTAATCACATGGATTGACTCATTAAAAATCAGAATAAAACACATAGTATTGGTTTTATTATACGTGTATTATTAGTTGACCCTTGCAGCTTTCATTGCAAGTAAATTAGCATGTAATCAATAACCATGTACGATGAAATTTTACAAGTGTAGACTCCACTCCATGCCGAGATAATTATTCGCTGCAAAACGATATATATATATATATATATATATATATATATATATATATATATATATATATATATATATATATATATATATATATATATATATATATATATATATATATATATATATATATCGTACATGGTTTGTGACCGTGTCAGCACAGCCTAGATCCACATTTAGCTAACATATCCTGTAGAGATGCCACCTCTAGGATAGTCAATAAATAGATCAATCTGACTTTGTAAGGTGGTATTAAGGATTTGATTCGATAAATCAGAATGATTGAGATTTATAACTTGAAGCTTCAGTTACCTCAGTACTTTACAAGCCAGATGAAAAAAACTGAAAGCACAAACGAGAAAACTAGCACGGTATACCATTCGTTCAGGGAATTTTCATACTGCTCTAAAGCATAGTGTACATTGTTGTAAAAGAAATAGCAACGACATAAATTAACTTCACTACCATCGTGACTACTAGGTGGTAGAATTCCGCAACTACTCGCCCGAGTATTTGATACTACTTTCTTACCTATTCCTGCTGCAATAGCGTCAATGCTTGTCATTGTCTGTTCCGGTTTGGAGAGTAAGGTAGGCGGTAGACTTATGGATGTGGCCTTGCCATCTCGCCACACGGATAGCAAAGTACCATTAACACCTTTGGTGCCTATAGACGATGGTTCCCCTTTCCATCAGGAGAGCCATCTACTTGTTTGCTATCATATTGTCATAGTCGTAAAATATTGACGGATCATACATATACGAGACAGCCATTTCAAATAGTTTTCTAAGTATTTTTGACATAACTTTTTAATTTTAAATCTGTAATTATGAAACTTTGCATACAAGTGAAAAATGATTTTTTTTTAAATTTTACGTTAGATGATGCATTATATCTTAGAGAACTATTTGAAATGGCGGTCCTGTAAAGTTTAATATATTTTCGATCCGTCACTTCTACGACTATGATGAATTTGTTGCCAAAGGCGAGTCGGACTCTCGCACGAAGGGTTCCGTACCATCATAACAAAAAAAAACGAAAAAAACATGTTTATTGTATGGGGCCCCCTTAATATATTTTTGTTTTTATTTTTAGTATTTGTTCTTATAGCGGCAATAGAAATACATAATTTGTAAAAATTGCAGCTTTCTAGCTATTACGGTTTATGAGATACAGCCTGGTGACAGACATACAGATAGACAGCGGAGGCTTAATAAAAGGGTTCCGTTTTATCTTTTCCGTACCTAAAAAAAACCCTAAAAAAATGTGTAAGCGGTTGACTTTGCAGGCCATCCGCGAAACTTCCCGTAAAATTTAGGAGTAAAAAAGGAGTAAAAACTATAAGCATAGTTAGTATATAAATATCTAGTTAGTTAAAACTGACAGTATTTGATTTTTGAAAAACTGTATGTTTTGGAAACGATGATCAATTTTGATTTTCCGAATGGCACTTAACTCAATTATTGAGATCCAATGTTTTGTTTTAGCTACCTACATAATCGATAGATTGAAAAATTTCGAAATTATGTCGAAAAACACTTCTTTCAAAATTTTTCGTCAAGAATTGCTCCCGAACGAATAAACCGATTTTGATGCAATTAATACATTGGACGCAGTTTTTTGAGGAACAGAGCTAATTACATTTTGTACTCGATCGGTACATTAATCTGGAAGTTATATTAAAAAAATACTGTTTTGCCAAACATTTTTTGAGATTTCTTCAAAATTTCTTAAAATCCCCTGGGCCGAATCGAATCAAATTTTCAGGAAATTCAAGACTTTTGACGTATATATATCGCCGATACTTAAAGTGTAGGATACGGATTCTAAATTATGACAGATTATAAGCTGGTCACAATAATATAACGTTTTATAAAATTGGTTATTCTATAATTTGTATGTTTACTAAAATACGATTTGATAGATTTACTTGCGAAATATCGCCGTGTATTTACCCCTTAAAAAGAAACGTCGCTGAACATCCATTTTTATTGCTTTCATTACTAGTGAAATTAAACGTAGCCGAGAGGAGTGTAGCCAAATAAAGCTTGTAGGTCAGAGCAATTGTTATTTATTGCACCCAGACACGAGACAGCCTAAGCAAATAGACAAAAGGCCAAAAACACTTAGGAATTAACCTAGTATAACAAAATACGTTAAGAAGATTTTGACCCGGGAAAACAATTTTCTAAACAGGCAAACATATTGACAGAAATTTAACAACAAGTGCTTTTTTGGTCAACTTTTTTCAGCAGTCTCCGAAAATTATGATTGAGGTGTCATTCGATTCGGAATGGCATCTAGATAGTTTTCGAAAAACAATGAAGTTCCGCAAATAAAAATTACCAAAGTTATTAACAATTAACTAAAAATAAAAAGGGGGGTTTAGTTTTTTGCAAATATCTCATAAACTAATAAAGATTTTTCAAATTTGAAAAAAGATTCAGAAAGAGGAGGAAATTTCCTAAAGAAAGTTCCGACTCCCGGAATTGTAGGACTAATATTTATAATTTTCCCAGAGGGTTGAAAATACGCCCGAAAACGGGTACTCCGGCTTGCGCAAGCCACGCCTCCTTCGGACCTTTAATGAATAAATATTATTTAAACTTATTAAATATGAAAATTAAAATTTGAAAAAATTCAGGTGCCTACAGGACAGATCAATAAACAATAATCCGTGGTCAAAAAATTTTTATCGCGATTTTTCAATAAGTTATCCATTAATTAATTAACAATTTTTTGTAGAACGAACATTAACATTGCAAGTGCGATAATTGTTAAACTATTAATCTAGGATTTTTTTTCTTTCGTGGAGCTATTTATCAAAGGTCTTAGAATAGATTCCCGTTGGAAAAATTAAAAAATTGTAAATTTTCATTTTGTAATTAACAGTTTACTAAGGTGAAAAATTATAAAGCTTTATTAAACATTGAAAAAAATTTTTTTTTTCATAATATTATTATTGATCCGTTTTCTCATGATCAGAAGCTACTTAAAAATGATTTTTTATAATTTTTATCTCCTATTGTTTAAAAAAATGTTATAAACAAATGCGTTGTTTATGAGATAATTTAAAAATTTTTTTCGATAACATAATCTTTGATGATAATTATGATTTTTTTTAAAAAAACCGTTTCTTAAAAAAAAAAATTTATTGCTAAAAAACGCATTTGTTGATTAACAATTATTTTCTCCCACTTCTAATTAACATTAAGGAACCATTTTTTTTTTAAATCATTATTTATTTTTCTTTTTGATATAAAAAAAAATTATTTAATTTTTCATTGTTTATGTAATAAACAATTTGTTATAAACAAATAAATTTTTACCTTTTATTTTTTTTTTCTTATTTTACTTAATGTCAGAAAAACTGACATGATTTTTTTTTTATTTTTTTTACTATTTTTTTTTTAATTTTTAAATATTCGTTGTCTGTAATTTCGTCATTCTTGCCTGGTTTTTCATCCTTAAAATTATTATAATTTATAAACTAATGGAGATATGATGAAAACACCCAAGACTTATTTATTCTTTATCTAGTATAGTCTTTATTAGTTAAAGAATAAATAAGTCTTGGGTGTTTTCATCATATCTCCATTAGTTTATAAATTATAATAATTTTAAGGATGAAAAACCAGGCAAGAATGACGAAATTACAGACAACGAATATTTAAAAATTAAAAAAAAATAGTAAAAAAAATTAAAAAGAAAAAATAAATCATGTCAGTTTTTGTGACATTAAGTAAAATAAGAAACAAAAATAAAAGGTAAAAATTTATTTGTTTATAACAAATTGTTTATTACATAAACAATGAAAAATTAAATAATTTTTTTTTATATCAAAAAGAAAAATAAATAATGATTTAAAAAAATATGGTTCCTTAATGTTAATTAGAAGTGGGAGAAAATAATTGTTAATCAACAAATGCGTTTTTAGCAATAAAAAATTTTTTTTAAGAAACGGTTTTTTTAAAAAAAATCATAATTATCATCAAAGATTATGTTATCGAAAAAAATTTTTAAATTATCTCATAAACAACGCATTTGTTTATAACAATTTTTTAAACAATAGGAGATAAAAATTATAAAAAATCATTTTTAAGTAGCTTCTGATCATAAAAAAACGGATCAATAATAATATTATGAAAAAAAAATTTTTTTCAATGTTTAATAAAGCTTTATAATTTTTCACCTTAGTAAACTGTTAATTACAAAATGAAAATTTACAATTTTTTTTATTTTTCCAACGGGAATCTATTCTAAGACCTTTGATAAATAGCTCCACGAAAGAAAAAAAATCCTAGATTAATAGTTTAACAATTATCGCACTTGCAATGTTAATGTTCGTGCTACAAAAAATTGTTAATTAATTAATGGATAACTTATTGAAAAATCGCGATAAAAATTTTTTGACCACGGATTATTGTTTATTGATCTGTCTTGTAGGCACCTGAATTTTTTCAAATTTTAATTTTCATATTTAATAAGTTTAAATAATATTTATTCATTAAAGGTCCGAAGGAGGCGTGGCTTGCGCAAGCCGGAGTACCCGTTTTCGGGCGTATTTTCAACCCTCTGGGAAAATTATAAATATTAGTCCTACAATTCCGAGAGTCGGAATTTTTTTTAGGAAATTTCCTCCTCTTTCTGAATCTTTTTTCAAATTTGAAAAATCTTTATTAGTTTATGAGATATTTGCAAAAAAACTAAACCCCCCTTTTTATTTTTAGTTAATTGTTAATAACTTTTGTAATTTTTATTTGCGGAACTTCATTGTTTTTCGAAAACTATCTAGATGCCATTCCGAATCGAATGACACCTCAATCATAATTTTCGGAGACTGCTGAAAAAAGTTGACCAAAAAAGCACTTGTTGACCAGACTATATACCATGCATTTATCTATTTCTGTTGTTAAAGTGCCAGTGCTTAACACTATCATATTCTGGCTGAAGGGTGATGTCGGAGAACTCGTGCATCTAACTTTGATAAAATCTTATTAAAAGTATTTTATATATCGGGCATTAATGTAGTTAACTAGGTTCGAATCGTCAACGACAGGACTATTTCTGATCGGTTTTATTCTTTGACAGTACGTAGAGACGTATCTTCGCTCTGCTTTTTCTATCGGATCTATCATGGGGAGTGTTCCGATGAAATGTTTAAATTAATTCTTGCCGCAGAATTTCACCATCGGACACCGCGACAAAATTCAAAATTTCATCCTCACCATCTCGATGTCTGGAAATCCACAACTGTGCGATTCTCGAGGCACTTTTTCCCCGCACTACTTCTCTGTGGAATCAATCACCAGCAGAGGTTTTTCCGAACGAATACGATATAGGGACCTTCAAGAAAAGAGCCTACTCTTTTTTAAAAGGCCGGCAACGCAACCTCATGTGACGCAACTACAATTCTTCTGATAGGGTAGTTGTCCATGGCCGGCGGTGATCACTTACCATTAGGTGAGCCTCCTGCCCGATTGCCCCCTTTTTCTATAAAATAAAACTGCCGTTCCGCCACGCGGTCGTAAAAGGCGATCGATTGGCTACACTTGTCACTATCATGACTGCTAGTTAGTAGAGTTCAGCGACGTCTCGTCTGGTTATGGTACCACCGCCTTGCCTATTCCTGCCGCAATAGCGACAATCATCGCCACTGTCGTGTTAGGAAAGATAGCAAGTGGCAATAATACCCAGCCACGCACCATTAACGTCTTTTGTGTTTATATGTGATGATCGTCTCTTTCCATTAGAAGACCTGTCTGCTTGTTTGCTGCCCTATGATATAAAATAACAATATTTAACCACCGGGCCATTATTATTAAAGAACTTAAAGAAAAGCTGAATTTTTCCTTAATTTTATAAACTGCTCAGTTTTATTGTATAATATAAAGTAATAATATAGTAAAATAAAAATATTACTTATAAAGTAAAAATATTGCTCTCCAACTCCACTAAAAGTTTATTTATTAACTTTTAGGAAAGTTTTGATTAAACATGAACACTTGCTTTGTTGCGAAGGAGTGTTGTTTACGTAGTTAAGCATGGAAATATCGTATTTTAAATCTTATGTAGCGCTATGGATCCAACTTTAAAGTGAATATAAATATTTAAATAATAATGTAATAAACTAATAATGTAAAAAATAGGTTGTTGTAAATTGTAATAACATTATTCTATTATTAGCAACTAAATAGTAACAAAAAAGTTACAAATTATGCATACATTTTTATTGACCTTTGCTGATTTGATGCAAAATTTTATGCTCGCTTTATATGAATTTAGCAATAATTGCGATTTTTCGCGAAAGGCTTAAATAATGAAATCGCGGATTTAGCAACTAAATAGTAAATAAAAAGGCTACAAATTATGCATAATTTTTTATTGAACTTTGCTGATTTGACAGTGCTACCTTGATGGAGCTGTAAAGCGCGCACACCGTCACGGAAAACCGACAGAATTAAATTAGCTAGACAACATTTTAGTTTTTTAAAAAGATTGATCAAGTATCTTCGGCTAATCGTGGGTGCACTTATTGTTTCTCTGCCTACTCCTTCGGGGATACGGGCGTGAAGAAATTTTTTTTTACAAAATCAGCATAATTTTTTATTAAACTTTGCTACTTTGACGCAAAATTTTATGCTAGCTTTATATGAATTTAGCAATAATTGCGACTTTTCGCGAACGGCTTAAGCTACGAAATCGTGGGATTAGCAACTAAATAGCAACAAAAAGGCTACAAATTATACATACAATATTTTATTTCGATAACACTTGTACTGTTTCACAATAAACTGTACAAGTGTTATCGATATAAAATATTGTATGAAGTTTCACCAAGTGCCGACGATAAAGTGTTGAATATATCTACAAATTATACATAAGTTTTTATTGAACTTTGCTAATTTGACAGTGCTACCTTGATGGAGCTGTTAAAGTTTTACGATGCGCGCTCATCGTCACGAAAAACCGACAGAACTAAATTAGCTACTTGACATTTTGTTTTTCAAAAAACATTTGTCCATTTTTTTTAAATTATGTAGAAATAATTATTTTATGATATTTAGATAAAACTAATTTAACTAAATAATCCGTTATAATAAAAGTTTCTTTCAATGTTTTCTCTACAAACATAGGACAATGCGAAGGATAACATTTTTAGAAAAAAATTTGGGTCAATTATTATAAATTTATAAATTATAATTTCTTACATAGGTACGTCCACAAGTAATAATAGTAAATAAATATTCTCGAAACAAATTACACTTACTGATCTAACCCCAAAGTAAGCAAATTATTTGCTTGTGTTAATTTATGATGGGTGTTAGTCAACGATACTAATACATAGAAATACATATTTAAATACTGGGATATATTTAATAAACACCCAAACCCGGAAATGCAAACATTATGCTCATCACAAAAATGCTTGTACCCATCGGGAATCGAACTCGAGCTCCGTCGATTGCGTAGTCAGTGTCGCTAACCACTCGACCAACATGTTTTTTTTGGACATTTTTATTGGATAATAAGTCAAAATTTAAGTTCTGAATACCCTCCTCCAGTATGTACATTCTTTTACCAGTCAACCTGTATATGGTTTATTGGTGAGCCAAATTATATTAAAATGCACTTGTTCTATGCCGTTTTCAGCATTTTACAATTTACTTATTGTAGCTAATTGGAGATGCACGATTTAAAAAGTAATCTGTTAAAGTAACTTGGACCTAGTGAGACTTGGACCTTCCATAAAAATAGTTGTATTTACAGTCGGCTTTTAAATTTTTATATATTTACATAAGTGGTACGCAGACCTAAAAGTGTTACTTATATAATTATTATTAAACTACCCAGTTAATATGTTTTTAATATAAATAGACTAGCTGACCCGGCAAACGTTGTTTTGCCTTACATATTAGGAATCCATAGCGAACAAACAACGTGACACGTAATTTATATAAGTCTACGGGATTGTCCTTCCACGCAGCCAAAATGGCATTAAACTTTATATGGTGGTTAAGTATTCTTAAATTTTCTAATTTTCCGCGCAATTTTCTTAATATTTTCTTTTATAAGAACCTTCTCCTTACAATTACAAACACAACAAAAAAAAATTACCGAAATTGGTCCAGCCATTCAGGCGTGATGCCGTGACCAAGTAAAATAGGGATTGATTTTTATATATATAGATTTTGCCAATTTTAAGTTTCAACAATCAAACAAGTTTTAAGTTATTTATGTTTTAAAACAACGACAACAAAGTGTTGAAGATTGATTGAGTCTGTGTCAATAAATCGCACAATTTTGTGCCATAAATATCTAGTTAAATTAAAATCCCCTTTTCAACGCTCGGTTTGCATAAATTATCAAGATTTCTAAATCATATAAATTATTTCACAAAACAGAGACTTAATAAAGTAATTTTATTATATTTGTGTTGCTCAATTTTGTATTAAATTTTGGAAACTGTGAAGGGTGATTATAAATCCGGATCAAACTTGGGTAGAATCATTAAAACTTATATTAACGGGGGTTAACCTTTGACATCTTAATTGGTGAATAGGAAACTTATGATATCAGATCTACAATAAAAGGGATGTGGGAAAAAAATTTATAACATAGTTGAGAAATAAGCAACCTAATATTTGGTAAATATGAAGAACCTATTAATTTGTTTGGCTAAAATATTTGACTTTTGTATTGTCCAATGGGAGATTTTGTTTGCATGACCTATAAACATATTTTTATATTTATTTTTGTGTTATAGCACTCACCCCGTGCTTGGGAAACTGGAAAAACCTTAAAAACAACAAAGAAAAATATCGACTCGTGGGATTTGAGCCTGCGACCATTTCCCTAAAGCTGGGACGCTCTTCCACTGAGCTAGTGTCGACAGGCTTGAGGCGGTGAAATTCTTCTTTGCTATATGATCGACGTAATCGATCATATAGCAAAAAAATCGATATTTTTCTTTGTTGTTTTTAATATTTGTATATGCTGCTGGAAGTATATTATCGTCCATTATAGAATAATCTTATTATATTTATCTTAGCACTCACTCCGTGTTTGAGAAAACTTGAAAAACTTAAAAACAACAAAGAAAAATATTGACACGCTAGAATTTGAACCTGCGACCTTCCCTCAATCCGGAAATAATATTATTAGCAAAATTTTATATATATCTTAAGTCATCAAGATCTGCCTCAATACAAAAATTATAGGCTTTAGTAAGTATTTATTTATATGTATTTTTATTTATGACCCCGTGTTGTCCTGGGTTCCTTTGAAGAATAGACTAACCACCAGGCAAGTCGTAAAAGGCGATCGATTCACGTGTCACTGCCATCGTGACCATCAGGTGATAGATTTCCATGTGGCATTGCCATCCCATCACACGGATAACAACGCATCATTCACATCTTTGGCATCTATGGGCAGTGGTTTCTCTTTCGCAGGTAGTTCTTAAGATGCAAACTTACATCGTGACTACTAGGTGGTAAAGTTCTGCATTGTCTCGCTCGGGTCTGGTTCACCGCCATACCTATTTCTGCCGCAATAGCGTCAGTGCTTGTCATTGTCGTGTTCCGGTTTGGAGAGTAAGGTAACCGGTAAACCTATACGTGAGGGATTAAAACCCCGCCAAAAGGCTAGCAACTTACCATTAACTCCGTTGTCTCTCCATCAGGATCCAAATTAATATTATCCCAAAAATGTATAATATATATTTTCTATATCGCCTCTGTGGTCTAGTGGTCCGGTGTTGGTGTTGCTACATGAGGTCGCGGGTTTGGTTCCTGGAGCAATTCAAAAAATGTGTCTTTTCAGTTCTCTGATTTTTATCAGAGAACTGAAAAACTAATGTTTCTTTTTAACTTTGCCCGGGATTGGATATGGAAATGGATGGCGATAGGTTTGCCGCCTATGACATTATGGGACTTTAGCTAATCGTGGGTGCACTTGTTGCACCACTACCTACCTCTTCGGGCATACGGGTGTGAAGATACTTTTATTTTCTACAGTGTACTCTTGGGCAATAAATATTGGCGGGATCAGTTAACTTCAGTTTTCCAGACTATAGAGCCTCTAACAATTTTTCCAAATTTTATTTCGAAAAATTATTAAGTACTGTGATTTTTTAGTACATACACACCATATTTTTGAAACTCTAATATAAATAAAATTAGATAATAATATAAAACTTTCTTCTTCATATAAAACCACAGACCACATGATTACTCCGTGTATAAAACCGATGTTTGGGACTATTTGAGACATAATACTTGTAATTAATCTTAATAAAACTAAAATACAAAACAGGGGTTTTTTGGAGCAAGATTCAAAATAGCCCCGAATTTTTTAAAATACAAGATATATTGCGTCTAATATACGATACAATACATATAAATACACCAATAAAATTTAAGAAAATATGTGTCTACATTAACGAACTCATTCTCTACTTTAAAATGTTAGCGTATCAACTAAAAGTAAAGTACATATAAATTAACTCGATTTAACAATTTAAAAAAAATCCTATTGTTTGTAAACATCTTCTTAACCTCCAAATTTTGCTGATGGTACTGGCATTAGTTGTTGTATTGATATTGTAAAAAATGTTTATTAATTTTTGAAAATTTGTATATTTTGGAAACGCTGATTGAATTTGATGTTTCGAATTACATGAAATCTGAAATATTGCTTTAGCTAAATAATTGATAAGTTGAAAAATTTCGTAGCAATGTAAAAACATTCTTTTCAAATATCTTCATCATTAATAAATCCTAAACAAATTGACTGATTTTGATCCAATTAACGGAATTTGACGCAGTTTTTAAAGGGGAAAAGATGGTAAGATTTTTAAGTCCATCGGTGTATTAGCCTGAAAATTATTTTAAGAATATAAAATAAATATGCTAAAAATGACGTAATTTTAATATTTGAAAAGCTGTAACTTTTGAAAATTAGATTCGATTTTACATACACACATACACACAAACACACACATATAGACATTCATACAGACATACTGACGTCATCGCGAAAATAGTCGGAAAAGTTTCCTAGGACCTCAAAACGTGGAGATCCGGTGAAAACTCGATTATCGAAAATCGGGGCAAATTCAGTAATTTCCTATCTACGTACATTACGTACTACGTAGCGGGAAGTTAAAAAAATATTCTACTGTTACTAGGGAAAAAAATACATTCCATCAAATCATTTATTACAAAAATTCCGAATAGCCCCTAGAGTCTCAAAAAGCCCCATTTTACGGTTCTTCTATTTCTTCTAGCAGTACATCACTACCCAATTGGTTGGATGTTCTTGATAAAGGTACTGCGGTCAACTTCATGTAAGAAAATTGTGTAGAACACCGCTTGAATAAACTTCTTTATCACTACATAATATAAAACAAAGTCGCTTTCTCTGCCCGTCCCTAAGTCCCTATGTATGCTTAAACCTTTAAAACTACGCAACGGATTATGATGCTGTTTTTTTAATAGATAGAGTGGTTCAAGAGGAAGTTTTATATGTATAATAACATTCAATATAGAGTCGAGAAATACTGTCATTTTCGAGGTTTCTAATGTGATGTAGTAAATAATTACATTTTTTCCGCTTACACTGCAAACGCAAGCTGAACCCTACGAGATTTATCAAAATAATGTACTAAGTATTTGTACACCTTGAAAAGGTCTACAGAAAACTCCGCAATAGTATATGTATATCCCTTATGGATAACTTTTTGTCATTTACTTTTTACGAGAAGTTATTGCTTACTTTCAAAGCAATTTTAAGCAATACAGCATTAATCCCTATCCAATTAAGCACCTTAAATACATTGTTGATTTAATATATATCAATATGGCCGTTTACAGCATGTAATTTATATTTTCGAAGATATTACAGATTTAAAATGCAGGGGCATAGCGGTGGCGGGGTTACCCGGCGGTTGGCGGCGCGGCGGCGAGTTTCCAGTAAAGACATCTTTTGCAATGACCATTAATAATCGCGTCGTCAAACCTTCAACGTTGCAGGCTTAGATTTGAGCGTTGACTGTTTTTCACATGGTCAACTATATGTCGCTTTTTCAAGAGTAACCTCTGAAGAAAACATATTTGTATTGTCTAATGACAAAAAAGCTGTGAACGTTGTACATAAGGACATTCTATAATATATTAATTGTAAAAATAAAAGAAATAGTTAAAAATGTAAAAAGTAAATAAGTAAAATTGTAGTTTATGAATTTAGATACTCCAAAGATAGCAGGAAATCTTCATGGTATAAGGAAAGGGGAATTGTTTTACTCCAAAATACGGGCCAAATCAAAACAAATTTTGAATTAAATTTTGGCGAAATAGTATTTTTTTATGTAACTTCCAGATTTATGTACCGATTGAGTATAAAAACTAATCAGCTTTATACCTCAAAAAAACCTACGTCTAATACATAAATTGCATCAAAATCGGTTTATCCGCTTGGGAGTAATCGTTAACGAAAAATTTTGAAAAAAGTGTTTTTTGACATAGCTTCGAAATTTTTTAACCAATCATTTTTAGGTATTCTACGGTATTTTAGTACTAAAAACTACGTCAAATGCCGTTTCAAATATCAAAATCGAATCTAATTTTTAAAACTTATAGCTTTTCAAATATTAAAATTATGTTGTTTTTAGCAAACTTATTTTTTTTTTAAATCACTCAAGTTAATAAAAACCGATTGACTTAAAAATATTATCAGCTTTCCTCCTTTAAAAACTACGTCAAATACCGTTCATTTAATCAAAATCTGTCAATTTGTTTGGGATTTATCAATGAAGAATATTAAAAATATGTCAAAAAGACATTGCATCGAAATTTTTCAACCTATCGATTATTTAGCTAAAGCAGTATTTTAGATCTCAAGAAATTGAGTTGAACGCCATCATCGTTTTCAAAATATACAGTTTTTCCAAAATTAGTATACTGGTTTTTTAAAAAACTGGATGTTTGAACTGAAAAATCTATGCTTATATTTTTTACTCTTTTGAGCATAAAATACCTTAATTTAGTGGGAAGTTTCAGGGATGGCCTACTGGGTCAACTTGTTTACACATTTTTTTCACTGAGTGACATAGGCTATACGAATATTTTATACCCGTGCGAAGCCGGGGCGGGTCGCTTGTATGTATATAAGATGAACTTGAAAAGGATTTAAATTATTATTATCTGAATCAATTATGTATGTTTTTCAAGGATCAGTGAAGGAATTTTGTTTTCGAAAGATCTTTTCAGTAACACTTGCCTATGTCTATGCTTAGGTATATTTTTTGTTCCTTTGAGCTTACAATACCTGAGTTTATCGGGATGTTTCCGGGATGACCTGCAGGTAAAACCGATTTACAGATTTTTTTTTAATTAATTCTCTTCAAATTGACCTACATTTATAATATAAATTAATATTATTACCATAGGGTAACTCGGTGCCATATTGTTTAAACCGAAATTGTTTCTATTTCGGTTTAGGCAATATGGCATTTATTTAAAGTGCACTTTTTGACAGACCCTTATGTCTGTCTGTCTGTAAATATTTGAAATTCTCAACTTTTCTCTACTATAATATTTATGTATTATACATATAAACCTTCCTCTTGAAATACGCTGTCTATTGATGAAAACCGTATAAAAATCTGTTACGTAATTTCAAAGACATAAGCAAACATACACTGGAAGCAACTTTGTTTTATACTACGTAAAGATTTGCGGAACTTATTTATCGATATTACCACAAAACTATCTGAATATACAGTATATTGTCCTGGCAGGACACAACATAGACTACGAAGCAGCAATATGTGAGAATGAATAAGAGAGAATGAGCATGGACTTGAGCAAACAATAGAATCTTATTAATAACACCGTTATTTTATGACAAAGACAACAGGTGGCTAACTTAGATATACATAATATATCTTCTCTTGCTATCCGAGCGAGGCAGTTATTAAGATATTCGTGATAAATGAACATTATTAGATTATTTTTGCTGGCAATTTCCCAAGCCTCACGTGTTTTTGACATAAGCTTGCAATAATAGCCAAACATTGAGGTTTTCATGATGATTTATACTTTTTCTTTTTATGATTCAATCCTTAGTAGAAAAACAATTATTTTGTGTTGTCATGTTTTTATACAGATATATGTTCACGCCAAACTCCTTAGGGGGTAGGCGGAGACAATTGAGTACCATACATCATTGTCCAAGCATTTGCCTAGCTTCCTTCACAATCATAGCTCTCTTTTTAACACGTTAGTTTAATAAAAAATGTTGTGTGAAAAAAGCAAACAAAAGCACAGTTTAGCTGTGTAATAGACACAGTTGTGTGTTTTGCGTGAATACGTCTACACAACGTGTAAACGCAACATTTTGTTGTCGAGTTCATCAAGTTGGTCGAGTGGTTAGAGACCCTGACTACACAATCAACGAGGCTCGGGGTGCGTTTATTTTAACTTAAGGCAAGAATGATTGGCGTAATATAATTTAAAGGTATTTTGTAGCTTAGATTAAGAAATTAAATTATGACAACCGTCGCATAAAGACACGAGAAATGTTGATTATGTATCCTATCATATCGTGTCAATTCAAGTACTCAAGTGTACCTAACGGCTTTGGCTTTCAATCAATCGAACAAATCATTCGTTGCTCGAAATAGGATTTTCATAAATTTCAATCGAAAAGATCCAGGGAAAAATTATTTATGACATTACACTATATTTTATTGATAAATAAATATTATGCTAGATTAATAGTAAGACATTGATATGAGAAATAATTGATCTCATTTTTCCCATCCCATGTCATCTACATAAGTACGTATATAGGAACCTGCAATCTAAATCACTTACTACGCAAATATTTAAGTAGGTACCTACAACTTGATTAGCTTTTAATCGTCAATTCATACTTGATTTATTCAGATTTTTCTATTCGTTTGTTTTAGTTAAACATTTACCTTTTCTAGTACTCGCTCCACGGCATCTCATCGAGTGAATTTGTAATTTGGAAACTGTCTGTTTAATTGAAACATTGAGACAAAAGTTAAATAACAATTAAGTGACGAGTGAAGTACGATTTGTTTAGGTGATTTCGATTTCACGACACTTCGACCAAACCTTAAAATAAATCTATACAAATAAAATTACGTGATTAGGAAAATCAACTCTGGATTTGCGAAGCAAATCTGTTTTATTGAAAATTTCTTCTTGATGTAGAGGTCGAGACAATCAAAAGAAGATAATATGTACATAGAGCGACGAATGACAAAATATCTTCCACATAGATGCACAAGACTAGTAAACATGAATTCGAAACAACAAAATATGTTTAAGATAGTAAGTACTTTCATATTAATATTCAACATAAAAACTTTTTCAGAACGTAGGATTGACTGGTTGTCAGTGACCTAAATATTAACCAAAGTTGACTAAGTGGTCAACATTTAAGATGGATTTTAGCTGGTAATACCCATTTAGCTTTTTTTTTGTATATCATAAGATAGCAAACAAGCCGATGATTCTCCTGGAATGAGAAACCATCGCCTATAGATACCAAAGATCGTTGCTATCCGTGTGGCAGAATGGCAATGCCATATGCATAAGTATACTGGCTTCCTTACTCTTCAAACCGAAACACGACAATGACAAATATTGACGCTATTGCGGCAGAAACAGGTAAGGCAGTGGTACCAAATACCCAAGCGAGACGTTGCGGTACTCTACCACCTAAGAGTCACAGTGGTAGTGGCACGTGTAGCCAATAGGCAGGTCGTAAAAGGCGACCATCTATTCTTCAAAAGAGCCCGACCAATATGTGGGAAAAAATAAATGATTAAAAAATATATTTAAATCCACACACTACAGAAGTTTATAAAGTGCGCTGCTGTACTTTGAAATAAATTTGTGAGGTTTCTTTGCATTGAGAGAAATACAAGTACGCTGAGATATTTTTATTGAACTCCATTCTACCGGAGAAAAGTATCGCATGTTTCAACGAACGTCGATACTACACAACTTGCAACGTATGAGTACATCCTTATTGAATTATTGGAGGAAAACGAAGAGTCGGTAATAAATTTAGAATGAACTTAACTGTGCTCCGCAGCTGGTATGTGTTTTTGAGTGCAACTTCTTTAGAATATCCCCCATGTTGACCCGAGTCCCTTTTGAAGTATAGATTATCTACAATTCTGCCAAGCAGTTCGTAATAACGATTGCCTGTACTAGACACTACCATCTTGACTAATAGGTTGTTACGAACGAGTTCTGCAACTCTCGCCCGGGTCTGGTACCACCGCCTTAGGAAGAAGCCACATAGTGCTGTGCGGTCACGACGCGGCGCCGGAGCGATGTCACTGCGGCGTCCTGCATATAAATAACAATGATATGCCAGCCAGTGCGTTCCGGCGCCGCACCGTAGGCACAACGCAACTCGATGCGGTGCGGTCACGGCGCGGCGCCGGAGCGATGTCGCCGTGGCATGCCACACGGTACGTTCCGGCGCCGCATCGCAGGCACACCGCACTTCAATTGAGCGAGACACGAGGGGCGCTATACTTGTACTAATATACTAAGGCGCCGCAACGATGCCGTATTGCGCGCGCCGCATACCACATGTGTACAGTGATGCGACAAAATTAACGCAACATTAACATGTTTGGTGTCGATAGGCGATGGTTGTCACTTTCTGCCATGATGATGAGCGCCATCTGCTTGTTTACTACCATATGATATAAAAGAGGGGAATCATTACGAATTCAAACAATTACACAAAACAAACCACAGTAAAAAGAAACAAAACCATTAACCTATAGGATTATGGGTACCCTGCAAGAGACTGAGATAGAATACATCATACAAGAAAACAAAAAGTATCTTCACGCCCGTACGCACGCCACGTATTTTCGAAGAGGTAAGCAGAGGTACAACCAGTGCGAGCAGAGGTACAAACAGAGACATCCTCTCCATATATATATATATATATATATATATATATATATATATATATATATATATATATATATATATATATATATATATATATATATATATATATATATATATATATATATATATATATATATATATATATTAGTGATGGGCCGAATGTGGTTTGAACCGAATTCGAACTTCGGCCGAACATTCGGTGAAAATAGAAAAATTCGGCCGAATTTCGGCCGAACTTCGGTTTAATTTTGGGGCACTTTCTTAAAAGCGATACGTCGTGACTTTTTTACGAATTTGCTTAAAATTTAATCATTTTATACTAGCTATTTACCTATTTTACTACTTACTACTAGCTATTATATTGCCCGCGCCTTCGCTCGTGTAAAGTAAGAGAAAAAACGTATCCTATGTCAAAAAACTGCGTCTAATTCATAAATTGTGTCATAATCAGTTAATCCGTTCGGAAGTTATCGTTGACGAAAAAATCTGGAAAAAGTGTTTTTTCGATATAAATTCGAAATTTTTTCAAATACAGTTTCAAAGATCAACATTAAATCAAGTTTTCAAAAGTTACGGCTTTTCAAATATTAATATTTTGTTGTTTACAGCAAACTTAGCATGTTTAAAATGACTTTCAGACTAATATACCGATTGACTTAACAGTCTAATCAGCTTTTCTTTCTATAAATTGCGTAAAATAAGCAAATTGCATCAAAATCGGTTGATTTATTTGGGATTTAGTAATATCGAAAATTATAAAAAATAACTTTTGATATTGCTTCGACATTTCTGAGTCTGTAAATTACGTAGCTATGAAAATATTTTAGAGGTCGAAAATTGCGTTGAATGCCATTCGAAAGACCAAAGTCAGTCATCGTTTTTAAAATATATAGCATTTCAAAAATTTTGAAATTACTGTCATTTACAACGACTTCTACGTACTAACGAATATTTGTAACAAATTTATGATTTTTGAACTCTGAAAAAAATCTGTAATGTGCTAAGATATAGATAAAAATCTAGCAGAAAGTTTCAGGGATGACCTGCCGGGTCAATCGTTTTACAGATTTTTTGAACTCTTCGAACTCAAAAATCTATGCTGAAGTTTTTTCATTTTTGTTTTTGTTTTTTATTTAGCGGAATGTTTCAGGGATGGCCTGCTAGGTCAACTGTTTTACGGATTTTTTTTCGAAAGTATAGTATAGCCTATGTTTCTCGGGGATGATTTAATATCTTTCCAGTGGTGAAAGATTTTTTCAAATCGGTTTAGTAGTTTTTGAGTTTAGATGATACAATATACAAAAATATAGAATACAAATTTTTCCTCTTTATAACATTAGCATAGATTTCAAGCAAATTAGAGCAAAGAAGATACTTTCTTCTAGTGCCGAATGTTCGGCATTTAAACCGAATTTCGGCCGAATGTCGAAGTTCGGTTCAAGTTGCCGAAATTCGGTTAAACCGAATGTGAAACGAATTTCGGCCCATCCCTAATATATATATATATATGTATATATATATATATATATATATATATATATATATATATATATATATATATATATATATATATATATATATATATATATATATGTATATATATATATATATATATATATATATATATATATATATATATATATATATATATATATAGGCAGGCGGGGGGGTGATCGACGAATTTTCGCCGCCGCCGGTTCGCGTGGCCGGGCGGTTAGTGCTAGAAACTTGAAATTTCTCAGACGTATTTCTCTTATGATGTAGGCATCCACTAACGAAGTATTTTTCAAAATTCAACCCCGAAGCGGGTGAAATAGGGAATAAAAGTTTGTATGAAACTTGTTATTCCCTGGACATATTTGCAAGAAATTTCGTATGAATTGAGTACACAAAATTACGAATTAAGTGTTAAGGCGTTTTTCAAAATTCGACCCCTCAGGGGGTAAAATAAGGGAAGTAGCTTCTAAAGAAAAGGTTAAATAAGTTCTAAAGTTAATATGCGCGAGCGAAGCCGTGGGTAACAGCTAGTGTACCTAAAGACACTAAAAATATTAATGGTGCATTTGGTGGGGAACAATATGCCATGCCACATAATATATACTACCCTATAATATTAACATGAATACGACAATAAAAACAACTGAGAAAAGCTCAGGAAAGCTCCAGGAATAGGTCCGGGCGAGTCAGTGCAGAACCCTAGTTATATCGATAGTAGTAAGGAATTTGTCAAAATTGCTCTTTCTTATTTCTGATTTTTAACTTCCCACTACGTATGTAGATAAAGAATTTATTGATTTCAACGGCATCTGTACGATGAATGAAAAATGTTACACTTTTGTATGTATTAGCGAGTAAGTGAAATTTGTTTTTTTTTTCGATTCTCTAAATGTTTGTGATATATACTATTTAATTACTTCCGTAAACGTAATATAAACTCTATATGCTTATTACGTCCCTGGTAATTTCATCCTTTAATTTTGATTGCTAGCTTCAGGTTCGTCAATGGCAAGCACTGACGCTATTGCAGCAGGAATAGATAAGGCGGTTATAGTTACCAAATATCTGGGCGAGCTGTTGTGGAAATCTACCACCTACTAATTATATTACCACCTAGTATTTTAATAATTTTATTATCACCTAGTAGTCACGTCAGTCGCCTTTTACGACCTGCCTGGTAGAACGGCAGTTGGTCTATTTTTCAAAGGAGCCCGGACAAACACGGGGGATGTAACGCCGCATGCTTAAATTACCTGGTAAAGTTACAGAATAAGACAACTATGAATTCTTACACTGTTGGGAAAATACAATGTAAAGAGGGGACCAAGCTTGGACCAAGTTGCGACCAATCTAGGACCAAGCTGCGACATTACGTCCAGACCAAGTTTGGACGTAATTTCACAGAATTGTACCAACCAGTAGATATGTTAGGAGTAAAAATAGTATGAATATATTGGATTTTTAGAAATATCTAGCATTGTAATATGAGACGAACTTTTTATCAAAACATATTTGAACATGTCTATTACCTATTAACTTTATTTACACCAAACATATCGTGCATCAAAGCTATTAAATATTCGAATCCTTAATTTGAAAATACTTTGACACCAATTCGTCCCTTCGGTATGCCGAAACGCCGGCTGGTAATGAGGTTATAGTCAAACGTGGTTAAATTACTTTCCATGGACGTTTTAACAGACGGTATCGGACAAGTTCGTAATTTCATTTACAAGGACGGACTGAGGTTATTATAGAGGCAGTTTTTATATATTTTATAGGATATATGATATGATAACAACTTTGCTCGATGCTTTTGCTCGATAGATATTCGAGGGATTCATTCATCAAACAATAAGTCTAGTCAACAAGTTCAAAAACGTGAAACTTAGAGATAAAGGTCACATTGGCTTATTGAAATCATAATCACCCCTATGAAAATGTTTTTGAAGGATTTTGGTTTTTTTACGGAATGTCTGAATTACTATGGGCCTTATGGGCCGTTACAGATTCACCGGTTGCGGGGGCGAGCAGAGTGCTCAGCCAGGATTGGATTTTGGTGCAGATAAAAAATTGCAGTTTTTATGAACAAAATAAGATGAAAACATGGTATTTAGTTTTTCGTTAATAACTCGAAAAATGTTAATATTCAAGGAATTTAAAAAAAAATCTCGCTAAAGAGGAGGAAATTTCCGCTAAAAAAGTCTTCTCCTGGAATCCTATCTCTATTCACTACCTGTTCAGTACCTGTTCACTCTTCTCTTGAAGATCCCCAGATTGTACTCGACGGGGAACACAGATTTTGGAAGCATGTTCCAGTCCTTTTCGGTTCGAATGAAGAATGTTAAGTCTAACCGCTTTGTCCGGGCATGTGGAATGACCACCATATGACGATACCTAGAATCTGTGCACCTCGACGATCGATAGCATGTATATTAATGTACATATTTGGTCTATAAAATTTCACTTAATGGTAGGCTACTGTGAAAATTTGCAATATTTGTTTTTATGTCACAAAAATTTTATTTACAGTAAAAAAATCTTGTTGCACTTTTCTTAATATTTATTATTATTTTTAAATCTCCAAAAGATGTTTTTAATGTAAATTTGTATCATTTTCAATAAGCAAGATCAGCAGCCAAGGGTTTTTTTATTAATAACTTTACTCTGCCTCGTGGTCTTGGGATAGGCTATTCGGCTCAGATCATGTGGTCCCGTGGTCGAGCAAACGTGTTATTGAAATGTTTTCGAGGATTTTCTCGAAAATCTAAAATCTCAGTAGCAACTCGGAGACTGGCGAAGTGGTATATTACCACTCCCGTGCCTCGGATGAGCACGTAAAACTTTCGATCCCAGTTATCGCTAAAAATAGTCGATAATTGTTAACGTGTCGATATATGCCGCGATGAGGATTACCATTTATATCACCAACCGACAAACCGGTGAAACGCGGTGAACCGGAAAGTCTATAGACGTTCGGTTTACTCTGCATACCCCGCAAGGGAACCGGTAGTGATGATACTTCAATAAAAAACAGCAAAGCCACGTATTTTTTCCTCACATTTTTGATTTTCGATTCTCACAAATAAAGTAAAGTTAAATAACTTTTTATAGAATTTGTTTTGATGAAGTTATCTTTGTCTAAATTTTTTTCTGTATGATGTTGATCTTATCCAGGACTGAAGTTATAAGTACATGTTCGTATTTTTTACTTAACAATTTTTTTAAAAGTATTTTGGAGTCTGACTTTAATGAATGACATGACATCTACACTTCGCAGAAGTTTCATTCATTTTTAAAGAATTTTGAAATATTCACCGTGTTGTTAAGTGGTCCGGTGTCATGGTTGAGCATATGAGGTCCCGGGTTCGATTCCCGGGTCGGGCAAAACAAAACGTGTTTTTAACTTTTATGATAAAACAACGTTGCCCGGGATTGGAAAGGGCCCAGTTGGCAATAGGCTTGCCACCTATCACATTGTGTGAGATGGCATATACGGCTAATCGTGGGTACACTTCTTGTACCTCTGCCTACGTATTCCGGGTATGGACAGTTAGATACTTTTTTTACCCTTTTTTACATTATGCAATGTAAAAACAAAATAGTGAATTTTCACAACAGCCTATCCTTACGTAAAATGTTATAAAACACAAATTCTATTAGTATACTTAATATCGATTAGATGCATATTTTCTGAGATATTGGCAAAAAACTGAAAAATGACCTGTTTTATTTTCAAATATATTGTTTAGGTTTACATTTTACACATATTTTACTCATTTTTAGGCTAGTAAAATTGCATTTATAACATTTTAATAAAACAGTATATATTCTAAACTGATCTCTCGGGTTATATCCATTATACAAACACTATGAAATGGATACGCTAACTTATAATGAGCCGTGCGTTCAAAGGTTTTGTATACAATCCGGGTGTCACGTTCAACTGGACTTACCACCCGGAAACCGTAGAAACTTGTGATGTCTGTAACTTCTAAATTATAAAACTGATGACTTTGAAATTTTTAAAGAATAATCTTTATAGTACTTACTTTTGAACAAAAAATAATAAAGGATTTCGGACTTAATGAATTAAAGCTAATTATACGTTTTTATTTTCATCCCCTATTCCACGGGAACCGTATTGAATTTTGGGATAAAAAGTATCCTATAACCTTCTTCGGAGTATGAATTTTAACCATGCTAAATTTCATTTGAATTCGTTCAGTAGATTCGGCGTGATGCGCGGCCTTGATACAGACAGACAGACAAAAATTAAAAAAATTACATTTTTCGCTTCAGTGTCGATTAAAGAGTATCTTCCAAAAAAAATTTTTAAAATATCTTCAATGTACAGAAATCGACCTCTTACAGTTTTATTATATGTATATAGATATAGATATATAGATATAGATATAGATAGATATAGATATAGATGTTAAATCAGGACGGTTAGATTTTGTCTTGTTTTTAGTTTTAATTTTTAATTGGCCCAATGATGCTTATAGAAGCTAAACCGGTTGGATAATATGTATATTAGTTTATTGTGAAACAGTACAAGTGTTATCGATATAAAATATTGTATGAAAACAAACAAGAATTAATCAATGGCCATATGTGAAAATTTATCGGCTACACTACTCTCTACGCTATATCATTTCATCCTTATCATCTTGACATCTGAAAGAAATAAAATCGCAATATAGTAGAATAACGCCATTTTTAAGATATTTTTGTCTCGCATATCTATTCTGTGGCAATTGCCAACGGATGTGTTTCCGAATCGATACTACTTTGGGTCCTTCTAGAAAAGAACTTAGTATCTTCACGCCCGTATCCCCGAAGATGTATTAGTTTACTGATCAAAACATTTTCAAATGGTAAAACATTTTACTTATATCCGACACATTAATTTTACAGAAAAATGTAAAGAAAATGTCTAAAATGGACAATTCGCAGATCGTCTGACGGATATATCTACAAATGACACATGGACGCATTTGCTCATGTGAGCAGCTGTATGTTTACCGCCTAACACTATCTCTATTATTCGTAGTATTTGTGTAGTCTGTGTTCTTATCAGATGAACAATCCTTTAGTAAGTTTAGCAAGAAAAACAATCTAAATCTCCCTTTTTCACAACTAAAATCGTCGATAAACTCATTTATTTAAATCGCTCCCTTAATTTGAAAATACTTTGGCACCAATTCGTCCCTCGGTATGTCGATGGTTGGTAATGAGGTTATCGTCAAACGTGGTTTAATTGCTTTCCGTGGACGTTTTAACAGATGGTATGGGACAAATTCGTAATATCATTACAAGGACAGACTGGGGTTATTTTAGAGGTTACTATTATTATTTTTATAATGTAAAGTACTTAATACTCATTGATATATTACTTCGAAACACGTAAGACTTAGATAAAAATGTGTAATGGTGTACCTATTCAATGGTGTATTGGTCACATTATAGTTGACTTGAAGCATTCGCCGTGTTGGTCCCGGCCTCCTTTGTAGAATAGGCCAACTGCTATTCTGCCAGGCAGGTCGTAAAAGGCGACCGATTGGCTATCGAGTCACTACCATCGTGGCTACTAGGTGGTAGAGTTCTGCATTGTCTCGCCCGGGTCTGGTACCACCGCCTTACCTATTCCTGCCGCAATAGCGTCAGTGCTTGTCGCTGTCGTGTTCCGGTTTGGAGGGTATGGTAGCCGGTAAACTTATGCATGTGGCATTAGACCTCGCCACAAGATAGCAACGCACCATTAACATCTTTGGTGTCTATAGGCGATGGTTGACTCTTTCCATCAGGAGACCCATCTGCTTGTTTGCTATCTTATGATATAAAAAAAAAAAAAGCGAAAACTTTGTACACCTTTGTACGACAATTACGTGAAAGGAGGAGTATGAAATTTGGCTCAGTTAAAGTTTACACAGTACAAAAGAGCAAAAATCTTATATATAATATGCATCACCTTAGTATTATTATAGTGGTCCCAGGCTCAAACTTTTTTTTTATTATTATTAATATATTAATATTATTATATTATTTATTATTATTATTTATAATTTTAGAAATTTAAGAAAAAAAAATTAGCACTTAAAAGCTTAATATTTTACAAACGAGTACCTTAATCAAAAACTTGTTTTTACAAACTTATAATATTTTTAAAAAAAATTGCCCAACAATACCCACACAATGGGGTACGTGAGAAAAAAAACATCCCCACTTTACATGCAGGGGAGCTTACCCTGAAAAATATATTTTTCAAAATTTTATGTTACCACTTTGTTAACATGGCTAATACGCATATTCGTACCAAATTACAAGTTTCTAGTAGTGAGGATCTCTGAGATATCGTACGGACGGTCGGATGTATGGACGGACGGACTGAAAAAAGCGAAACTATAAGGGTTCTGAGTTTACTTCGAAACCTTAAAAAAAGTTTGTTTCTGGAACCACGGTCTATTAGAAATACATTAAATTAATAACAATTAAACACTACCATTTGTTTGACACACATCATAAATATACACACATGTATGCTATTTTGTTTCTGGCTAAAGCCTTTTGTCAGCCTTAGAATAGAGTAGAGTAGGGTGGAGTAAAGTAGAGTAGAGTATGGAAGGGTAGGGTAGGGTCGGGTAGGGTAGGGTAGGATAGGGCAGGGTAGGGTAGGATAGGGTAGGGTAGGATAGGATGGAGTAGGGTAGTGGAGCGGAGTGGAGCGGAGTGGAGCGGAGTGGAGCGGAGTGGAGCGGAGTGGATCGGAGTGGAGCGGAGTGGAGCGGAGTGGAGCGGAGTGGAGCGGAGTGGAGCGGAGTGGAGCGTGGTGGAGCGGAGTGGAGCGGAGTGGGCGGAGTGGAGCGGAGTGAAGCGAAGTGGAGCGGAGTGGAGCGGAGTGGAGCGGAGTGGATCGGAGTAGAGCGGAGTGGAGCGGAGTGGAGCGGAGTGGAGCGGAGTGGAGCGGAGTGGAGCGGAGTGGAGCGGAGTGGAGCGGGGTGGAGCGGAGTAGAGTGGAGTGGAGTGGAATGGAATGGAATAGAATAGAATAGAATGGACTGGAATGGAATGGAATGGAATAGAATGGAATAGAATAAGCTTTTATTCTAAATAAGTATTCCTGTGATACATTTCTTGAACGTCCACATTAAAGACATACATCAAAACTTAGTTTATTATCAGTCACAGATGGTCACAGTACAAGAAGAAAGTTAGAAGAGATTTTAATATTATCTAGTGAAACTTACGATTGAATTTTAACCAGCGGGCGATCGCTATTATTATTAAATGAGCACTTCTGTTATATAATAAACTAGCTGTGCCCGCCAGAAAAAACAAACAGATAGACATAAAGACAGATAGACAAACAGACAAAAATTGCAAAAAATATTATTTTGGTATATGTCTCGTGTACACATCCATATGCATTTAGTAAAAAGCGGTTATTTTAATATTACAAACAGACACTCCAATATTATTTATTTGTATAGATAAACTAACATACCTACGTTGTTACTAACAAAATATAGATAGATGGTCTGAAATAAATTTATTATTACATACAATAAAATCGTAGGAAAGTCAAAACTGTACATTGAACATTTTTTTAAAAGAATACTTGGGGCGTGATCTACAATCGATATTGAAGCCAAAAATATAGTTTTTAGAATTTTTGTCTGTTTGTCTGTATGTATGTCCGGGGTAAACTCAAAAAGTACTGCATGGATTTACTTCAAATTTTGCATGAATATTACTAACAGGTCGGGTCAACATATAGGCTACATATTATCACGCTATCACTTACAGGGGAGGAGCTGTGCAGAGTAAACGAAGTCCGCGCGGACGAAGTCGCGGGCAAAAGCTAGTAAATCATATATCGTGTATCTTGTAAAACGCTCTAATAATTTGAACCAACCGTTGTGCTTAGAGTTAGACATGGTTTTCCTTTAAATTTTATTTACATTGGTGTATTTTCTAAAACGCTTCTTTGGATAAAGAAACTTAGGTAGCTACCTAGATAGCTAGAAATTAGTGTTGCCTTAAGGCGAGGTATTTCGACGCGCGTCAATTCTATAGAAAATGAGTGGCGCGGTATGTTCTGAAACCGCTGGGAAACGTGTTAATATTCGGATAAATAAATATAGGACATCAGCTGAAAACTAAAATTTAGCACATTTTTTTGTATTTACAACTAAATATCACCATATAAAAATCATGTGGAAGATTAGAAATATTATTAACAAATTACTTGTTTTAGAGATTTTTAACCTGTTTTCGGAATTTTATATGATCGAGTAAAGTACATTCTATCATGTAATGAGTTAGCACATTCTTTAGGTAATATCTTCAGATATATCGTGTAGTTTTTGCAAAATTGTTATTTAACAATCAATACAAAAAAACGTGGTTTAACAAACCAGTTTTTTCCCGTTTGTCGCGATGCCTCGCCTTAAGATTTAATGTCGTCAAGCAGATTTTTACCCGGTACTTAGAACAAAATTATAGTATGATAAATTGGATAGTGGTAGATAGATATAATTGGATAGATAGCCATCGTCGGCACTTGGTAAAACTGCATTTTAAATTATGTATTACAAATAAACTCACTTGTACTTCCAGTTCACGTATATTTTTAATTTTTTATTGTTCACATCCAACCGGTTTCGCTTATTAAAGCATCATCAGGAATGTTTTACACATATTTTATAATATCTTTAACATATTTTTTTACAATTTAAGTTACATTATTAGCTACTCTTTATAGGTGGGTATTAGACAAATATTTCAATTTGACACAAATATCTGAATTTTAAAAATATACGTGAACTGGAAGTACAAGTGAGTTTGTTTCTAATACATAATTTATAATATGATATTTCATAAGAAAACTTTTAAGCAAAATAGTGAAGTCATCTCACCGTCTCTCCCGGACCTTTTATACATTAATCGATCAGGAAAAGATTTTCACTATAGCAAGCTAAATATTTTAGAATTTAAATTCCCTGTATGATTGTTCGTAATATAATTAATATTGCTCGACAAATAATACGTACGAGTATCAATGTTAGACAACGATATTAATACATAGAAATACATGTATAAATACTGAAATAGAATTAGTAAACACCCATTCCCACTCACCCAGATATATAAACATATTATTTTGTACTCATCACACTGTGGCGCCGCTGGTCCGTACCGCTGAAGGGTCATAGTGATGGAATCAGCGGGCCAGCTTCTTGTCAGTATGACGTCATTACTGTGGAGGTCGATGACGTCACACAAGGACAAGGAAGGGAGAAGGATCACGTCGGGATAACCGCTGTGGCATGTTGATAGCTGTTAGTGGGGATGATCACGTCGGGGTCACCACTGTGGCGCCGCTGGTCCGTACCGCTGAAGGGTCATAGTGATGGGACCAGCGGCGCCACAACACAAATGTTTGTCCTTGTTGGGAATCGAAGACGAGCCCCTTTGATTGCGAAAAACCACACAGATGACTGTTTAAAAAATATCTAAACGGTTGATCCTACGGATCCTGAAACTTCCCACTTAATTAAGGTATTTTAAGCTCAAAAAAGTAAAAAATATAAGCATAAAATTTTCAGTTCAAACATCTATTTTGTTAATAATGGCAATATATATTAATTTTTGAATAACTTTATATTTTGAAAACGATAATGGCATTCAACTCAATTTTTGAGATCTAAAATATTGCTTTAGCTAAATAATCGATAGGTTGAAAAATTTCGATGCAATGTCAAAGAACATTTTATTTTTTTTCATTGATAAATCTAAAACAAATTGACTGATTTTGATTAAATTGTCGGTATTTGACGCAGTTTTTAAAGAAGAAAAGCTGATAAGATTTTTAAGTCAATCGGTGAATTAAGTTGAAAGTAATTAAAAAAAATTAAGTAAGTTTGCTAAAAACAACGTTATTTTAATATTTGAAAAGCTGAAGTTTTGAGAATTAGGTTCGATTTTGATTTTTAAAGCGGCATTTGACGTAGTTTTTTTAGTACTAAAATATCGTAGAATATCAAAAAAAATATTAGTTGAAAAATTTCGGAGCAATGTCGAAAAAACACTTTTTTTTAAAAAAAATTCGTCGACGATTACTCCCAAACATATAAACCGATTTTGATGCAATTTGTGTATTAGACGTAGTTTTTTTAGGCATAGAGCTGATTAGTTTTTGTACTCAATCGTTACATAAATCTGGAAGTTATATTAAAAAAATACTGTTTCGCCAAAATTTTATTTGGTGTTTTATCAAAATTTCTCAAAATCTCTTGGACTGAATCGGTTCAAATTTTGAGGCAGTCTAAGTTGAGCGGAATCCAATCGAATGATATCAACCGCGTTTCGATCGGTCCAGCCGTTCAAAAGTTATGAGATGTTTTCATACACACAAACATACACACACACAATGTTGACCAAAAAGTTGTTAGGTGTAGGGTATCTCTTATATGGGGGAGCATAGGTATTATTATTTTGCTATTAAACACCCTTTCAGACGGTATACGTTCCAGTGTATTTTGATTTAAAAAGCCATTTTAAAGAATTTTTGGCTGATTACATTTTTTTTAATTTTTCACTTAAACTCCATATTTATGTACTAAAATCATTTTTTTATTTACGTAATTAACATACCTTTACAAGAACTTATAAATACAGCTTAATCGGACGTAATAGTTGTTCCGAGCCAAAAGATGTACTATATGCAAAATACCTAAAAACGCAGCGAAATTATCTAAAAACGGCGGCACTTTTACTCCACTCCTCGCGACGCATCGTAATCAAATTATTTGATTATTTAGCTATCCAGCGGTGTAATTAGATTTAGGATGTTCGTGATAGTTACATAACTACACAGTTTTACAGTATATACAGTTTACATACAGTTTGATATTATAGCTACATAGATATAATATCAAACTGTATCTCCAGTTTTGATATCATCAGTTTTTTTAAGAAATTTAAAGAAGTATTCACGTCAAAACTGGTAACGAAATAACATTTCACAAGGTAGCGGCGGTAGTTTTGATTTTATCTACTGAGTAGATAAGGTTAATTGCTTTTAACCCCGCGGCTACATATATCGGCCTACGGCGAAGGTTCGCTAGCACTATGTTTTTTTTATAAATGGCTTTTGCCCATTGCTTAGGGTAATGAGATTCCGACAATGTCTACGTGGTGACTAAGACGCGTTGGAGAATTGTTATATGTTGTTGATTATTTATCAGTGAACAATTGATTCCACTTTTATTAGGATATTTGCCACCACCTGAAACAACGATATTGGAGACAAAAACACAACATACATATTTTTAGTTATTACAAACACAACATACATTTCATAACTACAGATATATAATTTCATTGAACTACATATTATAACTTAATGTCAAAGTAGTCTATATGAGTTGAATAAAGGGGGTGTGCGTGTAACACAGTAAGGATTTGAAATTCATAGGGCGAGGTATAAAGTCAGGTAGAATATCATAAAGAAAAACTGAGTACTTTGGAAAACTAAAGAAAATGTGATCCGGAGAATCCACATACAAGCCGCATTCGCAGATAGAATGGTCTCTCACATGAATTTTATTAAGGAAAACTGGAGTGCATCCATGACCTAATCTTTATCTGCAGATAGTTAATGTAGCTCTTTCTATGCCTTTACAAAACCTGGAAAACCACGGTTTTGGAGCAGATCGTTGATTGGATTGAACCGTAGTATCTTCCAGTATGTAGTCTGGATGTCTGCCAGTCAGAGTTCCAAGTTTCTTTTAAAAGAGAACTTGAAGGAAGTAAGATTTATAGTCTAAATTCACGAGCTATATCGCGACAACTGCTTACGCCATAATGACGTCGTATTATCACTGGTCACCAAACCGCGGCTAGCAGATTATATTTGTGCGGCCTGCTGATGATATTTGTGCGGCCCAGCGAAATCTATGTCGATGGTGCGGCCCACGACAAAGCAAACAAGAATATTGTAACATTACTCAAAATCTTTTCTTCTGAAATTCTTAATTCATGAACATTCGTTCCTTAAATTCTGTAATTTTATGCTACTGTCTACTGTATTTCATTCGTCCAAAGATTACGAACTTATGATACAGCTTCATAAACATTAAAGGTTATTTTTTTCTATCATGGAACAAAATAAAATAGCATACGTCGATAAACTAGTTCAATATCAAAATACGGCTTATATATGAAATTACCTAAACATATGTATGCGGATAAATTATACTTTGTTATTATTATAATTGTTTATCGTAATTATATTATAGTTTCTTTGTCGTGAGTCGCACAAATATCACCTGCGGACCGCAGTTTGACACCCACTCCAGTGACGCGTCAAGGCCCTTCGCGATGCAGTTGCGCGATAAGCCGATACATCGTGCTAGCGTGAATCTTCGCCGTAGCCCGATATGTATAGCCGCGCCATAACGGTACTGAGTGCAAATAAAACAATGAGATGTGTTGTGTTGTGGGACTCCCGGCAGGAATAAAATTCTTTTCGCTATAATATCTTACACATCTGCTAATTTATCGGTTTTGTTACCAGTCTATTCCTACTTGTCACAATCGGGTTCCAGTTCAAAAGATAAGGTAGTTTATAGTCTAATGCATGTAGTATTTTAATCGCGCCAAACGGATAACAACGCACCGTTATTATCTTTGATGTCTACAGGCGATGTTAATCTCTTTATATCAGGAGAAACATCTGCTTCTTTGCTATCCTATGAAATAAAAAATATAAGTAATTTTGTTCCAATACCTCTGAAAAATAAGGTCAAAAAGGATCCTTACTTTAGTGCCAAATAAAACACTATATCAAACATTTACACTCACAAAACACATTATCCAGGCTTATGAAGGTCACGATGCTCTCAATAGATATATATCATTTCGGCCGTTACAGCTATTTGGGATCCAATATCAGAGGCCAAATATTTTCTTACTGATAACTTAAAAGACTTTCTGTATACCTTTCTGCCGTCAGCACATTAACCCTTACAGATAGATGTCTATATTTGGATAGATGACGAAAGAACTGTAATATAATAATCTTTAAAACAGTCAGTCGGAATAATGTACTCATCTATGTAACACGCAGGAAATAAAATAGTAATTCGTTGGTGTTCTCTTGACGACAAACAATAATATACTCCTGCTCTTCTAATTTTTTTTATAGCAGAGGGGGCAAACGAGCAGGTGGTACACCTGATGGTAAGTGATCACCGCCGCCCATGGACTACTGCAATACCGGGGGTCTTGCAGCTGTGTTGCCGGCCTTTTAAGAATGAATAAGCTTGTTTCTTGAAGGTCCCTAAGTCTTATCCGTTCGGAAACACCCCCGAGGGTAATTGATTCCACAAAGAAGTAGTGCGAGGCAAAAAGTGCCGACAAAAGCGCACGGTTGTGGATTTCCAGACATCGAGGTGGTGAGGATGGAACTTTAAATTTTGACGCGCGATCATTGATATGCAGAAGAAACAGTGTCGATGATAGCCCGCAGCCTTGGGGAACACCAGCATTGACAGATTTGAGGTCGGAGCATGCACCGTCGACTAAGACCTTGATGATCCGATCAGCCAAAAAACTGGTGATCCACTTGCATAATTTCTCGGGAAGCCCATAAGAAGGCAGCTTTGAGAGAAGCGCTTTATGCCTTACCCGATCGGAGGCATTCGCTATTTCAATACGAACTGCCAATGCCTCCCACTTGGACTCAACTGCCTCCGCCCAGCAATGCGTCAGATATACTACAAGATCACCAGTTGAGCGACCACGACGGAAACCGCACTGACGGTCGCTAATCACCTGGTGCTCTTCTAAATACTTCAGGAGCTGATAGTTTATAAGTGTCTCCATTACTTTGGAGAACAAGGAGGTTATGGCTATTGGCCGATAGTTTGACAGATTAGAGCGATCTCATTTTTTAGGGATGGGATGCACTAAAGCTGTTTTCCATGAATTCGTTACCGCGTTGAGTGAATAGGAAAGCCGGAATAAGTGCGTCAATACTGGCGCCAACTCTGGAGCACATACTTTAAGCACAATTGAAGGGATGCCATCAGGCCCACTCGACTTGTCGATGTCCAAGGAAAGTAGTGCTTTACGCACAGATGACTGCTGAAACTGTAGTTCTGGCATAGAACTATCACACTGCGGGATGGTAGGCGGTGCGTTCCCTTGGTCATCCAGGGTCGAGTTGGCCGCAAAGAACGAGCCCAGAAGATCGGGTTTCTCTTTTGCGGTATGGGCCAGAGAGTCATCGTCTTTGTGCAAGGATGGAAGTGAAGGCTGGGAGAAATTCCCTAAGACAGCCTTGGCGAGAGACCAGAATGCACGAGTGCCCGAAGGAAGGCGAAATAATTTCTCAACAATTCTGCCAATGTGTTCCGCTTTTGCCTTGGCGATAGCTCTTTTGAAGAAACTCGAGGAAGAGTTGTACTTCTTTCGTAATGCGCTAGTTTTAACATCACGAGATGCAGACGCAGCAGCCCAAGCTCGGTAGCACACCTGGTTTCGGCGTAAAGCCGCTTTGCAGTGGCGACTAAACCAAGGCTGAGACTTGCCACCGATGGGTACCGCAGAAGATGGAATGAAAAGTTCCATGCCCTGCAGCACCACATCAGCGACAGAGTCAGCAACAGCATTCGGATCATCCAGCGAGAAGCACAACCGCTCCCATGAGTAGGATGCCGTGGGATGCCAAAAGGAGGCCGTGATGGGCGCGTGACCGGCACTTTGCTCTGGATCAGGTGGTAATCCGACGCAACAAGGGGAGTGTCTACCGATAACTGATAACGATTCGGGTGGGAGGTTAGCAGGAGGTCCAACAGTGAAGGCGTATGGCCATCCACATCGGGAACTCGCGTAGGCGAGGTTACCAATTGTGGTAGACCATACGCCAAGGCAAATCGTGAACAGACCTCCCCGCATGATCGGTGGTGCGAGAACATAGCCATTCGGCGTGGTGGGCATTAAAATCGCCCAAGATCACGATCTCTGCGGATGAGGTCTGCTCTAACACGGAATCTACAGCCATTTGTAAATGCTTGACGAGCCAGTCAACTTCAGTATTCCTGCTATGGGACCTGTATAGGCACGCGTAGCTGCGTGGATGGTCGTCACAAGCTACGCGTAACCAGAGGATGGATAGGTCTTGACCTTCAAGCCTGCCGAGGCGCCGGTAACAGATATCTACTCTGGCGTATGCGCACACACCAGCCCGCGGTACAAAGGAATGTTCCAGTTTGTACCCCGGGTAAGAGAGGTAGGAAGTATCAGCCGGAGAAGATATCTGTGTCTCGGTCAAGAAGAGCAAAGCTGGCTTCGCCGTCTCGAGATGGTAGTGGACGGCAGTTACAGAAATCCACAGTAAGCGTGGTGCCATGGCCTTCGTGCTCTGTTTACCCCGGACAGGGTTGTCTAGGAGCGCAATTTTGCGCCCCCCCCCCCCCCTCCCCCGCAGAATACGCAGGGCAGCCTGAGCATCCCTGATCTGGCTTGAATCCAGAGCACGGACGCCCAGGGGGGATTCTCTACTACAGGTGCAAGTGGTACCCCCCTGGAGTAAATTTTTTTAAATCGCGCATCCATAGTGTGTGGGGGGAGGGCTACGCCTCCGGGACTCTCACAAACCGAACAAAACGCAGCAGCAGGGCTGCTACTTTACGTCGGTGTCAAGCGAGGGAGTGGTATCTCCCCGGGCGTGCCGGCCTATTCAGTTGCAGTATGGCACCACCACTAATTTGGTTGACTGTTAAATAATTTTTGCCATAAAAATTATCCCTTCAGCGGGCTGTTGGGGCCATTGGGGGCGAAGCATGGGAGTGTTACTAAACCCCAAAGTAAGCAAATTATTTGCTTGTGTTATAGGTGTTAGTCAACGATACAAATACATATATAAATACTAGAATATATTTAATAAATCCCCAAACCCGGAAATACAAACATTTATGCTCATCACACAAATGCTTGTCCCCGTCGGGGGTCGAACCAGAGCCCCGTCGATTGCGTAGTCAGGGTCGCTAACCACTCGACCAACGGAGCGGTCAAATATTCTTTAGATATTGAACAAATTAAATTAAAAAAAGGAAATGTCACTTCGTAGTCAATGACACCGAAGCCAAAAAATAAATTTCAAAGCTTTGAATTTATTAACGAAGTCCTTTTTTTGTCAAAGAAAATAAAGAATTTATTTTACCATGACGACTGAAAACGTAAAGCGCCTATTGTGCATTAAAAATCTTCAAAGATCGTTTCGTGAAATATACTGGATGTTATTAATCTTAATTTTCTTAGGACTTAGTCATATTTTAAAGTTATATAAAAAGATGCTTGTTTCACTCAAAAATCAACCTGCATTCTGCGTGAAAATACCAAGAAATTACACCGCTGAAGTGGAAAGATAAAGTGTGGAATGTTGTGGATATGTGGAATTGAAAATTCCACATATCCATAATACTGCCTTTTAGTGATTCACAAATAATTCGGGACCAGGTTGAATGCGTACGGTCCGGTAAACTCGGATTAAGAATATAAAAATATGAGTATTATTAGGTTGAAGAAAAGTTTCTCGTATTTTATATCACTATTCAATTTTTTTTTCATATTTAGTAACAATTTTTCGCCCACAGAGGCGAGCCTAGTGGTCCGATCTCAGTGTTGAATACATGAGGTCCCATATTAGATTATCAGGTCGGGCAATTCATAATTGTGTTTTTTCAGTTATCTGATAAAAACATTGTTGCTTTGCCCGGATTGGAAAGTGGCCGGTTGGCAATAGGCTTGCCATCATCACATTGTGGAATAAGTATCTTCCGCTAATCGTGAGTGTACTGGTTGCACCTCCGCCTACCTTTTCGGGGATATTAGCGTGTAGATACTTTTTTACGTTTTTTATTAGATCATTTATTGCCATTTTGTGGGTAGAGTGACGTAATCCTATTATTGTAGAAATTTTGGGACTCCTGTTCAAAAAACTACAAGGTATTTTGGCAGTTCTATTTTGATGCTAACTTTTTACTATGCTTAAAAGCCAAGATTTTCTATTCTTTGATACAAAATAGTAAATCACTTTTTTATGTACCAAAGAATAGAAAATAAGTGAATGACTCTTCGGATTGAAAGAGACGACCACACAAGGGCGGATTTTTTCCCCGTGTTGATTCCGGGCTTCTTTGAAGAATAGACCAAGTGCCGTTCTGCCAGGCAGGTCGTAAAAGGCGACCGATTGGCTATGCGAGTCACTACCATCGTAGCTACTAGGTGGTAGAGTTCTGCATTGTCTCGCCCGGGTCTGGTTCCACCGCCTTACCTATTCCTGCCGCAATAGCGTCAGTGCTTGTCACTGTCGTGTTCCGGTTTAGAGGGTAAAGTAGCCGGTAAACTAATGCATGTGGCATTAGACCTCGCCACAAGATAGCAACGCACCATTAACATCTTTGGTGTCTATAGGCGATGGTTGACTCTTTCCATCAGGAGACCCATCTGCTTGTTTGCTATCTTATGATATAAAAAAACCAAGGGAGGGGTCATGAAGGTCATGACCTCCCTCAGGCAGGGGCCTAGGTTCTAAGTATGGATTATTGTAAACAAACAAGGAGTAAGGAGTAGAACCTATCTCGTAAGTTGCCATTCAGGTGGCGCGATTGCAGTAACACATGCATACGTTTGCCGGCGACCTTGTCCTCTAAAACCGGAACATGACAGTTATAAGCGTAGACGCTATTGCGGCAGGTATAAATAAAACGGTGACACCAAACCCGAGTAAAATGATGCGGAACACCATTACTTTACAGTCACGAGTGAAGTTATATATATAGTGTAGCGTATCGAAAAAACATATCAAATTCTTTTGCTTTTAATAATCGCTAAATATGAAACAGTCTTTATTTACGAATTTCTAAACTTTTAAAGTGATGACGTCATAAAGTAGGGCAAATTGAAAAAAAAATCGTTCAAATTAATCTTTAGAGGCACTATTTTTTGTGAATTTTATAGCGACTACCGGATCGGAAAAAATATTTCAAACTATTTTAATAATCGGTAAATATGTGTTTTATTTACAAACTAAGTGATGACGAAAGAATCGAAAAAAAATCGTTCAAATTAATCCTTACTTTTGCGGTTTGACAGGTTTATTGCTCCTACTGAATTGGAACGCAAAGACAAACGAACGAGAAGATCCTTCGAAAGAAACTTAAGATATTTGTCTCCTTTAATATGTTTGTTTTTTTAAAATATTGTTTTAATTAAGTATTTTCACGCCCATATCCCCGAAGGGGTAGGCAGAGGTAGAACAAGTGCACCCACGATTAGCCGAAGATACTTGGTCCCATAAATGTGATAGGTGGCAAGCCTATCGCCAACCGGGCACTTTCCAATCCCGGACAACTTTGAGTTTCTCAGAAAACTGAAAAAACACTTTTTTTTTAAAGTGCCCGACCCGGGAATCGAACCCGGGACCTCATGTGGTCAACTCCAAAGCTGGACCACTAGACCACAGAGGCGATAATTTTAATTAATTACAATAATAGTAAAAAATTGATTTGAGAATCAATTAATTTCAAGCATTTCCCTCCTAAATCCATACTCCATACTTAATATTATAAATGCGAAAGTCTGTCGGTCTGTCTGTCTGTCTGTTACGCTTTCACGGCTAAACCGCTGGACCGATTTTCATGAAATTTGGCATGGATATAATTGAAGATCCGGGGTCAAACATAGGCTTTTTTTTTTCAAAAATCAGTCCCTGGAGGGCTGAAATAGGGGATGAAATTTTTATTAAAATCTATGTAAACGACTTATTAATATACTCACGGGCGAAGCTGCGCGGGTCAGCTAGTAATCTATATTATAACGGTTCTAAGTTTTTTTTTATATCAAACGATAGCAAACCTGTAGATGGTTCTTCTTATGGGAAAAGAAACCATCATGACGATGCCATATGCATAAGTCTACCGGCTTACATGCATTAGTTTTACCCTCCAAACCGGAACACGACAATGACAAGCACTGACGCTATTGCGGCAAGAATAGGTAAGACGTACGAAATACCCGGGCGAGTGTTAGTTCTGGCTAAGCACTCTGCTCGCCCGAAAAGTCCGGTGACGCGGTAACGACCCATAAGTTCAACTGTAATAGCCATTTCGAAAAAAAACCCGGGTGAGACGTTGCGGAACTCTACCATCTAGTAGTTACGATGGTAGTGACAACTTAGTCGCCTCGCCTCGCAAATTAGCCGCCTCTTACGACCTGCTTGACAGAACGTTATTTGGACTATTCTTCAAAAGGGCCCGGACACGTTACACGTAACACGTAAAAACACGTTCTTCGCGCGCTTGTTTTAACACGTTCCTCGCAATAGCCTAATTCTAAAATAAACCAAAGAAACCAAAAAAGTAATTTACATATCGATTTGTATTACTGGGGTCTTTAATTTATTTGAAAGTTGGAAATAAAATTACCTTAATTCAGTTATTTTCTTGGATTACAACTTTGTCGCCTCTGTGATTTAGTAGTCCGGTGTCGGTGTTCACCACCTAACGCTCGGGTTCGATTCCCGGGTCAGACAATTCAAAAATGTTTTTTCAGTTTTTTTTATTAAAACATTATAAAAAAAACAATAAGCTTTAAAAACGTTCCCCACAGATTCGTGTGTTTGCCGTTTTGCAGATTCGTAAATTTATAACGATACACATTGTGTGTGTGTGTGTGTGTGTGTGTGTGTGTGTGTGCGTGTGCATGTGTGTGTGTGTGTGTAAATTATATAAAAACATTAAGAGTAAAAGCGGTTAGCACTTAACATCATTTGTTTAGTCGGATAATTTGTCTACATACATCATGTCTGTTCCATTTCTCAATGTCTACGTGTCCAGACCTCAGCCTGCATAGATAACTTAGCTAATTGTAAGATTTTTGCTCGTGACTTTGCTCGCATTAAAAGTTACTTTCCTACAACATTTTTTTTACTATCGATGGGGAAGCGCTTGACCACGATCTCGCCTGATGGTAAGCTAAGATGCGGCCTAAGATGGAACGCGCTTCTCTAGGAAAGTGTGATCTTCGCCATGAAAGTGTGATTAGAAAAAAGTATAGTTACGCTGGTTCTCTTGCGGGTAGATACATAGAACCGAACTTCTATAAACTTTTCAATTCACAAGACGTCTCTTACATTACTTGAAATAATCGGTAACAGCACAGCTCTAGGTGCTCATTGAAGGCATAGAATGTTATCACGCCATTACCAGAATCCATCGATAATATCCATACCATCGAGTCACTACCATCGTGGCTACTAGGTGGTAGAGTTCTGCATAGTCTCGCCCGGGTCTGTTACCACCGCCTTACCTATTCGTGCCGCAATAGCGTCAGTGCTTGTCGCTGTCGTGTTCCAGTTTGGAGGGTAAGGTAGCCGGTAAACTTATGCATGTGGCATTAGACTTCGCCACAAGATAGCAACGCACCATTAACATCTTTGGTGTCTATATGCGATGGTTGACTCTTTCCATCAGGAGACCCATCTGCTTGTTTGCTATCTTATGATAAAAAAAATCCGATCCAAATCCGAAAATAAGAAATTTAATTTTTCGAAAAAAAGCTTGAAATAATCTCAATAATATTTTCCTCGATTTGAGGATCCCGGGACTTCACAATCTAAGTCAAATAGGCTAACCCTTTAGCCCTAAGGTAGGAAAGAGTAACAATTTTGTTTTTATAATAGGTACTAAGATTTAATTTATTGTACTGTTTTACAAACACTTTTTTGTTAAATTTATATATGTTGACCGGTTTCCGCTTTTTGCATTATCTTCACGATTAAATGATATTAAAAATGATTTCGATATGTTTTCATTCAATATTTAATATTAAAACATTTGTACTGTTTCTCAATAAATTATTACATATATTAACCAACAGGTTTCGCTTCTAAATAAGCATCATCAGGGCAATTACAACATACAACTAAAAACAAAACAATATCTAGCCGTCATGATTTAACATTTTACAATTTGAAAGCATAATACGTACTACTTTCAATAATATTATCATTGCAAACTAGCTGACCCGGCAAACGTTGTTCTGCCTTTTAGAGTAGTTATACTCTTATGTTTTTTCTACATTTTTTCACCTTTTAAGTCTTCCCTGAACTTCAACAATTAATTCAAAACCAAAATTAGCCAAATCGGTTCAGCCGTTCTCGAGTTTTAGCGAGACTAACGAACAGCATATGATTTTTATATACAAGAAGAAGATATGTCAACTGTGGGGTTGTCACTTTATGTGCATATATTTTTCCACACAATTGAGGAAAACATAAGTGAATGTACGATATTTTTTATAATGTCACTTTAAAATTAAATTAATTTAAATAAGACTGTCAATCATAATTGGAATTGAAATATTTAAAATTAAAATTAATTCAAAATCAAATATCAAAATATTAAATCAAATCAATAGAAATCAAATGTCAAATTGAAAAAAGAGAGTTGTGAAATGTTAGTTTCCAAATAAAATTAAATATAATAGATACCAATTATAATTATGAAATAGAAGTTCAATCAGGAAAAAGAGATAGAGTAAAAAGAAGAGAGTGTAGAAGTAGTGTATTTATTACACGAATAGCTTTTGACTGAAGCTTTGCTCGCGTTTAAAGTTATTTTGCTATCGCTCGGGAACAGTAGTTTTTTTTAGACGAAAAGACTATATTCTTTTCTGCACCTCTAACAACGTTTAACTATAATCGGTTAAATAATTAGGACTTGAAACTTTCACATTTTAAGCTTAAGCGAGTGTATTTGTTACAATTTTGTATTATTAATATTTATTACCACATTTACTGTTTGACAAACTGTTTTTTTCAATTTATGTTTAGCAACCGGTCTCCTCTACATTTAGGACTACACGTGATATGAAAATATTAAATAGTAGTATTTTAATCCGTTTTAAAATCCGCATAAATATCTATATGTCGCAGTGAAATTGTCAATACCGTTAGATAATAATTTACCTAAGTGATATTATAATTTAACTGCTAACCTAACCTAACCAAATTATAAAATTCCTAGGTAGATTATAATCTAAAGGCGAGACAATTTCACTGCGACATATATATATCCGCATAAATATAAATAATATAATATAAATCGCATTAAAATCCTTTGCGTAATTTAAAACATCAAAGCTAACATACAGCGAAAATAACTTTGTTTTATATTACGTGAAAATAAACACCCAAATCCAGAAATATAAACATCTATGCGCATCACACAAACTTTCCCCTAGTCGAGAATTGAACCTCTTTCCTATCAACTGTATATTCACGGTCGCTAACAAGTCACTCATTAAAATTTACTAGTACTGTATGTGTAATTATCAAATTGTCAGTAATCATTCAATTGTCATCAATTAATGTAAAGTGTTTGGTTAATTAATGTAAGTGCTAATTATGTCATGTGTTAAGTACATGTCAGAATTCATGAGTGTACTCAGTTTTACTTGTTTTAATGGTTGGTATACTAGTTTTAATATATTGTATTGTTTTTAACTGAAGAAAACACGGAAGAGGTTTTTAATTTGAAGCGTATTTTTACCTGCACGCATAACTTTTTATAGAAAATTTCGAGTTTGATCATTCTTTTTTTATTGGAATAGGTATACGCCGAGAGCGGTCCCTTTTTTTAATTCCAACCATACTTGAATGAATGAATGAATGAAACTCTTTATTATGCACAAACTTAGAATTTAAAAATACATTTTTAGTATAATTAATTACTATACTCGTAGTACACAAAGGCGGTCTTATCGCCAAAAGAGCGATCTCTGCCAGACAACCTTTGTTGATAAGGATAACATTTAAAGATAGAGTAGGGTATCCATAACAGATATATATACTATTATATTATTTTATGACTATATACCTATTTTACATCTATACATACAAATTATGCAATCACACATATAGACAAATCCGAGATCACAACATAAAAACACATTGATGCACAACAAAATGCACAAAAATCAAAATAATACGTTTTGACTAAATTTTTAAAAGTAATGATTTCGCACGTCTAATGTTAGTAGGTAGCTTGTTCCACAGCTTAATAGCTTGAATCGTAAAGGAATGTTCATAAAAACATGCAAACTAACTGCAATCGGATTTGGTTTACAGTTCCATTGTAGTCGGCGTGCAGTCGTGTGAACTGAACACCGACTGCAATCGAACTGCATGGTTGGTTTTCAGTTCAATCGCAGTCGTGTCAACTGCATTTAAACTGCATCTGAACTGCCATTTAGCAGTCGGATTGCAGTTAAAACGCAGTCCGTCTATCTACACCTTTAGTTAAATTCGCCTATAATAATATTTGAAGATTTTTCTCTATTTCTCCAGGACATCATTAGATCCTAACCTGATACTCATACCATTTATGTATATCATCACGTCCGGTGCCCTTGTGGGGTAAACAGAGTGAACCTAATTTGTATAAACTTTCCGGCTCACCACGATTCATTGGTTTGTCGGTTGGCTAGATGAGTGGTGATACCCACTGCAGCTTTTTACTGATCTGATCTGATCTGATTATCGGCTATTTCTAGCGATAACTGTGACTGAAGGCTATTAGTTTTTTTATATCATAAGATAGCAAACAAGCAGATGGGTCTCCTGATGGAAAGAGTCAACCATCGCCTATAGACACCAAAGGTGTTTATGGTGCGTTGCTATCTTGTGATGAGGTCTAATGCCACATGCATAAGTTTACCGGCTACCTAACCTACCAAACCGGAACACGACATTGACAAGCACTGACGCTATTGCGGCAGGAATAGGTAAGGCGGTGATACCAGACCCGGGCAAGACAATACAGAACTTTACCACCTGGTAGCCACGATGGTAGTGACTCGTAAAGCTGATCGGTCGCATTTTAAGACCTCCCTGGCAGAACGACAGTTGGCCTATTCTTCAAAGGAGCCCGGGAGCAACACGGGGAAAACATACTACCCGTGGCTCCGAGGTGCTATTAAGATTTTTTATTTTCTAGAAAAGCCTCAAAAAACCTCAATAACACTTTATCCCGACCCGGAGATCGACCGCGTGACCTCATAACCTGGGCCAAATGGCTAACTCCTAGACCACGAAGCATATACCGGAAATTTTGTTTGTTAAAAAAATTTTTTGTTTTTTTACCACAAGAGCACTAAAATACATACATAGTATATTCTTTATCGGCTGAGCTCTACTTGACACTCAGAACAAATGTAGATAAAAATATTTACAAATATGGGGAGAAATACAGAACAAATGGGGAGCTTCCCCATTTCTAAAGTTGGTTAATATTTGCTGTATATCAAAGAGTACCATATCTTAACGCGCAACTGCTATCATCAATATAAGGTATTAGAATCAGGTACCACTATCCACCACCACCACCACCACCATCATTACGTCTAGCTGAACTTACTTCGATGAAGTTCCATGATGGTTTTCCCCATGTTGATACGGAATCCTTTGAAAAAGGCGTCGTAAAAGGCGACCGATTGGCTATTACGTGTCACTACCATCGTGACTACTAGGTGGTAAATGTCGAGCAACGTCTCGTCCTGGTATTTGGTACGATGTTACGGATGGCAACGCACAATTAGTTTGCTATCTATATAAAAAAGTATTGTAATTGAAGTTATATAAAAAATCAATATAATTGAAGAACCGGGATCAAATACTGGCAACTTTTTTCTCATAAATCAAAATTTATTATCAAAACTTTCATCTCCTAATTTAGCCACGAAGGGACTAAATTAGGAGATAAAAGTTTGTCTAACAAAACATATTTGTGTCATTATTTTATGGATATTGATACAAAAATTTCAAGAAATTTTCTTGCTTTAAGGGGAAGTTGCTCAATTTTAGTACTAAAATGAGGCACTTTAAACTACAATATTTTTCTTATTTTAATAAAAATAATTATTTTATTATTTTTTTCTATAATTACATTGACCTGCCTATATACTTCTTTCGGATCGGACAGGGTTTTCTTTACACCTGTATATTTAGCGCCCCTCAGAAATTGAATTCGGAGTCTCACAAAGCCGAGCAAGGTCGATACTTTGAAAAATGATTAAAAAGTAAGTCAATAATAAAAAAACATGATGATATCTTAAAGAGATAAGCACGCCTATGTATAATATTTTATCCAATTAGTGTTAGAAGATATTTTGTTTTTGTACATAAAGAGTTAAATAAATAAATAAAACACCAAACAAATCGTAAAATGGTCGTTGATAAAAACTTGAAGTTATTCACGTGTACTGTGAACTAAATAGTAATAGTATTTGATCCATAGAATCATAGAATATGAGGAAAAACCAGCGTTGCGTAAACGCGATAACCCGGGCAGGGCCGTGGAATAATCACATTCCCTTTGAAGGAAACACGCTTATGATTTGATGTAACAAAAATATTCATAGTAATGATTAAACCCTGTTAATAAAATTTTCTTCGTGTTGGTTCTAGCAACCTTTGAAGAATAATCTGTTACTCTGCCAGGCAGTTCGTAAAAGGCGATTTGGATATTAAAGTCACCATCGTGAATACTAGATGGTAGAGTTCCGGGTACATAGCAATAATCTCATTAATTCGTTTACTAAGCTGTAACATATACATACATTCACTACCAATTAATAATCTCATCTCCACTGAATAAGTAACTCATTTATAGGGTAGTTTATACGCTTTTACAATAAGATTCCCGAACATACGAGTATAAGATATTTACCAATATATGAGGTTCCTCCAAAATAAGTGATCATATTTCAGCACAGCCTTCAGTGCGTCTCGAATAGACTACCTCTAGACCATGGCAGTCTGATGCTGATATTAATTTTATTTAAATAAAAATTTTATTTGAAAAAAAAGAGCCGGCTGAGTTTCTCCTGCTGGATCTTTCGAGTAAGACGCCACAATCCGTTACGATCCGATCCGTTCAGTTCCGGTAGCAATAAAATTGTCGACCCGCCAAAAGTGCATCTTTATTTGAATAAAAACACTGACCTTGACTTTGATCAGTCCGATCGTCAAATGCATTAATTGGTATCTAAATACGATCGAAATATTTCAGTAATTATTTTGTGAATTTTGATAGATAATTTTTCTCCATTAAAAAATAAATAATAACATACTATTTTTAAATACTACCTATAAAATATGACACATACAGTCTTCTTAAAATGGCCGAAACAAGCGTAACGTGATGATATCCGCCTCAAAATATTTGATAAATTTTAAGGAAATTGATAGATAAATACGAGTATTTTAAAATACTACATAATTTTTGATAGATGGCTCTACTGATTGAAAGAGAAATCATCGCTTATAGACATCAAAGATGATGCGTTTCTATCTGTGAAGCGGGATATCAATGCCACACTGAGCAAGTCTACTGGCTACTTTATTGGCTACAAAACACTACAGTGACGAGCACCAACTCTATCAGGGCTCTATAAATAGGTAAGGTAGTAGTAAATCCCGCGTCCAACATTGCTGAATTCTACCACCTAAGCTCTTCTCGCCTTTTACGTGATGCTAACAGTAAGGCAGTTGATCTAGCCCGGATCAAAATCACCGTAATGTATATGATAATATATCACTTCAATGTGCCATTGCAATAAATTATTATGATTATATGATTTAAAGTTGGCAAATCTATATATATAAAAATCAATCCCTATTTTCCTTGGTCACGACATCACGTCTGAATGGCTGGACCAATTTGGGTATTTTTTTTTTTGTGTTTGTGATTGTAAGGAGAAGGTTCTTATAAAAGAAAATATTAAGAAAATTGCGCGGAAAATTAGAAAATTTAAGAATACTTAACCACCATATAAAGTTTAATGCCATTTTGGCTGCGTGGAAGGACAATCCCGTAGTCTTATATAAATTACGTGTCACGTTGTTTGTCCACTGTGGATTCTTAATATGTAAGGCAAAACAACGTTTGCCGGGTCAGCTAGTTAGAAATAGGGATAACAGTCTATCTCGCAAGCCGAGTAATTCTTGAACATTTGGTGCACTCTATTTACCCCATAAGAAAACTGGTATAATGATATTAATATAATTAAACACTTCACAAACCCATTAAGTCTCAATATAGTGAAACTAAATCAGTAACACACGGCTAGAGAATAGTTTGGAGGACGGTTTAGTGCTCAACTTTACAGTTAACCGGCATAGTTTGATTAAGTTATTTCGCTATTACCTAGTTTACTATTTACATCTAACCATACACCCGAAACATATTAAAGTTAGGGACAAGGTCTATTGTATATTTCAAAATTCTAAATGTAAAATTAACTTTATCTCCCAAATGTAATATATTTTAATCCTGTAAAATGATTATTTAGTTTAGGATATTATAGCGATATAATTAGCACGAGCTTTTTAGTCATATTTATATATAGTGTTACGGATAAGTTATACTTTTGAATTCGTGAGACAGTGATATGAATAGGATACTTACTCAAAAGGTTACTAAGTGTGGTTTTACAGTGACGCATTCGCCAGCGCGGTTGGTAATCGTCGCGGGCGAACGAACTTTGCATCTCTTGGATTTTAATCTAGTGGCATTATAAGGATGTACTTGTGTACGTCGTCTTCGTTGCCTTTTTATATGTAATATAGTGTAATAAATACGACAGATCTCATCACGACTACAGGAGGCGACAAACCTATCCTATCACGACCGTACGAGCCGGCAAACCGCGCGAGTATTGTTTTATAGCGGGACATCCGCGCGCTTACGGGCTGTGCTTACCATCCGCGCTGGAGAAAGAGTCGATGTAAAACTACACTAAAGAGTTCCTACTGTTTGGCTGCTGCTGGTCATTGTCGTAATCTGGTTTGTAGTGTATCGGCAAGTAGACTTATTCATGTGGCAATATCACTTCAACAATGCTCTGTCCTATTCAGCTTACGATCAATCTCTTATTTCTTCATGTTTTCCGTTCTAAATAGTATAAATTGGAAAGGAAATAACCTGCCAATGGCTCTAGAAAACTGCAACACTAAAGAGGTGTTACTATATCATGATTCGACTGATCGGGTGTATCCGAAACTGGTGTCAAAATTTCCAGCAACTGGATATTTGTATGAAGAGTGTCTTGAACGTCGAGGAATCAAGGCAAATTTGTAGTGATCGTTAGTACTATACTCTGTTCTCAATGCCTTCCCTTCCACGTACGGAATCCGGCGTAAAGATACGTTTGCGTGTTTTAATATAATTTCCCTTTCTGTGGCCGTTGCTTGAGGTAATTGCGTAATAACGCAATATCCGCTCACACCACCAGCCATTTTCGCATTTTTTCGCAAAAAAACACGGACCGTTACGCGCACACGTTCCGAGTTTGTTCCGGTAGACCGTGGTCACAAAAATGGTTTATGAGTCATTTGGATTGAATCCGATACTGCAAAGCGTATATTTTTTAAGAGGTCTTGAGCACTGCAATACACTGGTGTAAGAATTGTTTAATTTAAATGGCTTAAGCTACAAAATAATTTAGGTGTAACACGACACCTTGAGAAAAATATGACTACTTGTTAGTCGAGAATTTTTAATTCAAAAAGTAAATCGATGACCTATGCTTTTTATATTTTTTTATATAATTGATAAACATACACATACAAAAAAAAATAATCAAAACATATTATAATACAAAAATATTTATTTACATAAATATTAATAATTTTTTTTCATAATTAATACGTTGTTTTTTTTTCTACTAAATATTAATTTTTAAATAATTTATTTCTTTTTCAATTTTACAGCTATGTTTTTTTTTTTTAAATATTGTTTAGGATATTTCACATTCACATCATATGATTTTTTTGGGATCATAGATATCAACACTAAAATTTACGAAAATAAATAAAAATAGGTACCGTCATACCCAAAGCGCTGGTATCATCAAGTTGGTGGTTAACGAAATATATGTTTTATTAATTGATATTTACGGTTTTTTGACAAAATTATTATCTAAACTGTTAGATCTTAACCTAATCTTGATTGTAAATAAAGTTAACTTGATGATTAATACGCCAAAACCCTTTCAAATTAACCTGTATCATAAACTGCAACCAACACATGACACACAGTACGAATCAAAATGGCGGACTAAGTTCTTTTATTTTTTCCCAAGAGCGTATTTGAAAAAAGAATGCCAATTTGATGTTATTCTATACAATGTTTCATCCGAAAACGATAAAATACCATAGAGTATTGTATTAAAACGGGTAAATAGTGAAAATATTCTATTTTTTGGATGAAGTTAGCGTTGGTCCTTATAGAGACCATAGTGTATTAACAGAGGTCAGAGAGAGAGAGAGGTAACATTTTCTCAGAGGTCTCATTGGTTACCAAAGTGAAGTGAGGGGTTATAAGTTATACACTAAACATACATCTTCACACCAAATCCCTTACCCGGCAGACAGGGAGAATTGATGCACTCCAGACACGCTTGCCTTGTTTCCTAATTATTTGTATTGATGTAATTGTACCTTAGTTTAATTGCATTTACAAGATAATTTAGTAAATAATTGTATAATATTTTGTCCGACAAAAATACTGTACCGATGAACATTTCTACCATCGCATAATTAATGCTGCTTTTAAGCATTTGTATTTAGAACAGAAATCAATACATACCAAGAAGTATTATGTAAAGGTGGAGCAGCATTCGTATTAATCAATTAAAACAAATATTTACATTATATATCTCAGTGTATGAGATCTTCTCATCTCTTTTTATACAGCTGTGTTAGAAAGAGAGGATAAGATCTCAGAAGATGACAGCAGTACCTATTAGAAGTGCTACCACCAGATATAATACAGCTTCATGATAAATACGTAATCCATGTTTGCTGAATTATTTAATAACAATTAATGTTATCAAGTAGTCATAGTGTCCGACAAATTGCTTGCTGCATTGTTTCAGACTGATATGTTATATAATATGATACTTAACGGGATCACTGTTCCGCAGGACTTTCGAAAAAAGTTGTTGATAGAAATTTCGTTAGACTAGTCAAAAGCCGCTCACGAAGTTTTGAGTACAAATTCATCAATGAAAAATTAATGTGATGTCCCACAAACATTAGCTAAGAATTCTTTTATATTTTGTTTGTGAATTTACCCTAAGAATAAAGAGGTTCATTACTTTCTTTTCACATCTTATCATGCCTGTACTTAACGGATTAGGGAAACTTCATATTCCGCGTCTTACTTCTTAGCCTTAAAGTGCGAGTTCAAACGTGATGGAAACAAGCACGTAGCAGTCGTTGAGCTAAATTTATTTGATTAGGGTGGAAGCAGACTGGCGTATCCCATTCATTTTGTGAAGCAAAAAGGTGTTTGAACGTTTGTAGCTTAATCATGCTGTCACGGCTGGATAAACTTGCATAAAAATAAATGATTTTTTTAAGGGTAGGCCAATTGTCTTATTGCTAGGAATTTCGTTAAAGGTGAGGGAAGGCTGATACGTATCACTGTAACTATTAAATAGAAGGTAGAATTCTTTAATGTCTCGATGTGCCTTGGTACTACCGCCTCACCTATTTTCACTATTCACTATTTTGTGTACCGCCTCACCTGTAAATAAAAAATACAAGTTGACTATAGTTTCACTTATTGAAATGAAACCTTCTAAAATCGCAAGTTTTGATATATTGACTTAGGCCAAATTCATACTTTCACATTAGGTACTGCGTCACAAAAATATGTCGACAGAATGATTTGGGTGAGTGTTGTGTTTCATCAAAGTATTCTTTAAATCTAGGATAGAAAGCAAGCAGATTGTTTTGATGGAAGAGTTAACAAAAGCCCGAACCGGAAGCTGGACATGTAAACTGGAAAATCTATTGCCAATCGGATCACTGTACCTATAAAGAACTCATGTGACGATAATTATTGAAATATTTTAACTCACTAGTGATCGCTCTGTGGTCGATATTCGACCATAAAACTACGACTCCATTTGACCATAGACAAAACAATAAAATCTCTTTTTGGTTTGAAAACAGACTTTAGTTAGAAATAAAACAGTATAGGTCATGTGTGTGTGACCATAGACTAAACAATAAAATCTCCTTTGTGTACCTATATAAGACGTGTAGTATATCTATGGTTAGAAATATACATGAGTGTATATTATAATGTGTGAAATGTTGATTCTTAGTAATTTCATGTATTTATAATGACTTTTTAAGAATATTAGGTTTCTACAGTTCTCCGCAATATAAACTTTAACTAGGGTAAGTACCCTGAAGTCAGCCGTCGCCTAATGTCGGCCACCTAACATATTTATGGTGATAATTAAGTTTAAATTCCATTTAGGTTTAAATTTGTGTTGCGAATCACGACTTTACATATATAACTGTATATTGACACACGATTTAACCAATTTGTGTCATATACTTCAATATTATACCACGTAGAAGTCAACGAAGTCATCACACAGAGCTGTATTGTCTCCGATTTAGCTAAAAACGCACGGGGATTGTGTTTTTGACCATAAAAATCTCCCAATAGCTTTTATTTCTCTTCTGCAGAAAAATAAAAGGGCATAGAACATTATGTCTTGCAATGTTGTTAAATATTTCCATTTGTTATTAAGAACTTACAGCGGCCGAGATTAGGGCACTCATTTTGATACAAAATTTTACAATCGGCCCCGGCCGACATTAAGCAAAAAGATACAAATTTGGAACTCTTCAGAATTTAAAGGTACAGTTATATTTTTGTTAAATAAATTGTTTTTTAAGAGCGTTTTGAATCCGTTATTTTAATGACCAAAGTCCGGCCGCCTTTATCTATTACTTATATTGAAATAATAAACATTTTAAATCACGGCCGACGTTAGGGACTTCAAACAACCTAATATCGGTCCCCTTTAAATATTTCATATATACACAGGATGTATAACAATGATTATATAATAATGTATCTATTTATATTTTTGTTTAATACATTAATTCAATGCGTCAAATTGGCCGCCCCGTTGGTCGAGTGGTTAGCAAACCAAACAACAAATCGATGGGGCTGGATTCGATTCCCGGCAGTGACAAATATTTGTGTGATGAGCACATATGTTCGTATTTCTGGGCTATCCTATGAATAAAACTACTTGATTCTGTTTTGTTGTAATTTTTGATTTTATTGATGTTCGCATGACCCAAAACCATAATTTTATTTTACTTAGTCGAGTAAAAACATAGCCTATGCCACTCTTGGATAGAGTAGTTTTTAAAAAATTAAAGATTTTTAAAATCGGTTGAGTAGGTTTAAAGTTTAATAGTAACAAACAAACAAAAAATTAATTTTTCCTCTTTATTTTATTAGTATAGTTAGATATAGACTGGTGGAAGATTTTTATCGTCTTTAAACTGATAAAAAATGAAGTACATAGGTATTATGTTTATTAAAAATATTTGATTTAAATTTAATTAAAATTGCAGATTATGCAGATTTATTGCCTTATTTTTTCAATTTAGAACATCCTTGACTGGCGGCTGACATTAGGGAAAAAAGGAGGCCGAAATTAGGGAAACAATGGCCGAAAATAGGGAAATAGACCCGTTGAAATTTAAAACGCTTATATAATACGAAAAAGCTAATTGAGATGTTTTAACGATAACGGTTTAAGCCTAGTAAGGTCCGAAAGTTGCGTTTTTCGTTAAGGGGCCGACATTTGGGTACTTTACCCTATACCGAATTTCATACTCCAACGTTTGGGTAATTGCCAGAAAAAGAGGACACAAAGTTTTTAGTTCACGTATTAATATATGGATAGAAACTACCTTATATTGGAAACCCGTACTTTCCCTAGAAAATAAAAAGAATACTTGAATAAATATAATTACGGTTCCCTTCCGGAGTTGACAGGGTAAACCCAATGTCTATAGAATAGATGGGGCTTGGGTTCGATTCCCGACAGGGACAAACATTTATGTGACAAGCATAGATATTTGTATTTCTGGATTTGGGTGTTAATCATGTAAGTAACATTATTTATCTATTTATATATATATATATATATATTAGGGATGGGCCGAAATTCGTTTTACATTCGGTTTAACCGAATTTCGGCAGCTTGAACCGAACTTCGACATTCGGCCGAAATTCGGTTTAAATGCCGAACATTCGGCACTAGAAAAAAGTATCTTCTTGCACTATTTTGCTTGAAATCTACGCTAATGTTATAAAGAGGAAAGATTTGTATTCTATATTTTTATATATTGCATAATCTAAACTCAAAAACTACTACACCGATTTGAAAAAATCTTTCACCATTAGAAAGATATGAAATCATCCCCGAGTAACATAGGCTATAACTATACTTTCGTAAATAATCCGTAAAACGGTTGACCCAGCAGGCCATCCCTGAAACATCCCGGTAAATAAAAAAAACATTAAAACGAAAATGAAAAAACTTCAGCATAGATTTTTGAGTTCGAAGAGTTCAAAAAATATGTAAAACGGTTGACCCGGCAGGTCATCCCTGAAACTTCCCGCTAGATTTTTATCTATATCTTAGCATATCACAGATTTTTTCAGAGTTCAAAAATCTTTTTGTTACAAATATTCGTTAGTACATAGAAGTCGTTGTAAATAACAGTAATTTCAAAATTTTTGAAATGCTATATATTTTAGAAACGATGATTGATTTTGGTCTTTCGAATGGCATTCAATGCAATTTTTGACCTCTAAAATTTTTTATAGCTACGTAATCTAGTCTCAGAAATGTCGAAGCAATATCAAAAAAGATTTTTTTCGAATTTTCGATATTACTAAATCTCAAAAAAATCGATCGATTTTGATGCAATTTGCTTATTTGACGCAATTTATAGAAAGAAAAGCTGATTAGACTTTTAAGTCAATCGGTATATTAGTTTGAAAGTCATTTTAAAAATGCTAAGTTTGCTGTAAACAACAAAATATTAATGTTTCAAAAGCCGTAACTTTTGAAAACTTGATTTAATTTTGATTTTTGAAACTGTATTTGAAAAAAAATCGAATTTATGTCTAAAAACACTTCCAAATTTTTTCGTCAATGATAACTTCCGAGCGGGTTAACCGATCATGATACAATTTATGAATTAGACGCAGTTTTTTAAGAAAAAGAGCTGATAAAATTTTATACTCAATCGATACATTAACTTCAATTAATTAATTAAAAAAATATGTTTCGGCAATTTTTTTGCGATTTTTTCAAAATTTCTCAAAATATTCTAGTCCGAATTGGATAAAATTTTTGGAAGTCTAAGTTGAGCAGAATCTAATTCAATGCCATTAACCGCGTTTCGATCGGTCAAGCCGTTCAAAAGTTATGAAATGTTTTCATACACACATACATACAACCATACACTCTCTCTCATACACACACACATACATACAGACATACTGACGTCACGAAACTAGTCAGAAAATGTTCCATACGTAGCGGGAAGTTAAAAATCTAAAGTTTGATATAGATGAAGATGCATATATTTTAAAACATAATGATTTAGATCTTTTTAATTGCATTCAACGTAATTTTTACCTTTAAATGGTTTTATTAGCTCCAAAATCGGTAGGTTAAAAAATGTCGAAAAAAATCCGCGGTAGTACGTACTACCGCGACTCGCGGTAGTACGTACTACCGCGGCTCTCGTTGAGTGTAGTAGTGCTCGTGTCTCCTGAAGATGTTTCGGTTGCGAAGTGAAACGTGCGTTGAGTGCGTCAATTGTGTGCTTTTGTGTTTGGTGCTGTCGTGGTATAAAGTGTGGTGGACGAGGGTGGATAACTGTGCCGCTGGGGTCTTCATTATTTTCAGACCTACGGAAGTTTGTTCCATTTCTTACACCGCTTTTATATGTTTTCCTTTTCAGTAACATCACAAAGGTACACTTAAAGTTCGCGGAAAATTGCAAAATAACTAGTTTTCTTCGTCTTACTAAGTTATGTCAAAAAACACTTTTCTAAAGTTTTTCATCAACGATAGCTCTTGAGCGGAAAAACCGATTTTGATGCAATTAATACACTGAACGCAGTTTTTGTAGGAACAGAGCTGATTAGATTCTGTACCTAATCTATACATTTATGTACTTAAATTATACAAAGTTATTTATTTATGTATGTTATTTATGTACAAAGTTATGAGATGTTTATAGATACACATATATACAGACATGCTGACCTCATTGTGAAAATAGTCGGAAAAGATTTCTAGGACCTCAAAACGTGGAGATCTAGTTAAAATTCGATTTTCAAAAATTGGGGCAAAATCAGTAACTTCCTTATCTATATACCTACATAGCAGAAAGTTAAAAATAAAATCCCATGCCTAAATTGGAACAATGTAACTCAATGTATCAAAATTTTGCTGTGACGTCATTAATTCACGTGCGTTGCGAAACCCATTAACGATATCCTATATATCTATACTAATATTATAAAGTTGTAGAGTTTGTTTGTTTGTTTGGTTGTACGCGGTCTTTTTGCGTTGGATAACCTGTTTATCGAGGAAGGTTATAGGCTATATAACATCTTGCTACGACTAGTAAGAGCGGAGTAAACAAAGTCCGCGCGGACGAAGTCGCGGGCAACAGCTAGTCCATACTAAAATTATAAATGGGAAAGTGTATCTGTTTGTTTGTCCGTCTTTCACGGCAAAACGGAGCGACGAATTGACGTGATTTTTTAAGTGGAGATAGTTGAAGGGATGGAGAGTGACATAGGTTACTTTTTTCTCTTACTTTACGAGAGTGAAGCCGCGGACAATATAATAGCTAGTAGTAAATAGTAAAATAGGTAAATAGCTAGTATAAAATAATTAAATTTTAAGCAAATTCGTAAAAAAGTCACGACGTGTCGCTTTTAAGAAAGCTCCCCAAAATTAAACCGAAGTTCGGCCGAAATTCGGCCGAATTTCTTATTTTCACCGAATGTTCGGCCGAAGTTCGAATTCGGTTCAAACCACATTCGGCCCATCACTAATATATATATATATATATATATATACACATATATGTATGTATATATGTATATATATATATATATATATATATATATATATATATATATATATATATATATATATATATATATATATATATATATATATATATATATATAGACCAAATATTTAGGCTTTGACCGGAGCCGTCGTTCGAGCCCCGGATTCATTATCGGCTAATAAGACCGTAAGCCTATTCATCATTATGAATCCGAGGCTCGGTATCTATGCCGAATAGGCTTAATTAGACCTTAAGCCTATTCGGCATTATGAATCCGGGGCTCGGCATCCATGCCATACAGGCTTAAGGCACAAGACCAGGAAGCACTAAATTTTATACTATAAAAATTAACATGGATCTGTAAACAAATCTAACGTATTTTTTTCGTTTCAGGTAAAATACAGTTAAATGTTCATTGAACATATTTGTCTTTCTTGCTGGCTACAGCTACATATTTCGCATCAGCGCAAAGGTAAAAAAGCTATATCTATATATATAAAAATCAATCCTTATTTTCCTTGGTCGCGACATCACGCCTGAATGTCTGAACCAATTTCGGTATTTCTTTTTTGTTGTGTTTGTATTTGTAAGGAGAAGGTTCTTATAAAAGAAAATATTAAGAAAATTGCACGAAAAATTAGAAAATTTAAGAATACTTAACCACCATATAAAGTTTAATGCCATTTTGGCTGCGTGGAAGGACAATCCCGTAGTCTTATATAAATTACGTGTCACGTTGTTTGTCCGCTATGGATTCCTAATATGTAAGGCAAAACAACGTTTGCCGGGTCAGCTAGTTAATACTATAAATGCGAAAGTTTGATAAGATAGCAAAGAAGCAGATGAGTCTCCTGATGGAAAGAGTTAACCATCGCCTACAGACACAAAAGATGTTAATCGTACGTTGCTATCTTGTGGCTAGGTCTAATGCTACATGCATAAGTTTACCGGCTACCTTACCGGAATACGAGAGTAGCAAGCACTGACGCTATTGCAGCAGGAATAGGTAAGGCGGTGTTATCAGACCCGGGTGAAACAATGTAGAACTCTACCACCTAGTAGCCACGATGATAGTTACAAAAAGTAGCCTATGTCACTCTCCATCCCTTCAACTATCTTCACTTAAAACATCACGTCAATTCGTCGCTCCGTTTTGACGTGAAAGACGGACAAAAAAACACACATACACTTTCCCGTCTATAATATTAGAATGTATGGATGTTCGCCTATTGAAAGTTAATCAAAAACGTCAAATAAAATAAACCGCGACCAGAGACTTCGTCTAGCGAGAATAAAAATTAACTTTATTTTTGTAAAATACAGGAGTTATAAAACAGTAGCTTTTTTACTCCTTTCATTTGCTTATTTTCTCGAGAGAGAAAATAAAAAGCTTTACATTCATTTATTATCAGCACGGGTGTAAAATTGAACATGTCGGAACTCGTTACATGTGTGTGAATTGTGAAGTGTTGCTCTCAATAGGAAATGCGTGAAAAATCTCAAGGGTTGTTAATATTCTGCGTTAAATTGAATTTCCCATATTCATGTTTTTGTACGAGTCCAATGTTTTACGTATTATGTATTATTTATTACGTATCTATATTAATATTATAAATGGGAAAGTTTGGATGTTTGGATGGATGGATGGATGGATGGATGTTCATTATTCAATCACGCAAAAACTACAACGGATTTGAATGAAATTTGGCACACAGGTAGATGATTACCTGGAATAGCAAATAGGCTATTCTCAATATATATATATATATATATATATATATATATATATATATATATATATATATATATATATATATATATATATATATATATATATATATATATATATATATATATATATATATATTTGTAAAATACAGGAGTTATAAAACAGTAGCTTTTTTACTCCTTTCATTTGCTTATTTTCTCGAGAGAGAAAATAAAAAGCTTTACATTCATTTATTATCAGCACGGGTGTAAAATTGAACATGTCGGAACTCGTTACATGTGTGTGAATTGTGAAGTGTTGCTCTCAATAGGAAATGCGTGAAAAATCTCAAGGGTTGTTAATATTCTGCGTTAAATTGAATTTCCCATATTCATGTTTTTGTACGAGTCCAATGTTTTACGTATTATGTATTATTTATTACGTATCTATATTAATATTATAAATGGGAAAGTTTGGATGTTTGGATGGATGGATGGATGGATGGATGTTCATTATTCAATCACGCAAAAACTACAACGGATTTGAATGAAATTTGGCACACAGGTAGATGATTACCTGGAATAGCAAATAGGCTATTCTCAATATATATATATATATATATATATATATATATATATATATATATATATATATATATATATATATATATATATATATTTTTGTAAAATACAGGAGTTATAAAACAGTAGCTTTTTTACTCCTTTCATTTGCTTATTTTCTCGAGAGAGAAAATAAAAAGCTTTACATTCATTTATTATCAGCACGGGTGTAAAATTGAACATGTCGGAACTCGTTACATGTGTGTGAATTGTGAAGTGTTGCTCTCAATAGGAAATGCGTGAAAAATCTCAAGGGTTGTTAATATTCTGCGTTAAATTGAATTTCCCATATTCATGTTTTTGTACGAGTCCAATGTTTTACGTATTATGTATTATTTATTACGTATCTATATTAATATTATAAATGGGAAAGTTTGGATGTTTGGATGGATGGATGGATGGATGGATGTTCATTATTCAATCACGCAAAAACTACAACGGATTTGAATGAAATTTGGCACACAGGTAGATGATTACCTGGAATAGCAAATAGGCTATTCTCAATATATATATATATATATATATATATATATATATATATATATATATATATATATATATATATATATATATATATATATATATATATATATATATATATATATATATATATATTTGTAAAATACAGGAGTTATAAAACAGTAGCTTTTTTACTCCTTTCATTTGCTTATTTTCTCGAGAGAGAAAATAAAAAGCTTTACATTCATTTATTATCAGCACGGGTGTAAAATTGAACATGTCGGAACTCGTTACATGTGTGTGAATTGTGAAGTGTTGCTCTCAATAGGAAATGCGTGAAAAATCTCAAGGGTTGTTAATATTCTGCGTTAAATTGAATTTCCCATATTCATGTTTTTGTACGAGTCCAATGTTTTACGTATTATGTATTATTTATTACGTATCTATATTAATATTATAAATGGGAAAGTTTGGATGTTTGGATGGATGGATGGATGGATGGATGTTCATTATTCAATCACGCAAAAACTACAACGGATTTGAATGAAATTTGGCACACAGGTAGATGATTACCTGGAATAGCAAATAGGCTATTCTCAATATATATATATATATATATATATATATATATATATATATATATATATATATATATATATTTTTGTAAAATACAGGAGTTATAAAACAGTAGCTTTTTTACTCCTTTCATTTGCTTATTTTCTCGAGAGAGAAAATAAAAAGCTTTACATTCATTTATTATCAGCACGGGTGTAAAATTGAACATGTCGGAACTCGTTACATGTGTGTGAATTGTGAAGTGTTGCTCTCAATAGGAAATGCGTGAAAAATCTCAAGGGTTGTTAATATTCTGCGTTAAATTGAATTTCCCATATTCATGTTTTTGTACGAGTCCAATGTTTTACGTATTATGTATTATTTATTACGTATCTATATTAATATTATAAATGGGAAAGTTTGGATGTTTGGATGGATGGATGGATGGATGGATGTTCATTATTCAATCACGCAAAAACTACAACGGATTTGAATGAAATTTGGCACACAGGTAGATGATTACCTGGAATAGCAAATAGGCTATTCTCAATATATATATATATATATATATATATATATATATATATATATATATATATATATATATATATATATATATATGTTTTACGTATTATGTATTATTTATTACGTATCTATATTAATATTATAAATGGGAAAGTTTGGATGTTTGGATGGATGGATGTTTATTATTCAATCACGCAAAAACTACAACGGATTTGAATGAAATTTGGCACACAGGTAGATGATTACCTGGAATAGCAAATATATATATATATATAATTTCTCAATATATATAATAATAATATTTGGTCTCGCCCGGGTCTGGTACCATCGCTCTACCTATTCCTGCCGCAATAGCGTCAGTGCTTGTCATTGTCGTGTTCCGGTTTGGAGGGTAAGGTAGCCGGTAAACTTATGCATGTGGCATAAGACCTCGCCACAAGATAGCAACGCACCATTAACACCTTTGGTGTTTATAGGCGATGGTTGACTCTTTCCATCAGGAGACCCATCTGCTTGTTTGCTATCTTATAGTATAAAAAAAGGCTACTTTTTATCCCAGAAGATTGGGTAATCCCGCAGGATTCACCAAAAACTTTTATAATGCAGCGGGCTGCACGCTAAAGCTAGTCATGTATATAGTGGGAACTTTATTATGAAATAAAATAAAAAAAACTTGTACTTTCCATTGTCAGCACTTGTGAAACTGCATCATATTGATTTTGTCAAACACTTGTACTATTTCACAGATAAATATTTCACAATTAATATTGCTAAGACTGCCTCGTGGTCTAGGGCTAGCCTACTGGGCTCAGACCATGAGGTCCCGGGATCGTTCCCCGGGTCGGGCAAGTGTTATTGAGTTTTTTTCAAGATGATCTCGAAAATTTAATCCTCAATAGCAGCTCGGAGTCTGGCGGAGTGGTATATTACAACTCCCGTGCCTCGGATGAGCACGTTAAACTGTCGGTTCCGGTTATCGATAGAAATAGTCGATAATCGTTAACATGTCGGTAAATGCGGCGATGAGACCTATCTCACCAACCGACAAACCGGTGAACTGGAAATTATATAGACGTTCGATTTACTCTGCCTACCCTACAAGGGAACTGGGCGTGATGTCGTTACAACTAATATTTATTTACTTTTAAGTCAACCGGTTTCACCTAGTATCTACTGTTGTAGATAAAAATATAATAAGATTAAAATATTCAAATTCAAACTATTTATTGTTTTTTTTTAAATAGTAGTCTTAAAATGCCTCCTGGCTTAGAACTTGGGTACGCCCATGGTTTAACAGGGTCAGTGTTTGTATCGGTCGTGTTTCGGTTAAGGGTGTAATGTAACCGGTTAAATGATGCATACGACAATATCATCCCACCACACGGAGAGCAACGTACCATTAAAATATTTAATGACTATAGGCGACGGTTTTCCCTTTCCATAAGGAAATCTCGCTATCCTGTCACATTAAAAAATCGGATACTTACATTTAATTTGTTTTTTACCAAAGTTATTTATGTATACCAAGTACAAACCATTTGACGCACAGAACACAGGAATGTTTTGTGTTCCAGAAAGACACACATGATCGCCATTTACGTTCAGATGACGATTTAAAATTACACGTCCCTGTTTGTCGGTCTGACTTTTTGTTTCAATATTTCCACTTGCAGGCCATGAGGCTCTGGAATGATATATATTATTTACATTTTAATTATCAGCTTGCACCCTAATTTTTTCGCTATTACTTGGGGTTGGCTGGTTGAGAATGCCAATGGGCATTAAGTCATCCATTGTACTGTAATTGTGCATAAATTTAAATAAATAAACACATTTAATAAGTATTCACTGGAGAAATTACACGAATTGATTTGACCCCAAAACTAAGCAAATTATTTGCTTTTGTTATGGGTGTCAGTCAACGATACTAATTCATAGAAGTACATATATAAATATGATTGACAAACAATTTGACACACAGAACACATTGAATAATAAGTATACACTAAACAAATTACACGAATTGATTTGACCCCAAAAGTAAGCAAATTATTGACTTGTGTTATGAGTGTCAGTCAACGATACTAATTCATAGAAGAACATATATAAATATGATTGACAAATAATTTGGCACACAGAACACATTGAATAATAAGTATACACTGGACAAATTATACGAATTGATTTGACCCCAAAATTAAGCAAAATATTTGCTTGTGTTATGTCAGTCTGTCAACGATACTAATTCATAGAAGTACATATTATACAAATATGATTATTATTCATAGTTACTTTTAAAAATATGGCAAAATTTCCAGAGGCTGTTCAGAATTGACAATATGTTCGATTAATGTAATAAAAAATAAAATTCAAAATTCAAAAATTTCATTTTCATCCGATACCAAAAAAAATGTATGGATACAACTTCAAGTACGCAATATTGAAACTAAAATATTTTAATGCCTTCAACCAAATTAAAAGTGATCAGGAAAAATGAACTTAGAGCAATGACTTGTATAGTGGTAATATTATACACGTCATTGACTTAGAGCGATAGATTACATGTAGGTAAATGTAAAATTGCCATTGCATTACGCTGGCAGTGTCATTTTCAGAGATCATTCACAAGATTCGGTACATCCAATTTATGAATTTAGTGGAATATTTCTTACTAATATTTTAAATATTATCTTGTAATAATTTCACAATAATATTTAAAACGCACTTTCATTTAAATATTTTGGCTGTTGTAAACACTTTTAAAGGTCCCCTTTAAGAGTAATCCTGTATATTTTATAAACACCTAAGCCTAGAAATACAAATGTTTATACTTGTCACGCAAATGCATGTCTCTGTTGGGAATCGAACACGAGCGCCATCGATTGCGTAGTCAGACTCGCTAAACATTCGACCAACGCGACGAGGCGATACACATGACTTATAAAAATGCAATTACGGTTATCAAAAAATAAACTTAATTAAAAACTCGATAATTAGGTGTATAACAAGTAATTTTTTTTCTCTTTTTTTAGGTCGACATATGATTACACTAATGGTTTACAAAATTGATATTAAATAACTAATTTATTAATAGAGTAACCTACACCGTTATCCTCAGGTTACTAGTTCTTAATTTTATTTACACAACTAAAATTAAGAACTAGTAACATAATTTTTAACGATATACTTATATCGTTAAAAATTGTGAAAAAAATATGAAAACAATATATTTTTTACAAAAAATTAAACAGAAATATAACTATATAATAAATATAATAATAAATATTCACGGGACAAACTACACTTACTGATCTAACCCCCAAAGTAAGCAAATTATTTGCTTGTGTTATGGGTGTTAGTCAACGATATTAATACATATAAATACATATATTAATACTTCAACATACATAATGAACACCCAAACCCGGAAATACAAATATTTATGCTCATCACACAAATGCTTGTCCCCGTCGGGGATCGAACCCAAGCCCTGTCGATCGCGTAGTCAGGGTCGCTAACCACTCGACCAACAGGGCGGTAAACTGTTCAAACAATGTGTATTGCAACGTAATATCTATAAATATGAGATACAGCTTCCTTTTTTAATTCTAAAGCTATTTGAGGCGGATATTGATGTTATTAAATATTTACGAACTTCAAGTTGTTATAAATAATAGATTGCTGAATTTATATAACCGGTCTCGAAATTTAGACAACTTCCACAAAGATTATAACAAGGAAAAGGAAGAATTTTAAGAATTCACGGTACTGATGATTTATTGAGACGAGTGCAAACTTGATAGGTATTCGTTGTACTCTATTATTTAATTTTTTAACCTTTTTTTCTGTTTATTAAAATTTTGTTTAATTTTATCAAAAGTTTTTTAATTTAATTAATAAAGAAACAATATATTTAATCCGATAACAAAATATGAAGTAGAATTAGTCGAGTGCTCAGTGACTCTGACTTCGCAATCGAAGGAGCTCGGGTTCACTACTCGACTAAAAGAGAAATTTGTGTGATGAACATAGATGTTTGTATTTCTGGGCTTTATTTGGTCCCCGTCGGGAATCAAATCCGAGCCCCCTCGATTTTCGAGGGGGCTCGGATTTGATTCCCGAGCTAGTCAGGGTCACTAACCACTCGACCAACGGGACGGTCAAAACATTTGTTGCATTAGTTTAAATTGATCATAAAAGTTAAAAAATATAAATAATGTAAGTAAATACAGCCAGTCTTCTTAAATACACATTGAAACGTCGCATCGAAATTGAAATACCGCAATGCTAAATACCTTTCGACGCTCAATTAAACCTTCCATGGGGGTGTAAAGGCGTAAGGATAAACATGATTATATTTGAACGTTGCTCAATAAAGTTGGTTTTGCTGGAAATCGCTTCAAAGTGAATAAAATTATCTATGAATAACATAATCTCAAAATATGTAAACTGAAGGTGTTTATTTTGGTTTTAACGCGCTAATCTAGGGATTTACCTGTACGATTCAAAAAAAAACTTTTTGTATTTACGTATTTTAAAAAGTTTTTATTTAATATATACAGGCTGTAAGGATAAACACCGTTGTCACTAAAACCATTGGTAGTTGACTTAATTACAAATATATTTATGTAAATTTAAAAATAATAAACGCTATTTTCTTTAAAAATTAAAAGAAAGTTTCTGTCCGACACCTTCCGTAAATTCGTGGATACTATGCGTAAAGGGCGCTGACATGCCGCACTGGCCGTCCGTTTTAACTAGCTTACACAATCTATATCTATACATATAATAAAATCGTAGGAAAGTCAAAACTGTACATTAAATATTTTTTTAAAAGAATACTTGGGGCGTGATCTAGAATCGATATCGAAGCCAAAAGTGTAGTTTTTGGATTTTTTGTCTGTTTGTCTATATGTATGTCCGGGGTAAACTCAAAAAATACTGCATGGATTTACTTCAAATTTTGCATGAATATTACTAACAGGTCGGGTCAACATAAAGGCTACATATTATCACGGTATCACCTACGGGGGAGGTGCTGTGCGGAGTATTCCAATAAAAACACAGTACACATAACCTGTGATGCTGGTTTCTACGTCCCTGAATAATTTTGAGGAACTTAAAGAAAAAAAATTTTTCATTGAATTTACTGGTTTTAAGGATAACGGTGTTTACACTAACAGCCTGTATATGTATTTTAAGAAGTTTTCTTAATCATGCAGGTAATTCCCTAGGTTTGCGATTTTAAATAAAAATAACTCAAGTTGTAGGTACGTTACAAAATAAAACTTTTCAAAAATGAGCGATTCCCTATTTTTACGTGTTTTTTTTTTGTTTATTACGTATTTTTGTTAATTACGTGTAGCGTCTAAAATTCACCTCTGTGGTCTGATGGTTCGCTTTAGAGTTGACCACATGAGGTCCTGGGTTCGATTGCCAGTTCGGGAAAATCAAAAATGTGTTTTTTCAGTTTTCTGATAAAAACAACGTCACCTGGGATTGGATGAGTGCCTGGCTGGCGATAGGCTTGCCACTTATCACATTGTACGATTAAGTATCCTCGGCTAATCGTGGGTGTACCGGTGCTCTGGTTATACCTCTTCCTACCTCTTCGGGGATGCGAGCGTGGATACTTAATTTTTACACCAGACCCATCTCGTAGTTCCATCGCATTCCCTGTTTCGTGATGTGCCGGGTTCAAAGCGAGAGGGTATCCTGTTAACTTAAGCTTGTGACTATACATCCATGTAACGGGGATAGCGTTGGTGTTATAAGTGTTAAGTATATTTCAGACCGACCAGATCACATCGGCCCGGCTTACATTCACGCTCCACAACGGCTGAACGGCTCCCGAAAGCTCCGTATGGCTCTAAACGTAAATGTAACAAAAATATGAACTAGCTGCAACGTGTAGCCCTCTACATTATAAAATTTTTTGGCGAATCCCGCGGAATCAGTTAATTTTTCCGGGGTAAAAAATAGCCTATATGCTATTCCAGGTCATCGTCTAGCTATGTGCCGAATTTTATTCAAATTCGCATAGTAGTTTTTGCGTGATTGAGTAACAAACATCCATCCAAACATCCATCCATTCAAACATATAAACTTTCGCATTTATAACACTAGCTGCAGCGTGCAGCCCGCTGCATTATAAATGCTTTGGCGAATCCTACAAGATCAACTAATTTTTCCGGAATAAAAAGTAGCCTATGTGCTATTCTAGGTCACTATCTACCTGTGTGCCAAATTACATTCAAATCCGTTCAGCAGTTTTTGCGTGATTGAGTAACAAACATCCATACATCCAAACTTTCGCATTTATAATACTAGCTGCAGCGTGCAGCCCGCTGCATTATAAGTTTTTGGTGAATCCCGCGGGATCACCTAATTTTTCTAGCACAAAAAATAGTCTATGTGCTATTTCAGATCATCATCTACCTGTGTGCCAAGTTTCGTTCAAATCTGTTCAGTAGGTTTTGCGTGATTGAGTAACAAACATCCATCCAAACATCCAAACTTTCGCATTTATAATATTAATATAGATTAATATAGATAATTCCTGTTTACACGTTCCAATTTTCTTTACTGTACTGTAAAATGAACCGGTTGGTCTGAATCGTAGGTTAGTCTTCATGTTTGTCATGAACATAGCCATGAAACAAGCACTGTAGTCATGAATTTCTTATATAAACAATTCTCACGAACAGAGATAGACATTACTAAAGTAAAAAAAATTAAAGGCAGAATAAAAATAAGCCACATCGTAAATAGTTAATATATTGGCAATAAAAAGCATTTTACAAATATTGCTAAATTTTACACCACAATAAAACCGTTTTACGTAAACGCTGAAACCGAAGAAGCACGTTTTACAGGCTTTTTAAATTACCCAATAAACTGAATAAAATGCTATGTTATTACCCGTTATTTTCATAACTTGTTAACTATCGATTCGACGCGTAAAACAAAAAAGTACAATTGAGATGGTATTAATTTGTTTAAAAAATACAACTTTCATGCACTAGAACTAGATGAAACATACTTTTTCATGATAAAGGAAATATAATTAATATTTTCCTGATTGTGGAAAAATATAAGTTTCTGCCTCGTGGTCTAGGGATAGCTTATTCGGCTCAGACTATGTGGTCCCGGGTTCGATCCCCGGGTCGGGCAGTGTTATTGAGGTTTTTTCGAAGTTTTCTCGAAAATGTAATCCTCAGTAGAAGCTCGGAGTCTGGCGGAGTGGTGTATTACCACTCCCGTGCCTCGGATGAGCACGTTATTTGTCGGTCCCGATTATCGCTAGAAATATTCGATAATCGTTAACATGTCGGTAAATGCGGCGATGAGGATCATCACCTATCTCACCAACCGACAAACCGGTAAATCGCGGTGAATTGGAAAGTCTATACACGTTTGGTTTACTCTGCCTTCGTAACAAGAGGATCGGGCGTGATGATACTTTTTTTATAAGTTAACTTATGGGCTTCCCATCACGTGTTTTACGAAGTGCCAATAGGCACGTGGAATGTGAGAGATGAGTTGGAAGATAAAGTACATGAATATATTATGAAGATAGTAATTAATGTGATGACTTTTATTCCTTTTTCTTTATTATCAGGCGAGTATTTTAACCTTGTTTTTTTTTGTGACTTTTTAAGCGGACGGGCATTGACTTACAAATATATAAGTCAATGCGGACGAGTTAGTGATTGCGGTTAAACTTACAGTGATCGGTATTTAACCGGTTAAATCCAGAAACCGGTATTTAACCTCTTTCTTTGTACTCTTGTTGAACTAAATAAACTAGTTACTTTGAAAGTCCAAACTACCTTGTTAATGCGGGAAAGACAAAGAGAGCTTCTGACTGGACCGTATCCTATTAAATACAAAATAGTTGGCGCGCTATTTCAGAAGAAATAAATTCTGAGTTTAATAGCGAGTTGATTTTATACTGTCTATTATTCGGTTATCCATAAATTTCAAATGCCAACCAATCTCTCACTTGATTAACTGGGTATTCAAACGGTTTCATGCCCTGGACGGCACACGGCTTACCTATGATACGATAATAAGTCCTGCGATGTAACAGACCGACCTATCAACAATAGGAAATCTAATAACATTGGATTTTATACGTCCAGGATCTTCCCCCGTGTTGGTCGGGGGGCCCTTGACGAGAAGACCATCTGCCATTCGGCCAGGCAGGTCGTAAAAAGTGAACGATTGGCTAAATACTTCACTACATCGTAACCAAAAGGTGGTAGATTTCTGCAATATCTCGCCCGGGTTCGATACCACCTTACTTATATCTGCTGTATAATATTAAGATATTATTATAATATTAAGGCGCATTCAACATCAAAGACTCGCACTCTGTTTATTTCTATCGGAGTAAACGAGAGCCAACTATCACTGTAACTGGGCGGCCGGCTTTTATAATAAACTAGCTGTTGCCCACGACTTCGTCCGCGCGGATTCGTTTACTCTGTACAGCTCCTCCCCCGTAGATGATAGCGTGATAATATGTAGCCTATATGTTGACCCGACCTGTTAGTAATATTCATGCAAAATTTGAAGTAAATCCATGCAGTACTTTTTGAGTTTACCCCGGACATACATGACTTTCCTATAATTTTATAATATGTATATAAATATTGAATTAAAAATAAAAAAAGTGTATATTATTTGTCAAATATGATTCGCTAGCAGTTTAGGTATAAATATGATGAGTTTATTTTTTAATTGCAGACCGATACGTCAAAAAAATAAAGGTATAGAACAGTTTAATGATGATTTTAATACTAATCTTCGCAATTATTTTCTATCGATCCAATTTTGTTCAATTATTTATCGAGTCCGGCCACGATCTTTGACATGTGATGAATATTAACATATTTTTGTGATGTGCTATAACAAATAGTTTTTCTTAAAAAACTGCTTAAATAACATAAATTTCAACAAATTAGGTCTTGTCAGCCTCTTAATGCCTGTGACTTAAGCATGTGGCGTTATCATCCCGCTACACGGGCAGCGACGCACCATTACAATTTTGGTGTCTATAGGCGACGGTTATCTCTTTCCATCAGGATACTCATCAGCTTGTTTGCTACCATATGATATAAAAAATAGAAAAAAATAATTCCCCCCCCCCCCCCCCCCCGAATTCGTATTTAGGATTAATAAAGCAACTTTATATCTAATGCTATGAGTACCTTTCTACTTTTAAAGGGTAATATTAATCAAATTTGATATTTTCCGCAAACTGTTTTATGTGACCTCTGCGATGCTATTTATTTATTTATTTAAAATTTATGCACAAACATGTACAGAGGTGGACTTAATGCTACATGACATTCTCTACCAGTCAACCTTAAACAAATATAAACACTGTTTACGATGGGGTGCTGAGAAACTTATTACAATCGTTTACTATTGACAAAATAAGTTAAAATTAAACAAAACAATAAGATAATACGATATTACAATATACTTAGATACAAGAAATATATTACATATATAATACATTATACATATACCTACATAAATACCTATATATATACAAGTACATATTTATATATAGTTATATAAATACATATTATACTGCCATAGCGCGTAACACCATTATTCTGCCAAATGCTTACAGAGAGAACGTTTAGAAGACAATTTGGAGGGACTATTCCTAATATCAATGGGAAGAGTATTCCAAAGCCTCACAGCTTCAGAAGAAAAAGATTTGGATAAGAAATCGGTACGACAAAAATTTATGTGACCTCCGGGATGCTATACTATCTAACTCAACGCTAATGTGTATTACTTACAATTGCATTGAGTAAATTAGTGTGTTTCTCTTGAAGATGCTTCGGTTCCGAAGTCAAACGTGCGTATGGTGGATGTGGATGTATAAGTGTGCCGATGGGGTCTTCTTTTTTGCTTTGACCATTTGCGAGTTTTATCTATATGTCAAACCGCCGCCTTTTTTTAATGTCATCACGGTTTCACATAAAATAATTCGCGGAGAATAGAAAATTTAATTAATTTCACCTTTTATAATAATCATGTATTTCCGCAAAGTGACGCCTAAATCAACAAGATATGTTTTTATATTTGCTTAACCTACTTATGTAGAAGATATGTGTAGATTGTAGACACATAAACTTCTCGTGAATCGTGTCGTCATCTGAATTTGATTGTCGGGCGCTCGTAAATGCTGTCATTCTATTGAATCCAATTTTAAAGTCAAATACAATTACTCATAAAGTTCTGCTGAAATATATAGTCCTTTTGACACTCATAAGCTCGTCAAATTGCTGTTTGGCGACGAACGAATGCAAATAAAGTTATTCAATTAAAACAAACATATCTACGTGTTTTTATAATGGGTCCTTACCGAGGTCAGCTGGTTTATTTTCCAGATATTTTATATTTCTACTTCACTTAGGGCTCAAACTGGATCTCGGCGATTTGCAGCGCGACGGCGAGAGTGACGCTGCCATCTTGTTCACTTCCATAAGAATCTATATTATGTAAGATCGCGCTGCCACAAAATATGTAGATAGTCTCTGTATTCTGTGGCGCTGCTCTCGCCGCCGCGCCGCAGATCGCCGAGATCCAGTTTAAGGCCTTAAGGTCTGTGGTCTATGGTCATGATAGATCTTAAACACTCATATAGCAGCGTCCTCTATAATGAGAAAGAAAGAAATAAACATATTCACGTATTTAAATTTGCTTAGTTAGTGCATCCATCCATACCCGCTCACTTCACTTTGATAACTAATGAGACCTCGGAGAAACTTCCGTTAATACACTATAGTCTCTATAGGGACCAACACTAACTTCATCCAAAAAAACAATATTTTCACTATTTATCAATTTTAATACAATACTCTTTGGTATTTTATCGTTTTCGAACGAAACATTGCACAGAATAACATCAAATTGGCATTCTTTTTCAAATACTCTCTTGGGAAAAAATAAAAGAACTTAGTCTGCCATTTTGATTCGTGCTGTATTTGTCTTTATTTCTTTCTGTCTCGCATGATACAAAAAATGTTTATATTAATTGTTTTTATACTATACCATATCAAACAAACAAAAAAAAATGTCAATCGCTCATAGACACCAAAAAACGTTGCGATCCATATGGCAAGATGGTGGTGCCAGATGCCTAACTCTCGAAACTGGAGCATAACAATTACAAAAATTGATGTTATAGCAGCAAGAACTTGTAAGGCCGTGGTATCAAACCCAGTTGGATTATCGTCTACTAAATAAGTGGTTCCTCGAAAAGCTCGGACGATTTTTACGAATAGATTTAAATTTCAATGTCATGCATTTAAATTAACCCGCCTGCTGTAGAGGACATAAAGCAAATCTCCGTCTTTCAGAAACTATGCAAATGATAAGGGGTAGGTAAATGTATGTGGCAAACTCATGTATAAGCTTACTAAGTGGCTACGGAAGAGCCACCGTAAAAAAAAAATTTAAAATCATTCTAGCTGTAAAAACTTCCTACGCAAAACTGCAAAAAATGTTAATGTCTAAATTCCTAGAAATAAAATTCTACACAGCAGTTAGGTACACCAGACTTTCACATCTTTAGTTTTAAAGTTAATTTATAAGAGAGTATCAATTTTGACACGTATATATGTATGACAGTAAGTATGTTGGAATTGAATAATCATTGATTATGATGATCTGTTTAGGCTTATGTATGTTTGTAGGTTTGTCCGTGATTTTTTTTAAAAATTAGTCATATCAAAATAATTCTATTAAGTATATTCCAACTTAGGAAACAGGCGCAGTAGTTCCAAGTGACGAGTAAAGTTGATGTTTGAAGTCGGTTTAAGTTTTTAAAGTACTATTACTAGCTACTATCAAGATATTGATGAGATGAGTAGGGACAAGAAAGGATATCTCCGTCTTCAGAGTTTACAACGTGTTTATTTTGCCACTTGCAATGGTTCAATCAGTTCAATAATAATTTTAAAAAAATCGGCCTAGACCAAACTAGTTTAGCTTGAAGTATTTAGGCTAAACTACATTGTCCTAGGCTATATTAGTATACTTAGGAAGCACCGGTTTGTCCTAGGACAAACTAGTTTGGCCTGAAATCTAGTTTGGCCGGTAACATATATAACTAGCTACAGTGTGTAGCCCAACTAGCTGCAGCGTGCAGTCCGCTGCATTATAAAAGTTTTTTTCTGAATCTCGTGTGAACAACTCGTTTTTCCAGGATAAAAGTATATCCTATGCTTATGTGCTATTCCAGGTTATTTTCTACCTGTGTGCAAAATTTCATTCGACTCTGTTCAATAGTGTTGGCGTGATTGAGTAACAAACATCAATTTATCCATCCAAACTTTGCATTTATTATATTAATATAGATTGTTGAAGAAAAGAAATATAAATTCCAGACAAATAAATAAAAATTGACATACAGCTTAGAGATCAAGCAAGTAGCATAAATGTTATCTGGACGATTGAGCTTTATAGAGTTAATATTTCTAAACTAACCTAAATGAGCTATTATTTCTATTATTTCTAATTCGGCCATAGACTATACAAAAAATCTTTTTAAGTTTGATAATTGACTTTAGCCGTAAATAAAATGTTAGACATATTGTGTGTATAATATCATGAATGTCACATGAACTTAATGTATAAACGTTTATTTTTAGAGTATACAATCACTACGTTTTTTATCATGTATTTTCTTGTGCATTTTATTTCAAAATATTAGGTTTTTGCAGTCCTTCGTAATTTTTTTCGTAACTTTAACTGTGCCAAATTTCATTCTCCACCTTTCACGCAATTGTCCTTTAACAGGGGTCCAAAGATTTTACTTCACGTATTAATATATAGATATGATTAGGTAATAAAATGCAGAAATTATGTTTTTCTTTCGTAACTCTACATCCTCTCTATGATAGCGAATAAGCGTTTGAGTAGGAATGCTACCGTAAATTAAAAAATATTGACGTATAAATATGTCACAAAAATATAAATAATAATATCGCTGGACCACTTAACGTAGAAAACATACGACCATGAGGTGTATATACTCAAAGCATATTTATATACAAAGCATATTATTATCAAGGTTTTGATATAAATAACAAGCATACTTAATTTCTATTGATTCAGGCGTTACTGTGAAATCCATAATTAAAAGGTGAAATCAAAGGAGATTGATGAGATAGGCCTTAAGTGCTACAAGAATATAGCGTGAGCCATAATTATCAAATGAATGTAATCTATATTCTATATTAATATTATAAATGCGAAAGTTTGGATGTTTGGATAGATGTTTGGATGGATGTTTGTTACTCAATCACGCAAAAACTACTAAACAAATTTGAATGGAATTTGGCACACAAGTAGATGATGACATGGAATAGCACATAGGCTACTTTTTATCCCGCAAAAACTAGGTGATCCCGCGAGATTCGCCAAAAACTTTTGTAACGCAGCGGCTGCACGCTGCAGCTAGTATACAATAAGCCTATATTAATACGGACTTTTTAATAGCAAGCAAATTTTAACAAGGATGTATTTGATATTAAGAAAATTTAAAAAATGTTGTACTTAGAAGTCATGAAACTAATCAAACTTGTTTCTTTTTTCCTAATTCTAAATCAAGATTTTTATTTTCTGCCATAAAGTTCATACTTTCTTTTATGTATGACCAACCAAGGGTAATATGTCGAATGGGTAAGACGCAAAATGTTTAATAAATTATTGCATATAATGCAGCAAATAGGCAAGTATTTATTGTTATATTCGAAACTTATAACACAGCGACTGTGTACCCTTAGTATCATCTTAAACAAACAAAAAACAAGTGTCATCTATTTAAACTGTGAACGGATGAATTATATAGGCACATAGTTCTATGAAACTGTAAAAGAACGAAAATAAATACTTTGTTTTGTTATTTTAAGCATACTTTTTCACGTTATAACTTTTAACTGGTTAAAAGTTATTTTAAGTTATTTTAAAATAACTTAAAAGTTATTTTAAGTTAAAAGTAATTTTTTATTTACTGTATATGTATAGTGCTGTGTGGTAAACAAAACAATTCTTATTCTTAAAATCAAATAATCTTTATGATGAGAGATACAAAATAGAATTACATCTATGTTGACGATATATTGCAACGTGAATGACTTACAATAGTATATGATAATTGTGAATTCAAGTAATATTAATCTTTATTTTTTTTGTGAATTTTAGCATAATAAGAAGTGTCCATGATAATATAAGCATCCATCAACATACTTTGCATTTTAGGCAACTATGTATAGACCATCATCAATCTCTTTTGCTATTCTCTGTCACCCCAACATGCCACCGAAAAGAAAAACGCCGGTTTAAGAAATGGATAAAACTCACCGAAGGTCCGGACAAAAAAGAATACACCAGCGGCACAATTATCTACCCACACCCGCCACTCTTTCACCCACGTCGACACCAAGCACAAAAGCACACAATTTATGCACTCAACACACGTTTCACTTCGAAACTGAAGCATCTTCATGAGAAATCTTACTCAATGCGAGCGTAAATAATACGTTAGTAATTACGACAAATTCCCCGTGTTGGTCTGAGCCTCATTTGAAGAATAGACCATCTGCCATGCTGCCCGGCAGTTTGTAAAAGACGTATGATAGACTATACGTGTCACTACCATCGTCAGTACTAGGTAGGAGAGTCCCGCAATGTCTCAATGTCCCAAGTATATGATACCCTCGGCTAACTTAATAAGCTTACTTAGTAAAACAGCGTCAATGTTTATCATAATCTTGTTCCGCCTTTGAGGGTAGGGTAGCCGGTAGACTTATGCCTGAGGCATTGCCATCCTGCCTCCCAAAATAACAACGCGCCATTAACTAACTTTAGTGTCTATTGGCCATCGATTCTCCTCCCATCAAGAGTGTTATCTGCTCGTTTTTTTTTGTTGCTAATGATATAAAAAACTACATTAAATAATAACATGCATATAAAGCCAATATTTGGGACCACTCTTGTTGTTGTTGTTTATTGTTTTCATAATTATTATTTGATTTAATTAATTAACATAACCATCATGAAGAATATTTTTAATATAAGATAGCAAACGAGCAGATGGTTCTCCTGATGGAAAGAGACGACCATCGTCTATAGACCAAAGATGTAAATGATGCGTTGCTATCTGTGTGGCGGAATGGTAATGCCACATGCATAAGTAATGCTGCGACTGCACTTGCGTCTATCGTCACAAAGCTTCGCACAATTACGCGGTACATGTAGATGTAGATGTGATCGGCTATTATCAACTGTCGTCGCAAACATTCGAACTGCGTGTGCCTTATTCTTAGATGAAAGAAACTACTACTATATATTTTTTTTCTTTTTTTTTTCTTTTTCTTTCCTTAAGTTACTTAAGTATAATAAGTGATGTATCTTAATATTGTAACTATACTACAGTCTTATCTTTGTACTTACGTGCCTATTCAATTCACGACAAAGTAAACAAATATTTATAAATGTAAAAACGAAAAGCCGCGCTCGGCGAGGAATCTCAATCTACCGTCACACAGTGTAAACTAGTACGAAGGTTGAAGTTAATCGTTCATGTGTTATAGTCTTTGGTTCATATCATTATTGTCAGATAACTTTCTATAGTTTCTTTGTAATAAACACAACTGATAATTATTTTATATCACCATTACAGCTTGTACTAGACTAACTTTATTTTGTGAAATAAACAATTTGAATTTGAATTTGAATATATGAAATAACTGAGGGAAAACCGTGTAATTTCGTCCCGAGTAATGGCGGACTTAAGAACAACTGTTTACTCATTACTGTTTACATAACAATTGATAAATTATATTGCCATTGGGCATGTTACTTTAACAATTTGTTTTCATTTTAGATTTAAGGTACACATTAAAATTATAGAAAAAGACAAAAAAAAACGCTCAAATCAATTTAAAATTTTGTAAACAAAGGGTTAATTGACATTTTACGTATAGTCACGGTAAAAACCGGTTCGTCACCTTAAGGTCTAGTTTTGCTTGCACTAGTATACGAATCAATCATGCCAAGATACTAGTACAAAAAACAGTTCTAATAACATTAAATAAATGTGACGTTTTCTATCAAATAAAGTTTATCTCAATTGAATAGATTTAACTTTTTCTGCTAATTTGAAAATTATTCGAGAAGGATATTATATTTATGGCAATTATATTTTGCAATAAAATGTTGATTAACACTAGAAATCTAGAAATAAGAGCGGTGACATTAACCATGACAATAGTTTTATCATAAATATTAACGGCAGGTCAAATAAAGAAAAACGTTTTAATTAAAATAACATTAGCATGTCTTTAGATAATAATCATTTACAAAAGATAAAATAAGGAAATAGTGTTGATGCAAGCAAGTCTGAACCATATTATCGGACAGTTAAGCACAATTTTCTATGCAACAGTCTATTATGTGACAAATTTTTAAAAGATCATATTAAGCTCGCAGCTCGTTAAATGAATCAATTTGAAAACTAACGAACCTATTCGTACCGCTATACATTGACACACGTATTGGCCACAAGCTGTTTAAGGTGACGTTATTTTCCTCAGAGTAATAAGTTATTCCTCTGAGTTATTTTCTTAACAGATTTGAAATTAGAGCACTGACAAAATTCTTGCAGCTTTATCTATTATGAAAATTCGAACTTGTTAGACAGAGATAAACATTTTCATATGTTCAGCGTTGGAATACATTCATTCAATGACGTGTATAATATTAACACATTATACACGTCATTGACGCAATTTTATAATGTTGATTGTTTATGGAAATTAATGCCAAGTCCTAATTTTTTTTCTCTTGCTAAAGGCCTTATCGCGCGGTTGATGGACACGTCCATATTGTGGCGAAATGTTATTGTAAATTAATGTATATATAAAAAAGCATGACGAAAAGAGAAAATCTTTGATGCTAAAGCAAATTATGAACACCCATGTAACTATTGCTTCGGTCGTATGTCTACATGAATAACAAATATCGAAAGCCTTTATTATTGAAAGAAAATCTTTTTTGTTTTTCCTGACTGTATATCGAGTTCAATACAAATCCATTCAGTCGTCAAAACATTAAGTATTAACATCCAAACATTTTCACAACATTTCGAGTTCATAGCATTATCGAGATTTAAATTGAACTAATTGCTCAAACACAAAGCAATGATCCTTGAATTTCCTACAGAGAGCCCAAGCAAAATCGTAAGTAAACACTGGAATCTGCTAGAAAATAGTTCAGCGTAAACAGGTACTTGTACTAAGGCTTGGGCTTAAGCGCATTAAGAGCGATTTCAGCCGCAAACGACATTTTGCTGTGTATTATTTGATAATTGATGGTGTAACTTCCAATAAGGTTATATAAATTTACACTACAGTAACTTTAATATGTATTATCTAATGTCCAAGGCCTTTGTAAAATTCACTAATATTATAAATATAAAATTGTGAATGTGTGTGTGTGTGCACCTATGTATTTTTACTAATTTTTCACGATGAAAGGGCTTGACAGATTTTGATGAAATTCTTTATCTATTTAGACCGCCCCGTTAGTCGAGTGGTTAGCGACCCTGACTACGCAATCCAGGGGCCTCGGGTGCCGACGAGGACAAGCATTTGTGTGATGACCATAAATGTTTGTATTTCTGGGTTTGCGTGTTTACTGTATATATTCTAGTTTTTATATATGTATTTCTATGTATTGGTATCGTTGACTAACACCCATAACACAAGCAAATAATTTGCTTACTTTGAGGTTAGATCAGTAAGTTTAATTTGTCCCGTGAATATTTATTTAATTCTATACAATTTCTAGACGTAACACACAGGTTATTCATTCCGAAAAAAATATTTTGTGGAATTGAAGAACAACTTTATACAAGCAATCATAGATAAGATTATACTCAAAGTATGCAATTGACTGCACGATGGCGCAGCTATATTCTAAACTATCTAATCTATCCTAATATTATAAATTGGAAAGTGTATGTGGTTTTTTTATAGAATAGGGGGCAAACGAGCAGGAGGTGCACCTGATGGTAAGGGATCACCGCCGCCCATGGACATCCACAATACCAGAGGTCTTGCAGTTTGAACTTTTAAACTAACGCGTTCTACTATCATTTTTAAATATATAAACGGGTCAATAACGCGTACATATATAGAACTTACTTGTAAAGCTCGACGTTTCGGCCAAGTTACATTGACCGTGGTCACGAGCAGACTGGAGCAGCGAGTTTCCTCCGTCGTTCACGTCGGGATCGATTTTCACCTACCCCTTTCTGGTCTTGTTTTTTCGAATTTAGCCTACACACAACACTAACCATATCTTGGACTTTATTTGTTTGCAGGTGCAAAGGCTTTATTCTGCTGATCACTGGATTCCAAGCAGGAGACAACTTAAATCCGTCTTCCCTGTTGAAATTTTTATATTTTCTAATTTCAATAGCTTCCCGTACCATACGGGGAACATAGTGTCGCTCAGTAGAGAGAACCTGAGGTCGGTGAAATTCAATCCAGTGATCAGTGCTGGAATCCAAAATATGTTCAGCTATAGCCGACTTATTAACCTGCCTGTTTTTTACAGCCGTGATATGCTCTTTGAGTCTATCTGCGATAGTACGTTTAGTTTGGCCTATATAAGCACTACCACAGCTGCAGTCCACTTTATATACCCCTGGCGTCTGGAAGGGTATGACATCCTTAGGCATGCCCACATGCGTCTATACGTCTATACGCCAAGCTTAAAGGTAGTCGGGCATGTGGGCACGCCTAAGGATGTCATACCCTTCCAGACGCCAGGGGTATATAAAGTGGACTGCAGCTGTGGTAGTGCTTATATAGGCCAAACTAAACGTACTATCGCAGATAGACTCAAAGAGCATATCACGGCTGTAAAAAACAGGCAGGTTAATAAGTCGGCTATAGCTGAACACATTTTGGATTCCAGCACTGATCACTGGATTGAATTCCACCGACCTCAGGTTCTCTCTACTGAGCGACACTATGTTCCCCGTATGGTACGGGAAGCTATTGAAATTAGAAAATATAAAAATTTCAACAGGGAAGACGGATTTAAGTTGTCTCCTGCTTGGAATCCAGTGATCAGCAGAATAAAGCCTTTGCACCTGCAAACAAATAAAGTCCAAGATACGGTTAGTGTTGTGTGTAGGCTAAATTCGAAAAAACAAGACCAGAAGGGGGTAGATAAAAATCGATCCCGACGTGAACGACGGAGGAAACTCGCTGCTCCAGTCTGCTCGTGACCACGGTCAATGTAACTTGGCCGAAACGTCGAGCTTTACAAGTAAGTTCTATATATGTACGCGTTATTGACCCGTTTATATATTTAAAAATGGTCTTGCAGTTGCGTTGCCGGCCTTTTGAAACTGAGTAAGCTCTTTTCTTGAAGGCCCCCAAGTCGTATCCGTTTGGAAACACCCCTGCCGGTAATTGGTTCCACAACAAAGTAGTGCGAGGCAAAAAGTGTCGGGAGAAACGCACAGTGTGTGTTTGTTTGTCCGTCTTTCGCGGCAAAACAGAACAACGAATTGACGTGATTTTTAAGTGGAGATAGTGAAGGGATGGTGAGTGACATAGACTACATTTTGTCTCTTTCTAACCCTTTACTTCCCTACAATGGGCGGTGGAAGTTTGTATACAGCATTCCATAATTTTCAAGGCAAAAAGCTGAAAACTGGTATGCGTACTATTTGTAACTAACAAAAAATCATGCGTCATTTTTTTGGAAATCTGCCCCTAATTTAACGCGAGCGAAGCCGCGGGCAAAAGCTTGTAAGTGATAATACAGGCAATAGATGAACCCCGTTACTCTTGTATATAATGCACTAAATTGTAGGAGTTATTTGTATAGGTTCAGTGCGACGTACTAAACGTAAATGCAAAAAAAAAACTTGAGAGGTGTCAAGGGACACCCGGATGGAACGAAGTTCCTTTCGATTATTTAGTGAAGGAATTGTAATAAAATCTGTTCTATGCACTGTTCAATGCGAAATAGAAATGAAAATATCTGGCTTGCTTTCTATAAGAGAGAGAGAGAGACAGACAGAAAAACAAGCGCACGCCGCACAGCTTACAATAGCTTACTATAGCAAAAAGTGTCCTAACAACTTTTCGTAAGAATTTTTTCCGTCTAGCCCCCTTTCACAACGCGCGATAAGGAACTTTGTTCCAAAAATAAGTACCGCCATTTTGCGAAGAACCGTTTCAGATAATATCTCAGTAACCGTGCACTTGAGGACAAAAGTATTAAGGACCTTAATTATTGTAGATACTTAAATTTCCTATCTTTTTTGTCAAATATTTTTTATATATAACTTATATAGCGTTTACCACTTATAAGACTTACTGTGTTTTATTTTTTTATATTGTGAAAACCTTTTCGAAAAAGTTTGGTAGGTAATGATCATATAAAAAAGAAAAGAAAAAAGCAGATGGTCTATTCTTCAATGGGGGCACGAACCAACACGGGGATAAATATTATAAAAACAAAACAAAATGTGTAAGTGTGTGTACACACATGTGCGTGTGAAGTGTGCGTGCTTCGCGCTGAAACATCTTGACCGATTATTAAAATTCGGAGGTTGACAAAACTTTTGTGACCCTATCGCACAGGGCAGGGGTAATATATTAGGTTATAATCTTTGTATATGTGCATGTGTGCAAAAATATAAATAATACACTATTATACTGACGCCAAAGGCAAATCCTACAAATATAAATGCGAACATGACTGCTCCGTTGATTAAGCGATTAGCAACTTGATAATGCAATTGACGGGGCTTCAATTCGCGGCGGACCGGACATGAGAATTTGTGTGATGAAGATAAATGTTTGTATATCTGGATTTGGGTATTTATAATTTTTTTTTCTATTAAATATATTTCAGTATTCATATATGTATATCTTTGTATTAGTATCGTTGACTAACGCCCATATCACAAGCAAATAATTAGCTTACTTTAGTTTAATCAATTTGTTTATTTTATTCAGTAGGTACCTTAATATTTATTTGTTTATGTGTACCTGTGCATGCGCATGTGTACCTGTGCATTTGTTTATGTGTGCTGTGTGTAGCTACCGCCGCATCAGCCGTATCAATGATATGGGGCCCCTGTAGCCCGGGGCCCCGAACGTAGGTAAGCAAAAGTTCGTAAAGTTTGATCCACAATTTCACTTAAATTTTACCGATTGATATTTCGGGTCATTCCAGAAACTTCCCGCTAAGTTAAGGTATTTTGAAGTTTGAAGCACTAAAAGTATACTTAAGCATACATTTTTGAGGTGGAAGGGTTAAAAAATTTAATGTGTGTTAAAAAATTACACTATTTTGAATTTTCAAAATCTGTAACTTCTTTAAGCGTTATGATTGTTTTTGATTTTTTGATCGGCATTCATCGCAGATTTTGAATTCAATTAAGTTGTTTTGGTTTCAAAATCGACCAATTGAAAATCTCGAAGTTAAGTCCAAAAATACTTTTTAAAAATGTTCAATCAACGATAACTCTCGAACGACTCAACCAATTTTGGTTTACAGCATTTGACACAGTTTCTGAAAGAATAGAGCTGGTCAAATATTAGAATCAATCTTTTCATTAGCCTGAAAATTATTTTAAAAATCTGAAAGACTGTGATTTTTAGTAATTTCTTTAACACTATATTCGCTCTTTTTCCAGAACATAATTCTTGCGTTGAATCAAAATAATTGTATATATTTTAAAGGGTGAGCTCCGATGCTTCGAACATGAAGAAACAATAGCAGATGTAAAGTTAACAAGAGGGATATACAATGTGAATGTGGAAGGACTTATGAAGATATCGGGGGAGGTCAAAACTGACGTGGTTTGGGCGTGAAGAAGAGACACATAGACAGACAGAGCTACTTTCGCATTTATAATATTAGTATGAATGTTACCAAATAGTTATAGTATCCAACAAATTTCCTGCTTCAGTGTTTCAGACCGACCGACAGCTTGAATACGGCAATTTTTTTTATATATCATTAAATAGCAAACAAGCAGTAGGCTCTTCTGACGGAAACAAAAACCATCGCCTATAGACACCAAAGATACTAATGGTGCGTTGCTATCCGTGTAGCGGGATGACAATGCATCATGTATGATTCTATTACCTACCTTACCCTCCAAACCGGAACACGACAGTGACAAGCACGTGGGCGAGACAATGCGGAACTCTACCACCTAGAAGACACGATAGTTGTGACACGTATAACCAAAGGGTCGCCTCTTACGACCTGCCTGGTAGCACGGCAATGGGTATATTTTTCAAAGGAGCCCGGACAACACGGGGGAAAATTCTTTTTTTATACATATATTGAAATTGTGATTCTTATACCAACATGAGAAATAATTTACGAGATTATCACGAGATTATGTTTTCTGATTCATACAGGTTCCATTAAAATTCAGATGTCAGATGAGGTACAGGTTATCCCTATAATAATACGTGTCCGACAAATTTTCTGCCGCTTTGTAAATAAATTGAAAAAAAACAGAAAAGATTTAGAATAAAAAAATTTTGACAATCAGCCGTGCTCGCATTTGAAAGTGTGTGCATATAGGTATGTATATACAATTAGATATTAGTATATTATATCCATATACGAATTTAATTGTGTAAAATAATTAATAACGTTCTTTACGTACTATGTGGTTTATTGGTTATTATTACTTTGTTATTACTTTAATTTTTAATGAAATACTCAAAATAACAAAATTACTTTAAAAATTATTCGTAGTTGCCGATTACACGCCGGTATTTAAAAGTTGTCACCAGACCTTAACGTTGTGAGGTCCTAGGGAGCATCTTTGACTACTTTGCAGTTTTCAAATATTAAAATAGGATAATTTTCAATATACTTTTTAGGCACAAAAGTAAAAAAAATGTCTAAGATATATTTTTATTGCTTAATGGATTTCAGGGCCACGATCACCGATTTTTTCTGTTTTTCAACATTTAAAAGTTAAGAAGAAATATTGTCTATCCTTTACAAGGAACTCCTGCCAGCGTAAAATTAATCCATTATCTGCCATTTTATATAAATGTGTGAGTGACTGACTCATCAACATCAGCGCCATATTTATAAAAAGCGTGTGTAACGTCAGAAAACTTGAACTTGACTTTTTGACACAATTTAATCAATTTAAAACTCTATCTTGAAGTAATCACCAAGTCTGTAAACACATTTTCTAATTAAATATGAAGAGGACAAACTCATTTACTACATTTCTTTCAAAAACATGGATAGGGAAAAATTCAATAAAATGTCTCTGTCTCAAAATGGTTATTATGTTACTTAATGAGTTTTCCTGTCATAATACGATATATATTATTTTCTTTGATCTTAATCCAACAATGCCCGCTATAAAACACAAAAAGTTCCAACGTGATCTGAATTGGAATATTATTACATTCGTGGAATATTTCTGTGCTGTCGGAACGCTCAAGTTATTTCATTTAAGACGTGAAAGCGGTTTCAACTGCATAGAACCGCTTGCGTATATCTATAGAAATAATAGAGTCGCACTGTTCGCTTGAAATTTGCACAATAACTATTTTTGTACGCAGGATTTTCACTCAAAGAAGGAAAACTAAATTACTACCGCCATGTTAGTCGAGTGATCAGCAAATATGTCTAACAACCAATATTGTCTACAGAATTATAATATAATTACAACACAAAGTAACCGTTTTTAATTTCTCTGTTTAATTTTTCTGTTTTTTTTTTTGTTTGCACATGTTACTAGATTGCAAAACGGACTTTTTTCCCCGTGTTGGTTCCGGGCTCCTTTGAAGAATAGACCAACTGCTATTCTGCCAGGCAGATCGTAAAAGGCGACCGATTGGCTATGCGAGTCACTACCATCGTGACTACTAGGTGGTAGAGTTCTGCATTGTCACGCCCGGGTCTGGTACCACCGCCTTACCTATTACTGTCGCAATAGCGTCAGTGCTTGTCACTGTCGTGTTCCGATTTGGAGGGTAAGGTATCCGATAAACTTATGCATGTGGCATTAGACCTCGCCACAAGATAGCAACGTACCATTAACATCTTTAGTGTCTATAGACGATGGTTGACTCTTTCCATCTGCTTGTTTGCTATCTTATGATTATTATATAAAAAAAACATTGACGTGTATAATAATATACACATCAATGTACCTATGAGTAGAATTAAGAACATGCAGATGGCGCTTCTGGATATTAAAAGATCTAAATGGCACTTTGCTATCCATCTGGCAGGTGCGTTGCTATTCACGCCTTCAGTCATTCCTGTTAAGCAAAGTAAAACATGTCATCTGAAAGAAACTCGCTAATGTCAAATTGTAAAGCAAACTAAACCGAAATATGACAAAGACACACATATTGCAGCAGACAGTTTACGTTATTGCGGCAAGAAAATATAAGACGGTAGTACCACAGAATACTGGAAACTCTAGTATTCTGTGGTAGTACAGAATTCGAACACAAACCATATACCAATCGTTTGTCTTTTACGAATTGTCTGGGAAACACTAGTACTATTCTTAAAAAAACCGACACGGGATAAAAAATATTTGCAATCAGATATATTATCCCCGTGCGATCAGAATGGAAGGGAAAGTGATATATCTTCGTAATAATAGAAGCTTGTCGGTCACCCAAAGGATCAAGCATTGCTTGACAGGCATTGTGAAATCAGAAATCATAAAACTTTTTACAAGTTTTTTGACACGTCAACATATTTTTTAAACTACTACCGGAAACGCAGCCATACACTGAGAAGATTCGGCGGAAGAAACTCAGCGGGCTTGTCTTTTTTTCATATTTTTTTTAAATAAGATATTACATGATGTTTAATTAGTAAGTGTCAAAATGTTACATTAATAATAAGAGTGATTATCAACATATTTAAATAGCATAAGATTGATTGCTTACTATCAAAAGTTTGCAAACAACGTCTAAACACACAACAGGTAGGTACTAGATTGTCGAAGTAACTGATAACTATACAGCTAGATATGATTTAATTTTCCAGAAAATTTCAATATTAATAATAATTATTATAATCTCCCTATCTCCAGCAGACGTTGGCTCTCTATTTATAGAAGTAAAATTTAAATCGATTTAATAGCTTTAGATATTATCAACGACAATAAACAAACATGTTTTCTTTGTATCGCCATTCTGCCCGGCAGTTCGTAAAAGGCGAACAATTGACTACACGTGTCACTAACATCATAACAACTGCGTGGTAGGGTTCTGCAACAATTCGCCCGGGTATCTGATACAAATGCGTTACCTGTTCCTGCCGTTACGCTTGTTAATATGGTGTCCCAGTTGGAGAAGTCAGTTAGCCGGTAAACTTATGAATGTGATTACCATCCCACCACATAGATAATAACGCACCATTAACTTCTTTGGTGTCTACAGGTGACGGTTTCCATTAGGAGAACCATCTGCTCAGGAGAGCCATCTTTCCATCAGAAAAGCCGTCGGCTCGTTTTCTTGCAAATTATATAAAATAATCGTTTCTGGACAACGTATAAATACTCTACAGATGGTCGACATGATCGATGGCAGATACTGAGAAGCTGATATCAATCAAACGTGATATGATTACAAATCAATCCTTCCACATTCCCGAAAATTCCAATATTTATTATAGCCTTGTAATCTCCAAACAGATATTACTTGTCTGTTTGGATAATTTTTTTATTTAACTTTATTGTACACCTTAAATAAATTTGTACAAAAGGCGGACATAATGCCTATTGGCATATCATCTATACATATAAATAAAATTGAAGTGTCTCTGTGATTTTAAAATAACTAGGTTTTTCAAGAGCAGTATGTTATTTTAACGATACCTGAACAACCGTTTCTAAAATTTCTGTCTGTAATGCTGTTCGTACGGGACAATCTCTGGAAGTGCTGGACCGATTTTGTTGGAACTTTCACTGAAATATAGAGTAGTCTATAGGGCAGGGCTTTTTACCTGAGTAAATAAAAGGAAGTAAGGGTTTTGGATCACGCGAACGAAGTCGCGAGTAATATAGTTTGCAACACAAATGCTCGGAATAAGTATTTTCAACTGACTTTCCAAGTAGGTCCTCAAATCAACCTAATCTCTCCCAGGTTCCCAAATCCGCCGTTTTTTTCCTGTTTCTTACCTCAGAACTTTTTTATTACTTACTCTATTATTTGGATTTTCTTAGCGAAACTTCTTTAAAATCATTGTCATTTGATACACGATGAAATGGAAATGCGTAATGATAGAGAAAAAAACCCGGTCAAGTGCGAGTCGGAATCACGGATCTGTAAAAAAATCATGTTTCTTGTATGTATATTTTATTATTTTTAGTATTTGTTGATATAGCGGAAACGGAAATACATAATTTGTGAAAGTTTCCGCTTTCTAGCTATCAAGGTTTATGAGATACAGCCTGTTTACAGACACACAGACGGACAGACAAGTAGCGGAGGCATAGTAGTATAGGAGGTATCATAGGGTCCCGTTTTACCTTTTAGGTAAGGAACCCAAAACACAGAAACGTATAGGGCTAAGCCGACGTCAAAGAGAATACAATCACTACGTTCGCTGACGTGAGAATGATGTAAAACACATTACACAGTACACAGTATTTTTATATAAAACTAGCTGAACTGGCGAACTTTATACCGCCTTAGAACAAATTTTCTGTAGGAAACTGTTTCTATAGACAAATGAAAGTGTTGTTTTTATTATTTTCCTTGCAACTTTTATATTTTATCTCTCCATAAAAACCTCCCTCGGACTTCAACGGATATTTATATAAGAATAGCCAAATTGGTCCAGCCGTTCTCCAGTTTTGCGCTTAAGGCGATATCAGACAGTTCACTCGAATGATTTTTCACTCTAGAGAATGCTTCATGTTTTTTTCATTTTATATTCACATGGTAAAGTTGGAGGGTCACAGAAAATAACGCTCATCGCTCTTTTCCGTGCCTAAAAGGTAAAAACGGGACCCTATTACTAAGCCTCCGTCGTCTGTCTGTCTGTCTGTGACCAGGTTGTATCTCATAAACCGTGATAGCTAGAAAGCTGGATATTTCGAAAATTATGTATTTCCGTTGCCGCTATAAAGACAAATGCTAAAAATAAAAAAATATGAAAATACGAGTATTAAGGGGGGGTATCAACGTCGTTTTTTCGTATTTTTTGCTCAATATTAATAATGGTAGCAGTTAGACGCTTAAAATTTTCACAGAATATTTAGTTGTGTATTACCTTTCAAAATAAATGATTAAATAAAAATAAAGTAAATATTAAAGTGGAGCTCCCATACAACAAACGAAATTTTAAGCAATTTTTTACCCGATCTTAATAAACAAATACGAACTTAAATAGGGATGGTACGGAACCCTTCGTGTGCGAGTCTGGCTCGCACTTGGCCGGTTTTTTCAACATGTCGTCGACCAAAATCATATTATTATTACTTTATATTTTAGCTTGTGGCTACACATTGATCATTTTTAAAGTTATCCAAAACAGTGGCGTATTTTGATCCTTTCACGTGAAAAATATTTGACGGCGAAGCCGTAATATTAAACGTTACGTTTGTCTGCTACAGAACTAGCGACAAAATGACCAATTGTGAGTGAGTGTTCTCTTTTAGATTCAGATTGTTCATTTTTCATTCATTAAGAGTGAAAGTGACTGATGTCGAGTGATAATATCCAGCATTGTTAGATCGATTCATTATAAATTTAAACGGTAGGAACTCTTGTTTCATTTTGTGTCTAGACATTTCATTTCTAGTGAACGGCACCAAATTAAAGATGAAAATGATTGAAAAATAAATCGTGTAACCAACACATTGAGCGATTCATTTTTATTTATATTGAAGAAGAATAAAATAAAACCAGTAAGATATGGTTACCAATAATGGTTTCAAAAAATACAACCAGATGCAAGAGATGCAAGCAATACAACCAGAGATTTTACTGCAAAATTTTACTTCTAAAATACAAAATAACCCTTTTCATCGACTCCTTCAATTCATCTTTATCTATTTTATACTTTTTATCGTCGGCATTTGGTGACCTCCATTAGTAATTTTGTTAATACACTTGTACTGTTTCACAAATTACTTTAAATGTAATTAATATCGCCAACCGGTTTCGCGTTCACGGCATCATCAGGGCAGGGGTAAAAGTAACGCAATAGCAACGCACGCAACGCGGTAGTAACGTATATGCGTTGGTGGTGGGATCTAAATGCCACATGAATAAGTTTACCGACTATTCTACCCGCCGAACTGAACACGAATAGGTCAGGCGGTGGTACCAGACCCTGGCGTGATGATATAAAACTCGACCACTTAGTAGCCACGATGCTACTCATGTACCCAAAACTTTTACGAACTGTCTGGTGGAACGGAAAATAGTCTATTCTTCAAAGGGGATCAACACGGTATAACAATAGGGATGTTTCCATCTTTATTGTATTGACGTCGATACTACACATTTACAAAAGTTACAAGTAGGTTTTTCCTTTTGTTGGTTCTGGCGCTTTTGAAGAATAGACCAACTGCCGTTATGCCAGGCAAGTCGTAAAAGGTAACCGATTGGCTGTACGTGTTACTATCATCGTGACTACTAGGTGGTAGAGTTCCACTACGTCTCACCCGGTATTTGGTATCACCGCCTTACCTATTCCTACCGCAATGCCGTTAATGCTTGTCATTGTCATGGTTCGGTTTGGAGTGTAAAGTAATCGGTAGGTAGATCCCGCCACTCGAATAGCAACGCATCATTTACATCTACAGGCGATGGTTTCTCTTTCCATCAGATGAGCCATCTGCTTGTTTGCAATCTTATGATATAAAAAATCTGTACAAGGTTGACCCTGTATGCCATCTCTAAAACTTCCCGCTAAATTAAGGTCTTTAAACTCTAAATAGTAAAAACTAAATCATAGATTTTTTCAGTTATAACATCTATTTTGTTAAAAACGGTCGTATATTGCTATTTTTAACAAAATAGTTGTAAGCTGTACATTTTGAAAACGATGCTCGATTTCGATCTTTTGAATGACATTAAACTCAAGTTTTGAGATCTAAAATATTGTTTTTTTTTTTTTAAATAATGGAATTTCACCAAGTGCCGATGATTGAACGTGTAAAATCTATCTAAAATAGTGCTTTAGCTATACAATCGATAGGTTGAAAAATTTCAAAGCAATGTTAAAAACACTTTAAAAAAAACATCAAATCTAAAACAAATTAATCGATTTTCGATATTTGACGCAGTTTTTTATGAATAAGATTTTTAAATCAATCGGTATATTAGCCTAAAAATTTCCAAAATCTACTGGATTGGGTTGATTCAAATTTTCAGAAAGTCTGAGTTGAGCAGAATCCAATCCAATGCCATCAACCGCGTTTCGATCGGTCAAGCCATTTAAAATCTATGAGATGTTTACATACACACTTACACATATATACATATATGCACACACACACACACATATAGAGACATACTGACGTCATAGTGAGAATACTTGGAAAAGGTTCCTAGGACCTCAAAACGTGGAGATCTGGTGAAAACTCAGTTTTCGAAATGGGGGACAAATCAGTAACGTCCTTATCTACGTACGTAGCGGGAAGTTAAAAAGTGAGTAGGCACTACTTTAAAGGCTGCTTAAATTCAACTTCATAAATATGTTTACATAATGTAAACATCGTTACAGATAAAGTTAATAAAAAGCGATAAATAATAGATAAAACATATTAAAATATGCTGTAATAATACTTTATTTACGATGACGCTGATGACGATGAGAGTCCGGACCAACACAGAATAAAATTTCATAGGATATCAAATAAAAGATAAAAAATACATCGTTACACAACCAAAAATATTACTTATGCGTTGCTATCTGTGTGGCGGGGTCGGAATGCCACGCATATGTTTACTGACTATTTTACCTACCAAACTGGTACAGGGTCAGGAACAGGTAAAGCGAAAGCACCAAACCTGGTCATGATGTTCCAAAACTCTATCACCAAATAAGTAGTCACGATTTTTGTGATAGAAACTAGCAGTCTCTCGAATTTTACGAAATGCCTGGCCAAGTAAATCCACAAGAAGTTTACATATTTGAAACAACAATTGCGTATTTTACGAGCACATTTGAAACATATAGAAATTAAAAACAGGACGAATATGTCCTATCGAGACTCCTGACAGATTCTTTATATAAATCGCTTTTTCGCAAAATGAACGTATGAATAGACGAGATGTCTTAAAATATTTTTGAATGCAGTGAAAGTGATCGCAGACAAAGTTTTAATTTTTTAGCCGTGAGCGAGATGCGTGAGAGAGAAAAATATCGAAACGGATTTGAACCTGCGACCTCCCCTAAAGCCGGGGAGCTTTAGTATAATCGTGGTAATATAAATAGTATTATAACGTTTGTATTACTTAAGAGCACGTATTCCATTTGCAACGAAAACTTCATGTTTTCAAAAGCTGTAACGTAATAATGTGAGCAAATTATTAAAAGGATATTACAGTTTTTGCAATATTAAGTCTTGATTTAGTGCACTACAGAGCAAAAATATAATTTTTGATAACAGTTTTTTAAAACAAAGGTAATCCCTGCATAGCATTTTACGAAAATAGGCGTCAGAGTTATCTTCTTTCAAGATGAACAACCATTGTAATGTGCGGAAATATTTTATTTTATACATTTTTCGAATATATATATATATATATATATATATATATATATATATATATATATATATATTATTATATTTATTTTATGTAAATTAAGGTAATGTTTAATATACCGATTTTTTTTCACTCCGTTATATGAACTCATTTATTTAGAAAAAATATTTTAAAAACACTATAAATCTTTGCGCGCAATCGTTTGCTGATCAAATTTTTAACCTGTGATAAATCGAATAATCAAGGCTTAATCTTGTAAAAATTGTAATATCCTTCGAATAATCTGCCCATATTATTACGTATTACTCCGGAAAAAAATGAAAACGTAAAGTTGTCGTTACAGATCGAATACTAGCCCAGAACTTGCTATTAATTGCGACTTCATTCGCGTGATCCAAATTATTATTCACTTTTGTACACTCGGGTAAAAGCCTATGCCCTTCCCTATAAGCTCTTCGATATTTCACTGAAAGTTTCATCAAAATCAGTCCAGCCGTTCCAGAAATTGCCCCGTACAAACAGAATGACAGACCAACAGAAATTTAAGAAATGGTTAAAACCTAGTTATTTTGAAATTGAAATGAACATGAGAAATGGTTTATTAAACATCCAACAAATACAACAAATACAGTACCACTAGCTCCCACATTACAGACAGACACTTCAATTTCATTTATATGTATAGATGTATAGATGTATAGATGTATAGATGTATAGATGTACAGATATATAGATGTATAGATGTATAGATTTATAGATGTATAGATATGAGCACCATCCATAAGGGATCTGAGGTGAAGACATGCATTAATGTATGTAAAATCTGGACATATAATGTCAAAAGTCAAAACTACTTGGGGCGTAATCTACAATCGATTTTGAAGCCAAAAATATAGTTTTTAGAATTTTTGTCTGTTTGTCTGTGTTGTATGTCCGGGGTTTGAGAGCAACAGCTAGTATGTAAATATCCCAATCGACTCTTGTCACATAAGTCTTTATTACGTTACATGTTTATAAAAAAAACCCAAGATGCACAGTCTCGAAAAAAACTGACACTCAAAAGTGTCCCTTATTTCATTTAAATAGTTATAGATATGGCAAAAACATATGTCTTTGCAATTCCAACCTTAAACGCAAGATTTATAGTTGTTTTTACAGAGTTATGTACAAAAAGAAATAAAATTGACAGTGTCGCGAGCGCGACCGACGCGATTTTATTTGAAATGAGCGCACAATTTTAAATTGTGCGCTCATTTTTGGAGGACGTTTTTGAGATTTTTTTTTTGATTTTTTGTTTATCTTGGGTTTTTATATCAATGTTACGTTACTTTCAAAACTATTGGTTTATTCCATGCAAACCCTCATACAAATTTAATAAACAAGAAGTTTTGTTATTTTCGAGCAATTGTAATTGACTAGACGACGAAAGACACAGACCTAATTGAGTTATAATTACTAGTTACAACTTCAGAAACTATTTAAACTATAGAACAAGTTGATAGGAAAAGTTTTAAGCACTCGTGGATAGGGCAGATAGTAAGTTTTAACCTACTTTCTAACTTTTATTGCAAAGAATATAAGTTAAAGGACGTGGAGAGGACATGATTAGTCTAATATTACGAAAACACGTCAAAAGTTTTATGTAGGCGTAAACGCTGTTTTGACGCGTAAGCAAGACAAAAGTTTCTACTTCATATCAGTTTCACATTAAATAGCAGAAAATACTTATTTTTCTGCGAGAAATTTTCGTCAACTAACATTACTATACTCACCGTATAGTAAACCCTGTCCGATCCGAAAGGGGTATAGGTAATTCGATGACATCATCAAAAACAGTAATGAATTAAAATTATACATAAATTATATATAAATAAATAATTTATAAAAATATTTTTTTATATAATAAATAAGAAATTTAAAATGCTTTTATTGCCTTTTAATTTATTTAAAAATTAGCGAATGTTTTAAACTGGGCAACACTAAGTTGAGTCGAGTCGCGCATAAACTATGGGCGGCTCAAATAGACCGCTTTTTGTATGTCGTAGCTACCCGGCGGGTAGGCATATTTTTGTCGATATTTGATGTTGCCATTGTAATATTTGAAATATCGTTTAAAATTAATTATTTTGATCAGGATAAATTTATTTATTTAAATCCGAAAAATAATAACACA